>JAMXDD010000011.1:13436134-14036134 GCA_024733475.1 Syzygium grande | reverse complement strand
GATGATATAATTGTTCCCTCGATGGACAAGCTAGATTATTGATCACTTTTCTTACTGTAACTCTATATTTTGTTACTTTAACAGTTATAGATGATTCTCATGAAAGGGGAAACCATGAAAATGAGGAAGAGGAATATTGGCAATTTGTGGGAGCCACTCAATCCACAATCACTTATCAAGCAATGTATAGTTACAAAGTACCCCATATGACATTGTCATGTACAGGAAATGCACAGTTAGGAGAGTTGATGAGCAAAGATGCTAATTCGATAATGTGCTATCAAATATTTAGAATGGATAAGATTGTATTTAATAGTTTAATGCATGACTTAATGGCATGCTATGGTCTTCAAGGAACTAGGAATATTGATGTTACATAAATGCTTGGAATATTTCTTCACATTTTAGGATACGGTATAGATAACAGGTTAACACAACAACAGTTTCAACGCTCTAGGGAAACCGTAAGCAGGTACTTTAGTTTACTATTAGATAAAGTATGTGAAAAGGGAAAAGATTTGATCCAACAATTGATTGGCAATTTAGGAAAGTTCCAAAGAAGATAAAAAATAATCAAAGATTTTATCCATATTTTAAGGTACATTTAGATTACACAATAGAAAGGAAGAACTAATTATAAATTTCAATTATACAATAATTTTTGGGTTTTCGTTTCAGGATTGCATTGGAGATATTGATGGCACACATATCCCAGCGGTGGTACCTTTGTACAATCAAATTTATTTTATTGGTCGAAAAGGAACACCGACTCAAAATGTATTAGCGGTATGTAATTTTAATATGGAATTTGTTTATGTTTGGGCTGGTTGGGAGGGATAAGGTCATAATACTAGTATCTTCTATGAAGCCCTTGGGAGATGTGATGTACAATTTCCTCATCCTCCTCCAAGTTAGTTAATTAATGGTTTTTGTGCATTAGTATGTATCAATATAGTATATGTTGATTAAATTTACATAATATTTGTGTAGGTAAATATTATTTAGTACATGCCGGATATCCAAATCAAAAGGTTATTTAGGGACATACAAAGAAGTCAAATATCATTTGCCAGAATATCGACAAGGTCCTACACCTTCAAGTTATCAAGAGGTATTCAATCGTCATTATTCCTCACTACGATAAAAAATTAAGCAAGCCTTTAGTGTATTGAAGAAGAAGTGGAAGATTCTAACATATATCCCAAGTTATCCATTTAAGAAGCAAGTAAAAATTGTTACATCAGAAATGATGGGGCTAGTGCTTCAAATGATAATTTATTTTCTAACATGGCACGTTCACATGGTCGAATAGTCATGAGTTTAGTAAATACTTAAGATGCTTGTAAATTTCTATGATACTCTATTTTTTCCTCGATGCATATGTGACAATGTTTATTATAATGAAATTACTCTCTTTTTAACTTTGATGTGGTTTATTCATTTATGAATTTGTTAATATATCTCTTTTACAATACTCTAAACGCGAAAATATAAAAGTTACAATCATTATTTTTTTTCAATTTTAAACAAATCAAAATTAAAAAACTTAAATTGGTGAAACCAAAGGACTTTCCTAAATATATGTTTACCAAATAGTATTTCTCCAAAGTTGCTTCTCAAGGCACTTTGCAATTACAGTTTATGAAACAGTCTTTGCATTTCACCGAAACCCTATAAACTAAAGGCCTTTTGCTTTTCTTCAAAGGCTTTCCCCAAATGTAGCCTTTCTCTCTCTCTCTCTCTCTCTCTCTCTCTCTCTCTCTCTCTCTCTCTCTCTCTCTCTCTCTCTCTCTCTCTCTCTCTCTCTCTCTCTCTCTCAAACACATATAGCTCTTGAGCTTCTCATCATCGCTTGAAATGATCCAACGCTAGCTAAATCAATCTCTGTCAACCGGAGAGAACTCAGTGGCAGTCGGCGATAGATTTAGTGATGGAGTTGGTGGACGCGATTGAGTGTTCTTGGTAACTAACGACGATGCTGGAGAGTATCTTGGTTTTGGTTTGGATTGAGATGGTTGATGTTGATCTTAGCTTGAAGATAGATTTGAATGGTGCAATCATGCTTAGGTCAGTGTGAAGAAAATTTCGGAGAGAAAAAAGGATTTTTGATAGTCATCTTCTGGCCCGTTTGATTTGACTTTGGGGGAATGCCCTTGACAAAATGCAAAGGCCTTTGGGCTAAAGGGTTTTTGAAAATGCAAGTAATTTCTGGCAAGTGTATTTTAAAATCACATTTGAAAGTAATTTTGGCCTAAATATTGTTTGATATTTGTAAAGGGCTTTTGCTAACATTTAAAAACAAAAACAAAAAGCTTGAGGTGGAGCTCAGCCACCAACCTAAGCCGTCGGCTAGATCTGATCACCGCCAACCGCCAATGGCCATCTAGTTGCCAACTAGCCTCGCTTGACCTCAGGCGAGACGGCTTGAGATCACGCGACCTCAAGCGTCGCTTGGGTCACGCATAGGCAACACCTTAGGTCCGGCGATCATTGCTCGTGATCGCACTAACCCTCAAGCGGTGGTCGCCGACCGTCTGACCTGCTGCTTGAGGAAGATGAATAGTGCAATGAACAGAAAACTTGCATTCCGAAAATATAACTTGCCAAAATACCTCCGGACTTGCCTTAGGCTAAAGGCCTTTAGAGTCCTTTGGAAATGTAATTGCATTTCCCCAAAGTGCTCCAAAAAAATTGCTAAATGCAAATGAGTTTAACCAAGGGACTTTAGAGCCCCAATGCTTATTTCAAATGCTGAACCAAATGGGCTATTCATCCGCTTTCACCTGCAATATCACCATTCCTGACCACCATAGCAAGGGTTTGTCCACCATCTACAGTGATCAAAGTTCATACATGCCTGAGAGTGGATCCACAGAGAAAAAATGCAAGAAAGTGAGAGAAGCTTGGACATTCCTCTCTCCATTAATTTGGAAATCGCTTCATGGGGGCATAGATGAATTCAATGAAGAGAGAGAAAGTGAGACCAGGACAAGCCAAGCATCGTGCATTGAGTGGTTCAGGACCCATGGAGTTTCCGGACCACCTAATATTTTCTCCCCTATAAATAGCCTTCCAATCTTCAAACTTCCAACAAATTTGTTGGACTCACTTCCCTGCTCGACAGACCTACAAAATGCGCGTCCAGTCTATCATCATGGATGTCTTTCATGCACGTAAGAGTCAATTTCCATGTCATTGACGCATCTTACGATCGAAACTTACATCACTGACACATGCACATTCAATCATTGGATATTCATTCACTCTGCTTTTAAATCTTCTATCATATGTCTATTTTAGTTAATATTAACTTTAAAATTTCAGACTGCATTTTGCAGGTCCAATTAAGCAAGTATCATTACTCGGTCTTTTCTATAAGCTCAATAGATAACAACCCCAAATATTGTAAATGCAAAATTTCTTCATGGTAAATTGGTAATAACAAAAAGGAGAACAAATATTCTTAAAAACAAGTTCACCGGTATATATCCGTGCAAAACGGGTGCCAAGCAACTAGTTTATTCGGCTATATAGGGCCCAAAAAGTGCGAAATCCAAATTGGACGGCCCGCACTTAGAGAGCTAGCCCCTCACCCACACTCCACTACATATACAAAGTAACAATCCTTGCAAAAACGCAAAACACAATTTACTCTCTCTCGTTCTATTATTTCAACTTAGACATCGGAAGGTCCTCCTGAGATGCACCAAAATTGGTGCTTTAATTTCCTAGCAAAGCAAGGAACTTATCACTACTAGCATACATGCACTCAGATCTTCAGAACCAATAAATAACTTTGAATTTTCCTAATAAAATTGGAAAGACTCACCGAGTCTTCAAAGCCAATTTTGCTTTGTGGGTTAGGCTCGAATGGGTCACAAATCCTTCTAGTCTACTTCCTCGAAAAAAGTACCAAAAAAGTCATAAACTTATTATATTAGCACCAATTCAGTCCTAAACTTTTCAATTTGATTAATATAATCCTAAATATTTTCATATTTGTACTAATTCAGTCCATCCATCCTTACCCAAACCAGGCAAGGTTCGATTGGCCCTCACTTTTGGTTGACGATCTCCAACCAACCAATTTTGGGAAAGGAAAAAAGAAATAAAAGAAAAGAGAAAAAAACATTAAAAAATTGAAAAACTATATTAAAAAATTATTAAATTTGTCCACATTAGCGTTGGGGATGCCACGTAGGACCGCCGGCGTCCACATCAGCGATTTTTGATCTAAATTAGCCAGATGAACTGAATTGGTATAAAGTTGTGTACGGCAACCATTATATGTGCTCAGAATCTGATTCTGAGCAGAGATGATTTTTTTTTATTATATGCTCGAAAATAACTTCTAAGCATTTGAAGGCATTTAGTAACTATCCAAAATTTTTATTCTTAAAATAGAAAAAGAACATAAATGTTTTTGGTAACTATACAAAATTTCTTTTTATTAATAGTATTTTAATAATAGTTTGAATTTTTTAACATTTATTTCTTTTTTTCTTTTTTTTTCTTTCTTTTCCCTTCCTTTCTTGGCCATGGCCGGGCCGCCGACGCTAGCGACCAGCCACAGGCCAGGGTCGACGAGGGCATCGAGACCCTCGCCGCCGCCCTCGCCTTTAGGCAATGATGAGGTCAGCCCCGCCTTGACTGGGCAAGGCTCAACCTTGCCATTGCTAGGGTTGGCCATGGCGAGGCCACAAGCCGCCCTTGCCGGCCACCGGTGAGGACCGCGACTCCCTCGCCGACCACCAACAAGGGCTACGACGCCCTCACCGGCCCTGGCCTATGGCCGATGGCCAGCGGGTGGTGGGGCCGAAGAACAACAACAACCAACAAAAAGAAAAAAAATCAAGAAGAATTAGTTCTGAGAAAATTGTTTCAGAATCAAGAACCTACTTTTTTTTATTTTTAATTCTGTTCCAAAACTGATTTTGGGCAGGCACAAAAAATTTAACAAACATATTTCTGTTCTCAAATTGATTCTTGGAATAAAGAAAACAGAATCAATCACTATTTAGCAAGTTGCTAAACAGGCTCTAAGTGTGAAAATATTTATGATTAAATTAATCCAATTGAAATATTTAATATTGAACTAGTATCAATATAATAAGTTTATGAAATTTTGTTTTTGGTATTTTTCCCTTACTTCCTTCGCACCGGTCTTCACGGGCCGACACTTCCCGTTTGATGCGACGACCTAGAAAAAACCCTCGGCCTCATCACTGGGCCCCGAAAAAAAGAGGTTTTTTCTCTCGATCCTCTCTTCTTCATCCTCTGGTTACTTCGCCACATCGATCTGCATTGTGATGTTGTAGATCTCTCTCGTTGACGAAACCCGGTTTCCCAGTTCGTGCATTGGATCTCGGGGCCAAGCTTCTATCAGCAACGCTCGGCAGGTCTTGGTTTTTGGTTGGGTCGTGAGATTTCTTCGCCGATCTAAGAGTGAGTCTTGAAGTTTGCGAATTTTGTCCCTGATCCGATCTTGGTTTTCTGCATTTACTGTCTCTTTGCTTGATTTTTGGGTTTCCTTTGTTAACTTCGTTGATTTCCTCGGTTTTCTTGATTGACCCACTTCAAGATTGGCGCTATCTTGATTTCTGCTATGATGATTATGGTGACCGAATTGGGTCTGCTCGTGTTTTTAATTAGTAGATCAGATCTTAGATGGTGGTTGATGGCGGTTTCTGGTAACCCCTCGGTCTGAGACGCCTAGGAGATATGAGTCCGATGCTCAAACTTTTCTGGGTCAGATGTGGTTATATGATCTCAAACCAATTACCTCCGTATACGATTCTTGCCGTCATATTGATTTGATAGATTCGCGGACGACTGAATTTGTTTGTTTTTAGCCGTGCTTTGGTTTTTATTGGCGGTTATGATCTGATAACCTTGGCCTTTATGCTGCAGTTGATGAACGAGCTGCTCTGTTATTGTCGAGATGTCGACGTATGATGAAGTTCTGAAGGCCGTGTTTCCTTTTCTGGACGGCACAGACCTGGCTTCTTGTATGGTTGTGTGTAAGCAGTGGAGAGAGATAGCCAGAGATGATTACTTTTGGAAGTGTCTATGTGCCAGAAGATGGCCTTCGATTTGCAAACGACCAAACTCCTTCAGGGTAACCTACTACGAACTATATCAAACATTCCACAAACGCCAGCAACGGAAAGCACTTCTTCCCCCGCGACTTTGCTTTGAGGACTTGGAATTCTTTATTGACATATGGACTGAGGATAAATTGATCTTCTCAGAAGTGGTCCTAGGCCCTACCCTTGAGGCCGGAATAAAGAACCCACCTTCTGGAGTGAGTGAAGGGATTAGGCTTCACCTAGAGTGTCCTCAGTACAAGATGACAATACCTGTAGATCCGAGATTCACTGTGGCTTTCAGTCAAGACCTGACTGTTTCGGTGCTCGTAAGACGCAAGGATTCTAATAGAGTTGCTTGCATCATTAATAAGTCAACTTTTGGCTATACAGATCGAACATCAAATAGGTTCATGGCATTTGAATACCTCGACTTTTCTCCTCTCTATCCTTTCATTTCTAATACTCGAGCATGGATTTCTTTGCTTTTTATGGACAAGGATCAAAATGAGGGTGTCATTGATGTTTTTGGTATCGAATTGGACTTCTGCGATGCTGCAAACTCCAAGGAAGAGGTACTCTGGCTAATAGACATGCTTGATTGGAAATAAGGGACCGATGCTTTGAAAGCAGAATAGTGGCTGAACTTGTTCATTAATATGTATTCCTGTGTACCAGCTAGTCCTTAGTGGCTGCACCTGGTACTGAGTACGAGGTATATTTATGGGATTCTGTCAATACTACAATTAGCTGGATTGATGGGGACTTCATGTCATCTGTTGTATATAGTCTCTGTCCAATTTCAATAAAAATGTGCATCCATCAATGTCAACTTTCAAATTTTGTTGCTTCTTTACTATTTAGTCTGGCATTGAAATAGCCAGAGAAATGAATGATTGATGTCTTTTGCGTTAACGTTTCAAACATGAACATTTTACACTAGACTAATCTTCTCAGATGTTTAGTTTTTCTTTTAACGGCAATTTTATCACGTCACATCAAATTTTTTTTTCCTTTGTAATCCTTGCATACTGAGATAATTATTAGGACTATAAATAGGGAGCAAACTATTTTTGGAGGGTTAAAGCACAGCAGTTTCCCCTGGCTTCTGGTATCTTGAATGCCAATATTTATTTACTGAGCTGAAGGTCCTCTTTTATACCTGCTCGCCTACTGATTTTGTTTTGCTTTGCAATCTTTTTTTTCCACTATTCCCGAGTTTGGAAGAATTGTTGGAAGACAATGTTCATTTTCAATGCTTGTCGTGTAACTGTATTCCATTTTTCAATAGGTTCACTTGCTATTTTTCTCTTCTCTGTTGGGTCTTCCTTCTTGTGCATTATGGTGTGACACACAGATGTTTGCCATTCCACTTTCCTCAATTGTTTCTTCATGTGATCTCAGAGTCAAGCCCATAGCATTTGGTCTTGTCTTCTGAGCAATCGATGGTGTTAGATAAATGGATCAACTCTTGGGTTATATATGTCAGTACTCTCTCTCTCTCTCTCTCTCTCTCTCTCTCTCTCTCTCTCTCTCTCTCAAAGTTTCGTCCAGGAGAAGGCATTCTACTTATGTACATGAAAAGAAATTATTTATTGCTTTGATTATTGTGTCTAGTTTTTTTTTTGGTCAAAATTATGTCAAGTTATTGGTGCGTCTTTTATTGATAGTGCACTTTCTGGTTCTCTCAATTCATTCTTTCTCCATTTGCTTCATTTTTCTTTTGAAGTTTGGTTTGTAACCTTGACCTCCTTCTGCATGCTATGCCCTACATGCCTCTACGGATATATGTAGGCTCTATCCCTTTCGTATGGATCTGGTTTTCTTGGATTCAGAGCTAGCATTAATGACTCTGCAGGTTCTCTTTAAAGATATGTTTTTCTGATGATTATTTTCTCACTGTCTCTTGAAATTTGATAGTTGAACCATGATTGACAAATCGGGAATGGTTTTTGATTTGTTTTCTAGTTTCCCTTTTATCTGCTAGCCATTAGGCTAATTATCAAGATACTTGTAGTCTCTCTTTGGACTGTCATGCCATGAGCAAGTGCTATCTTTAGTCCTTTGTGGAATTCAATAATGTATCCTGTGGCACCACCATGCTTCATGAATTCTTATTGGGAAACTTGCAATGACAACTTAATAACTATCACGGCTTCAAAAAATGAAACATGAGAAGGTAAAAGTTTTGGATGAGTGTATATGATGCTTCTCCAAGCTTCTAGAGAGAAACTTCTCCGAATGAAGGGATTTAAGGTGAATCCATCAAATTTTGCTGCCAACGAGCCTGATTGAGTGAATCTAGCTAAATTAAATTGGTTGTAGTCCACTCTTAGCAGTCAACCTTCATCAGATTTTCCTGATTTTTATTTCTGTTATTCCCAATCCTCCCTTTTCAGCAAATATACCTTGGATTGTCCTGTTTCTTCAAATTTAGTGTCAGAATGCGCATGTTTTTGCTACAACTACTATGAATTTCTCACCTCATGCTTGTGATGATCATAACCCAAAACTTGAGGAATCACACTCATTATGCTCTTTCATCTGGTTTGATTTCCTGGAATGTGTGTTATTCTTCTGCTGTGATATCGAATGCTTGTGAGTTTCCTGGATGGAGATATTAACTGATATCCCTGTTACCGCTTCTAAACCTTTTTAATCTGTCTCCCAAGCTTGGTCGTGGAAGGAGGTTTTTAAAATTTCTCAACCATTAATAAATGAGGGAGTTGAATGATGGGATTCATGTGTTGTTGGACAATTGCTTGGTCCTTGAGTTCATGTTGGTTGGATTCATCTTTAGCCAATTGAGTCAAGATGGCCCTTTAGAAGTGATTAAATGGGAAAGTAGTTTGTTATATTTCTAGACTTCCTAGTTCTGCAGTTACGGATTGGATTTAAGCAATTGGAGAATGCACATTAACTATTAACAATTTTTTTACTTTTGAAACCTACTAGATTGTTGTAAAATTCTGTGTGGATCTTACTGAAGAAATTGCTTATGGGAATATATACTGCTTCTGCAGTTGGTTGCATTGCTAGTGCAGTGCCAACTGAGCACTCGGTCTGGTGGTTAAGGGTTTGGGGGTGTTGGGCTGAGTTGTTTAGTGTCCATGTTTTTTATACTAGAAGAAACCAAAAGCAAAGTCAAATCTTTCAAGCAAAACACCTTTGCATCTGGATAGATCCAGGTTAGATGATGCAATATTGTATGTTGAAGAGGTATCTGGATCTGAACTTGTTGTAGAATTCCTGTGAACTTGTTGTAGAATTCCTGTGAGTTTATAGCATGGTTCTTCCAATGAAGTCGAATGTCTCTGGAAACCTTTGCAGAATTTTTTGTACCTCTCAATTCTCAAACAAAGATCTGATGGGGACATTTCAAAGCTGAGTGTGAATAAACCTTATTCAGTTTTATGATGTACTTGATGGGATGCTTGATTTAGAGGAGAAAGTGATTGTTTGAAATTTTGATCTCCCTATTTCATCTTCATCTAAATTTCTAACAGGTTTTCTGCACTTATTCAGTCTAATGTTTCTGGCATTTTCTGGATGAAGCTAATTTTTCTACTACTTTATCATTTGGCTTGTCCTTCGCTTGGTCCTCATTCTGGTGATTTTATGCGGAAATCTGTTGCTGTTCTTCATTCTCTGAATTCTTCTAAAGCACTAAGAGGTATGCTGCTTTTTTTTCTTTTTTGGGAGGCCAGAGGAATATAAGTCTACTGGTTTTGAGTGTTAAACCCTGCTGGTTCTCCTGCAACAATCTCTGTCCTTGTCTCGTGTCTTCGCTTGAGATATCAGGCATTTGATGGTCCTCTGTAACATTATGGTTGGATTTGTGGGTATGTCCTGTATTGCATTCTTGCTTTGTTTGAATCTCAAGTAAGAGAAACTAATGCTGCTCCTATTCATCTAGCAGTATGAAAACAACTGATTTATCTTTGTCAATCGAATATATATTTCTGGATGATCCTGCATAGTAGCCATCTTCACATTCTGCTCCATTACAACCAAGAAAGTGTAGGGTCCGTTTGATTCGAAGGAAATATGTTTCTAGAAAGTTATTTTTCGACTTTTGAGTGTCTGGATGACGGAAACTTTATCAATTTATTGAAAACCTTTTTTTTTTTTGGTCGAAACGTAAAACGTTTTGCATGAGTTGAAAATAACAAGCGATTGGGGTTAATTATTGTTCTCTTTTAGTATAAAAGAAATCATTTTCCCTAGGCCACGAGAAATAATATTTTCCTTCGTCATGATTTATGAAGTCTTCAGTTAAACATACGAATCCTTAATCATGGTTCCACTTTCTTTACGTTATGATGTGGTTGAATTATGCTATATGTGAGTTGCCATTTACATATAAAGGCTCGATTCAGCAATCGAATCTTTTTCACGTAGAATCATCTAATGACAATCTAAAATTGGGTTGCATAGATGTCAACCGACGTGGATTGTATTGAAATAAATGATTACTGCAAAGGTACGCGTCAAGAAAATTAGGATTCAATTTCCCTTGCAATTAGGGCTAAGAGGTTTTTTTTTAAAGTCAATTTCAAGCTAATTTCTCAATTACGGGGAATTTTAGAATTTGTGCACTAAAACTGCGTATTTTGAATTTGATGTCCAAAGTTTGAGAAATATTTCCTCGAGAACCAGGTAGGCAAAAGTTTATTGTAAAAAAAGTGATGGAAATATTTCCTCGCAAATAAAGGCTCGTTTGGTCTGGCATTTGGCGAAAGCCTTTAGCCCAATGCAAAGGCATTTAGCACAAATGGCTTTGGGGAAACATAAGAATGTTTGGCAAACTATAATTGAAAAGTGCTTTGGGGAAATGCAAGTTGTTTAGTAAACACATATTTGGAAAGTCCTTTGGTGTGATCAATTCAAGTTTTTTTTAATTTTAATTGTTTAAAATTGAAGTAAAAAAAACAATGATGGTAGTTTTTATATTTTCACGTCAAGAATAATGTAATAGAAATATATTAACAATTTTTTTTTAAAAAAAGAGTCATTTCATTATAATACACATAATCACATGTTCTTAAGAATAAAATACATTATCCTTAAATATTACAAACATCCTTAATGACTTTGTAAATTCATGGCTATTTCATCACTTAAACGTACCGTATTAGAAGATACATTATCATTTAAATCACTCATTTCCTCATTTATATCATCGTGATCAACCAAATATCCATAATCAAGATCTAATTTTGCACTTTCAAAACCCGTATCGATAACAGCATTTCTTCATATATAATTGTATAAAACCATTGTCGCTATGACAATTTGTACTTTCTTTTTATATGGATAACTTGGCATATTTGTCAGAATCTTTCACTTATTTTTTAATACACAAAAGGCTCACTCAATTACCGAGCATAAAGAGGAATTGGTACAATTGAACACTTCTTGATAGCCCGTTAGTATAGGACGTTGTCGAAACTCTAGCACGTGATATTTAACAATTTTATATGGTCCCAAATAACCCGTGAGATTTGGATATCCAACATCTACTAAATAATACTTACCTACACAAACATAATGAAAATTTAATCAACATATGCTATATAGATACATGTGGATGTACCTAAACAATTAATTAATGAACCTAGAAGAGGAAGAGGAAATTGTGCATCATCATGCCTTCCAATGGCTTAATAGAAGATACGGATATCATGCGCTTGTCCCTCCCAACTGGCGCAAGCATAGATAAATTTCATGTTAAAATTACATACGGCTAACACATTTTGAGTCATCATTTCTTTTTTACTAATAAAATGAATTTGATTGTATGTGGGTACCACCATTGGGATATGCGTACCATCCATAACTCCAATACAATCCTAAAAATAAAGAACAAAATATTACATGATTTACATTTAGTTTTTCCTTTATATTATACAATAGTAACTTACCTTAAAATATGGATAAAATCGTCGGTCTTTCTTGATCTTCTCTGGAATTTCCTTAAATTGCCAATCAATTGGTTGGATCAAATATTTTCCCATATCACATACTTTTTCTAAAACTAAGCTAAATTGCCTACTTATGGTTTCCTCATAGCGTTAAAAGCGCTCTTGTGCCAACCTATTATATATACCATGTCCCAAAATATGAAGAAACATACCAACCATTTTTATAACATCAATATTACTAGATCCTTGAGGACCATAGCGTGTTATCAAGTCATGTGTTAAATTATTAAATACATCCCTGTGTATTCTAAACATGCACCTTATCGGATAAACTTCTTCGCCCGTCAACTCTCTTAACCATGCATAACTTACATATGATGAGCTCATACAAGGTTCTTTACAAAAGTACATTGCTTGATAACCAATTGAAGCTGTTGCGACTGAGACGAGATCCCAATATTCATTTTCCTCTTTTTCACGAATTTCCTTTTCGAGAGAACCATCCATAACTGTTTAAAGTAACAAAATATAGAGGTATTAGAGTATAAGGGAAACAATGAACAATCTTGATCATCCATCAAGAGAAACAATATCAACCATCATATATGCAAACTAAACCACGTAAAGAGAACACCAGTAGAAAACAGTTATCAAATTAAAACATAAATAGAAATTAGGTTCACACGTAATGCAAATAGAGGTCTCACGTGAAAACAAAGTAGCATGCCAAAGAGTTCAAATAAGATGCTAACATCCTAGCTATGACTCTCTTCAAACTCATACTTGATATACTTGACTTTTAGTGCATCACTCTTCAAGCTCATGACGACCTGCCTATTGTCTTTCTTTTCCTTAAAATAAGAGATTGCAAAAAAGTATAACTTTTCATCTTGCACAATTTCAGGTTTGGTATCCAGCATATCTATGAGGTCCTTATAAGGACGGTATCCCTTATTTGCTTGAGATGATGTAGCAGCAACACTCCTTTGTTCAATAGCTAAACAAAGCCTGTTAATTTGCATTCCAAGCTGCTGTGCCGTGGTCAAACTCTTTTCTTTCTTTCCTCGAGCTTGCCTCATTGAAGTATGCGCAGCTCTTTTATGGCTCCAAGTTCCAATTGGTTCAACGGTTTCATTTGCATGAGACTCCAAATTTTCATCAGTAGATCTTACACCATCACCGATATTAGGTTGTGTGACCTCAACAACATCCTCATCAACACATAGACCTTGCTCAGGATTCCATGTGATTCCTCCATTAGTAATTGTATCTCTGAACATCCTATCTAACAAAGCTGCAAGATCAGGATGTATGCATTTCATCCTCAAAATCTTAAGCTTAGGATTGGCCTGTTGTAATATAGCTTTTGCGTAAGTTGTATCATTTAGAATAAACTAAACACAAAAGTAAAAGAGAAACAGATAAAAACCTAAATTTTTTTTTGCCACCATTCATCACTTGTATTCCTTGAATCACATCCTAGTCCCGTTTCATTATACACCATTGTCCTCCATCTTTTCCATTCTTCTTTAAAATTATCCCACTTACTCTTCATTTGATTTTTATTATATTTTTTACTTGTTAGCTCCTCAAACTTGCTAATAATAACTGTCCATCCATCTCTTTTGTTGTTTGTCGGAAGATTGCCTTTTTCAATTTGTTCAACGCACAACTTACGTAAGGTTTCTACATCTTCCAAGCTCCAAAATGCCTTAGTTGCCATCTGCTTAGTAAAGGGACATGAACAAAATTGAGAGGCACAAACAAACAAGATTAATAATGAAGAGATTCAAATGAACACGTGTATTTCTTAACACACAAATAACCGATTTTCCGAAGGCTATAGATGGCAAACCCCATCATCATGCAACCATAGGATGCCAATGCATTTTTATGGATCCTCTTAAAAGCATTTTTATAGATAACTAGTTTCAACCGCATAAAAGTCATCCATGCATTCTATAAAAATTAGGAATTGTATTCATCAATAATGAGTTATTGGCAAATTCATTCAACATTATGCCAACCCCATAATCGCCTAGTCTCATCCAGGTAAGGCACTCACACAATCTCGTCCCATCCATTCCTTTTCTCAACATTTAGTGCATAACAACAACATAATACCCAAATGAAAAGGTTTGGTCAATATTCACAGTGCATCATCACAATATCCAATTAAAAACCCTTAGTTTCCTAATTTCCTACACAACATTCAGCGTATCATCACTTGCATAGCTTGATTTTTGCCCTAAAAAATAGAGTTGTTCTCTCCATTAACAGAGCTTAAAGCTTGCGGGGACATAGAGTTGCAGAGGCGACTGATGAGAAGGCGACAACGAAGGGTAAAAACCTAAAAAAACAGGGATTTATGGTGGATTGGGAGGGAAATGAGGTGATCTTGGGAAATCATTGCTGAACTATTGTAGGGAAATCAAGCTTCACAACAATTTTAGCTATTCGGCAACATTTCTTAAGACACTAAAGCAGGAAATCAAAGAAACAAGAATGAGAGACCAGAGCGTAGCAAAAAGTAAATCTACCGAAGAGAGAGAGAGAGAGAGGAACCTACGGAGAGATGTAAGTGAGCGAATGGAACAGAGCAGTCGAACGAGGCAAACAAGCTAGCGAGGCGAGGACAGCGAGTGAGGCGAGACCGGCGAGCGAGGCGAGACCGGCGAGCGAGGCGAGGCAAGGTCGGCAAGTGAGGCGCAGCAACGCCGAGCGAGGGAGGTCGACGAGTGAGGTGAGCGAGCGACGGTATAGAGAGAGCGAGGTTAACGCGCGAGGGAGTGTTGAGCGAATGAACAGAGTGAGGTGGGGGACAAAGGAATACAAGGGTTTCTATTTTTAAAAGGGGCCAAAGTGGGCTTTGGTAAAATTTTGAGGACAAAAAAAGGCAAATGGCATATTTTCATTAATTGATGGATTAGTATTCCAAGAATGTTGAAAGCTCAAGATACCCTAGGATCAGCCTTGAGCTTTCAACATTCCCAAGGACAACATTTGGCCAAAGAGGTGGGAAAATAGTTTGCCAAACACTCAAAAATTTCTCAAGGGCCTTTAGGCCTCCAAAGCCTCTTCCCAAAGCTGAACCAAACACCCACTAAAAGAAATAGTCTGAGACAATGATACAAACAGTCTCTGAACTTTGGCTCAATATGCAATTTGATCCCTAAATTTTTAATTTGTTCAATGTGTTATCTAAACTTTAGCCTAATGTTCAATGTGATTCATGAACTTTTAATTTATTCAATGTGGTCCTTGAACTTTTAGTATATATTCAATTTAGTCTATGAACTATATGAAAATATACAATATAGTCCTTGAACTTGAATTAATTGAAGGACTACATTGAATAATTTTATAAAGTTTAGGGCCTATACCAAAAGTTCAGGGAACATATTGAACAAATTAAAAATTCAAGGATCACATTAAACATTAGGCTAAAGTTCAAGGATTACATTGAACAAATTAAAAGTTCATGAATCAAATTACATATTGAGTCAAAGTTCAGGGACTGTTTGTGTCATTTTCTCAAATAGTTTGGATCATAAACCAAAGGTCAAATTCAGTTCAAGAGATGGAGAAATCTAGAAGGGGAATGAAAGTAGAGTTGGAATCACTAAGCCAAACTCGAGATTCTTTACATTAAAGTGGCGAATCATGGACAAGCCCACAGTTCACCACCCATATTTAGGTTCTGTTTGTTTCACAGAAAACAAATGATTTGAATAATATCTTCCTAATCACGATTGTTTGTATCGTTTAAAATAATTAGTTAATAAAAATATTTTCATTATCGATAACAATTTATGTTTAGATATTTTCGTAGACGATGAAAATATTTTTTGTTTATTCATTTTCTTAAGCGATACAAATAATTGTTTTAAGAAAATATTTTTAAAATCATTCATTTTTCATAAAACAAACGGAGTCTTAAGAAAGATCACCCCACGATATCATGTCTTTGAAAATCGAAGAGCCTTAGGCTATCAAAGTAAGGATAAATAGCCTCGACTTGATTATTTGAGGTAAGAGAGTTTTGATACCCATAAGCCATTATTCTGCTAATTACATCCTCTAAAAGCTCTAGCCTCAAAGGTTCCCCGAAAATCCACCACCAGGGGACCTTCTTCTCTGTGGTATGCAAAGTGCATGGAGTCACATGAGCGGGTCAAATAAGGAATTCCTTCTCACTTAAGAAGCGGGAGGAAGGGAGTTCGATTCCTTGCCTTCTCAGGAGGGTCAGGGTGGAAACACATTAGTGAAGGAACAGCTTGCGCATGGCACATAGCATATACTGGTTTGTAAAATAGAAATAGGATAGAACTAGAACTAAAGAAAAATCCCAAAGTGTTGACCGAGAAACTTATGAGAATCCATATTTAGGACCAGGAGAAGTACAAATATACATGATTAATCTACCTCATGACGCGTCGCCAACTTGGATCATCTAAGGGAAGGAGAAAACCGAGCACCTCCAATAGCTGGAAGCCAATAGCAATGGTGAGAGGAGAAATAATAGAGTGTAATGGATGCCGTCCGATGTGAACCCTTATGTAGAAACACAATCTTCTATCAAACAGATGTTGAACAAGCTTAAGAGATGGAAGAAATCCAATTAGATTTAGAGTCGTCCGACCATGCGAGCTTTTACAGCCTCAACAATGCCAAAACGCACTATGAATTCCTTGAAATGTTACCTACTTATATAGGAAGTGTTGCTTCTACTCAAAGCTTTTGGAGTTGCTTCTACCAACTTGAGCACCCTTCGCAACACTACATCACTCTTTTTTTCATATGACAAATATTCACACCCTCTACAAATATTTACAATCAGAAATCCCTCTATTTTGCACGAGGGATTGCAACAGAATTCAATGCAACACAGAGAGTGCTCACGAGCTTCGACTTCACCAACAGCAGAAAGAGTGTCCATGAGCTTCAAAGTATCCGTTGGAAGCTTTGTCTAATCATATAGCAATTGATCTTTACCTTCTTTGGCCAACTGAATAGGTTTCTACACCATCCGAACGGCATTCTACGGAGGCATCGGAAGCCATTTTCCAAGATAAAACACTCTGTTTTTGCAGTTGGCTTGTCATCTTTGCAAAAATTGTCTAAAAAGTCCTAAACCTATAGCACTTTTGCCAATTTAGTCATAAACCTTTTGTGACATTATGAAATTTGACCCTTTTTTTGGGATTTATAAAAGGAATATATATCTTCAATGCACTTTTAGTTAAATCTCACTCAGAATTGATCACTCTTGATAAGACTAACTGTTAGGGAATGGTTAGCTAGGAATTAAATACTTGGACCTAAGAACTTGGCCATAGATCGACACTTCGACCATGAGGATTAACAAAGAGATATTTTGGGCTATTATAGGCCGATTCAAGGATGGTTATGGAATGATTCGCAAATATTGTATAATTGGATCACGGGTGATTCCATCAACCATTGTATGAATTTTGAAATATCCTAAACCAAATCTGAACGATCGCGTCAATTGGAACTAGTTTACATGACAACCGAGGTCGTCATAGCTCGAGTAAGCTTAGATGTGGCTTGATATCGAATTGGCTACGGGTCGATACGTGTAACTCATAAAAACCGCCCATTAGTTTGAGATACACTAAAATCGCGATTGATTGATTTTAATCATGAATTAGAATTCGGAATAGGATGTCGAACTTTCAAGATTCCGTGAAAATTTATCAGATGTCGTCTCATTAAGCGTGGCCAATTATTAGATCGCTCGAAATTATCGGAAAAATGAAATTTCGACCAGATATTGGAAAAGACCATTTTACCTCTGAAGATATTTGAATTCATTTGAGACATTGAAGTACAACTTGAACTTTAGTATTTTCCCTCCAAAAGCTGAATTTAATGGACCATTGTGCCCCTCCTCTCTTTGCTTATTTATTTTCTTGCCATTTGTTTTTTTTTGGGTATTTACTTGAGAGGAAATTTGAGAGCCACTGGATCTTGGAGTGGGGAACAAGTTGGATTCTAGACCATTGGATGATAGTGGGGTTGGTATTGGAGTTTTGTGAATTAGTGGGCTTAATGGATGATCAATCAATCACTCTTGTCTCTCTCTCCTTAATTCTCTCCCTCCCTTGCTCTCTTCATCTTCAGCTGACCCTCTCCTCCTCCACATTGTTGTGACCAGCTCAGCTGCTTCAATCACCGTTTAGTAGCCGGAGACACGCCGAAACTGCCGCTGACCACCGTTGCTGCTCACCACTGCCACTACCCTCTTTCTCTCCCTCCCCCCCCCCCTTCCTTCTCATTTCGATCACCACCATCTCTATCCGAGACTAGCACCATCCCTCACCGTCACCACCACCTCGTGCTTGTCCCAGCCGTGGCCCACCCATGATCAACGCCGCCACCAAGCCACCTTGTCCGTCCGCTAGAGCAGCTGCTTGCTTGGCTTGGCTTTGCTTAGGATTCCCAGTAAGTGCTCCCTAAACCTTGGTTAGAATAATGGGTTACTAATAACATGTATAATGGCTAATTAAGGGTTGGTTAGAGGTGGTTTAGTGGCTAGATGAGTCCAGTTGCTTGTTGGTTCTTGCATAGTTGATTCGCGATTTGGTTGCTGATGTGCCTCTATGTTTTGTTATTTTTGCGGAGACTTTGTTGGGCCGAATCTAAGGTGGCGTTCCTCATGAAAATTGTCCCTAACATATTGAAGTATATCATAAATTAAATTTGGAATTTTTGGAGATCATTTCGGTTAATTCGGAAGTCTATTTTCGGACCATCTCAAAACTACCGAAATTACTGTTCTCCCGAACTTCCTGTCTTTTCGAATTTTTTTATAAATTTTTTCAAGCCTCTTTTCAACAAACTTCCTACACAAAAATTGTTAAAACACTTGTTTCTATTGCATATAAAAACTTCAAAGCTTTATAAAAGAGATTTGGGTACTATTGAGATGCATTTTGAAGATCGAGCGGCCTGTCCGAACAGACTGATTTCTATCTGACTTCGAGTGACAAAAAGAGATGTTTACAGTTGGAACTGGGTTTCGTGCTCTCATGAAAAATGTTTATCAAGATGTTTCCTACGACATATCTAAAATTCAGAATTTTTAGAATTGAATTATTATTTATTTCAAAAGGATTTTGATAACTGTGTAGCCACCAAGATTAACCCCCGGTTCTATGCAAGTTTGGTTTTCTCTCTCTTGGGGACTATTCGGTATTACTGTTGCATATGAGAGGCGCTGCTTCTTGTTAAATGAATACGGATTTAGTGGCATTTGACTAATCGAAAAGATGAGAATTGATTTGAGTACTTGAATACTCATGTGATCATATAATGCTCTGAGGCATCTTACGCAAGGATTTAACCTGTCTTGATGCGTTTTACACAAGACGCTGCCCAATTTATCTGATGCCCGGCGGGGGCTAGGATGCCAATTGCGGTGGAGGCCGAATTAATGCTCCTCATGGAATGCCGTCTTGATGCATTTAACACAAGACGTTGTCGTCGCTAATGTAACGGGATGATGCCCGGTTACGTCGGAAGACCGATAACCTAATGCGTTTTACACAGGTTTGGGGGAGCCCAAGGGGCCCGTTAATAATCTAGACCTAATGAGTACGATATGCAGTATTGAATGCCATGTTTGAGACTAATGTTGGGCATGTTTAGATTATTAAGTGTGTTATGCATGTTCATGTCTCGATTTGGGGTTTTTATGCTCGATGAGTGTTTGCCATGTTATGGCAGTTCTCTAACGTGTAGGGCTTGTGTATGTGCCAAGGCAAGGTAAGGGCGCATGTGATTGATGTGGTACGTTGATTGATAGAATTGCATGTTTAGAACTATCCGGAAGTACGCGTTACCCTAAAAGAGGTTTAAGTAGTTACTTATTGAGATTTATTCTCATTATTGTATCCTAAACATTTCAGACCCCTGACCATGAACTTGAATGGTCCACCGCAAAGTTTTGGGGTACTAATGCATATGAAGCATATGTTGACGGAATACCCGGTGGGAGAAGATAGGGTTTACATTAGGTATGCTAGCACTGTTTAGATAGACTAGGGTAAGACCATTTGGAAACCACATACATTTTTGGCTTGGTTCTACCAGGATGGAGACGAGTTATTTGGTCCACTCCGGGGATTTGATGTTCACCCTGATGACGGAGTAGAAGAGTGAGACCCCATGGAGATCCTTCCACCAAACGGAGTTGTTACTAGTCCGAACACCGATCTTGAAGATTCAGATCCCAGTCGAAACCTATGGAGTCTGACCCCGGGCCGGAGCCTATTGAATCCGAACCTGAGGCATCCAATGACATGGCTAATCCGGGATCGCCTGAGTACTTCGAGTCCGATCCGGGGTCATCCCCTAGGTAGCATGGGGGTGACTAATAGGTTTAGAAATCCCGACTTTTGAGAAGCCCTCTTTTGATTAAAAGAGTTAGGCTAATCGGCCACCTGACCCTTTTTGTTACACGTGATCCGCAATTAGTTGCCTCACAAAAGGCTTGCAAGTGTATATGTTGTTACTAACATTATGTTTATAAAAGTGTTTTATTGAGGTGTATCAAATGTCTCTATTATCCCGTTTAATTGTATGTTGTATGGTAAGTTTGAGTTTGCTTCTACCGGAGTTATCGATGTGATTCGATTGGGTCAGCGACAACTCCTGGGATGTCACTTACCTAACAACCGAGGTAGGATGTTGCGTACTCGTGGGATTCGAGGTGTGACACCTTTTCACTTCTTACCAATTAAGTCCATCTGACTAATTTTGGCCGGCCAGCACTAATGTCGCCACCGTCCGGTGCCGGCCAATGCTGACATGGCAATTTTTAAATTTTTTTTAAAATTTTTTAATGTTTTTCTTTTCTTTCTTTTTTTTCTGCCTTCTTCCTCGCCGGCCTCTGGCGAAGCTTGCCCCCGCTGGCCACTGGCGAGGGCGAGCGTCGCCCACCACGCCAAGCTAACCTCACCCAGCCAAGTCGAGGCCGATCTCGTCGTCGCTGGGCAAGGTGGAACCTAGCGATAACAAGGATGGCCTCGCCAGATCCGGGCGAGCCTCACCCAGCTAAGGCAAGGCCGACCTGCGGTAGCGCTGGCCAGTAAGCCTTGCCCAGCCATGGCGAGGCTGACCTTGCTGTTGTTGGGTTTCACCTCACCTAACGACGGCAAGTCGCCCTCTCCATAGCTAGTCGAGGCTGACCTCACCGTCGCTCTGGTTTCCACCTTGCCCAAAGACGGTAGGTTGGCCTCGCTCTCGCCTAGGCAAAGTGGCGGGTGAGGCTTGCCCTTACCAGTGGCTAGCAGGGGCAAGCTTCACCAGAGGCCAACGAGGTCGACCTCGCCGGCTTGCACCTCTGGCTATTTGCCGATCGCCGAACTAGCCAAAGGGAAGAAGGGTAGAAAAAATATTTAAAAATTACTACGTCAGTGTTGGTCGGATTTATTACATGGCCGACACTGGCCGGCCGGTTAAAATTAGCCAGATGGACTCAATTGGCAAGAAATGAAAATGTTTAAGACTAAATTGGCAAGAAATGAAAAGGTTTAGAACTGAATTGACAAAAGTATAATAGGTTTGGAACTTTTTGGACAATTTTCCCTTTAATCTTTTCTGTTTTCACAAAAATGGCAATAACATGTCTAATTCAATCCAAGTCGTAATAAAGTAAAGGTCCAATTCGATTCAAAAGAGGAATTAGATGAAAAATATGGAAAAAAAGGCAAAAGCAAAGGCTGCATAAATTTAGCAAACCCATGCTACATAGCAAATTAATTGCTTTTTTTTTAATTGAATCTACCAATTCGAATTCCAAAACTGATTGTCATTGTAATAAGTGTGTAATTTCATTAATAAGTGCCGTATAATTCAAGTTTTAGTACTTAATTGAAGTTGTCGACCAAGCATTAACCTAAAGCTATGTATTGCTAAACTTCTCATAATTTGATTGATCTTGTGGGTAGTAACTTCCCATCACAAACAATAACCTCCCTTAACTCGAGTATGTTGCCACCAATACTTATCAAATGATATTGTAATTTCATTCGAATGGTCATAAATGGTACTTCATAATGGTTATTAACTTTCTATCATTAATTATAACTTTGTGCTATCATTTAGGCTTCATTTGTTTACGAAAAATAAATAATTTGAAAAATATTTAAAAATATCATTTGTATCGCTTGAAAAAAATTAGTCAATGATTGATGATCCCTACATACTTAAACGGTGCAAATTGACCTCAATGAAACTTCCTCCTATGCCTCGTCGATTTTTATTATTGATAGCAATTCATGTCTAGACATTTTCCCGGAGGGGAAAAATATTTTTTGTTCAATCATTATTATAAGTGATACAATCGATTATTTTTAAGAAAATATTTTCCAAATCATTCATTTTCCACAAAACAAACACACCCATGGTAGTTATCCAAAGATATTGTATTTTACCAAGATAGATCATAACTTAGAGATCCTTCCAATAATTGTCATTTGCTTTAAGTAGTCATAATCTCAACTACAGTTATAGTGAGTAATTTTCTTTTTTTGTATTTAGGGTTGTTAGTTTTGTGGAAAATGTACTTTTTTTGAAAAATGCTTTTCAAGAAAATGACTTTATTTTCCAATATTTTGGCTAAAACCTAAAAAAAGACTTGGAAAATATTTTCAATCGTTTGGTAAGAAAAATCTGATGGGGAAAATTATCAAAAATTCATATTTTTAATCATTTTAATTTTAATTTTTTTATTTTAAATTTTTATGTATTTTTCTTTTCTTTGTTTATTTCTTTTTCTTTTTGCTTCTTCCTTAGCCAATTGCTGGCCATGGCGACCGGCCATAAGCAAGCTTGAGCCTCGCTCGCCCCGTGCGAGCTTGCAGCCTCCCATGCAAGCTTGAGCCTCGCCACCAAAGGCTGCAAGCTCACCCAATCTTGCAATGCACGAGCTGCGGGTCTTGGGCAAGCTCAAGCCTCACCGCCAGAGGCCGTGAGCTCACCCAATTTGGCGAGGCCCGAGCTCGCCGGCCTCGGACGAGCTTGGGCCTCACTGCCGAAGGCTGCTTGGCCGACGAAGATCTGGTCCTTAATGTTGGGACTCAAGAACAAATGTCGGGTTTTTTTGTTTCCAAGTGTAGAGTTTCAGGTCCAAATGTCAACACATAATCATATTTCGGAAAACGTTTTTCGATTCTTTCAAAGGGAAATTATTTTCATAAATTTAAGTTTTGGTAGGAAAATATTTTCCTGAAAAATGTTTCTTGTGAAACAAACGCAAGTTTTGTCATAAAGTTTGCCATATGAGAATGCAATTGCTTAGTAACTAACCAATAGCATTAGCAACTTACCTGAAATTGTGATAAGTTATAGAATCAATAATTAGTAATTGACCCCAACAATATATAAATTATCTATTAGTCCATATATATGATGACTATTAGTAATATAGAATTAGAGATAGTAAATTACCTCGACTTTTTGTAAATATAAATGTCCTTACGGTCATAACTTTCAAAAATAGTAAGCAGCCTAAATTTATGGTAAATTCTTTTTCCATATTTGTGGTAAATTAACCTAAATGATTGTAGCATCTTTTTCAAATTTGTAAAGCAATGGATACTATCCGTAAAATAATCATCCTTGGTTATTGTAAATTCTCCCTAAGCAATCGAAAATTGATAATCCTATTATCAGTTATTTTCCTTTAATAGGTTTGCGATTACACTTCTAGAATTGATCCAACGGGAAAGATCGTTTGGCCCATATTGTAAACAGAATTGGTCTCGTAAAACACCCTATTAGTCCACAGATTTCCCCAAAAGATGAGATTGCTTTCTATAAAGTGTAAATCACTGTTTTTTTTTTGGGGTTGCAGGGTGGGGGTTTCCGGCAAGGGCTGGTGGCCCTTGCTTGCGACTCCCACTATCCCGTAAGGATGTAAACAGTTCGGTTTAGTTCGGTTTTTCAAGAAAACCGAACCGAATCTCGCTAAAACCAAATAAAACCGGTTTGGCTCGGTTCGGTTCGTATCTCGATTTGATTTTACGGTTTGGTTTCGAAACCCTTACAGTCCCGAATCCTAGGGTCCTAAGAAAGTAAGAATTGACCCAATAGCAAGCCAACCTCATTAATTTCATAATGAAAATACATAATATCTGTAATTCAAATAAATAAGGGATACTGACACAAACAGTTCCAGAACTTCGACTTAATATGCAATGTAATCCCTGAACTTTTAATTTGTTTAATATGGTTCCTGAACTTTGGCCCATTGTGTAATGTCGTTCCTGTACTTTTAATTTGTTTAATGTAGCCCCTGGACTTTTGATACATGTTCAATATAATCCCTGAACTATATGAAAATGTTTAATATAGTTCTTGAACTTGAATTTGTCACGCCCCACACTCCTCGACGCACCACATCCCTCGCAAAGGTCGATTCGTGTGCGACGTCCCAGGACGCGTTGCCAACCCAACACCCAACATAGAGATTTAAAGCACATGCGGAAGTAATTAAAACCACCCGTACATTAAAATACACCTAACCAAGGATAGCCATACAACAATCAACACGAATAATTATACACTTGCTTTGACATCGGGAAATATATACAATATTCATATACAACCCACACTCAAAAATCAAAAGCGGGTACGTGGCTCGGCGATCAAGCATTATATCTAGCTGGAGCTCCTCCCAAAACGTTTCAGTACGCCTGGCATCCTCAAGGTTGGGGGTCTGAAAAATTGGGTTTCAACAACAATGAGAATAAATCTCAGCGAGTAATTCCCTAAACCTAAATTAGGCTAACGTGCACCTCCTGACAAGTACTAAACAACGCATAACTCAAGACATAAGCTGACTCAGGCCCTCAGGCTTAAATCTAATTTCTTACTTGACCCTGCAGGTTAGGCATTATATATATATATATATATATATATATATATATAATTACAACTGGACCATAGAATCAGTCCAAGGCACATACGCACAAATCATTCAGTCCCGACGACGTATGTAATACACATGCTCATGTTCGCACTCATGTTCATGCCTCATCAATGCATTATCGCACACTTGCATACTAGCATTCAGCCATTTATCAATTTCTCCTTCGACCAGCGTTAAACGCATCAGGTCCAACCTATGTAAAACACATCAAGTCTATCACTTCGAGATCGATCTCTGGCCCGCGTAAAACGCATCAGGCTCATGACACATAACCCACGTAAGACGCATCAGGTTGGTCATCTTCCGATAAACCAGGCATCGTCCCGCATAACACGCCTCAGGACGGGTTCACTACCCCGCGTAAAACGCATCAGGGTTTATTGTGATCACGCATTCACAAGCACCAATTTTTATCTAAACCCCGCGTAAAACGCATCAGGACATTTTAGGTGATCACAATGGACATGTCATTCGTGCACACTCGAATATGCACATGCCTTGCCTATTCATGAGATGCATGTTCATGGTCATAAAATCCACACTTGGGCATTAGCAAATTCCACAACGGGCAATCAATAACACAACGTTATTCAGTCAATTAACAGTGCACTATGCACAATCTACATTTCAACATGCCCAACCAACACATAAGCACAACCATGAAAACACTTCAAAGCACTCTTGCATAGCGCATAATTCACGTATATAACTAGCACAGTTGGACTAGCATGAACCCGCGCAATCAAAACCCACTAAACTATTCCATTCTTAATTGTCCTAGGCACATGTCACGGCACCTCAATATCATTCACAATCCAAGACAATTCAGCCACTAACTTAGTTCCTCCAACATCTCCGGCAATTACACCATTAATCCCTAATCATTCATGCCTCGTCCCAATTCGGTATCAGCATGGGCAGCCCCCACGCGGGCCTCTCTAGCCCAATAAATCTCCTCAAAAGCTCCATTTGTCTCCCCAAAATATCGTCCAAATTAGCCACCACGAGGACCAAACTAGGCATGCTCTATAATCCACAATTGAACCCGAATTAACCCGAACCCGGGCCGATTCAATCCCAAATCTATCCAGCCCATATATCACGCCTCTCGGGCCACTAATTCTCCATTAATTCATCATACGAATCCACCAAATTAACCACAATCACAACCCCTAATCACCTCCACAATCTAACCCCCAAATTGATCGCACCTTGTCCGATTCAAACCCAATATGGACAGCCCCCACACTAGTCACTCTAGATCACTAAGTATCCTCAAAATTTTCTATTTGACTCCCCAAAATATCATTTTGATCAGTCACCATAATGCCAATTAAGGCGCGCACTAGAATCCATATTCTAGACTCGAACTTCCCCGAACTTGGGCTATTCCATTCCAAACCTGACCAGCCATCTCTTGGCACTTATATAGCCGCAAAACCTCATCAAACAGTCACTATAATTCACCAAATCAGCCGCGACATCAACCCCTACCATCCTTTGCACAATAACCCCTAAATTACCCTAATTTAACCCCTAAACTTGTCTATAAATGCAATTAATCCTAATTAGGGTTTATGATCAAACTCACCGGGTGTCCTAAGTTTCAAACCGAGCCCAGACACGCGATGGCGGCTAAAAAGGCGGCGAACCCTCGCCGGAACAGTAACTGGCGGCGGTTCCGGCGAACAGCGCTAGCTAGGCGGAAAGGGTGGCTGGTCGCGGTGGTCAGGAGGAGAGGTGGGACAGCTGGGTGAAAGATTACAAGGCAGGCGGTGGTGGTGGCGGAACAGCACAAAGGGGGCGGCGGCGCTCCCAAGCAAGCGGCGGCGAGGGCGCCTAGAACAGGGAAAGAAGTAGCAAAGAACATCGCCGGCCGGGCCGTATTTAACGAACGGCACGGGCGTGACCAGGCGCACTGTAGAGCTGGGCGGGACAGCCGCCGAGCTACGGGTGAGCACATGGGCGAGGAGCGGCCGCGACGGCGAGCTTGCTGCTCGCATGAACAGGGAGAAGGGAGGGGAGACCAGGGGGTTCGGCAGTGGCGGTGACGATGGCGGCGGAAGTGGGAGCTGGGTGGATGATGGGCGGCGGTGGGGCGAGCAGCTGGTCGGGCGACAAAGCGGTAGTCATCGGGTCCGACTGGGTCAAGAACAAGGTAAACCGTGGTTGTAAGCATCGAAGGTGAGGATGAAGAAGAAGAGAAAAAAAAAAAGAGGAAGAAAGAAGAAAGAAAGAAAAAGAAAAAGAAGAAAGGAAGAGAGAGGGAGAGCAGGTGGGAGTGGGTCTGAGATGTAGAGGGGGAGACGTGAACGAAGAGGGGAGGAACGTGTGCGTGGTCAAAGGAAAAGAGAGAGAGAGAAATAGAAAAAGAAATAATTTGAACATTCAAATATTATTTGTAAACTGATGGTCCAAATTCAAAACTGAAAACAATCTACAGGTCCAAAATAAGCCTCGCATATAAAAAGGGACAAAGGCCAAATTAATTACACCAAAATATAACGAGGGAGATCTACTAGTCCAAATTCGCATCAGGTCAAAAACTCCCCTTTTTCCATTATTCCTGACAATCTCAACGTTGACTACCATAATATCGACACCGCCCAATTTATTTCATCCCGAAACTCCCGAAAATCGACTGTCAAGTTCGGGGTCTAAATAACGGCCAAATTTGATCGAGTGCGATTCTAGCGAAATCTCAAATTTAAAATGATAACCGAGAGTTATAAGTTCACGGGCGAAATTTTACTATAAGTACACTGACAAATTACGCGTTTTATAAATCCCAAAAATGAGCCGAAATTCGGGATGTCACAGAATTAATGGAATGACTATATTGAACATTTTTATATAGTTCCGAGACTAAATTAAATATGTACCAAAAATTTAGGGATGACATTAAACAAATTAAAATTTCAGGGACCACATTGCACATTCGGTTAAAGTTTATGAATTATATTGAACAAATTAAAAGTTCAAAAATCACATTACACATTAGACCAAAGTTTAAGGACTATTTGTGTCATTTTCCCAATAAATAATACATCTTCCGAGTTGAAACCATTGTTTTGAAAAGCTTTTACATAAGGAAAGCACGGTACTATTTAGTTAGATTTAAAAATCAAATGCCAAACCAAACTAAATTAATACGCTTCAACGAAAAATGAAACCACATCAAATCAAATAATAGACTGGAAAGGAAATCGCACCAACCAATTTTCGCAATTCAGATTCAACTCTAAGCCGTCTTCTTTTTTATTTTTCATTTTTTTCAAAAATTAATGATTCACGAACTCATATTCACTCAGATATTTTAGAAAGAATACTGGTTTCATGAAGAAGTCAATATTCATTACAACTCATATATTCACACTAAAAGCAAATCTAATCAAAACTCCAAGCAGTACGAACTCGAAAAATGTAAGCCACTTCATATCTAGACGACAAAAAAAATATCGCAAAAGATTGCGAAGGCACTTCACAAATTCGTGCTTAAGTTGATCTCGTCCATTTTCAAACACGAAAAAGGTTCGAATCAACTTGTGAACTATTCTTTTAAAAAAGTATTCTCAAACCGAACCATACCATGAAATCCAGTTTGGCTTGATTCGGTTCAACCACGACTGTTGGAACCTCCTTTGCACTAATCAGGCGATGCTTGACAAAGTACAAACAGAACTGAAGTAAAGAAAAATGCAGGGCAATCCCCTGACATCATATTATTCATGGCCCTATAATAATGGAGAAGTAGTTCAAAGAATTTTCTGCACATTTCAAATGCTTTCTTCGTGATTTGTACAAAATGAATGACCCAAAACAGCCTAAGAAAAGTTCCCAACAAATTGGAACCTCTAAAAACAATCTCCACGATCTACTTCTAGAATTCGCTGTAATCAACAAGTAAAACAAAAGGGGAGGTAACTAACAAAACTTTAAAGAACTTGTGAAAGTGTGGGAGAGCTGATAGAGAAACCTAACAAAGACTTGGCCCAAAATACTCGAACCAGCACCATAAGCATGTCGCCATCACACTTCTCATCTTACGCCTGATTTCAGACCCATGGACTTCCGAATCAGGCAAGACCTTCCATGGAGGACAGATCACAAGGCTGTCGTCTTTAATAAGAAAATCCAATGAATGGCTATGTTACAGAATCAAAAAATTCTCGAGCCTGCGTTGAGTCATGTCCGAACAGTGGGAGCGACAAGAAGGAAACCAGACTTCAAAGGTGCCATATGGCCAACCACTGCTTGTAATTCACATGGGTTCTGATGAAAAGCTCAAACTCTAGTGCTATTTATGCGCACCCCAATACCACTTACATGTTTTCCACTTGCATCTCTTTAGCTTCTAGATCTTCCAGCTAATAGACTATGATTCCAAGATGTGACAGTTCCTTATAAAATCGTTGGAGTAGTTAACATATTTGGTCCAAAAAGGGCGTAGATGCTCAAAGCCAATGTGCAGCCAAGGTTTTGATTGACCATTATAGTGGATTACTGCAGCCTTTTTCACACTCTCAATGTCTGTCTTAATTTGATAACCTAAGCCAAGCAAGTGCCATGAAGGGTCAATTGGGTGAACATGGCCTCTGAATGCAATCAAAGCAGGAGGCAATGTTCCCAGTTTCCACATCGTCAAGTTTGACTTCAGATTCTGCACATAAAGCTCAATGGGTAATCAATCATTATATCCATGCAATGTAATTATTCAAAAATATAATCCTCATAAGACTCCACTGCCACTCACTACTTTAGTATGGAGTTAAAGACCTCTCCTTCTTAAGTACCAATATGATCGAAGGTATGTTACGTACACGAGACCCAACATCTAACTAGGCAGGTCACATCTATAGGTCCTAGCAGGAACTTTAGTGTTCTACCACACTTGTAATCTTACTAGCCATAGATCTCCCACTAAGGCAAAGAGAGCATAAACGAAGCACATTTCAAGTGAAACCAAAGCTATTTTATATGGAGGCTTTATCTAACAGTAATTTATCTCTATTTTTCCTGGCCGAAAGAAAAAGATATGTACAACAAAGTGAGGTCATTAGCAATGAAAGCCACATGATATGATAAAAGTGCAACAGTACAGACATTGTGATCAGTAGTACCTCTTTCAACCAGGCATGGTAAGCTTCCCTTATACCAGTTTGCCTCCATGCACGAAGATCAAAGATGTTCATCCCATAGGCCCATGCACATTCCTCTGGATCTAAATTTTCTGCTATGAGGGGATGGGAGAAATTGAAGTAATTCTTGAACCGCTTGGACATAACCCAGTCGTCTTCACCTTTACAAGTTTCTACAGCTCCGTTAACTTTTCCCCCAAGGTCAATCTCCCAAAGTGGAGATAAGTCGCGCTGAATTACAACATCATCATCCAAGAACACCACCTTGTCAAGGTTAGGAAAGAGCTGTTCCAACACAAATAGTCAGATGTATATCCATAGAGAAGTATCAATCACAAAAGAGGATAAACATCCAATAACCAATAATGTACAAGGAAGGTCCACATATAACTCAAGAATCAGCTAAAGTATTAGATTTTATCATCTGGTAAATTTCTCAATCACAGGAAGCAAAAATGCAGATAACAAAATTATTATCTGCAAAGTCCTATTACAACATTAGAGCTTAGAAATCCTACTTCGAGTAACCCTCTGAATCGTTTCCCGAGTCTCTTCCATCTTGCAATGAATACATCACTGTATCAACTAATGGCCATTGCTTAATGTTTCAAGATCAATTGAGTTCTGTCTCTACTCCACAAAGAATCAAACTTGTAGATGTTCTGACAGAAAATCGCAACTGAAAATTATCTCAGAGCATTTAGTTTTCTGAAAATATGTTTAGTCAAAACATTAATGATATCTCAAACGCAGATCAGCATAAAATCGGGTTATCATTCACCTATCAAGCACCAGGATTTCCACTATTTAGTTCGAACCAAGCAATAGAAAATCTAAGATCGAGGTACTTTTAATCCTACGCCAATTAATTACCTCAGGAAGATATATTCGGAGATGATTGAGCAAAGAGATATACTTCGGACTTCTAGCCTGTAATTTTGAAGCAAATGTCCTTGGAGTTGTGCTGCTCAGGTTGGCCCCAGCAATGTGATTTCCATGGTAATAATTTCTGATGCTACTGTGGCTCTCCACAGCTTCTAGTACAGGAACATTCTCTCTTGTTAACCAGTCAAACTGATGTATGCCTTTCACTTCCACAATAGCAGGGGATACAGGATTAAGTGCAAACCAAGAGTGCATCCCCGCGTAAGTTTTCTTGTCAGTGATGACATGGAAGACTACTTTTTCAGGTTTCAGAGATGACTGGATGGTGGAAGCCACAACAACCGAAGCAGCTAAAATGTTATCAGTTGATAAAACAAAGTGGTGGCAAGAGTTGTCAGTGAGTAAAGGAAGCAACTCCGGAGAAGGCAATTGTTTGCGTGCATGAGCATTAGAAGAATATTCATCAGTTAGACGCAAAGAGAGACAATAAATGCCTTTGGGAACAGAACTAGCTGCAAAGTGTTTGTTCATCAGTTCTGCAAACTTGGATTCCTTTATCTCTTTTTCGAATTTCTCCATCTACAAGGAAAAGCAAAGAATAACTCAGTTAGAAAATGTCTAAACAGTATAATATCTTCATAGCCATCCTACTGTTAAATGCTAATGAATGAAATAAAAGGGACAGATCCTACAGATAACTCAAAAGGCCTATATCAAAACAATATTCTGCATTAACCAAAAACAAGAACACCATAATTTGCATTATTATAAGCACCATCTCATGTGTTTGAGACCCAGAATAAATCCTATGTAACACATAAACTCTTTTGGCAATTTGGAAGGAACTTAGTTATAAGGAAACCATAAACAAAAATGGAATACTACAGTTAAATGGTGCACGGGCATCGAAATATCGAACTATAGATCCAACTATCAACAATGTCTGCTCAAGTGTGAACACTAAAAAGACGCCATAAGAAGTTGATTTCAGGGCAACTAAGATAGCAGGCAATGAGAAATAAGTCTATTTACTATTTCTTAAGCAGAATTGTGATCACCAACAACCTAATTACTACAATAGTCCACAAGTAATAAGGACAGGCATGTAAGCCTTAAACCAGGATTAACTACTTTAAAATCAGGTATCTAAAACTAAGCAATTAAGAATTGTGAAATGATTTATGAAAACTTAAAATACCAAAAGGGTCCTCAAGGGCAGAGAATGGCTATCTTCACAGAATTGTGATCACCAACCCTAAACTACAATAGTTTACGTGCATGTAAGCCTTAAACTAGGATTAACCTTTTCAGGTATCTAGAACTAAGCAATTAAGAATTGTGAAATGATTTATGAAAACTTAAAAACCAAAAGGGTCCTCTATTGTCTTCACCCTGTGGGGGTTCTGGGTTACTCGGTTAAAAAAAAGAAAAAGGGGCTAATCTTATGCTTAGTCACCCTGAAAATATATGCCTTGATAACAAACCAAAAGTGGAGATTCAAGAAGCTATCCATCCATTTGTAGCATGCCACATACCATTGCTCTCAACTTGAGTGCGAAGGTCCTTGCGTCATACTGATTGTTTTGGATCTCTAATACAAGTTGATCAAATGAATCTGGGAGCTTTAAATTATCTGGGATGTCTGCACTCTTTACTTCGCTTAGAATCTTCTGAAAGTCTCTAACCAGTCTCTGTTGTACCAACACCAAGCAAATTGTAAATGCTTCATCCATTCTCACAGACTTCTAAGAGAAAATGGAATATGAAAAGATATGCACAGTATAAGAGAGAAGAAGCTACCCCCGAATGATCAACCCTGCGAAGAATTGTAGGTCCAAACCGCCGGCCTAAACAACCTGAAACTTGAGAAAAAGCAAGTCAAATAAAAAGAAATATACTTGCAATGCAATCAGCATGAGATCCGAAAGGTCACATAAAAAACAGAAAAATTTATGGGGAACTCATAATGCGCCATTCTAATTCAGACTTTCTCCAAATCCACACTTAACAGGTTTTTCTTTCCCTTTTTTGATAGGATGCACTTAGGAGATCAATAGTCTAGAAAGTTGTCCAAGACAAACATTAAATACTATATCAACCAAAACTTGAAGGAACCAGAGGCCCCCAGACATCTAGACAACTGCAAAAGAAAAATGGCAAATTCATAGGTATAATGTAAGTCAAAAGAGTTGGAAGTTAGACAAGGCAATTATTTTGGTTTAACTGTACAGAACTAAGTTCTGGCTTAAAACAGGATTCACTAATGAAAGGCTGGTTGATAGCAACTTGTCCAAGTGCAACAATGAACAGTAGAAAACACATTTCGAGCACAATGAAGCTGATGCCCCAATAACACGACCTTTGATTTTGCATGTAGACCGTATTAGTTTATACCAAAACACAATTGAAGTACACAACTGAACTCAACATGTTGCACAGGCTACTTCTTTTACTTTTCCAGTGAGAGTTCCATGTAAATTTCCTACTCCACACCTATAACGTGGCAGTTGAAAAATCTCTCTTTTGAAACACTATGCTGTGATTTAGACGCAGTCTGACTCATCCATTTTGTTCTTCATCACTTGTTTTTCTTTTTTCTTTTTTTTTTTTTTTTTTTTTTTTTTGGGGGGTGTTTGGTTTCATTACACATCATAGGCAGAGGCAAACATGTTTCTTGATTAAATTTCCTCCACACTAGTGATTCAATGGTTATTCAACTTCAATGGACCAAGTAGTCAGTAGGACATTTTAAAAATTAAAAGAAAGCCAATGTCAAGGTACCACAGGTCTACAACTGAAGCAATCATCATAAAATGATCCTCTACGATAAGTAACCCTATTGGATCTTCCAACTGATAATCAACTTTGAGAAAATTTGCCAAGACACAGAGGCTGAGGCCAGAATATATCTTATGCTCCAGAGAGTTGCTCTTCTCAATTGAACCAATGTATTAACCCTTGTACCGTACATTACAACTCTCAAGTGTTTGAGAGGTCATGAGAGAAGTAGGGTGATGATTGAAGGATGTAGTTGTTGTCTTACAACTCAACAAAGAATAAACCTTCCGCCCCCTTTTTTCCTTATATAGCTAATCTCTTTTAGTAAAATTCAAGGAAAGCAGATAGTTCATGTACTATACACAACTTCATACATGTATCCAAACAGTTCAATGAACTGAACTAATCTCAGAATTAACCTAACAAATTCTAGAGAATTCAAGGTAATCTTTCTTTCAAGAAACTAAGTTGCAGTACTTCCTAAATGCAATTTTAAGTTCAATGGAAGTACTGTTCCAAGGTAAGGTGTGTTCACGGAATTAAAAATTTAATCTCTAATCGACAACATACAGATGAGTTCCACAAATAAGGGACAGATACAAAGTTATACATGAGCTACCATAAGTCCTCTCAAAAGACACGTGATACCGGACAAAATCTGAAGTTAGCATCATCTTGCACGTGCAATTCCAGGTGCATATCATTTGGGACAGAACAAAACTACACATGCATTTAGCTGAATTGACATTCCACTGCACAAGCACATATTTAAGACATCGAAAAAAAAACAGAGGAAAACTTGATGGATATACAGGACATCAAGAATGAAACAATCTTATCAATAACACGGTCCGCATTGCATCTCGTATTGCAAATTCACGCGCAACAATATTCAAATCGACCCCCAAAAAATCAAACAGGTGAAGTTGCCAATCTAAATGTCAAACAAACAACACGCTGCGCCAAATGCCCAATTTGCAAACTAATCCAATCCTAACCGATTCGGATCGTTAAAGGCTGGCAATGTCCAGGTCCATCACACATTGCCACACGAAACCAACACCAACGCGGCAAACCAAATATATCCGCCACGCGATCAACAACAGGACGACATAAGGAACCGAGGAAATTTACCGAAAGAGGAGCACTTGTTGACGCCTTCGAGGGTAACGACGGCGGTGAGTATGAACACGAACGGCAATAAGAAAGCGAGGATGAGAATGGTGTGGAAGAGGGTCCGGTAGGAGATGTGGCGAGCTGCGACCTTGATCTTCATCAAGTCAACAAACCCATTGCTACTCGATATCGTAATGCTTCTCATGCTAGGCGAGAAGTGAAGCTGCATGGTCCTGGGCGCAGCCCCACCTCCCCGGCGGCGGCGACGACGGGAGCGCCCCTCCCCGCGGCCGGGGCGGAGGCGGCGGCGGCGGCTAGAGACCGGCGAGGAGGCTGACGGCCCCGCGGGGCCCACCATCAGGCGCGGCGCCGATCCTCGATCCCGCGGTCGGATCTCCCGATGAAGCGCGAGCGCGGCTGTGCCGGGGCGACGACGATGTCTCCGCTACCTCCTCGGGGCGTCGGACAAGACCGCATCGGAGATCGAGCGCATGCGTTTGACGTCGATTCGATCCGAGGAATGGGATTCGAACGATCGGAGGAATCAAATTGAGAAGCTGTTTCCGTTGCAGATTTCGGGCACTTCTCGCCCACGGAAGAGAGGGAGGGAGGGAGGGAGGGAGGAGGAGGAAGGAGGAGGAGGAGAGAGAAAATGCGCTTCGCCTGACGGTGGTTTTGTGTAGCTTTATTTTCTCTTGGATTTATTTTTATTTATTTTTTCACCCAAGTTGGAAAAGTCAATAATAATTTGATTTTTCGGGAATAAAAGAAAAGGGGTATGATTTTCGGGGAGGAGGAAATTCGAAAAGATTTTGAAGAGTCAAAACCGCGTTGCGTTTTGGAGGGGGGGGAGGGGGAAGGGAGGGAGAGGGAGAGGTTTGACTTTGACCCGGGAGCTAAAATCTGAGGGGGTCTCTCTCTCTCTCTCTCTCTCTCCTCCGCCCTCTTTCCGTTACTGGGCGAGCACGAAATGCTCGCACGTGCCCGAGTGTTTTTGCTTCTTTTCCTCAGCGCTTTTCTAAACTTGGCGATTCTATCCTTCGGTCAAAGTGGCCCCCGGAAAATTTAAATAAGAACACCTTTTTGGAAAAGATTGAAGGGAAAAAATCACCGAGAATCTCGAATTACATCAATCGTGATATATTTACCCCGAACTATATCGTGACACATATACTATAAGCTTTTTTCTGTAATATAAAAAATCTCAAACTTATATCTGTTTGACACATTTACCCTCTATCGAAATTCCGCTAAATGATTTTTCAATTAAAACAACACTTTTTTTACTTAGCTTAAGCCATGTGGGCACCATGTTAGCACCGTTTGCTTTCTAATGTCCATGTGGGCAGATTTTTAACGATGCTCATTAATCATATCATACGAGTACAAATTTGGGATATTTGATATTGCAAAAAAAATTTAGAATAAATATGTCATAGTAGGTATGATTTAAGGTATTATGTGGCTTTTCACCGAGATTAAATTGGTGTTTCTCTCTTTATTGTGTATCCTTGAGTGGATCCGTGAAATCCCCATGAGTCTTATTAGATCTCCAACTTTTTTGAGTTCAAGCCCAGGGAAGAAATTGTCCCACACATATGGACATAGCTACAGATATATGTCGGAATATCATACAAAGCTTAGGGCTTGGCTCGGCTCGCCTAAAATGGTGCAAACTCAAACTTTGCCCCGACCATTCCCCGGCCACCTAACCACCCCACCATTTTGCCTTTCGTTGTAATTCAATACATTCTCTCAAACCAAGAGAGACTCGGAAGCCACGTCTCCTTACATGAATAGATCTCATAGGGGGCAAAAGATCAAATATTGATGGGAAATTTTTAATATGATACGATAAATACATGCGACATGCATATTGATGGCAAATTGAAATATTTATATCATGGATCAATCGTTTATCTTGTGGGTTGTTTCTAATGCGATCGTTTATTATGTAGTCATATGTTAAAAGAATCCCAAATTTGAGGTCGTGAAGGAGATCCAATTCAAAGGCGGACCACCTGACTCTTCGGATGTGACATGGTAAAAGAAAGTCCCAATTGCACTAAATTTCCAAACAAAATAAGGAAATCAACTTTCCTTAGCATGTGTTGGTGTCGTGGCTTGAAATTGGAGAGTCCGACATGGGAGACGAATGCGTGCCAAGTGGCAAAACAAGAAAAGCTAAAAATTTATTGGTCAACAAATCATTTAGTTGAAAATTTATGTATTTTCTTTAATAAGTAAAAATTGACATGAGACGGCATTAAACTAAGAGTTTATTGATTGAATGTGCGCCAAGTGGTAAAACGAGAAAAGTACTCAAAAAAGTTACATTTATGTCAATTCAATCATAAACATTTCAAATAAACCGATTTAGTCCTGAATATTTTCACATTGGTACCAATTGAGGTCGGAAATAGCAGGCGAGGATGCCAAGCGTCCTATATGGCACAACCAATGCTAACGTAGCCATTTTTAATAATTTTTTAAATATTTTTTTTTTTTCCTTTGTTCCTTCCTTTTTTATTATTTGCTTTCCTTTGGTCTATGGCTGGTACTCAACCATGGCCAGCAAGGATGTGGCAGCCCTCGCTAGCCACAAGTAAGGGGTGCCCTCGCAGCCTAGGCAAGGGTGGCCCTTGCCAGATTCAACGAGGGTGACCCTTGCTCAAGCCCTGCGAGGGTCGAGCCCTCACCAGTACAACGAGGGTGATCCTCGCCTATGGCGGGTCATTGGCCATGGCCACGAACCAGCCATAGCTAAAGGAAAGAGAAGGAAAAAAAAAGATAAAGGGAAAAAGGAAAAAAAAATTAAAAAATTATTAAAAATTCAAAAAGTATTAAAATATTATTAAAAATATCCATATCGGTAGCTGTGTCAACGTGGGACAGCCAGCATCCACGTCAACGATTTTGGCATAAATTGATTCAATTGACTGAATTGTTATTAATGTTAAAAGGTTTAGGATTAAAATTAGTCTAATTGAAAATTTTAGATCTAAATTTGTACAAATGCAATATGTTTGTGACTTTTTGGCACTTTTCCTATGGCAAAACTGTACCACGTCATTTTCGGTGACAAACACAGTGGCAAAGCAAAGTGCTATGGGAATGGCATCGGAATGAACCTTCTCTAAGCTAACTTATGAATTTCTAGCAAAAAAAAAAAAATATACTTTAGTTTTTTGCAATAGTATAAAATAACTTTTAAGGTGATTTTACATATACTCTAAAAAGGAAGGGAACCTCCTGTTTTGCGAGGATCTCTCTTTTTTTCTTCAAAATCTCCTGGATAACTTATTCACCATCGTTAAGTTCGACAAAAAAAAAGAACAATAAAATGATCATTTTAACATAAAAATCCATTGTCTTCATTACTTCTTCTCACAATAAAATTCTCCCATGACAAGAAAAATTTTGGATAGGCAAGTTCCAGGCTTTGATCCTATCAACCTCATAGAATACTTAAAACGATGCTCTAAATTCGAGTGAATGGCTCAAATTTGAAATTGTTTGGACTTGGCAATACAAAGATTTAAACTTGTGTCATGTGCTCATACAAATGTCAGTCAGATCCTTAACCATGAAATAAAATATGCTTTGATTTGCATTGGTAAATATTGCAACACATATTTACGTGTCATGCATGTAGGACGAATGGACTCTAATACGATCTTTTAAAGATTTAGCACACTTAAAATAAATCAAAAACCTTTTTCGTTATATTTTGTTTTACGTGCCTTCTATTTTTTTCTCTTCTTGCTGCTCTCATTATTTTAAATATGAAATATGCAAATATATCAATAATTGCACATATGATTTTTTCTCTCATTTTTAAAACTTTTATTTTTTTTTTCTGGTTATCAAATTTCAAAGGGGGGTTATGTGCTCCCATTGCCACTTTTAAGGATATTCATACGTGAGCAATCAACACCGTTTATTTTGGAGGAAGCAAGGATCACCAATGGATCAAGTAAGTGGAAAGCAAATGGGAACTTGTCCACATGGTTCTAAACCTGTTTCTTAAAAAATTACTAACTTTAGAGTTAATACCACCAAAAACCCAAAACTAATACATCCGTGATAATTTTACTCAAAACTAATTTTTTGACCACGAAAAAACCCCAAACCGGTATACTTATGATAGATTTACCCAAAACTAATATTTTGACCACTAAAAACCCCAAACTAATATATTTGTAATAAATTTACTCTCCATTAGTTTCTTTAAATTGAATTAATACCGCAAAAATCACAAATTGATAAACCCATGACGAACAGAGGGTAAAACATAAAACTAATACATCAGTTAGCTGTCGTGTGTCATTTAACAAAGTAATTTGACAATAAAGTTTAACGGAAACAAACTAAGAGTAAAGTATTGAGAAATTACAAAACACTTAAGAAGCTTATTCATTATTCAAAAGTGATTCTAAAATGAAAAGGCTACTATCAAATTACCAAAATTACTAATTACTGAAAAGAGAAAACTTGAAATGTGAAAAGTTTATGGAATGTGATCTTCCAATTTTCTTAGATTATTCATAAATTAGATTTTGTTTGTTTCGTGAAAAATGAATAATTTGGAAAATATTTTCCAAAAAATGATCGCTTGTATCGTCTCCAAATGTGAGAAAACAAAAAATATTTTCATTGGTTAATTATTTCAAGCGATCGGTTTTAGTAAATTGTTTTGCAAATCATTTATTTTCCGTGAAACAACGGAGTCTTACTTTGAGTAAGTTTGCATCCAAAGTTAAATCACTTTGGAAATTCACTAGTAACTACAATAAATTACTTTTACATTGAAAAAGTTAGTAACAACTTATTGAAGTTACTAACACTAGAAAAACTTGCATTTTTTAGAATTTACAAATAGATGTGCAAGCCAATGAAATGTAACATATCCCGATTTCTTTAGAAATGTTGAAAAGATACTTCAAGTAAGTTTTTTTTTAAACAAATCGACGACTTCTCATTCAAAGTTACTAACAACTAATACTACGAAAGTCACGTCTTGTAGCGACAAATTACAAAAAAATTTAATAACATATGAAGAATTAATTTTTACATGTACAATTACAAAACACTAGAAAAGAAGCTTGTTTAGTTTAAGTTTCCATTAAAAGTTAGTAACTTTAAAATAATCGAAAGTTTCCCTTTGTTATTGGAAGTAACTTTTTCATATTTCTTAGTAAGTTTTACCATCAGAAAAGTAAATCTTATTCTATAAGTTATTTGTAATTTTTCTCATGTTTTGAGTAATTTTGTCAAATTCCAAAATCAACTTTACATCAATCATGAGTTAGTAGGTACTTTCCATTCGATGGAAAGTAAGCTTTTAACATTTGGTGATTATTAATTTTCTAAAAAAATTAGTAACTTTTTGAAGTCAATTAAACTATGAGATATTTAAAAAATGAAAAAAAAGGTTAATACCACGAAAATCCCAAATTGGTACACTTACAACAAATTTACTCTAAACTAATTTTTTGATCACAAAAAATCCAAAACTGGTACATATGTGACAATTTTACCCCGAACTAATTTTTTTACCACGAAAAACCCTAAACTGGTATACCTATAACAATTTTACTCCGAACTAATTTTTTGACCACAAAAAACCCCAAACTGGTATACATGTGACAAATTTACCCTCTGTTAGCTTTCATTAAATTTTATTATCATATTACTGAGTTTGATGACACATGGTAGTTGATGGGTATACTAGTTTGGGGTTTTACCCCTCTGTTTGTCACATGTTTACGAATTTGTGATTTTTCGTGATATTTATCCAATTTAAAGGAGGGTAAAAAGTGCACCAGTTTGAGGTTTTGGTGGTAAAAAAATTAGTTTGGGGTAAATTTATCACAGATGTATCAATTTGGGGTTTTTGATAGTTCAAAAAATTAGTTCATAGTAAAATCGTTATAGGTGTATCAGTTTATAATTTTTCGTGGTCAAAAAATTAGTTTGGAGTAAATCTATTACAAGTGTACCGGTTTTGAATTTTTTGTGGTAAAAAAATTAGTTTTAATAAAATTGTCATAGATGTATCAATTTGAGATTTTTCGTGGTAGTAATCCTAAAAAAATAACTTTTAAACATCTTTTCGTAACTTTTTTGCGTAGAAAACGAACTTTCTATGTGTTACGGAAAAGAAAGCTTTCCACATTTTTGAGCAACTTTCCATAGTGCGGTTGTAATTTCTCCCATAACGGGCTATTAGTAATTTTTCACATTTGTTGTAACTTCCTAAAACCAAAAGTAACTTCAAAAGTATCACAAATTAATTTTTATACATTAGCTAATTAATTTTATATTTCAAAGGCAAGTTTCCTCTTCTTGCAATAAGAATTTTTTATGCATTAGTTCATAAATTTTACCTCTGAGGAACTACAAATTATGAGAAGTTAGTTAAGTAATCTTTCAACGCTATTACGCTCCGTTTGTTTCGCAAAAAATGAATCAGTTGGACAATATTTTCCTAAAATGATTGTTTGTATTGTGCACAAAAATGAACAAATAAAAAATATTTTTATCGTCTAATAAAATATTGAGACATAAATTATTGTCGACAATAAAAATATTTTTGTTAACTAATTATTTCAACCAATACAAGGAATTATTGTTTTGAAAATATTTTTCAAATTATTCATTTTTGCCAAACAAATGGAGCCTAAATTCCCATTCAGTTGGAATAAATCACGAAGGTAATATTTTTCATATTAAAAGTACATATAGTAGTTAGTAGCTTTCAAAATTGATCAAATGAGCAGTTTAAGTGAAACACGAGTACACAATTGATCAAATGAGCAGTTTAAGTGAAACACGAGTACACGATAGATCTCGCATTCAGATCCGAGTGCTTCCCTCTTAAAGTAATCTTGACCACCATGAGTGTAGCTTTACTTATTGGACGTGAATAGGAGCACATACATGCCTCTATAGGAATTAGTCAAATCTAGAGATTCAGATACTTCATATTGTGGAAAAAAGTGAATGAGTAAGTTTACTACATTTACTATTTTCTTTTTTGACAAAACACTTACTTTTACGTGGCAAGAGAAATTAAAATTAATTTTGAAGCTATCAATTGCTAGTCAATTCTCAAACTTTATCGAAACTCTTTATATAGAAAAATTACCTTTTTTTTAGAATCGAACCATTTATTAATTTCTCCATAATTCCAATAATTATCGATATTGATTTTATAAGTACCGAAATTGTACACAATTAGTCAAATTCGAAATACTAGTAATACACACATATGTAGTAATTTCTACATAAAAATTCTACGTCGGTACTTTTTCACATGAGGAAGGAGTTTCCATCAATATTCACACATATGCAACCGGTTTCTCTATCAAGTGCATTGGAAGTCCTAAAACTTGTCATGAAAGTACAATTGAGTCTTAAAACTCTTAAAAAGTGCAATCAAGTGCTAAATCTTGTCATTAAAATGTAATTGAGTCTCAAAACTTTTAAAAAGTGTAATCAAGTCCTAAAAATTGTCAAAGTGATCAAATCAAGTCTTTTTATAGTAAGTTTTATGATTTAATTTCACTTTTTGAAAGTTTTGGGATTTAATTACATTGTCATGATAAGTTTTAGCATTTGATTTTACTTTTTGAAAGTTGAAAGATTCAATTGCACTTTCGTAATAAATTTTAAGACTTAATTTAATTTTATGATAATTTTTAGTATTTAATTATATTTTTATGACAAGATTTTACGCTTCAAATCCAATTATTTCAAAAAGTTTTTGCAACTTTTTGATGTCCCGTGACCGGAGAAAGTGTACACCCGATCATCACATGCCTCTGCAAATGCTCCCAAGGGGAACAGGACGAAAAATAAAAAGAAACCTTTTTTGGGTCAGACAAGTAAACGTCCCGTTACAAATGTCGTTTTCCCAAAAGATCTGCGCCATCACCTGCTACGGTCCTAGCCACACTCGATGCACCCGCAGCCAATGAGATGCCTCCACCGCCCTCGGCTAAACAAAAGTCGCCCGGTCAACCAATGAGAGGCCTCCAAGCCAGGGACCTCGCCCCGAGGCGGATATCATCTCGAACTTCGAGAGACCTCGGGATTCGATCCAACTTTTTAGAGCGGACTCCATTACTATGATATTAAGCGGGTGAACGATAGCTAGTCACCTTCGACTTCACGCTGACATCCTCGCTCGTTCTCCGGCGATGGCCGCTTCGCAGCTCTCGGCGACGACGATGCCGACGACGGCGCCGCCGCCTTCCGCGCGCCGCGACGACCTGCGCGGGTCGCTCGGCTCCGGCCTTGGCCGCGGGGGGAAGAAGCCGGCGCTCTTGTTCCGAGCTCGGAACGCGAGGCCGCTCCGGACGGGGAGGCCTCTGACGGTGACCAGCGTGTCCAGCGAGCCGAAGCAGCGGCTCGAGGATTCGCCACTCGACGAAGGTGTCTCGACTTTCGATGTTGCACTGCTCTTGTCTGTTTTTGGCTCGGATGATGCATCTTCGTTCTCTTGATCGGTTATTTGCATTCTGGTTCTTTTGTTTTTGTTTGCTCTTCTGGTTTTCATTTTGCGATCGTCGTGATTAGGAGAGATTCCGATTTTCAGTGCGTGCATATTCGCAGTGAGCACAGTGCTGGATGAGAATGCTGATTTGACTCGAAGCTAATCTTTCTCTCGTTTTTGTGAATTCTAAAGGTTGATGTTGTGCTGGGGAAAAATGTGAAATTGGGTGCCGAAGTTAAGATTGGCTTTCATTTCTCAATTATCCAATACTTAATCATTATACTAGTCGAGTCACTTCTTGATAGAGTTTTCTGTGAGGATAAGATTGAGTACGACATGTTGCCTTCTCAACGACAGAAAGTGATCATGGGACACGAACTGATGATTTGGATTAATTTAAGTGACCAGTAGTGATGCTTGCGAAGGAAATACCCGTTCAATCGGTTTCTGATCTGGTTTGTGTGCGACTTTTGAGGATGCTCAGAGGAAGGAATTGATAGTGAACTGAATGGCAGAGCTGTTCCTGTTGGTAGTCTGGATCATTTGATGTTCACGTGGTAACTTTTGATAGATGGGCAGAGGAGGTACATGTTTTGGCAAGAGACCCATCCTATGGAGATACTTGCATGGATCCACATGGCTTGGGTGAATCACAATGGTTGGATGTTGTGGACCCGTGTGGAATCCAGATGATCAATGGCTGAGATTTCATGTTATTAGACCAGGTTAGGCAAGAATTTGCCCGCATCAAGTGAGCGGATGGTCCGGTCTGGTCTGGTCGGTCCCTCATGTTTTCTGATTAAGTTCAGGTAAATTAACTTGAAAAAACCTACAATGTCTTACTTATGACAGAGCGAAGCATCTCATGTGGGTAAGTCAGAAATAGGATTCACTCATGTCCTTAAAATCTGTTCTGCTCATTGCTTTATAATAGTATAGTGGCGGCCTAAAAAAAATCAAAATGGAAGGTTGATATCTCTGGTTGCGGCTGCATTATTCATTTATTCACTCATGAAGAGAAAGCAATGAGGTTGTTCCACTGAATTTGTGGGTTTCTAGAGGGAGGACTAGTTGGGTCCTTAGCCTTTACATTTTTTTACTTAGTGGCAAGATTAAGGCTCAAAATACACATTGAATCTTTGTGGGGGCTCTGAGAATAACTGCAAAACGAGGGTGATATATCTACAGCTTAGCATATTAATATGTAGTTAACCTTCCATTTGCAGGCATTAACTCTATTTCTTGTTTTCATGGTGTAAAGAGCCAAGCAGTCCGAGTCCTCTCAAGCCAGATGCTGCATCCATTGCCTCAAGTATCAAATATCATGCGGAATTTACAGCTCCCTTTTCTCCTGATAAATTTGAATTTCTGAAGGCTTTCTTTGCAACTGCTCAAAGTGTCCGAGATGCTCTCATCATTAATTGGAATGCAACATATGATTACTGTGAAAAGTTGAACGTAAAGCAAGCATATTATCTGTCAATGGAATTTCTACAGGTTTGGCACCGAAATTGCTTCATGTAAAGAGTAGAGCTATGTTCCACTTATCCTCAAAAAATTATAGCTTCATTAGTGTGGTTTGTGTAGGGAAGAGCACTGTTAAATGCAATTGGTAACTTGGAGCTCACAGGTGCATATGCTGAGGCCTTAAGCAAACTTGGGCATGACCTGGAAAATGTTGCAGTCCAGGTATATTGCGCTTGTTGCTTATTTTGGATTAGATACTGTTGCTTCATTTTTGCATAGTGATATTTACTGCTACAATTGAGCTAGTTTGTACTGTACTAACATTATAACAATGACGGTGCAAATATCATGATGATGTTGGCTAAAGATCTATTGATCTTTAACCTAGGTAAAATCATCGAGACTTCTTTCAGTCATTTATATCCTTTTTTATTTGGGCCAGGGGGTCATTTGTAACTTGACAGTTTTCTGTTGCTAAATCCTGCTGTTCAACTTGAAAATGTATTCTGGCCAAAAAAAAAAAAAACTTGAAAATGTATATATTGCCCTTCATCCATCAACTTTCTGATCATCATCTGCTGACCCCTACTCCCTGATGTTAGTTAAGACATGCCATTACCTGCTATATCTAGGAAGTTGGAAGTTAATGACTCCATGTACTTAATCAACTCTTTCTAATTGACCTCATATACATTTTAATGAAGTGATGATAACCTAGCAAGGTGGATTGAGGGATATATCACTCATTTTTAAGTACATGGGGTCAATTTACGGACGATCCAGGAGGTGTACAGATTGACGTTTTGCGCTGAGGCTTCATTTCATTGCCTGAATATAAGCCTTCTTAAGCCTTTTGAAAGCCTGACCTGCTAATCTCTGGCTTATACCATGATCTCAATCCTTAGTTGTTTGCTTTATGCCACCTATGAATCAGTACATACTTTTTGGTTGTTATATAGACCATCAAAAGTCACTTGTAATTGCAATTAATATTGGTAGGAGGCTGATGCTGCACTTGGAAATGGGGGTCTTGGGCGTCTTGCCTCCTGCTTTTTGGACTCCCTGGCAACTTTAAATTATCCAGCTTGGGGTTATGGACTTAGATACAGGTATGGCTTATTTAAGCAACAGATAACTAAAGATGGTCAAGAGGAAGTCGCTGAAAGCTGGCTTGAGGTATGATGAAATGTCCCTTCTATTTAATTTCAAGTTCCGCAATAGGTTTAGAATTTCATTTTTCCTTTTCGCTAGAACCACCTTTGCTTAAGTACAACACTAAAATTTAACTATTGTGAATTCTATTTTTGGAGTTTAATTTGGGGTTTTCTTTAACAAATAACCTTTTTGCTTGCATTAATTTTTAATTTCTGCCACACCTGATTTCTTCATGATGTTGTTATATCATTTGTTTTTGGTACTTCACTTGGATTCCATATTATCGTATTTATTCCCATGATTGTTTTATGCTGTTGTTTCTGCTCATTATTCCATTTATATGATGGTAATCTGAACATTATTTATTTGGATTTTCTTTACATCACTGGTGATCTCATTTTGCTTACTGTGTAGATGGGAAATCCGTGGGAAGTCATGAGAAATGATGTATCCTATCCTGTAAAATTCTATGGCAAGGTTGTGTTGGGATCTGATGGTAAAAGATGCTGGATTGGGGGAGAAGATATACGTGCAGTTGCATTTGATGTCCCAATTCCTGGTTATAAGACTAAAACTACCATCAATCTGCGGCTTTGGTCCACTAAAGTTCCTTCTGAAGAATTCGATTTATCCGCTTTTAATGCTGGAGAGCACACCAAAGCAAATGAGGCACTGTTGAATGCTGAAAAGGTTGTTCTCCGGGGGTTTTTTCCATATAAATTTGTTGTTAGTGACCTCTCATCCAATTCTCAAATATAGATTCATTATTCTCTGAGATAAACAGAATGGCTGAATATGGCTGATGGATTACTGAACATATAATTTGTTTGTCTACTTGGTCTGAAGATAGTCAATAGTTAGGATTATGGGAATCCTCATTATGGCTTTTTTTCCCTGGGTAAGATGCGCAAGGGAATATAGGAATCCAACCCAAGACCTCTTAGATTTTGGTGAGGTTAGCTAGGCTACAACTAGGCCAAGCCTTGTGCTTGAGAGGATTGAGATTTTTCTTTGGCACTGCCTTCTTTTCTGTCCCTGTAGTTGTTGAGAAACATTTCAAAGTGGTCCACTGGCATGGCCAAAATAATTTAGTCTCAGACATGACTCTGTTGGCTAACAATGTCCAGAACTGGTCTTCAGTGTTGCACTAACATTGTTACATTCTCTATTAAGTTGCATAGATTAAGGATTCTTTTGGGTTGATGCTAATAATTTTTATTGATGTCAGATTTGCCATATACTCTATCCTGGTGATGAATCCATTGAGGGAAAGATCCTCCGCCTCAAGCAGCAGTATACTTTGTGTTCAGCATCTCTTCAAGATATTATTGCTCGTTTTGAAAAGCGATCTGGAACATATGTAAAATGGGAAGAGTTCCCTGAGAAGGTTGCAGTGCAGATGAATGATACTCACCCAACACTATGCATCCCAGAACTGATGAGGATTTTAATGGATATTAAAGGTCTAAGCTGGAAAGAAGCTTGGAATATTACTAGGAGGTATATTTTCTGACATTATGTGAATCCAGAGAACAAATTTTATTTCCTCTAGCTTTAGAAGAGCATTAAAGCAGTGGAATATCTCACTTGTTTCTTCCTTTTCATTTCTATTAGGAGTTTGTTGAAGGTACTAAATAGGTGCAATGGCATAATGAGATATGTGTAACAGATATCACTTTGTTGGAGAAAGTTTGTTTGTCACTGTAGTCATTGCTACTTTAATGAGGTTATCATTGATGAACTTTGAACATTCTTCTGTTAGAAGCCACATTCTTAAAGATGAGATATTGCCGGTCATCTCTGTATCCTTTGTGAATTGGAATATTTTAAGATATTTAAAGAATAAAAACTGCATATCTTTGTATTTGACATTATAGGCTATTTCCTTTGGATATAGAAGATAGCATAAGAAAAGAATTGTGGTGATTAGGCTTTGAAAGTTCCTGTCTCATGACATCAATCCTTCATCAACCAATAATCTACGTGCATAGTGAAGGGTTGAACTCTGGATTATGAAAAGATAGATCTTCTCTAATTAGTGAATAGCATGGGCAACCTTAAGAGTGGATAGAAGGCAGGTTATATGATTATGCTTATGCCATTTTTTCTCTCCCTCAATACCAATACCTTCCTCCCCACCCCCCCCCCCCCCCCCCCCCCCAAAAAAAAAAAAAAAAGATATAAAGAAGAAGAAAGCACTTTAAAACAAAGCACAGAGAAAGGAAAGAGATTGGCGCTCTATGGGGATGTTTTGCGCAATTTTAGGGGGGCTTTCGCACTCTATGGAAATGGAAAAAGTATCAGAAATCCCATGCCATGTCATGCCTTAAAAGCAAAACGACATGCTAATTTGGAAGTTTGCTCCCTGAGGTAATAAGTTTAATGGAATTAAACAGAGATGAATATGACTTTTTAGGCTAGAACATGGGGTTGATGGATTTCATAAGCCTTGTAATTTTTTTTTTTTTTTTGGGTAAAGACCTTGTAATTAGTTTAATGTATGCATCTTCCAACATTTCTATTGTGCAACTTGTGGACTGTGAAACTCTGTCCTGTGAGAGCTTAATTTAATTTTTTTCTTTCGCCAACAGTCTAATTTGCTTAAAGCTGCTCCTCTGTTGTTCTTCTTAGATAATTTGATAGAAATTTACCAATATTAGTGATAAATGTGTACTTCTCTTTTGCTGATCCTAGGACTGTGGCGTACACAAACCATACCGTTTTGCCTGAAGCACTTGAAAAATGGAGTTTAGAACTTATGCAAAAGCTTCTTCCTCGGCATGTTGAGATTATAGAGATGATTGATGAAGAGGTATACTGATACCCTTTAGGAAAAATTAGTACCCATACAATGGACATTTTCCAATTTTATTTACCTGTTTTTGATGTCTTTCAAATTCTTCTTTGTCCTGCTAATATGTTACTTCGCAGCTGGTTGGAACAATAATTGCAGAATGTGGTACCAAAGATCCTGTTTTACTGGAGAAAAAATTGAAGGAAATGAGGATACTGGAAAATGTTGATTTGCCGCCTGCTTTTGCTGAGTTTATAAAACCAGAAGAGGATCCTGTTGCTTCTTTTGAAAAGGAACCAGAAACTTCTAAAGAGCTCAACATTAATTGTGAAGATGAACCTGATAATATACAAGCTCAGGAGAATAACGAAGAATTACCGGAGCCTGAACCTGAGCCTCCTAAGATGGTTCGGATGGCTAATCTCTGTGTGGTGTGCAGTCATGCTGTAAATGGTGTTGCTGAGATTCACAGTGAAATCGTAAAGAAGGAAGTGTTTCAGGAATTCTTTACGGTAAAACTTTTCTTTGGCTTGCCTTTCTGCTTTAATAGCCCTTAAACTCCAAATATGAATCCACTGAGTATTTTACTAGAAGTCTCAAGTTCATTGTACAGTATCCTCAATACAATGTCTACTTAATCTGTTCTCTTGATCTTTGGCAGTTATGGCCTGAAAAATTTCAAAACAAAACAAATGGGGTGACACCAAGAAGATGGATTCGTTTCTGCAATCCTACTTTAAGTAAAATTATAACGAAATGGATTGGAACAGAAGACTGGATCCTCCGCACAGATAAACTAGCTGAGTTGCATAAGGTGATTCATCAGCCCCGATCTTCAAATTCTGAGATACCTTCAATTTTTTTCATGTGCTCTCTTCTGACTGAATATACCCTATTGCCATCACTTTCCTGTGCAAATCACCTTTCTTTTTTGGTGCATTGGGAGGAGGATGGATTAAAGTTGCATTTTCTTTCTGAGTAATTGATACTTTGCTTGGATGGAGAACTGCCGTTAAGTTTGAACGAGTGTCATTGAGGAAGTAGCATTTGTGGTATCCTAGTGATGTATGGACTTGAGAGGTAAATTCTTACATGATACCACTTTCCAGTTTGCAGATAATGAGGATCTTCAGACCCAATGGAGGGCAGCAAAGAGGAGCAACAAAATGAAGGTTGTGAGATTCCTTAAGGAGAAAACTGGATATGCTGTTAGCCCTGATGCGATGTTTGATATTCAGGTAATATTCTGGTCTCTGTCCTCATTTCTAATCCTGTTCAGTAATTCGTAGGCGGGCATGTGCGTTCCATATGAGCCCTCTAATGTTGATACCCAAATTCATATCGTTTAGAATCTTTGCAGTCATCTGAAACCATCAATCAAACATTTGAAAGAGCATATTTTTTCTCACTCGCAATTGAAACCGATTTTTAAGTTCGGGAAATCAGTCAACATTTTGAAACAGGAGACCAATTTAAATGCAACTGTTTATGTGCATCCATGTACACTTTGCATAAGAACTAATTATCCATTTATAGATTGACAACTGAGCAAGCAGCTTCCCAAAAGCTTGTAGTGCAACAACAATAAACTCTTACAACATGCCATCTTCAGCCCTAATGAGCTGATTCTTCCTAAGTCATGATGTTTGGCAATCCACTTTAGTTATTACTCCTTCTCTGGGCATGCACAGGAGAACCACTGTTGAGCTTGCTCAAGCAAAAATCGCTGTGCACATCTAAATTTTAGTTCAACAGTCACTGCACTGACTCCTGATGTCTACTGGTCATCTTGAATGGGCACCATGGACTTATAAGAGCAATCATTCAGCCTTAAACATGTGAGCACATTGCCGGCATGAGCTGTGGGGCCTGCCTATTGATCTATCATGTAACCATAGCGGATTAGCATTACCTGTGCTAGCTTGCTGTTTGCTGGATGCAAAACCTTTTCAAACCCCAAAAAGTTGTGTCCCTTTGATGATTTATCTGTTCCTCCTGTTGGCACAATGTGGATGATCCAAGCCAGGGAACCCCACTCGTTCTGACGTGCCCTCCCAAAATCCTCAGCTAAGTGAAACATAATGAAAGGAAATAGAACAAAATCAACCAAAAGTTAGACACAGAAGAAAAATTAGCAATCAGTAGCGACTGGAAGATCTGGCTTTAGCTGCAAAATACCATAGCTGGATAAGGAGTTTATTTGAGCTACTGGCAACATGCCTATCATCAGGAACCCAGCATATAGAAATTCTCATGACCGAACCATTCTTATTACTGAAAACAGTAATTTCTTCACTAGGCCAATAAAAAATATCCAGTATTTACACTGGAAGAGCAACAACTGATGTCATGTTGGTAATTCCAGCAAGTTCAAGTAGTAATAATCCGGCATAAAAAAGGCCATTTGCAGTCTTTCTGAGCTATGTCAGTCAAACAATGTTGTAATGCGACACTTTTTCTTACAGCGATCCACACTTTTTCCTGGGCAAAGGGATTGCTGCACATCACAATGGTTATATAGAGGACTGCGAGTTTTGATAACCTTCAGATTCTATGAACAAAGGACATCATTCAGGGTGGCTGCTTTAATCAATGTGTTATGAGGGAGGGGGGAAACCGAGGATCATGTGGTGAAAGCAGCTTAAGAGCGAATACTAAATTTGAAAACATTTTCTCAAGTACTTCCATATGAACAGTTAAGAGTCATCTAAACTTTTCCTTTCATCATCAGTTCGTAGTTATTTTTTTGGTAAGAGGATAATTTAGGTATTGTTCGTCTTGTTTCCAGGTACTATAAGTGATGGGGTCTTTTGGGATTTGATATCACCCAATTCTTTGTTTGCTAATGTAGAACTCATACTACACCTGATTTGATGATTTAATGCGGTAGTTTGGTGAACCCCCAAATTCTAGTTCATGTCTACATAACTTTTCCCTTATTCTATATATATTGGAGACTTTGACTTCTATGTTCTCCCCTCACTGCTGATTCAACAGCTGCTGATTCTAGAGCAATTGACAGCCATATTAAATCTGTAGAATAATTTGAATGGTAAAAAGGTCAAATGCTGTCCATCTCGTAATCACATCTCCTCATTGGAGCATCCAAAGGCCTTCCTTTCACATGCCTTATCTTTCCTCGAATGCCCGCACATTTAAAGAAGCATTTTTGTATCTGCCATGCTCATTGTGTACAATTGTTGGTTTTTAACCACCCAGCATTGTGTGCTATAAGGCATTTTGGCCTTATTGTCTTCCTATGGAATTTTATGTAAGTTTTAGTGGCATTTGAGGGTGCACAAACATAGAAGGGTCAATATAGACTAGAGATTTAATGTTCAAGATTACTAACGGTTCAAACTAAAAGGAAAAAAAAAAGAGAATTTTTGCAATGGAACATGGGTCTTCTGCCACTGCATCTTGCAATAGTGGAAAATTTTATTTGCAGTTATGGTGCTTATGTTGCCACAAGTGTGGAAGATTTATTTGCTATGATGGTGCTTATATTGCCACAAGTGTGTAACATATATATAAAGGATATAGCAGGATTTGCTTTGTGCAAAAATGGGTTTGGACGGGCTTAGCACTTAGCAGGATCTGCTTTCATTAATATGCATGTATGTCAATTTTTTTCTTCTGGCCAGAGCATATATGTCACTTGAGGGCATAACTATTTCCAGTGGTATGGTGTAGTACAAATGAGTTTCATTTTATTGTTCTCCTTCTTAGCTAAGCACTATCCCACATGTTCAGGTGAAGCGCATCCATGAGTACAAGAGGCAACTTTTGAACATATTTGGAATTGTTTATCGCTACAAGAAAATGAAAGCTATGAATCCTGCTGAGAGGATTGCTAAGTTCGTGCCGCGAGTTTGTATTTTTGGCGGAAAAGCATTTGCCACATACGTGCAAGCTAAAAGGATTGTAAAATTTATCACAGATGTTGCTGCAACAATTAATCATGATCCTGAAATTGGTGATTTGCTTAAGGTATGGCTGTCTCACCATTTGTAATAGATTCACTATTTCTGAACCGTTTGTACACTTGTTGAGTACTTTTGACTGTTTGCTCTTGGCATGTGTAAATAGGCACCTCTAAGTTTATTTTGCGAATCAAGGTGCAACATTCTCCTATGTGATTAATTTGGGCGTGTAGCGGCTCCTGCATGGCCCAAAGTTGATGCTGTTTGGCATGTGCTGACTACTATATTTTGGATAGGGCCGTTGTTCATGATCACCACATTCGGAGCGGATATAGTATGAGAATCTGTGTACAGCATATTTGAGCGATCTTAATAGTCAAGAATATTTTTATTTTGACCATCGTTCATCCTTTTTATTTTTCTTTGGATTATGCAGTTCGCCGTACTTGTTTTGATTGCAGGTGGTATTTGTTCCTGATTACAATGTCAGCGTTGCTGAATTGCTGATCCCTGCAAGTGAGCTCTCACAGCACATCAGGTACTTCACCTCCTGTTTGCCGAAGAAAAAAGTGAGAGAGAACTATTTCCTTTGGGTTTAGTCCAGTGAGTTTTTTAATCCTCCATCCTAGTCCCTGTGATGGAATTGTCGGGGTCACAAGTTCCATTGGCTGCATGTGTAACAAAGACTAGAAAATTCTGCCATTGTACAGTGGCACAGATGCTTTACACTGTGAAACAGGCAAATTGATGGCTATTATACCTGATAAATCACAGTTTGAGTTGGACCTTGATAGGAGTTCCACTCTGAACACTCAGTATCTTCAGTGGCTTGACTGAATATTAATCTTACGAAACACATTTGATCCTGTTGCCAAGTTGAAATGGGATTGATTAGCCTCTAGGGATCAGAGTGCAACCTTTGCACGAGCATAAAGTCTCCTACATGCCCATTAAATTATCTCGTTCTTTCCTTCCATACAATTAGATCCTACTATTGCTGAGTTAATAATACATTTGTTGGATCAGTTTCTAATTTTTGCTGCGCCTGGAATTCACCCTCTTCCATATAAATGTACTTATAATCCATGATTGTCTCTTCTTCAGTACTGCTGGGATGGAGGCCAGTGGAACCAGCAATATGAAGTTTGCGATGAATGGTTGTGTCCTGATTGGAACCTTGGACGGCGCCAATGTTGAAATAAGACAAGAGGTTGGAGAAGATAACTTCTTTCTCTTCGGTGCTCGAGCTCACGAAATAGCAGGGCTTAGGAAGGAAAGAGCAGAGGGAAAGGTATGTCTACCTATCAACTACCTAAAAACCATGAAAGCTGTTAGAAGATATATACAACATAACCTCGTGACCCATTTGACTTCAGCCTTTGGGGCAAATAGTTGTGTACTTTGACATTGGAGCTCACGTCAAGAATTCAAATTTTAATGCACTAACTGTTTTTGCTATTTTCTTAGAATCCGTATCATTTTATTCTCGTGTTTGGTCATCTGTTTCATAAAGTTACGTTCATCATTTTGTTCATATGTAAGACTTGACTTATACTTGAGAGGCAGTGCTAAAGGATATGCTTGATGAAGACCTGATTTCTTATAGCTTAAGTAGACAAACGATTGGGCGGGAGGAAAAAATTGAAGCTGGTGTTTCGGTTGACTTAAATAGCCGGGTGTGCATGTACTGTCTCTGAGATTTACTTACTATATCCTCTCCATCTAGTTCGTTCCTGACCCACGATTCGAAGAAGTCAAAGCATTCATCAGAAGTGGCATTTTTGGGCCCTACAATTATGATGAGATGATAGGATCTTTGGAAGGGAATGAGGGTTTTGGTCAAGCAGATTATTTTCTTGTGGGCAAAGACTTTCCTAGTTACATCGAATGTCAAGAAGAAGTTGATGCGGCATATCGAGACCAAAAGGTGATCACCTGTACAAAACCATGTCGATGCACCTGTCTTTGGAGTGCATTATGCAAATGTTCTCTACGCATAGTTACACACTTGACTTGTTCGCATGTCTTGCAGAGATGGATGAGGATGTCAATTCTGAATACAGCAGGATCATACAAGTTCAGCAGCGATAGAACGATCCACGAGTATGCCGGGGACATATGGAACATTACACCAGTTGAACTACCGTGAAGGGTTTACTCATCATCCACGAGAACTTGCCTTGCTATCGTCTTAGCTTCTGGCCATTGAGGTCGAGCATCAGCGCGAACATGGGTGAGTTAGGCAGACCAATTTCTGTGTAACACTCGATTATAGTAGCTATTAGTTTGTATCTACAGTATCACCACCCGAATCCACCGATCAATAAGAGTGAATGCTCTAAAGTTAGAGGGCTTGTGTCATAGTGTAATGTTTGGCAAATAAAAGAAGTATAACAATAAACGAGGTGAGAGTTCTCACTTCCAGTTCTCTAGTTCTCCAATATCATTTCTCAACATCATATCATCCCTTGCTTTCCATCAAAGGCCTGGAAAGCTTATGACTTGACCTTTACAAATATGACTGTAGAGAAAAATCACTGAGTTTGCGCATGTCACCAAGATCGGATCGTCCATATCAAAAGACGTGATTTCTCATATTCAAATGCTAGAATGAGGCAAATTGGGTATGGTCGAAAAGTTCTCAACAAATATTGTTCAATCACGCTATTTGATCGAGTTTTCAACAAAGTTTGACCAAGGGACATAGTCAGTCAAACTTGAAAAGTTTTTAAGTCAAAACTAAGGTGTTTATAGAAATTTCGATGCTATTGATCGCACCTTTTTGAGGAATTTTCTTTTGCGCGGACACTAAAAATCCACATTTGAAAATTTTTTTTCCAAACATGAAAATGTAAGAGGTGAATTCCCATATCTTGAGGAATCCAATTCGCTAGTGTCTCGTCCGTCAACATGACCAAATGGGCTTTACATTAGCCCATTATTACTGATGATATCGGCCCATTTTACTCGTCAATGGGCCCTTTCTCCAATTAATTGACGTCATGCCCATGATCCTAATCCATAAGATTACACAGAGTATTATAGATGATAAAGATCTATTACATGAACCATTTTATCAAAGTGAGAAGTGCGTTAGTATCAAATTTCTGTTCATATGCCAAAGCAAAAGCTCATGGATATGGCCAATAAATGGAACAAGTCAAAAATACATTTATTTTCGTTAATTAAGTAAATTAATACAATATATTTTCAATTGGAAAATACTAAAAGTTCGACTTAAAGAAAAAAAAAACAAAGGAGATTAATGTTCAGATTATATTAGGCAACTATAACAATCAAAACGTATTAGACAGACGAATCATTCCAACATGAGAAGCATAATGTGTACTGTAGTCCTTAAAAACTCCTATCAAATTAATCCCAATATTAAAAAATATTATGAGAATTTCAGCTACAACATTTAAATGAGTTTAAAATCAATCAAGACATTAATGTTCACAAAATTGACAGCACAATCAACGAGTAATAGTTTCTATTGAGCATCTAAAACGTAATTGTCTTTTAGGAAGTTATGCATTATCTATGCGATAAATTTTTTTCTTTTTAATTAGATTAATTTCTATCGAAAATACGCCAAGATAATTTGTCGCTAATATTACGTATCTTGAGTTCCGAAGCTATTATTTTCTTCCACGTAATCAATTTAATCTGTTTTTCAAATCATGTCACAGATTTTTTTTGTAATATTTCCCTTAATCGTGTTGTGAATTCTCAACATGCATAGCACAGGTTACAAACCCGGTACGTAGGAATGTAACCGGTACGTAGGAATGCAAGTTTTTTTTGGTCAACATACCGGAAATTTCATTAACTCAAAGCAAGTTTGTGAACATCTAAGTGGAGAGTTTTTTTTTTCTGCTAGGCTTTTAGCCACCAAACCCGCTAGCTTGTTTGCTTCTCTTGGGCAAAAGGCTAGGTGCACTCCACTAAGATGGGCCAATTTTTCCTTGCAAACTACGGCCCAAGCCCTAATATCGCATGGGCTTTGCTCCTCATTCAGCAGAATGTAAGTTGATAAAGCATTTTATCTAGCAATTGAAGATCACATAAAAAAAGTTTGACCATGGGAGGGCAAAGGGGGAACAATAATGAGGAGAGAAGAGGCAGAAGCCAGTTTCACTGCATCACCAACTGTTATGCAGATAGCTATATTTGGGGGTAATATTGTGATTGAGAACCGTATTACTTGGTTAGGAGTCTGATATCACGTCAGTGTGTCGTGTAATAAAACAAGAATACGAAAAGATTTAAAAAAGTTCTTCGATTACATGTCCACATTCTATAAAAAATTGGGAGAGGTGTGTTGTGTCCTCTCTTTACCAGGTGCCAAAAGCAGAAGAATCAGATGAGATGGCTAGGAGGTTCTGCTCTTGACCACATTTTCGAAAATGAGTAAAAGAACAGAAAAGAAAAACCACACAAAGGATGATGGATCAGCTCTGCAACCTTTGAAAATCAAGCAATGGAGAGAAGAAGCTAAGAAAAATACAAGTTCAGATTATTGCATCCAATAACAATGGCAAAAGCATTGGCATGAGAATGCCAAAGGAATGTATTCATCTACATCAACAGAGAAATTAGAATAGAAGATATGGATGGACTGAAAGCTTCAACAGAAAAAGAAAAGGGGGCTAAAAAAACCCAAATCTAGAAAGCTTATTGCCAGGAACAAAATAAATGGACTAAGCTAAGCTGCACATTGAGTTCACAATCATCTCATTTGTGCTTTTGCCTCTGTCACAGCGATTCATCACTCGAGCACAACGCTAACGATCTTTGTTTTTTCTTTTTCCAAACAGTACTGAGAGGCTAAAGATCAACCACGTTCGTTATGTCTGTGAGCTTCTGCTGTGTGGCTGCGCTTGTTGGCATTTCTGCATTGGCTTCAGGGTTCTTTGCGTAATGAGCCCTCTTGTGACCGCCCAAAGCTTGGCCCGATGAGAAATCCTTGTGGCATATCGAACATACATGCCTGATTGCCTTCTCCGAGCAGTCCTTGATGTTGTTGAGTTCCGCGCAGCCACGATTCCGTTCAATCCCTTGACAAGCATCGACTGGAGCATCCCGTTTGTAGCTCTCAGCGTCCCTGCTTTTATACTTTTTTTTCTCACCCAATTCACTGAAACTTGGGATTTCACAGCGCAAACCTTATCTCTGTATGAATTTAGCCCTGGTTCGATCCATAGTTCTGCTGTTTCCCTTGGATCAGAACCCACAATTCCCATCATGTCACAATCCATCACTGCCGCCTCATACATTGGCTCTTCGCCTGATCTGGCTGCTTTAGGCTTCTTGTACACAGCTTCCCTATCCCCACAAAGCATTCCGGCGGGAACCGCCAATTCGACCCCTTTCCTCTTTATTCTCGTATAGCCTCTTGAATGGCTTTCATTGTGATCGGATGCTTCGGTTATCCTCAGTTTTTCCACGTCAAAGAAATCTGGGACCGATCTCTTCTGGAAAGGTTCGACGCCCAAACCCGAAGAATTGAAGCCCGCCTCACCTTTGGACAGTATCATCAACAGAACTGCTGCTTCGTATACCGGGTCTTGCTCGGCCTCGCTACTGAACGAAAACCCATTCGGCGTGGAAGACAGAACTCCCTCAGTTCTTTCATCGACATCGTAACTGATTCGCGGTGTCCTCTTCCTCCTGGTTACGTGCATTGCCTCGTCGTCGAGTAAAACGCTGAGCAGTAAATCACCTTTGGTCTTGCTCCAGCCCACATAGCGATCTTCACTCGAGAGACTCAAACTCAATCTCTTCCCGTCGTGAATTGGCTTCGCACCATCCCGGCAAGATTTCATCGACCCGGACCCTTTTCCCTGGTACCGGTCGCCGCTCCCGTCGTCCTTCCGCGAGTGAATCTTCATATGGCCACACAGAGCATTCATCGACCCAAACCGCTTGTTGCAGACGGGGCACGGATTTTCTTGGGAATTTTCCATCAGCCCCAAGAACTTCCACGATTTCTTGGGGTTCACTCGGAGACGATACCCAGGACGTCCCGCTTCCTCCAAGCCGCCGTCATCGATCACCAATGGCGGCTCTCCCTCCGCTATATTCTTGGCCACGGGAAGACTCATGTGACCTCCCAACACTCGCCCGTTAGGGAAGATCTTGTCGCAGAGCTCACCCTGATACCCTCTCTCGGGATTCTCTCCGATCATCATCAAACCACGAAAAGAGCTGGAAAAACGGAGCGGAATTCAAAGGGAGAGAGAACGCGAACGGCTTGTCGAAAACCCAGAAAGGTGGAGACTCTCTCTCGCCAAGAGAGAGCGAGCGAGCGAGAGAGAGAGAGAGAGAGAGAGAGAGAGAGAGAGAGAGAGAGAGAGAGAAGGGTACAGAGGAAAGCAGAGGAATCAGAGAGCAACACGAAGAAGAAGAAGCAGGGGATTTTGAATTACTCTCTTCTCTGGGAGAAAGGGTTCTTGAAATATGCAAATACAAGAGTGTGCGCTTGTGCGCGAGTGGGTTTCTAGGATTAGTTGGTCGTTGCCCGCTTCTCTCAAACGGGTATTGCCATGTTTGGCAGCTGGAATAATCCTATCCCTTGGAATTTGGAAGCCACGGAAAAAAAAAATAGCTCCTGATATTCCAACATATCATTTTCTTTTCTTTTTTTAATCCCTTTGTTCACACTAATATTTGGGATTTTGTGAGAAAAATTTATGTAAATAATTTAAAGGATCACAAAATCTTATCGGGATTTTAGCCTTCGGTAGAGCAGAGTACCTACAAAAATGCTCCATAGTGCCATTGATTAAGCGATGGGGAACTTGGTGCGATTAGGACAAAGCATGTGTCCAAACACATTGTCTCGGATAGGATAAAACGGAGTTTCGAGAAGGTTTTTCTGAATGTGTGCCTCGCTTAATGAGGATACGATTTCATTTCCCATGCATGGATTACATTTGGTTTGGTATAGAAAGCGCACGGAAAATGACAAATTTTCTTTATTCGGGTCTTTAACGAGGAAATCCTTTTGAGAATATAGTAAGTAATCAGGAGAACTTGCTATTTCGAGACTCCTTTTTTTATAGGGTAATCAGTATGAGTATGCACATAATCACCTAGCCGTAAATGGTGGATACGAGGTGCTGGGTGTAGCAGCAATGTAATAATACGGCAAGTTCGGTGAAATCTTTCATTCCTATCATGCATATGGACACCAAATCTGGTAGATGTTTACCAAGTATGATAATTTGAGAACATGATAGAGCAACTAAGAAGGATAAGGATAAACAAATTAGACAACTCAGTTACCAAGTACCAAAAAATCAACAAACAACAAAATTAGGATGTACTATATATACAAGTCATTCAATTACGGATTAACTTTTTTGCATTCTAGCATTTGCTTTGTTCTGCAGTTTTTTGATATTTGCTATGCTTATAAACCTTTTATGTACCTCTCGAGTATTATTTTGAGAAATGAATGAAATCTTTCTTTTGACAAAAAAAAAATTACGAATAAAATTTAAATTAGGTGTCGTGGCATGCACAAAGCACCCTAACGGCAGGACAATTTGTTGCATGAATTCAAGTCCACATTGATTGTGTCTATCTAGCTGTTAATCATATGGACCCTATATATGAATCCTACATGATTGACGGCTGTGATAGTTTTGAGTCCATGGACTTGGGTTCAAGTAAGAACATATCCAAGGATAGAGGAATCTTAAGAAGTTCATGGCACTCATTCGGAAAAAAAAAAGGAAGGAAGGATTAAGGATTTAATCTCCACATGGATTTATTTAACATTTGAATTCATTGAAATTGATTGTAAATTTCACGCGAGTATATTTCATAGTAAATTGTTAAATTTTTCCAATCATGTTATGATATTTTTAAAATAATATCACAAGGGTCCCTCAATGGAGGACAAGGCAACAAGTTAAAATCCACGTCATTATTTAGTTTTTCGACTAATGGTTCATACACTATGACCTCATAGAATATATTTTCACAGTTCAGTGAAATCGAAACTTAAGACCCCTCTCTTGGGGGCGGATTTCTTGTATTTCCTTCTAATTCTACTCTTGACTTTTCCTTCAAAATTCGAAAAGGTACAGCTATCATTTCCAATTTCAAAAAAATATCATACGTAAAAAAACTTTGAAAAGTCTCGAGGACTTTGCATTAATTAAAAAATTAAAGTGTGAGGTCCGTAAAAAGTTACGAGAAATCAAATAATATATAATAAGAGTCAGCCAGTTGCCCCAAACAGGAAATCCTAAATAACCCTAGCATCAAGGTCGAGTGTGCTGGCGAGATTAGATGGGAAGATCAAGAAGAGAACTCTGCTTCCCCCAATCAATATCATGGTGAGATTGTTCATCAGTCCGAAATTATCTGCCCTGCATTTGCTGTTGTTCTGCTCATATGCAAGTTCACTGAAAAAGTTTCAGTGCAAACTTAACATAAGAACTGGTATCAGCGGTCGATCCCTGCTTCCACGACAGTCATCATCCTGAAAAGAATTTAACCCGACAACAACAGATTCGCCAATCACAGAATGCAGGCACAAATCGAAAACAAGGTATAGCATAATTGTTCTGGAACACCAAGAGGGTTTACAGCTCAGAGTTGCTAACCGATCGTAAAAACATTGACCCAACAAGAATGTAACCAAAATATACCCGAAAAGCAGTATCAGACATATGGTAATATTATTGAATGCAATGTAGAATGAAAGAGTGAATCCGCTGACTTCACTCGAAACCATCGAAAGAACGAACATGGAAGGTGTCAAACGCTGATATCAGGCACATCTCCATTCTCCGATATCATGCAGCTTATCGAGCATACCTGCCTGTTCACCTTCTCCGAGTCGTTGATGCTCTTTAGTCCGGTGCAGCCGCGACTCTCTTCCATCTTGTGAGAAGCATCGACCAGAGCCTCCTGTTTGTAGCTCTCAGCGTCCCTGCTTTTGTACTTGAAAACTTGCGATTCCTCAGCGGACCTTGTCTCTGAATGAATTAAGCCCCAGCTCAAGCCATAGTTCTGCTCTTTCTCTGGAATCAGAACCCGCAGTTCCCATCGGCTCATGATCCATCATTGCCGCCTCATACATCGGCTCTTTGCCTGATCTGGCTTCTTTAGGCTTCTTGTGCATGCGGGCGGGAACCTCCAATTCAACCCCTTTCCGCTCCTTTCTCGTATAGCCTCTTGGATGGCTTTCATTGCACTCGGATGCTTCAGTCACCCTCCCTTTCCCCACGTCAATGAAATCCGGGGCCAAGCTCTTCGTGAAAGGTTTGATGCCCAAACCCGAAGAATTGAAGTCTGTGTCACATCGAGAGATCATTATTGAAGAAGCTGGTGCTACGGTTCCCAGGTCATGCTCGGCCCCGCTACTGGACAAAGAACCATTTGGTGCGGAAAGCAGAACTCCCCCACTTCTTCCATTGACGTCAAACGCGATTCGCGGGGTTCTCTTCCTCCTGGGCGTGTGCATTGCCTTGCCGTCGGCTAAAACGAGGAGAAGGAGATTGCTCTTGGTCTTGCTCGAGCCTGCAAAGCGATCTTCATTCAAGAGACTCTCCCCGTTGTGAATCGGCCTCGTGCGATCCCAGCAAAATTTCATTGACCTGGACCCTTTGCCGCGGTCCTTGCACCGGTCCCCACTCTGGCCGTGCTTCCTCGGGTGAATCTTCATGTGGCAAAACAGGGCCCTCATCGACCTGAACCACTTGTCACAGTCCGGGCACAGATTTTCTGGGGCATTTTCCAGCTCCGACAATTTCCACGATTTCTTGGGGTTCACTCGGAGACTACACCCGAGATGTCGCTCTTCCTTCGAGCTGTTACCGATCACCAATGGCTGCACTCTCTCCGGTACACTGTAGGGCAGGTGACACCTCATGTGACCTCCCAACATTGGTCCTCTAGAAAAGATCCTCCTGCAGAGCTTACACTGATATACTCTCCCCCAGATTCATCATCATATCGCGAAAACAGCAAAAGAAAAGATCAGAGCGACATCGAAGAGAGAGGATACAAACAGTTCATCGAAACTCAGAAAGGCCGAGACTTTCTCTCTCACTGGAGAGCAGGCGAGCGCGAGCAAGAGATAGAGAAGGCTATAGAGGAATCAGAAAGCTCACCAAGAAGAAGCAGGGGTTTTGAAATGTGCAAATACGAGTGAGCGTGAGTGGGTTTTTTATATGATGATCGATTTGTCAGTTGTCATATTCCTCATTTGTTGCTCGCTCTCTCAAACGGGTAACGCTGTGTTTGGTAGATGGAATAGTCCATGCATGGAACACATAATCCAAAATAATAATAATAAATAAATAAATAACGCTTCCTAAATCCAACATATCATTTTCTTTTGGGAAAATTTCAAATCAGTACCCAAAGTGGAGTCATTTTCTTAAAAAAAGGTCAAAAGTGGACATAGTGTCAAATAATGACATGAAGTGCCAAATCAGTCTCGAATATGGACCCGAAGTACCCAATTAGTCTTAAGTAAGGGCCTAGGTTTGCCAGCTAGTCAAATGCTCGTTGGCCAGCGAGCATGGTTACTGTTCTAATGGTCGGAAAAGGGCAATTTCGTCCTTTTTTTTTTCCTTTTTCCTATTTTTTTTCCTCTCTTCCCTCCGTCGGCCATAGCGGGGTTGATGGAGGTCGTTGGCCTCAGGCGGAGGCTGCCCTTGTCGGCGTCAGGCGACCCTCGACTAGGTTGGATGAGGGAGGGCGACCCTCGCCAGCATCGGGCGAGGGTGACCTTGCTCGCCCAACCCAGGCGAGGGCAGCCCTTGCCCAACGCCGGCGAGGGTAGCCTTCGCCTGAGGCCTGGCGAGCTCCACTGGCCCTGCCTATGGCCGGCAGAGGGAAGAGAAGAACAAAAAAACCAAAAAGGAAAAGGAAAAAAGAAGAAGGAAAAGACGAAATTGCCCTTTTCTGGTCACTGGAATAGTAACTTGCTCACCGCCAGTGAGCAATTGACTGGCCGATGAACCCAGGCCCTTACTCGAGATTAATTGGGCACTTCGGGTCCTTATTTGAGACTGATTGGACACTTTAGGCTCTTATTTGACACTATGTTTACTTGTGGTCCTTTTTTGAGAAAAAGATCCTACTTCGGGTCCTTAATTGGAATTTTCCCTTTTCTTTTTGTTTTTCCATGTTCTCCCTTATGTTAGGGATTTAGCGAGAGAAGTTCAAATAAATAATTTTAGGGTTAATATCACAAAAATCCCAAACTAATACACTTGTGATAAATTTACCCAAAATTAGTTTTTTTACAATGAAAAACCCTAAACCGATATACTCATGATAAATTTACCCAAAATTAAATTTTTAACTACAAAAACTCCAAACTGGTGTATTTGTGACCACCATTACAGATAAATGATTAATTTTTTCACCATAAAAAACCTCAAATTGGTATACCTGTAACAAATTAATCCTACATTAGCTTCCATCAAATTTTACAGTTAAATTTGTTGACGTAGATGACACACGGTGATGTGGTATGGAAAGTCTACGTGGAAATTCATATTATAAATACCACGAAAAAATCCAAATTGGTCCGCTAACGGAGGGTAAATTTGTCACATATGTACCGGTTTGGGATAAATTTATCATAGGTGTACTAGTTTAGGGTTTTTTTATTTTTTTTTTTGGTAAGGGAAGGGTTTTTTATTGTTAAAACTCAATTAGGGGTAAATTTGCCGTGAGTATACCTGTTTTGGGTTTTTCATGGTAAAAAAATTACTTTGAGGTAAATTTGTTACAAGTGTATCGGTTTGAGGTTTTTCGTTGTATTAAACCATAATTTCAAGGATCACAAAATTTTATCAGGATTTAGCCTCTTAAAAGGCAGAGTACTAACAAGTGGGCTCCTCTATCTTATGTTCCTGCTCGCCTTCTCTGAGTAGTCCTTGATCAACCATGTTCATTATGTCCACGAGCCTTTGCTATGTGGCCGTGCTTGTCGGCATTTCTGCATTGGCTTAAGGGTTCTTCGCTTAATAAGCCCTCTTGTGATTGCCCAAAGCTTGGCCCGATGAGAAATCCCTATGTCATATCGAACATATGTGCTTGTTCGCCTTCTCTGAGTGGTCCTTGATGCTCTTGAGTTGCGCATAGCCATGATTCCCTTCAATCCCTTGAGAAGCATTGACTGGAGCATCCTGTTTGTAGCTCTCAGCGTCCTTGCTTTTGTAGTTATTTTCCTCACCCAATATACTGAAAACTTGGGATTCCTTAGCACAGACCTTATCTCCGTATGAATTGAGCCTTGGTTCAATCCATAGTTTTGCTCTTTTTCTCGAATTAGAACCCGCAATTCCCACCATTTCATGATCCATCATCGCCCCCTCATCCATCGGCTCTTTGCATGATCTGGCTGCTTTAGGCTTCTTGTGCTCAACTTCCCTATCCCCACAAGCATGCTGGTGGCAACCACCAATAAGACCCCTTTCCTCTCCATTCTTGTATAGCCTCTTGAATGGCTTTCATTGTACTCGGATGCTTCGGTTATTCTCAGTTTTTATGTTAGGATATTTAGATAATATTCTTCTAATAGCTTAAGCTTTTAGAGCAGTTGTTATCGTAGTTAGAGGTCCTGAGTTCAAATCTTTTCATGCCTCAATTGCCTGCCTCCCCAATTAAAAATGTTTATGCTTATTGTACATGGTTCTAGCTATGAGGAATGACTATGGAACTGGTGTGTTGATAGTGGGAGAAATTGGCCATGGTCCAATCCAAGGATTAGTCATGGACTGATCAACCCAATCGGAAGGGTAACCAAGGGATTAGCCATGGTCTGATCGAAGGATGGGCCTTAGCATGATCAAGGGATCGGTAATGAATCAATTCAATGACCACACAAGTGACTCGAGTTATTCGGCCATGGATCGACTACTTGACCATAAGGGTTGGTCGTAGGATGGTCACGTACCACCGCAGATTGATGGACGATCATGGATCAATCCCGCACGGTCTTATTGCGATCGTGGGTAGTTCTGCACGGTCATGTACTGACCACGAATGACCATGGATCGATCTGTGCGATCGTGTATCGGTCACGAAATGATCAATCCCACACAACTATATGACAACCGAGTGTTGGCCACGGACAAGTATGCTTGGCCATGGATAAGTCATAGACTGGCCATGAGCCACTTGGATAGGTCACGGACCAGTTGTGGATAGGTCATGAATTAGTTCGATGACCTTGCCGAATAGGCCATGTGCCCAAACCGTGAGCTAAGCCACAAGCCGGCCATGTGTTCGGACTTGGACCTTGCCATAAGGCCAAAAGCTAGCACAAGTGCTAGCCATGTGCTCGGCCAACCTGTAGACGCTGCGGACAGGCCACAAGCTGGCCACGGGCTCGATCAACCTAGTCTTGTATCGACCATGTGTTCAGTCAGGTTGAGGACACTATGAACAGGCTGCGAGCCAGGTCAAGCACAGGCTATGCACCCGGCTAGTGCTGGCCATGGTGCCCATGCCATGGGCCACCAACTTAGCCAATCAAAACAAGTTTAGCCATGACCCGTCACATTTGATGGTGACTCGGCTACGAACCTCGGTTTGGTAGGCATGATCGATCATGGATGGACATGAGAAACTCATACCTGACCAAGTTAGCGCTTCCCTTGGCCTAATTCTCATTCTTGCCATATTCTTGAATTGGACAAAAGAGAGGACTCTAGAACATGAGGTCATTATTACAAGGGGTGAATCATCATATTATGTGGCCTAAGGAAGATTTGGTCATGATGGCTCAAGATTTGCCTTGGAGAAGAATTTGATGACTCATGACCAAGTGTGCCAATTAGATATGCACACATTGGTTTCATGATTTCCCTAAGAGCTTAGGTATGCCACACCACCCCATTAGGCATGTCACCTCTTGTTATTAGGCTTGCCACTCATTCACTAGGCTAACCAACTCATTCTAATAGGCCTGCCACTTTAAAGAAATCAATTGGACCACTTTGATAAGCAATGATGAAGTTGAGGCCTATAAATAGATGAACTCCTAGCATTTCCACCATTTGGCTCACATTTCCACCTTCACCCCCCTTTGCACGCCACCCTCTCTCTCAGCCGCCACTCTCTCTCTTGGCCAAGCTCTCTAGATTCACCCTTAGGTAAGTAGAGTTCCTAATTCTTGGCTAGGGTGATAAGCTACATTGTTGAGTTTAGTCATGTGTTCACTTGTGATAGACATGAATGTGATTAAAGGTCTATGCTTGTGTTATTCATGCATTGTATGCTTGAGTGTGTTCATGCCTCGGTGTTGACACTTAATTTTTAACCGACGTGTCATCAAAGGTAGAATACTCGGAATTTGGGTCTCCGATTGTGACTGAGTCCATTTCTCGAATAAAAAGTGTAGTTTTTCAATTTTGTTTGTGGATTTAGCTTCTATAAACAATTTTCTATTCATTTCACACGAAAACCAAAAAGTCATACGGTTGACTTTTTGGTCAACCGTTTGACCAAAAGTCAACCCCAGTCAAATTGGGGCTTTCCATACAAAAAGATTCATTTTGAGTTTAATTTTACTTTAAAAATAGAAATTCCAAAAAAATTCAAAGATTTGATCATAAAATCAAATTTCTAGTGAAAAGTCAACGAGGATTTGACTTTTAGTCAAAACCTTGACCAAAAAATTAGAAAGTACAAAAATTCCAAAATCATCTTATTTTACATTCAATTTGACTTTAGCATTTGAAATTATGCAAAAATCAGTTTAGAATCAAATTTTCCCCAATTTGCATAATTTGGTTCAAATCGGCTAAAAATAAAATTATTTCATTTCTAGTCATTTTTTAAGTTAGTTTCATTCACGACATTTCATCTAGAGGTTGTATTACATTCAATTTGAAAACCAATTTTGTAATTCCAAGCCAAGCACAAAACCCCCAATTTAGGCCATAATCAGTGATTTTGATTAATTTTTCATGATTTGTGCAATTAAAACACGAATGAGCCTAATTTCTTATATAAAATCCAAATTCGAAATTAATTTTGGAAGAATCACATGAATTTGAGCTAATTTGATCAGTTTAGTGATCCAATGATTGAGGAATCTAAGAGTAATTGGTCTAATTAGTGCAATTCAACTTAACCCATTCTAGATTAACATCTAATTTGATGAATTAAGGCTCAATTTGGCTAATTGGACTTCAATTAAATTTGTTAGTTTAGCTTGGCCATGCAATTTAACTCAAATCAAAGAACAATTAGGCTAAACAAGTTAAATTGGATCAATTTGTGCGTGAATTTCAAATTGGATCAATCTAATTTAATCGAATTCAATATTAATTAGGTCAATCAATCATAATAGGGATTAAATTGCACAAAATTAGAACAAATTGGGCCGAGAATAGAACAGGTCCGATCGGATCGGCCATTTTCCGATCGAAAATCTGGCGGTTGGCAATCCATTTCGACCAGCCAAGGCCGGCCACATTCCTTTAAGCCCAAAATGACAAAAATGCCCTTAAATGAAAATTACAAAAATGCCCCTAAGTGAAATTACTAAAATGTCCTTCCTTAAGGATTAAGCAAATTACTTAGGGGTAAGCAAATTAATTATGGCTATGCATTTAGAATTAACCATGGCCATCCGTAATGCCATGTCACCTATTCTTATCCCTTAAGGAATATTCTTAATCATTAAGGATGTATTCAAAGCCATTAGATCAATTTAAGGGTTATGATTCAAAGTTGGGGGGTATATAAGCTTTTTCCCACCAAAATTGGAGGGGATTCTCATTTTTCAGATCTGGTTTCTCTCTTCTCACTTCTCTCTCCCTATCTCACGGCCTCTCTCTCTCTCTCTCTCTCTCTCTCTCTCTCTCTCTCTCTCTCTCTCTCCCCCTTAGAATCTCTCTCTTGACCGCATGCTTTTCCACCTCCCACTAGCCCCTTGCCGGCCATTTTCGGCTAGTCGTCGCCTCACCGTCATCCTCCACGGTGGCCCAAAGCTAGTCACAAGACCAGCCGCCTTTGCTAGTGGCCAGAGCTACTCCATCCGACGCCTTCTTTCCCTCGATAACAACACTGGCGATCGAGCCAGTGTTGATTCTAGCCGGTTCAACTGATTGAACCAGCTGTCCAGCAGTCCCTCCGGCAATTCCAACCTCTTGGCGATTCATCCTGACATCCTCTTGAAACTGTGGTGGTCGTGGTTCCTCTGAACGGCCACCTGATCATCTTGTTCTTTTGATTTTTTGATTAAACGTTCATTTGTACAAAACCGAGTCAATTCTCACTTTAGATTATACATTTGATTCTCAGAGGATAGTCGAGTTTTCCAAGGCTTCTCCGTGGTGTCCTAAGGTTGTATATGGAGGCCGGGTCGCTCGGTTATATGTCGAAGAGTTAACACACAAGGTAAGTTCAAAACTGTGATTCCCGGATCCTGATGATCAGTCTGCTTGTGATGATGAATTGACTTCGAAAATGTTAGAATCTCGCAAAGTGATAAACGAGAGAGTAGTAGAATACATCTTGAGCTTCAATTTGATAGGTTGCATGCCTTAAACGAACATCGTTTGCTAGGTCTAATCTCCTTCGAAAGTCGAAATCAGAATCTGGAATGATCATGCTGTGTTCTGTTCTTCTAGTGATACTAAATGACCTTGCTCGGTTTGATGATTTTTCTGATTTTATGTGTTCATTATTCGAGAAAACTTCCTTCACAAAAGTTGTCAAACACATTTAGATTTGTCCACTATAAAATTTTTATAAAATTCCAAATATGTTAGGTTAGGACGATTAGTAACATCATTTAGGCATAGTTCTGGTGACAGATAAGTTTCTGAATGACCTTCATGTGTTCTTCGATTTTTATAAATTCGTGTATTCAAAATATAAAAAAATTTTCTTCATAAAATTTCATACCGAGATCAATATCTTTCCAATGAAACAAATTTTATCAAAATCAGAGTTCATTTGTATTTTTAAATGAATTTTTATGATTTATTAAATATCTGTGTTCTGATATGATTTTCTTTTCTTTGAAATCCAAAATATGTTTCTCCGAATTTGATAAACTTTGAGTCCTCTTTTGCAAAAACTCAAAACCATGAAGTTGTTCATTAGGGCCTTATTATGTAGACTGGAAATTTTTAGGGTCTAATAGCAATTTTTATGGGGTCAATTTGCTAAAAGACTCAGATAAGGTTCTCTCGGGCTAAAACTTGATTTGCAAACGAGTCTTTGGTGAAAACAGAATTTTATAAAATTTTGAAGGGCATTTTAGAAAAAATTCAAAACATGAAAACTGTCACATGAGGAGAATCCTATTTGTCTAAAAATTTTGGCAGGATTTTAATAACGGTCACTATTCTTCCCATAATTTTTTTTGAATTCAAATTCAAATTGGGTAAGGACTATCACAGAGGGTAGAATTGTCTTTTTCGTGAAAATCGGTAGGGAACTAGAAAAAGTGGTCTTCTTGATATCCACATGACATAAGATTTCTAATGACACTTGAATCATTTCATTTTGACATCATTAGGTTAATTAATCATACTCAAATAGAATTGGTCCGAATTTAGTAACTAATGATTGATTAAGTGGTCCTCTTATGAGGCCCACTTCTTGTTACTTGATTGGTAGAGAAACAAGGCCCATGGGCCTCAGTACATGCTTTACTTATTGCTACGCATGTGTTTGTTAGATGTATGTTAGGCCTGGTGCATGTTTGGCGAGTAGCTCATTATGGTCACTTAGAAGCCGACTTTAGAGGTTAATCGATATGAGTTGCCATTGTGAATGCAAATGGTAGTCCGTTATCATTAACCATTAATCAAATAATGTTAGATAATTAAGTGGGTGGGTGAATCGAAATGCATATAAAGCAAAAGCCGATCTCGAGGCCTGTGTTTGATTAATGAATTGTTTGCATCATTACCTTTCTTTGGTTGTTCCTTTATGCATTGTTGTTGTAAATGGATCTTATGGATATAAACACCGACACCTGAGAGGCAGTCCATGGAGGGGATAGTCCAAAATTGTAAAAGACCAAGGTGATAGACCGATGTCCAAACCGGTCTCAATTTGTATGCACTTAACGGTGGCGATAGACTGATATCCAATTTGGTCTTAATTTGTATTCAATTCATTCGTTCTCGATCATGTCTCGGGTTTTCAATTTGTGTTGTAATGGAAACCCAACAAGTTGCAGGTTTTACTTTCTCGCACTTAGAATTAGCTCGTCCTATTAATACCTTGAGTGTTTACTTTGCGCAATGCTTTTCAATACTATTGTTTGTTTCTTTCCTTTCTAGATGAAGATATGATTAGTTTAGAATCTTAAATGAAAACACAAAAATAAGATGCATGATCACCTAGTGGACTAAGACTTTAGCATGAAAAATAGTAAAAAACAAATGCATGACAATTTAGATAACAACCATATTAAGTTTAACGGTATCAAAAGGGCGTTAATAGAAATATTAATGTAAACTAATCTCCAAATTCATGATCTCTGGTTCTCGTAGAAATCGAAACGAAACTCTCACATTTCGTTTGGGTATTCTAGCCGACCCTCGACCTAGGCTAGTGGCGACTTCTAAAAAAGATAAAATCGATCCACTGTCACTCAAGGTATAGATTTAGGGAAAATCCACGTTCATGAATAATAAATCGTATGGATAACCAAAAGATCGATGCTTCGGTAAGTCATCTTTTATGATGTGCTAGATGGACCATTTCATGAATACTTACCTCTAAACTCACTTCATCGAGTTCGGCCCTTGTGAAGTAGGTTGCGACACCCAGGACAAGGTCGAGGTTCGCCCAGCTTGGATGCATCGTTAAGGTGAGATAACCAAGCCACAAGGCCTTGGTCGGCCTTGAGGAGTGTCGGTTCCAAGCCTTACATGGTGCGGGGATTGGCGCTAGACGTTTGGTTTAAACCATGAATCAATTATTGTTCTTGGCATATTATATATTGAAGGTCATGAAACACACACTTGTTCGAGCATGCCCACGGGCTTGTGTATGCATTGGCTAAAGAAAAAGATAAGCAACCAGCTTACGTGAAGCATTATGTGATGTGAAAATGACTAAAGTGTTGGCAACAAAAATTGCGGGATGCCCTAGTTGAGCTAGGATGCTTGGGTTGAGCCCGGATAGTGTAAGATGTTGAGCCCGGATGCCAATGCCTCGGGATGCCTCGGTTGAGTCGGGATATCTCGGTTGAGCCAGGATGATGGTAAATGAATCCTTCATGTGCTTTGGTATGTGCATAAACATGTTTGTATGTTCATTGACAAGCCGAGGGTAAGTATGCACTAAGCATTGAATTGCTATTGATCTGCCATCGATGATATATGTTGCGAGTGCCATACCGCTAGCTTTGATGATGAGATGTCTTCCTAGTAAGGCATTGGGAGTTTTACTTATTAAGTTTTCTCAACTCACTCCTTTATTTTTCAGACTTGATAGGTATGGCTACTCCGCCCTCAGAGCGTTTTGGTTTACCCATAGATATGGAGATGTCTGTCGCAGATATTATCGATGTAGAAGAAGATGCTGCCTACCATAGATGCATTACTACAATTTGGGTCGAGAAAGGGTTGGACAACTTGGTTCCACATCGATATATTGCTTGGTATGTTTGGTTTGATGGGGATATCGTCAACCCCCATTGAGGGTTCGATGGGCCATCTGGACCAAAGGATGGGGTAGCACCTACAGTGGCGATGGCCAACCCCTAAGTACCAGCATATAACAAAGGGGATCCCATTTTTGTTAATACAGCCCATAGTGGAGCTAGAGATACGCTAGCCTTTTGATGTAGCTAGATATAAAGAAGTAGCTTGTGAATGAACTAACTTGTATAATGAAGCATGTTATGTTTGTAGTTCTTCCCTGATTTCCAGCTGTTATTTGTTTGGGAGTTTGTATATGCACATTTTTGCATGTGCACATTAACAAGATAAAAGGAACCGGATGGCGATGAGCCTGGGACATAGCAACAATAACCCCGAGGGCTATGGGGCAATGATACTTACTATTAGGAAAAAAAAATCAAAGTAAGTGTGAGGGGGAGTGTTAGGATATTTAGATAATCCACCATGCCTTAATTGAAGGTAGGCACAAATTGAAAACAAGGTATAGCTTAATTGTTTAGGCACACCAAGAGTTCCTTACTTAGAGTTGCTAACCAATCATAAACACATTGGCCCGACAAGAATGTAACCAAAATATACTCGAAAAACTGTATCAGACATATGGTAATATTATTGAATGCAATGTAGAATGAAAGAGTGAATCCGCAGACTTCACTCGAAACCATCAAAAGAACGAACATGGACAGCATCAAACGCCAATATCAGGTGCATCTCCGTTCTCCAATATCACGTGGCTTATCGAGCATACCTGCCTGTTCGCCTTCTCTGAGTCATCGATGCTCTTGAGTCCGGTGCAGCCATGACTCCCTTCAATCTCGTGAGAAGCATCAACCGGAGCCTCTTGTTTGTAGCTCTCCGCATCCCTGCTTTTGTACTTGAAAACTTGCGATTCCTCGGCGTGGACCTTGTCTCTAAATGAATTAAGCCCCAGCTCAAGCCATAGTTCTGTCCTTTCTCTGGAATCAGAACCCGCAGTTCCCATCGGGTCACGATCCATCATTGCTGCCTCATACATCGGCTCTTTGCCTGATTTGGCTGCTGCTTTAGGCGTCTTGTGCATGCAGGCAGAACCTGCAATCCCGGCAAGATTTTATTGACCTGGACCCTTTGCCGCGGTCCTTGCACCGGTCTCCGCTTTCGTCATGCTTCCTCCAGTGAATCTTCAAGTGGCAAAACAGCGCCCTCATTGACCTGAACTGCCTGTCGCAGACCGGGCACGGATTTTCCGTGGCACTTTCTTGCAGCTCCGACAATTTCCACGATTTCTTGGGGTTCTCTCGCAGACTATACCCAACACGTCGCTCTTCCTTCGAGCTGTTACCGATCACCAATGGCTGCACTCTCTCCGGTACAATCAAGGGCGGTGACACCTCATGTGACCTCCCAACATTGGTCCGCTAGAAAAGATCCTTCTGCAGAGCTTGCACTGATATACTCTCCCCAGATTCATCATCAAATCACGAAAACAGAAAAAAAAACAGAGCAAAATTGAAGAGAGAACGTACAAACAGTTCGTCGAAACTCAGAAAGGCCAATACTTTCCCTCTCACCAGAAAGCGAGCGAGCGAGCACGAGTGAGAGAGATAGAAGGCTACAGAGGAATCAGAAAGCTCACCAAGAAGAAGCAGGGGTTTTGAAATGCGCAAATACGAGTGAACGTGAGGGGGTTTTGTACATGATGATTGATTTGTCGGTTGTCAATCCTCTTGTTGTCGCTCGCTCTCTCAAATGGGTAATGCCATGTTTGGTAGTTGGAATAGTCCATGCATGGAACACAGAAACCAAAAATAAATAATAAATAATAAATAAATAACGCTTCCTAAATCAAATATATAATTTTCTTTTTGTTTTTTCATGTTCTCCCTTATGTTTGGGATTTAGTGAGAGAAGTTCATATAAATAAATTCAAGGTTTGTCGCGACCTAAACCTCCTGCGGGTGCACCACCTAGGGATTCGGCTAATGGATTATTAAGTCTAAGCCTAACTCGGACTCTTCCAAACCCTACCAATTTGCAACTTAGGATTAAGTTCTTAACATGCAAACTTTTTTTATACTGGAGTTGCCACTAATTTATTTGTGGTGGGTCAACTAGAAGCCCAAATAAAATATAGGGAGATATGTTTTATTTCTACGAATAAGAGATATTGAGTTTGGGGACTTGGTTACGCGAAAACTAGTCTAATGCTCTTTCGGTACCTTTTCTTTTCAGAAAAATGTTTGAGCAAGCAATCTAGATCCATTTTATTACCTGGTTGCTACCATGTGGGGGTGATCATGTAGTTGTGCAGTCCACCAATTTAACATCCAATAAAGAAAGCAGTAAATAAATTACTAGCTTAGGAGAACATCATACCTTTTAGCAACGTAAGCATCTGCATTATTAGCTAGAAAATCATACAGACAGTCCTAATATGATTTCTAATTAACAAACACTTCAATCAATGTATTTTTTTTGGGGTTTTCTCTTTATTTAAATGAGACTAACCTAAGTGCAATGACATGCAAAATATGACATGCAATTAATTAAACCTAGCATGTGAACTCTATGTCATGTGATGATATGACCTAACTCTAATAACGGGCAAACGATGTATTTTGGTATTTTTCATTTAAATTCGGAATAAAGAAAATACCTAAATTAACATGCAATCTACCCTAGTAAAAGCAATTTCATTTATTTTAAAACTACTTCTTTTTGGTATTTTTTTTATTAAAATTCAGAATTCAAAAATTGCCCAAGTTAGCATGCAATCTATCCTAGAGAAGGAAATTTAATCTATCCTAAAGTTACTCTTTTTGGGGTATTTTTTTTTATGGAAATTCGAAATCCTAAAATACCCTAAATAATCTATTAGGACTAGAATAACCCCTAATTTAAACTAGGAAATAAACTATCTTAAATCCCAATTTAAATTAAATAATTATCCTACCCTCTAGATATATTCAAGATTTCCCAACATGCAAAATTTCTAATTCAAATTCTAACTAATATTTTGGATTTTCTTCTATTTTAAAGATAAAGCAATCAAACAAAAGATAGCAACCACATTCGAATGGTCCATGCAATCTACAAGATTTCATATATCATGTTCAAATTGGGATAACGATTCGAACTAATGATCATATTCATATGATTATATATATCGATAGAAAGCTGACCATTTGAATTTAGAAAGCAAATAAGATATATTATCAAATCCAAGTGATTATGAATAAGATAATAATCTTTTCGTACCGCCATGTATCGTACCTCATGGTTGAGGTTAGATAGTCATCCTAGTACATTGCTGAATTAGGCAAAACTCCTAATTCGGGGTATCTTAGAATATTGCAGATATCACATACATTATCCTAAGATATCTAACCATCCACAAAATATTCACACAATATTCAAATCATCCAAAAGATTAGGAAATTGAATATCTAAGAATATGGATAAGAATTATTACCTAATTTCGTTGATAACTTCCAAATTTGAATTTGCAATGGGTTGGAATTGCGGATCGGGATGAGTAGCGACGAGCGGCCAAAGACAGGACGCAATGGTGGCGGCGATTTGGTGACACTTGATCAATCTGCAAAACAAAGACACGGGGCGCGCCGGTGCAGGGATGCCACGGCCATGGAAGCGATAGGAAACATCGGGGACTGATCGGAGACGATGCTGGGTGGTAAGCTCTTATGTAGCCAAGTGTCGGACCAATGAGATCCTCCGGGACAACACTGAACAGCGATGGGGATGGTGACGAGGACAGTAGCTTATGGCCACAGGTTTGGCCATTAGAGAGGGGGTGGCGATTGGGGCTGTAGATGTGTTCCCTGGCGGGAGCAACAGTGGTGTATTGCAAGCGATGGCGACATTTTTTTTTGATGGGGCTCGGCGAGCCTTTGGTTGGGCTCGGCGATGGGCGTCATCGTCGTCGATGTCAGCAGGAGGAAGCAGCAGTGCGAGCTTGGTGTCAGGGGATGGTAGAATGGCGACGTGGGACGGGAGGCGAAAGTGGCATGAGTCTTGCAGCGGCCAGGCATAGCTCGGCGTTGTCATCGGCGGTGATAGATGCTGGTCGGGCTCGGGCTAGATGCGAGAGCAGTAAGTGGCGAGGTGGTGGTGATGTTTGACATTGGATAGCGGGCGTCGGTGTAGTCTGAGTGCCATAGCTGTAACGGCAATGAAGGTGGCGTGGCGGTGGTAGGGTAGCGCCAACACTAGGGGTGAGTGTTTCTCAGTCCGATCCAGTGCAACCCAAGAATCGGAAACTAGATCATGAGGACCGGTTCTTAGTTTCTAGGACTGGGTATCAAACCGGCTAGTCTTAGGACCATGTCCAATTCCAATGAGACCAATCATTTATTGGTAAAGGCAAGAGGGAATTGGGGAAATTAGATTAGGCTTTCTATTATTTTCAAAATTTTTAAAAAGTAAATAAATATACATGAATAAATTAGAAAAAAAATATATCATCGAACCGGTCTGATTCCCACCCTCGAATTGGGAACCGAACCGTCTGAAAACTAGTTCCACTTTTAGGAATAGATAATCAGACCTATATTCCCGAGAACCGGACCAAATTGGTCGGTCCAGTTCAATCCGGTTCGGTCTCGATTTGGACTGTCCATCTTGCTCACCCTTAGTTGACGCGATGGAGGGGCAGAGTGGACACAACAGTTGTGCACATGCGCAGCGATTATCTCTCTCTTTCAATCTCACGTGTGTCTCTCACTCTCTTTGGAAATTCTCCTCTCTAAAATTATGCCAGCCCCCCAATTGTGAGGCATAATGACATATTTATATTGCATACCTAGGTTAATTAGCCAAGCTTTCAAGACATAATGGGCTTTGGCTAATGCTTTATCATTTAATTTTATTTTATTTCTAAATGGGCTGAATTAATTTGGGCTTTTCTCTAATTAAGCTTAATTGGACGATTTAAGCTCAAATTAGGACTATCAAGACCTTTTAGACTTGTGATTTTTGGCCCCTATCCCCTGAGTGAGTCGAGTTTCATTTGGTGCCTGAGCTCAGTTTACGCAATGGATTTTCAGCTTACTCACCATCGCCGGTCCGATGCAAAATGTAATTAAACTATGTGATTCTAAACTATATGCTATAGAATCTTAATATTTTTATTTAGGGTCGACCGGAGCCACGATTCCCTTTAATCCCTCGAGAAGGATCGACCGGAGCATCCTTTTTGTAGCTCTTAGCATCCCTGCTTTTGTAGATCCGGCGAGGGCAGGCCTCGCCTGAGTCGGGCGAGGGCGGCCCTCGCCTGCACCGGCGAGGTCGAGCCTTGCTAGGGGCCAGCGGGGCCGACCTTATTGGCTTCCGCCTCTGGCCGGTCACCGGTTCGGCGACCAGCCAAAGGTTGAAGATGAAGAAAAAAAAAAGGAAAGAAAAGAACAGAAAAAAATGAAAATAAAATAAAATAAAATAAAATATTAAAAAATTATTAGATCGAGGGTAAAATTATCACAGATGTACCGGTTTGAGGTTTTTCGTGGTCAAAAAAATAATTTAGGGTAAATTTGTCACGAGTTTACCAGTTTGGAGTAAAATTATCACAGATGTACTAGTTTGGAGTTTTTGGTAATAAAAAAAAAAAGTTTGGGGGTAAAATTGTCACGGGTGTACTAGTTTGGAATTTTTTGTGTTAAAAGAAAAAGTCCGGGATAAAATTGTCACACATATACCAGTTTATGATTTTTGGTGATATTAACCCAAAATAGTATAAGACAGATGGTAATATTATTGAATGCAATGTAGAATGAAAGAGCGAATCTGTTGACTTCACTCAAAACCATCGAAAGAATGAACATGGACGGTGTCAAACGCCGATATCAGGTGCATCTCCATTCTCCAATATGGTGCGGCTTAGTGTGCATAGCTGCCTGTTTGCCTTCTCTGAGTTGTCCTTGATGCTGTTGAATACGGTGCAGCCACGACTCCCTTCGATCTTGTGAGAAGCATTGACCGAAGCCTCCTGGTTGTAGCTCTCAGCATCCCTGCTTTCATACTCGAAAACTTGGGATTCCTCAGCACAGACCTTGTTTCTAAATGAGTTTAACCCATGCTCAGGCCATAGTTTTGCCCTTTCTCTGGAATCGAAACCCACAGTTCTTATCGCGTCACGATCCATCATTGCCGCCTCGTACATCAGCTCTTTGCTTGATCTGGCTGCTTTAGGCTTCCTATGCTCAGCTTCCCTATCCCCATGAAGCATGCTGGTGGAAACCGCCAATCCGATCCCTTTCCTTTCCCTTCTCCTATAGCCTCTTGAATGGCTTTCATTGTACTTGGATGCTTCGGTTATCCTTAGTTTTTCTGTTAGGATATTTAGATAACACACCATGCCTTCATCCACCAGCTCAAGCTTTTAGAACAGTTAGAAGTGGTCCCACAAAATCTCACATGGTATTGGAGCCGAAAGTATTGAGATCAAATTTTTCAAGGCTTCAATAGCCTTGCCTCCCCAATTAAAAATGTCTACACTTACTATTAGACAAAAAAAAAACTAGACTAACTGTGAGGGGAGTGTTAGGATATTTAGATAATCTACCACACATTCATCTAACAACTTGAGCATTTCGAACAGTTGATAGTGATTCCACAAAATCTCACATTTTCCACGATAAAGAACTCCGAGGCTGAGCTCTTCTAGAAAGGTTTCATGCAGGGGATTTTGAATTATTAGTGGTCTGCCCTAGGAATCAATCAAGGTTGATACTCTAATATTAGTTGTGGATTAGGTTGTGTCGGAAAATCGACATTCACTATACTTAGATAGTCATAATGTCTTGTTAGAGACCGCTTATGACTTGTGGGCCAAAAAGGGTTTTGAACACACCGCGAATGTTTAGTGAACCTATAGGGTCGCACATAAAAGCGAACTGAGTCAATATTTTCTGTGTGCCGGGATCTACTTAAAATAAAAAGTAGATTTTAATTTATTTTTCTATTCAACTTATCTACGCGGTCGTGTCCGTTATGAGATAACGATTAAATGTACGATTGAAGGTAGACGGTTTGGTGGGTCCAAATCGCCTGGCCAACTTCTTTTAATTTCGCCGGATAATGATGCTATATAAATAGATAGAGAATCGTTCTCTATCTAAGGATTTTTTGATAGAGTAATGAAAATTAAAAGGCGTTGAAGAAAAGAAACTTCAAGATCTTTAGCTAGCACTTGGATTTTTGGAGACTTATGTTCACGTGTGTGGATACCGGTAGAGGTGCAATACTTGGAGCGCTAATCCATATACAATCAATTGTCAATTTACGTTCAATTTGCAAAAGGTACGTATCGAACTTCTATCTCGATTTCAATATACACATGAATCCTGTCTAGGGTTCAAGGATTTCGGTTTACAAATATATTCCGCTGCGTTTTAATAACTGTGGAACCCTACGTCAATCCCTACATGAATTCCTCTCTCTGTGGAGAAAGGGTTCTTGAAATGTGTAAATACGAGTGTGTGTGGTGGGTTCCTAGGATTAGTTGGTCATTGCTCACTCTCTCAAAGGGGTATTGCCATGTTTGGCAGTTGGAATAGTCCTATGCCTTGAACTTGGAAGCCAAGAAAATAAAAATAATAGCTCTTGGTATTCCAACATATCATTTTCTTATTTTTTATCCCTTTGTTCACCCTAGTATGTGGGATTTTGTGAGAAGAATGAATGTAAATAATTTGAAGGATCACAAAATCTTATCAGGATTTAGCCATTGAAAAAGCAGAGTACTAACGAATACACTCCCTGATGCCATCAATTAAGCAATGTGGAACTTTGTGCGATCTGAAAAAAGTGCGTCTCCAAACACATTGTCTCCAAGAAGAGAAAATAGATTTTTTTAGAAGGTTTCTCTTAATGAGTGCCCTACTTAATAAGGAAATGATTTCATTTTCCATGCATGGATGGCATCTGGTTCAGGATAGAAAGTGCATGGAAAACAACAAATTTTCTTTAATCAGGTGTTTAATAGAGAAATCCTTTTGAGAATATAGTAAGTTATCCAGAGAATTTGCTATATCAAGACTCCTTTCTCTATTGGGTAAAGAGTAGGAGTATGTATATAATCACCTAGCCGTAAATGATGGATACGAGGCACTGCATGTAGCGGCAATGTAATAATACGATAATTCCGGACAAATCTTTCATTCCTATCTTGCGTTTGGACAACAAATCTAACAAACGTTTACCAAGTATGATAGATAAAGCAACTTAGAAGGATAAGGCCAAACAAATTAGACAACTCATTTTTCAAGTACCAAAAAATCAATAAACAACAGAATTAGGATGTAATATATACCCATCATTCAATTATAGATTAACTTTCAATTAAGTGCCATGGCTTGCACAAAGCACCCTAATGGCAGGACAATTTGTTGTATGGAATTACGTCCACATTGATGTGTCTATCTAGCTATAAATCATATGGGCCCTACATATGAATTCCACATGATTAATGGTCGTTATTGTTTTGAGTCCATTGACCTTGGTTCAAATAAGAGCATCTCCAAGGACGAAGAAATCTTAAGAAGTTCCTGGCACTTCATTCGAAAAAGGAGGAAGGAAGGATTTAATCTCTACATGAATTTATATATTGAGATAATGACACAAATATTTCATGAACTTTGGCTCAATATGTAATTCAATTCATGAACGTTTACTTTCTTCAATATAGTCTCTGAACTTTAGTTTAATATTCAATATGGTTCATGAACTTTTACTTTATTCAATATGGTCTCTAGACTTTTGGTACATGTTCAATGTAGTCCATGAACTAAGGAAAAATGTTTAATGTAGTTCTTCTATTACTTCAAGTTCATGAACTACGTTGAACATTTTCATATAGTTCAGGGATTAAATTGAACATCTACCAAAAATTCATGGATAATATTGAATAAATTAAAAGTTCAGGGACAACATTACAAATTGGGTCAAATTTCATGAACTTTTTGTGCCTTTTTCCCTTTAACATTTGAAGATTGTAAATTTTACGTGAGTATGTTTCATAGTGAATTTTGTTCAATTTTTCTAATCATGTTACGATACTTTTGAAATAATGTCAGAAAGGCCCCTTAATGGAGTACTAGGTGACAAGTTAAATTCCTAGCTATTATTTAATTTTTCGACGAATGGTTCACAGACTATGACCCCATAAAAGGTTGAGTGTTCGAATCCCGGGCGCCGCAGGGTGACTTAACTGGTGGCACATGTGTGGTGGCTAGCACGTGTCACCACCAGGGTTTACTCCCCGGCTGTCGGCCGTGCGGGGGTTCCCTGGGTTATCAAAAAAAAAAAAAGACTATGACCCCATAAAATATTTTTTTCATAGTTAAGTGAAATCGAAATTTAAGACCCCTCTCTTGTGGGCGGATTTTTTGTACTCCCTCCTAATTTCTACTCTCGATCGAAAAGGTAAAGAAGTCATTTTCGAATTCAAAAAAAATGTCATACGTCAAAAAACTTAGAAAAGTCTTGAGTACTTCGTGTTGAATAAAAATTAAAGTCCAAAGTCCGTAAAAAGTTATGAAAAATCAAATAATATATAATATGAATCAGCCAGTCGCCCCAAACATGAAATCCTAAATAACCCTAAGAATCAAGGTGGAGTGTGCTGACGACATTAGATGGAAAATCAAGAAGAGAACTCTGCTTCCCCGAATCAATCTCATGGTGAAGTTGTTAATCAGTCCGGAACTGTCTGCCCTGCATTTGCTGCTGTTCTGTTCATATGCAAGTTCCCTGAAGAAGTTTCAGTGCAAACTTAACATAAGAACTGGTATCAGCAGTCGATCCCTGCTTCCACGACAGTCATCATCCTGAAAAGAATTTAACCCGACAACAACAGATTCGCCAATCACAGAATGCAGGCACAAATCGAAAACAAGGTATAGCTTAATTGTTTTGGAACTCCAAGAGAGTTCCTAACTCAAAGTCGCTAGCCGATCAGAAACACATTGACCCGACAAGAATGTAACCAAAATATACCCGAAAAACAGTATCAGACAGATGGTATATTTTTGAATGCAATGTAGAATGAAAGAGTAAATCTGCTGACTTCACTCGAAACCATTGGAAGAACGAACATGGACCGCGTCAAATGCCGATATCAGGCGCATCTCCATTCTACGATGTCGCGCGGCTTATCGAGCATACCTGCCCGTTTGCCTTCTCCGAGTCGTCCTGGATGCTCTTGAGTCCAGTGCAGCCACGGCTCCCTTTAATCTCGTGAGAAGCATCGACCGGAGCCTCCTGTTTGTAGATCACAGTGTCCCTGCTTTTGTACTTGAAAACTTGCGATTCCTCAATGCGGACCTTGTCTCCGAATGAATTCAGCCCCAGCTCAAGCCATAGTTCTGCCCTTTCTCTGGAATTGGAACCCGCAGTTTCCATCGGGTCACAATCCATCATCGCCACCTCATACATCGGCTCTTTGCCTGATCTGGCTTCTTTAGGCTTCTTGTGCATGCGGGCGGGAACCTCCAATTCAACCCCTTTCCGCTCCTTTCTCGTGTGGCCTCTGGGATGGCTTTCATTGCACTCGGATGCTTCAGTCACTCTCCCTTTCCCCACGTCAATGAAATCCGGGGTCGAGCTGTTCGTGAAAGGTTTGACGCCCAAACCTGAAGAATTGACGTCTGTCTCACATCGGGAGATCATTATTGAAGAAGCTGGTGCCACGGTTCCCGGGTCGTGCTCGGCCTCGCTACTGGACAAAGAACCATTTGGTGCGGAAAGCAGAACTCCCTCACTTCCTCTGTCGACGTTAAACGCAATTCGCGGAGTTCTCTTCCTCCTGGTCACGTGCATAGCCTCGTCGTCGGCTAAAACGAGGAGAAGGAGATCACTCTTGGTCTTGCTCGAGCCTGCAAAGCGATCTTCATTCAAGAGACTCTCCCAGTCGTGAATCGGTCTCGTGCGATCCCGGCAAGATTTCATTGACCTGGACCCTTTGCCGCAGTCCTTGCACCGGTCCCCGCTCTGGTTGTGCTTCCTCGAGTGAATCTTCATGTGGCAAAACAGGGCCCTCATCGACCTGAACCGTCTGTCGCAGACCAGGCACGGATTTTCTGGGGCACTTTCCTCCGGCTCTGACAATTTCCACGATTTTTGGGGTTTTCTCGGAGACTATACCCAACACGTCGCTCTTCCTTCGAGCTATTACCGATCACCAATGGCTGCACTCTTTCCGGTACACTGTAGGGCAGGTGACACCTCATGTGACCTCCCAACAGTGGTCCGCTAGAAAAGATCCTCCTGCACAGCTTGCACTGATATGCTCTCCCCAGATTCATCATCAAATCACGAAAACAGCAAAAAAAAAACAGAGCGAAATCGAAGAGAGAAAATGCAGACAGTTCGTTGAAACTCAGAAAGGCCAGGACTTTCTCTCTCACCAGAGAGCGAGCGAGAGAGAGAAGGCTACAGAGGAATCAGAAAGCTCACCAAGAAGAAGCAGGGGTTTCCGAAATGTACAAATACGAGTGAGCGTGAGTGGGTTTTGTACATGATGATTGATTTGTCTGTTGTCATATTCCTCTGTTGTCGCTCGCTCTCTCAAACGGGTAATGCCATGTTTGGTAGTTGGAATAGTCCACGCACGGAACACAAAAGAGAAAAAATAAATAAATAATGCTTCCTAAATCCAACATAACATTTTCGTTTTGTTTTCCAATGTTCTCCCTTATGTTTGGAATTAGTGAGAGAAGTTCATATAAATAATTTAAGGGTTATTATACAAAAAATCCCAAGCTGATACATTTATGATAAATTTATCCAAAAATAACCTTTTTACAACAAAAAACCATAAACTGATGCACCCGTAACAAATTTATCATAAACTAAATTTTTAACCACAAAAAACCCAAGACTGGTACATTGATGACAAGTTTACTTTAAACTATTTTTTTGACAAACAAAAATCCAAAACTAGTACACCTGTGATAAATTCACTCTCCGTTAGCTTCTATAAACTTTTACCATTAAATTTGTTAACATGGATAACATATAGTGTGGTATGATGACATGGTAAGTCTATGTGGAAATTCGTAGGGTAAATACCGTGAAAAAACCCAAACCCTCCGTTGCGGCCCTCACCAACCACAGGGGAGGGCGGCTGTTGCTGACTCGGGGGAGGGCTAGACCCTTACGGCTTGGGTGAGGGCCGCCCTTGCCCAGGCCATGGTAGTCCAGCCCTTGCCCTCAATGGCAAGAACGACCCTCTCCTGTGGTTGGCAAGGGCTGCAACACCCTCGCTGGCACTCGCCATAGGCAAATGAGAAGGCAAGAAAAAAAGAACAAAAAAAAAAAGGGCAAAAAAAAGAAAAAAAATTATTAAAAATTATTAAAAATTATTCACGTCAATGCTGGCCATGCCATGTCGGATGACTGGCATCTATGTCAGCCGTTTCTAGCATAAATTGATCGGATGGACTGAATTGGTATCAATGTGAGAAAGGTTCAAAATTGAATTAGTATAATTGAAAAGTTTATGACTGAATTGGTACCAATGCAATAGGTTTAAGACTTTTTTAGTACTTTTCCATTTTTCCATGACCAAGAACTCCGGGGCTGAGCTCTTATGGAAAGGTTTGACATTGGGGATTTTGAATTTCTCTCTCCGTGGAGAAAGGGTTATAGGATTAGTTGGCTATTGCTCGCTCTCTCAAACGGGTATTGCCATGTTTGGCAGCTGGAGTAGTCCTATGCTGGGAACTTTGGAAGCCAAGAAAAAAAAATTATCTCTTGATATTCTAACATATCATTTTCTTTTTCTTTTTTTATCCCTTTGTTCACCCTAGTATTTGGGATGTTGTGAGAAAAATGTGTGTAATTAATTTGAATAATTACAAAATCTTATAGGATTTAGCCTTTAAAAAAAAGAGTACTAACATATATACTCCCTAATGCCATCAGTTAACCAATGAGGAACTTCATGCGATCTGAAAAAAGTACGTGTCCAAACACATTGTCTCGGACAAGAGAAAACAGATTTTTGAGAAGGTTTTTCTTAATGAGCGCCCTCCTTAATAAGGAAATGATTTCTTTTTCCATGAGTGGATTGCATCTGGTTTGGGATAGAAAGTGCATGGAAAATAACAAATTTTCTTTATTCAGGTGTTTAACAGGAAATCCTTTTGAGATTATGGCAAATTATCAGGAGAATTTGCTATTTTGAGACTCCTTTCTCTATCGGGTAATGAGTACGGGTATGTATATAATCACTTAGCCGTAAATGGTGGATTCGAGGCGCTGCGTGTAGCGGTAATGTAATAATATGACAAGTCCAGACAAATCTTTCATTCTGATCATGCATTTGGACAAAATTTGGCAAATGTTTACCCAGTATGATGGATAAAGCAGCTAAAAAGGATAAGGCTAAACAAATTAGACAACTCATTTTTCAAGTACCACAAAATCAACAAACAACAAAATTGGGATGTACTACATACCATTCATTTAATTACTGATTAACTTTCAATTAGGTGCCATGGCATGCACAAGGCACCCTAAGGGCAGGACAATTTGTTGCATGGAATTAAGTCCACATCGATGTGTCTATCTAGTTGTTAAACATAAGGGCCCTATAGATGAATTCCAGATGATTAATGGTCATGATTGTTTTGAGTCCATCGACCTGGGTTCAAATAAGAGCATCTCCAAGGATAAAGAAATCTTAAGAAGTTCGTGGCACTTCATTCGAAAATGGATGAAGGAAGGATTTAATCTCCACATGGATTTACATACAGGGGTAATGCACAAACAGCCCTGAAGTTTAGCTTAATGTGTAATTTAGTCCCTAAACTTTTAATTTGTTCAATGTAGTCATTGAACTTTAACTTAATATTCAATGTGGTCCCTGTATTTTTATTTTATTTAATGTGGTCTCTAGACTTTTGGTATATGTTCAATGTAATTCCTGAACCATGGGAATATGTTTAATGTGGTCCTTCTATTAATTCAAGTTCATGGACTATATTGAACATTTTCATATAGTTCAAAAACTAAATTGAACATGTACCAAAAGTTCAGGATCACATTACACATTGGGTTAAAGTTTAGAGGCTATATTGAATATATTAAAAGTTCAGGGATTACATTGACATTAGATCAAAGTTCAGGGACAGTTTGTGTCATTTTCCCTTTAACATTTGAAGATTGTAAATTTTACGCGAGTATGTTTCATAGTGAATTGTTAAGTTTTTACAATCATGTTACGATACTTTCGAAATAATGTCAGAAAGACCACTTGATGGAGTATTAGGGGCACGAATGATAACAATTCCGTTTCCTTGTTTTCCATTTTTTTTTGTTCCTAGGAACAAGTTTGGAACAAAAATTTGTTTGCTAAAATAATTTCATTTTTTTATTTCTGGGACAAATTTTGGCTCAATAGATTTGGAACGGCAAAAGTACACCACAAGTGCCATAACTTGTGTACGGCGATCACTTTGGTGCCATAACTTTTTTTCGGATCACTTTGGTGCCAACTTTTTTAAAAACAATCATTTTAGTGCTAATGCTGACGTGGCTCGACGGAAATCCTATGTGGCGCTGACGCGGCTCGACGGAGAGATCCACGGCTTGCCGGAGAGGTCCAGTCAGCATTAAAAACTAAAAACGACGCCGTTTTAGCCTGCTGACGTATATTTTTTAAAAATATTATATTATATTATATTAAAAATTTAAATAATAATATAATATAATATAATATAATATTTTAAAAAAATACACGTCAGCAAGCTAAAACGGCATATTATTTCCACGTGTACAAGTCATATTTTTTTTTTTTAATATAAATGCCAAGTCAGCTTTTTGGCGGAATTTTGGCGGAGTCACTAAAGTGATCTATTTTCCTCCGACTTGGCACCAAAGTGATCCGAAAAAAAGTTATGGCACCAAAGTGATCGCCGTACACAAGTTATGGCACTTGTAGTGTACTTTTGCCGATTTGGAACATAAATGAAAAGTTAAAATTTTTTACTTTTCTATTTTTTTTTTCATAAATAGATATAACAACTTTCTTTTATTGCTCACCCTTGTCGCCCATCGCCGCCCACTTGCCATCGGATGCTGGCCGTCTGCCGTTGCTACCTGTCGGCTGTTCACCGTTGCTTGCCGCCCCACGCAACCACCTACCACCATCACTTGTCAACCGTCTGCCACCACCCGCCATTGCTATTCGCTGCCCCACGCCGCCCCTTCCTGGCCGGCGAAAATAGAAATTTTGAGTCGTTATCAAACGAATTTCTATTCCGAGAATAGAATTTTTGTGTCGTTATCAAACGTTGCTTTTTGCTTAGGAAAGAGAGATAGGCTTTTTAATTTCTAGCCAAAAATAGGGTTGAGGAAGAGAAATGTTGTCATTCACGTCCTAACTGATAAGTTAAATTCTTAGTCATTATTTACTTTTTTGACGAATGGTTCATAGATTAGGACCCCATAAAATATTTTTTCTTATCTCAGTGAAATCGAAACTTAAGACCTCTCTTTTGGGGGACAGATTTTTTGTATGCCTTCTAATTTCTACTCTTGACGTTTCCTTCAAAATTCGAAAAGGTAAAGAAGTTATTTTCAATTTAAAAAAAAAATTATACGTCAAAAAATTTTGAAAAGTCTAGACTGCTCTGCGTTAAATAAAAATTATAGGCCGAAGTCCATGAAAATAATGAGGAATCGAATAATATATAATAAGAGTCGCAAGTAACCCCAATCGGGACACCCTAAATAACCCTGGAATCAAGGTCGAGTGTGCTGAAGAGAATAGATGGGAAGGTCAAGAAGAGAACTCTGCTTCCCCGAATCAATCTCATGGTGAGATTGTTAATCAGTCCGGAACTGTCGGCCCTGCATTTGCTGTTGTTCTGTTCATATGCAAGTTCACTGAAGAAGTTTCAGAGCAAACTTAACATACGAACTGGCATCAGAAGTCGTCCCCTGCTTCCACGATAGTCATCATCCTGAACAGACAACAACTGATTCGCCACGTACAGAAGACAAGCACAAATCGAAAACAAGGTTGCATAATTTTTCTGGGGCACCAAGAGAGTTCATAAATCAGAGGAGTTTCTAACCAGTCATAAACACATTGACCCAACAAGAATGTAACCAAAATATACCCGAAAAACAGTATCAGACAGATGGTAATATTATTGAATGCAATGTAGAATGGAAGAGTGAATCCGCTGACTTCACTTGAAACTATCGAAAGAATGAAGGAGGACGGAGTCAAACGCTGGTATCAGGTGCGGCTCCATTCTCCGATATGGTGCGGCTTATTGAGCATACCTGCCTGTTCGCCTTCTCCGAGTCATCCTCAATGCTCTTGAGTCCAGTGCAGTCACGACTCCCATTGATCTTGTGAGAAGCATTGACCGGAGCCTCCTGTTTGTAGATCTTAGTGTCCCTGCTTTTGTTCTTGAAAACTTGCGATTCCTCAGCACGGACATTGTCTCTGAATGAATTAAGCCCCAGCTCAAGCCATAGTTCTGCCCTTTCTCTGCAATCGGAACCCACAGTTCCCATTGCATCACGATCCATCATTGCCGCCTCATACATTGGCTCTTTGCGCGATCTGGCTTCTTTAGGCTTCTTGTGCATGCGGGCGGGAACCCCTAATTCGACCCCTTTCCGCTCCTTTCTCGTATATTCTCTTGGATGGCTTTCATTGCACTCGGATGCTTCAGTCACCCTCCCTTTCCCCACGTCAATGAAATCCAGGGCCGAGCTGTTCGTGAAAGGTTTGACGCCCAAACCTGAAGAATTGAAGTCTGTCTCACATCGGGAGATCATTATCGAAGAAGCTGGTGCCACGGTTCCCGGGTCGTGCTCGGCCTTGCTACTGGACGAAGAACCATTTGGTGGGGAAAGCTGAACTCCCTCACTTCTTCCGTCGACGTCAAACGCGATTCGCGGGGTTCTCTTCCTCCTGGTCATGTGCATTGCCTCGTCGTCGGCTAAAACGAGGAGAAGGAGATCACTCTTGGTCTTGCTCGAGCCTGCGAGGCGATCTTCATTCAAGAGACTCTCCCCTTCGTGAATCGGCCTCATGCGATCCCGGCAAGATTTCATTGACCTGGACCCTTTGCCGCAGTCCTTGCACCGGTCCCCTCTCTGGTCGTGCTTCCTTGAGTGAATCTTCATGTGGCAAAACAGGGCCCTCATTGACCTGAACCGCCTGTCGCAGACCGGGCACGGATTTTCTGGGGCACTTTCCTCCAGCTCCGACAATTTCCACGATTTTTTGGGGTTTTCTCGGAGACTATACCCAACACGTCGCTCTTCCTTCGAGCTGTTACCGATCACCAATGGCTGCACTCTCTCCGGTACACTGGAGGGCAGGTGACACCTCATGTGACCTCCCGACAGTGGTCCGCTAGAAAAGATCCTCCTGCAGAGCTTGCACTGATATGCTCTCCCCAGATTCATCATCAAATCACGAAAACAGCAAAAAAAAACAGAGCAAAATCGAAGAGAAAAAATGCAGACAGTTCGTTGAAACTCAGAAAGGCCAGGACTTTCTCTCTCACCAGAGAGCGAGCGAGAGAGATAGAAGGATACAGAGGAATCAGAAAGCTCACCAAGAAGAAGCAGGGGTTTCGAAATGTGCAAGTACTAGTGAGCGTGAGTGGATTTTGTACATGATGATTGATTTATTGGTTGTCATTCGTCTTGTTGTTGCTAGCTCTCTCAAACGGGCCATGTCTGGCAGCAGAAATAGTCCATGCATGGAACACAAAAGCAAAATAATAAATAAATAACGCTTCGTAAATCCAACATATCATTTTCTTTTCCCTTTCCCATGTTCTCCCTTATGTTAGGGATTTAGCGAGAGAAGTTCAAATAAATAATTTCAGGGTTAACATCACAAAAACTTCCAAATTGATATACTTGTGATAAATTTACCAAAAATTAGTTTTTTTACAACGAAAACCTTAAACTGGTACACCCGTGACAAATATACCCCAAACTAAATTTTTAACTATAAAAAACTCCAAACTCGTACACATGTGATAAATTTACCCTAAACTAATTTTTTATCACAAAAAAACCCTAGATTGGTACACCTGTGACAAATTCACCCTTCGTTAGCTTCCATCAAATTTTACTATTAAATTTGTTGACGTAGATGACAAATGGTGATGTGGTATGGTGATATAGCAAGTCTACGTGGAAATCTATAAGGTAAATACTATGAAGAAACCCAAACCGATATGCTAATATAGGGTAAATTTGTCACATATTTATCGGTTTTGAGATTTTTGTGGTTAAAAGAATTATTTTGGGTAAATTTGTCACCAGTGTACCGGTTTAGGGATTTTGTTGGTTAAAAAATTAGTTTGGGGTGAGTTTACCACGGGTGTACTAGTTGGAGGTTTTTTGTAGTCAAAAAATTAATTTGGGGATAAATTTATCACAAGTGTAAGTATTTGGAGTTTTTCATGATATTAACCCATAATTTCAAGGATCACAAAATTTTATCAGGATTTAGCCTCTTAAAAAGCAAAGTACTAACAAGTGTGCTCCTCTATCTTGTGTGTTTGCTCGCCTTCTTCGAGTAGTCCTTGATCAACCATGTTTGTTATGTCTGCGAGCCTTTGCTGTGTGGCCGCGCTTGTCGGCATTTCTGCGTTGGCTTTAGGGTTCCTCGCTTAATGAGCCCTCTTGTGACTGCTCAATGCTTGGCTTGATGAGAAATCCCTGTGGCATATAGAACATACGTGCCTGTTCGCCTTCTATGAGTAGTCCTTGATGCTCTTGAGTTGTGCATAGCCATGATTCCCTTCAATCCCTTGAGAAGCATCAACTGAAGCATCCTGTTTGTAGCTCTCGGCATCCCTGCTTTTGTACTTATTTTCCTCACCCAATATACTGAAAACTTGGGATTCCTCAGTGCATACGTTATCTCTGTATGAATTTAGCTTTGGTTCAATCCATAGTTATGCTCTTTTTCTCGAATCAGAACCTGCAATTCCCATCATGTCACGATCTATCATCACGCCCTCATACATCGGCTCTTCGCCTAATCTAGCTTCTTTAGGCTTCTTGTGCTCAATTTCCCTATCCCCACGAAGCATGCTGGTGGGAACCGCCAATCCGACCCCTTTCCTCTCCATTCTCGTATAGCCTATTGAATGGTCTTCATCATACTCGGATGCTTCGGTTATCCTCAGTTTTTCTGCTAGAATATTTAGGTAATACACCACGCCTTCATCTAACAGCTTAAACTTTTAGAACAGTTACCAGTGGTTCCACAAAATCTCATATGGTATCATAACTGGAGGTCCTGAGTTCAAATCTTTCTAAGCCCCAATTGCCTTGTCTCCCCAATTAAAAATGTCCACGCTTACTATTAAGCCAAAAAAAACCAAACTAAGTTTGAGGGGTAGTGTTAGGATATTTAGATAATACACCACGTCTTTATCTAATAGTTTAAGCATTTAAACTAGTTGACGGTAGTTCCACAAAATCTCAAACTTTCCACGACAAAGAACTTTGGTGCTGAGCTTTTCTAGGAATGGTTTGACGCAGGGGATTTTGAATTCCTCTCTCTATGTGGACAAAGGGTTCTTGAAATGTCCAAATACAAGTATGTGTGTAGTGGTTTTCTAGGATTAGTTGGTCTTTGCTCGCTCTCTCAAACAGGTATTGCCATGTTTGGCAGCTGCAATAGTCCTATGCTTGGAACTTGGAAGCCAAGAAAAAAAATATTACCTCTTGATATTCCAACATATCATTTTCTTTTTTTTATCCCTTTGTTCACCCTAGTATGTAGGATTTTGTGAGAAAAATGGATGTAAATAATTTGAAGGATCACAAAATCTTATCGGGATTTAGCCTTTGAAAAAGCAAAGTATTAGCGAATATACTCCCTAATGCCATCAATGAACTCGGACAAGAGAAAACAGATTTTTGAGAAGGTTTTCTTAATGAGTGCCCTGCTTAATAAAGAAATGATTTCATTTTCCATGCATGGATTGCATCTGGTTTGGGATAGAAAGTGCATGGAAAACAACAAATTTTCTTTATCCAGGTGTTTAACAAAGAAATCCTTTTGAGAATATGGTAACCTATAAGGAGAATTTGCTATTTCGAGACTCCTTTTCTCTATCGGGTAATGAATACGAGTATGTATATAATCACCTAGCCGTAAATGGTGAATACGAGGCACCGTGTGTAGTGGCAATGTAATAATACGACGAGTTTGGACAAATCTTTCATTCCTATCATGCGTTTGGACACCAAATCTGGCAAACGTTTACCAAGTATGATGGATAAAGCAACTAAGAAGGATAAGGCTAACAAATTAGACAACTCATTTTCCAAGTACCAAAAAATCAACAAACAACAAAATTAGGATGTACTATATACCGGTCATTCAATTACGGATTCACTTTCAATTAGGTGTCATGGCATGCACAAAGCACACTGACGACAGGACAATTATCGTATGAAATTAAGTCCACATCGACGTGTCTATCTAGCTGTTAAACAGGAGAAGAATAGAAGAAATGCCAAAAGTTATGTGTGGTGCTCACTTTAGTGCCAAAAGTTTCTTTTGGATCATTTTAGTGCCAAAATTTTTGAAAAACAATCATTTTACAGCTAACTCCGATTTGTTTGGACAAAAATCTGACGTGGCCCTTTTAATTAGTTTTTTAATCCGATGTGGCTTGCTGAAGAGTCTAGTCAGCATCTAATTCGTAAAACGACGCCGTCTAGTACTCTTTCCCTCAAATAAGAACCCTAAATCCCCAAATTGAAAGAGATCCCCAAATTTGCAACCCCAACCGGCTATTGAACCCCCAATTGAAACCCTATTTAGATTCGCCCCCAAAGTCATGAGCTCAATCTTGCAAATGGAGAATAGGAGCTTTAATAGCGACTCAAATTCGTTTCAACAAAGCGAACAAGAGGGTGAATGTTACTGTTTTTGCTGGTTACCGAATCCAATAAGAATATCTTGGACTCGGTTGAATCCCGAAGAAGATTTAATGGTTGCGCCAGGTATAGAGAAAGCTCGAAATATAAATATTTCAAATGAGTTGATGTGAAATTCTTTGGTCGAGCGACAAAGGTGATCTTGGAGCTACTTGAAGGATGCCATCAACGTCCACCTATATTAATGGACAAATTAGAGGATGTCGACTCAATGCAAGCTGAAATAAAGGCTTTAGCATCTCTGGCCAACCATTTGAAGAAGGAAGTTTCAATAATGAAAATTAAAATGAAGTGTTATCGAGCATTGATTGTATAGTTATTCTAATGTATAGCCTAGTTTATGGTCAAATGTAAAGCGAGTGTTGAGAAGCAGTTTCTCAATTTTTAATAGTTGAAGATGAGTGGATCATATACTTGTATTGGGTTATTTGTAAGTATAGTTGTATTGTGCTATTTTTGTATGGAACAAAAGTTTGTTGCAATCTATGGTAGAAATGGAAGATTGAAATTCATTGGTTGTGAGCACTTACAAGTTCTCTTGCTTAGTTGTGTATTCTCAAAGTTGATTTGCTTAGTTTTGCTCGAGATGTTTGGATTGCTTCAATGATTTGCTGGTAAATGTTTGTTGGTAATGGGATGCTGGTTTAGTGTAATTGTTGCTGCAAATGCTTGTCAAATGAAGGAGTAGTAATAAGTTCACAAGTCATTATTTCAGTGTCATATGTTATAAATAGCAATCGTTTGAGTGTCAAGTTTTGCTGAAACTGATCACTTGAGTGCCAATCGTTGTGAAAAGTAATCACTTAAATGCCAATCGTTGTTAAAAAGTGATTACTTAAATGCTAGTTGTTGAACTATTCGTTTCACTTGTATTGCACTAGCAACTAACACATAGCTAGTGTGCTTACTTGCACCAACTATGTGTTGGTATAGAGTGTGCATCTTGTGCTTACACCAATACATAGCTGGTGCAAGCATAAGATGGTGCAGCCTATGCGCTTCATCGACACATAGTAGGTGGACTAGCACCAGCAGCTTGCACCTTGCACTAGCACATATATCATCAAGTACTACTACACCAGTTGGTGGACTAAGATGGTGCACCACACATAGTTGGTGGACTGCACCTTGCACTAGCACATATATCTGCTAGTGCAAGCCATGCACCAGCACCAAGTACTACTAGCACCACGCTTTGCATCGGTCAAACACTAGCAACACCTGCACCAATACAACCATTAGTACCAGCACCAAGCTCTGCATCAGCCAAGCACCTTCAATGCCTTCACCAAGCCCTACACTAAGCCCTACACTAGCCAAGCACCACCACTACCATGACCTACACCAGCCAAGCACCACTACCACCGTTGCACCACCATAACCACTACACCACCACCATGACCTACACTAGCTGAGAATCACTACCACCAGTGCACTACCACCACTACGACCTACACCAGCCAAGCACCACTGCCACCACCACTATACCACCACCACTACCACTGCACTACTACTACCATGACCTATACCAGCCAAGTACCACCACCACTAGTGCACCACTACTACCACGACCTACACCAGCCAAGCATCACCACCACTACTACACTACCACCACCACCACCAATGCACCACCACCACCACGACCTATACCAGCCAAGCATCACCACTACCACTGCACCACCACAACCGCTACATCACCACCATGACCTACACCAGCCAAGCACCACCACCACCACGACCTCTACCAGCCAAGCACTACTACCACCACGATCTACATCAGCCAAGCACCATCACCACCACTGCCTCACCACAACCACTACACCATCACCTACACAGGTAAGCACCACCATTACCACTATTGTACCAGCACAACCACTGCACCACCACCACGTACACCATCAAAGCACCAGCACCACCATCACGCACCAGCACAACACCACCACTATAGCCACCTACACTATCAAAACTAGCACACCAACACCGCAACTAGCACAACCAATAGAAAAATATGGAAATTTCAAAAACATAGACAAAATAAACATCGGTGTATTAACATTAAACTTAGTTTTTACAATTGGCCAACATGAATAACCAACTAAAACATTCACATCCAGGGAATGGCCTCCCACCAAACAAAACATTCAACTAATCCAACGCTGTACAATGTTAATCCCATGAGTCAATATGCATAACCTCTGTCGCGACCTACCTCACGAGGGTCGAACTCAATAAGGATGGTTTAGAAGTAAGTGTTCATGGAACGGTCCATATAGCACATCATAAAAGACGGCTTTATCGAAGCATCGACCTTTTAGTTATCCATATGGTCCGTATAGCATATCATAAAAGACGGCTTACCGAAGCGTCAATCTTTTAGTCATCCATACGGTCCATTGATAATGAATGTGGACTTTTCCTAAATACATACCTCGCATGACAGCTGATCGATTTTATCTTTTTTTAGGAGTCGCCACTAGCTTAGGTTGGGGGTCAGCTAGAATACCCAATCGAAATGCGGGAGTTTCATTTCGGTTTCTACAGAAACCAAAGATCATGAGTTTGGGGACTAGCTTACGTTAATATTTCTATTAACGCCTTTTCGGTATTGCTAAACTTAACATGTCTGTTATCTAAAATGTCATGCATTTATGTTTTACCATTTTTCATGCCAAAGTCTTAGTCCACTAGGTGATCATGCATCTTGTTTTTATGTTTTCATTTGAGATTCTAAACTAATCCTATCTTAGTCTAGAAAGGAAAGAGACAAACAATTATATTGAAAAGCATTGCGCAAAGTAAACACTCAAGGTATTACAAGGACTAGCTAATTCTAAGTGCGAGAAAGTAAAACCCGCAACTCGCCGGGTTTTTATTGCAACACAAATTGAAAACCTGAGACATCATCGGGAATGAATGAATTGAATACAAATTGAGATCGGATTGGACATCGGTCTATTGTCACCCTCAAGTGAATACAAATTGAGACCGGATTGGACATCGATCTATCACTTTGGCCTTCTACAATTTTGGACTATCCCCCTCCATGGACCTCCTCTCGAGTGTTGGTGTTTATATCCATAAGATACACTCATGACAAACAAGGCGCAAAGGAACAACCAAAGAATGATAATGATGCAAACAATTCATTAATCAAATATGGGCTGGGGATCGGTCTTCACTTTACATGCATTTCGATTCACCCACCTAATTAATCATCTAATATTATTTGATTAATTGATAATGATAATGGGCTACCATTTGTATTCATAAAATGACAACTCATATCGATTAACCCCTAAAGTCGGGTTCTAAATTACCATAATAGGCTACTCGTTGAACTTGCACCAGACCTAACATACATCTAACAAACACATGCATAGCAATGAGTAAAGCATGCATTTAGGCCCATGAGAAGTGGGTCTCATAAGAAGACCACATAATCAATCATTAGTTACTAAATTTAGACCCATTCTATTTGAGTATGATTAATCAACCTAATGATGTCAAAATGAAGTGATTCAGGTGTCATTAGAAAGCTTATGTCATGAGGATAAAAAGTCAAGAAGACCACTTTTTCTAATTCCCCACCGATTTTCACGAAAAAGACAATTCTACCTTCGGTGACAGTCTGGACACTATTTGAATTTGAATTAAAAAAATTACGGGAAAAATAGTGGTTGTTATCACAATCCCGCCAAAATTTTTAGGCAGTTAGGATTCTCTGTGTGTGACAGTTGTCATGTTTTGAGTTTTTTTTTTTTCTGAAAAGCCCTCCAAAGTTTTATAAAATTCGGTTTTCACCAAGGACTCGTATACAAATCAAGTTTAAGTCGGAGAGGACCTTATCTGAGAATTTTAGCAAATTGACCCCACAAAAATTACTATTAGACCCTCAAAATTTCCATTTTACATAATAAGGCTCTAATGAACAGCTTTGTAATTTTGAGTTTTCGCAAAAGAGGACTCAAAGTTTATCAAATTCGGAGAAACAGAGAAAAATGAAATTGCTGAATTTGCGCCAGTACTATTGGTGGAATGGCATAAAATGGGATATTGCCAAGCATGCGATTAAGTGCTTAACATGCCAATAGGTGAAAGCACATCATTATAAGCTTGGTGGATTACTGAATTCTCTTGAAATCCCAGAATGGAAATGGGAACATACTATGATGGATTGCGTGATGGGTCTATCAAGGAGTCAAATAGGTAATGATTCTATCTGGATTGTAGTGGATAGACTCAAAAAATCTACTCATTTCATTGCCATGCGAAAGGACTTTTCCATGGACGAGTATGTTGAGTTGTATGTGAGGCATATAGTTCGTCTTCATGATGTATCAGTAATGATCACCTCGGATCAAGACCCTAAATTCACCGTTGCTTTTTGGAAGAGTATTCAAGGCGCCATGGGAACAAAACTGCAATATAGTACCGCTTTCCATCCATAGACAGATGGCCAATCCGAGAGGACAATTCAAACTCTTAAGGATATGTTGCGAGTCTATGCTCTGGATTTCAAAGAAAGTTGGGAAGAACAGTTACATCTTGTTGAGTTTGAGTACAATAACAGTTATTGACAAAGTATTATAATGGCACCTTTCGAAGTGTTATATGGTAGACCCGTATGACTCCTTTTTATTGGAATAAGGTTTGTGAATGAAAGATTATGGGTCCTAAGTTGGTGCAATAGTCGTCGGATACTGTTAAGGTTATCAAGGGTAGGCTAAGGATAGCCCAAAGTCACCAAAAAAGTTATGCAGATAAGCGACATAGACCGTTCGAGTTTCAAATGGGAGATCATGTGTTCCTCAAAGTATTACCAATGCGAGGGACTTTGTGTTTTGGCAAGAAAGGCAAGCTAAGCCCAAGATACGTAGGACAATTTGAGATCTTAGAACGAATTGGATGATTGGCGTATTGCCTAGCCTTGCTACCAAAGTTGGCTCAAGTACATGACATATTCCACGTGTCTATGCTAAGGAGGTATGAGTCGAATCTGACCAATGTTTTGAACTACGAGGAGATAGACGTGGACGATAAGGTGTCGTATGTAGGAAGATCGGTGAGAATTGAGGATTAGAAGAAGCAGATACTGTGAAACAAAACTATTCCTCTAGTCAAAGTTGTGTGGCAACATCATGGAACTGAGGGCGCGAGTGGGAAAGCGAAAAGTTAATGAGACATCAGTACCTCTTTCTTCTTGAGGAATTGGATGTAAATTCAAATTTCGGGGATGAAATTTCTATAAGAGGGGAAGAATTGTGATATTTGAAAATTCAACCCAATTTGGTGATTTATGAAATGGTAATTTCATCGATACTCTATTAGTTAATTCTTGCCCTGACTTGATCACTCAGGGAATACTAACCAAAGGGGAAATGTTACCAAGGATTTATTCCTAAAAGCCACCCGTTAGTTTGAGATGAATTATAGTTGCGATTGATCGATTTCCGCCACAAATTATGACCCGATTTCGAGTATTGAATGTTCAAGGATTTCACACCCGAACCATATGACGTCGCCTCACAATTCAATGAGTTTGCCATTAGAAATTTCAATCTCGGAAAAAGAATTAAAGAATCGGGAATTAGGTGTGAGAAATGGAAGTGGGCCAAGTAAAGTCCATTGGGCCTCATGCCCAAGAAAGGCCGGCCATCAAGGCCCAATAAGGTTAAATTCGGCCCGTAATTGGTACCCGGGCCAAGGACAACGTGATAAATTTGGGGGGACAAAGTTGAGAAAATTACAAAAATGCCATTATGGACAAGTGTCAACCAAAGAAGAATTTTGGGGGATATTTTTGTGGGATAATCATGTTGACTCTCTCTCCCTCTCCTTCAGTTGACCACCCCACCACCGACTCCCCACCAAACTCCATCATTTCTTCTTCTTCGTGTCGTCGTTCTTGGCTTCTCCATTTTGCTACTCATCGCCTGTCCATTCTCGCCGGAACCAGCCACCGCCATGTGCCACTCTTCCTCGCCATCGATGCACTACCATCTCAGCTCCATTTCTAGTCGAGTAGCTTCACCCTAGTTGAGCCATAGCCGCCTGTCGCTGGTTAGCCCAAGCCGTGTGCAAGTTGTGTCATTCGCCGCCCGTCTCCACTGCTTATCTACCGTTGTCCAGCATGCCTAGCCACCACCACTAGCTGTCGTTCCATGCCTTGAATAGCCCTCAAGCTGCCCCCAAACATCCACTAGTAGCTGCTCCTTTGCCACGCCTGTCCGCCTCCGTCCACTACTCACCGTGCCCAAGTCGAGGCCACCACAGACAGCCCATGTCGTCGCCATCGTCCTTGTGTCGTCACCGTCATTAGACGAGTAAGTTAATCCCTAATCCCTTGTTTAGGGTGTTAAACTTGCTTAGGGTAGTTTAGATTATGTTAATGGTTATTTAAGTGCAATTAGGGGATAAGTTATCGGCGGATGATAGGTTATCAAAATGAATACGGTGACAGGTTATCGGTGAATGGTTGATAGGTTATTGGTGATTTTAGCGATAAGTTATCGGGAATTGCTTGATAAGTTATTATTGATTTAATAGGCTATCACTATTTACATAATAAGCCATTGGTGTGTGTATGATAAGCTATCATTAATTTGGTGATAAGTTATCAATTATTTTATTATTAATATTTATTTTATTAAATAAATTAATTTTCGGAATTTAATATTAATATTTTATTATTAAATAAATTTATTTCTGCAAATTAAATATTAATATTTTTGAATAATAATTCTATTGATATTCCGAATCGTGATTGCTTATGCTCAAATTGTGATGCCAATGTTGGTAATAGTCGTATAAATTAGCTTATATAGCTAATGATTTGAATGAGTATTTTCAAGAAAAGATTTTCGGAACGTTTGAAAATATATTATTTTATAGCTATGTTAGAGAAATGATTTCGATATCTTAAGAAGGAAAGCATGTTTTGAAATGATATTTTTACAAAATCGAGTGACTGTTTGCATATGTGATCACGTGAAATTGTGGTGTAACATTGTCATGAGCACGATGCATGTTTACATTGTCTAATTAAAAAGATAAGAATTGGCTTGAATGCTTGAGTGCTCCTGTAGTCACATGTTAGAGCCGTTTTGCTATAGATCGCTTGACGTTGCCTGATTTATTAGGGTCTTGTAGATCGCTTGACAATACCCGATTTGTTGGATACTGGAGATTATCTGGATTGCCAATACTTCGGATGCCGAGTCACAGCCGAGGTTGGATTTGATGCTCCTTATGGGATACCATCTTCTTGTATATCATTTGATGTTGCCGTATTGGAATGTCGTCTTATTGTAGATCGTTTGACGTTGCCTTGCCTGACAAAGCAGGACGATATCCAGTCATGCCAGAAGACTACTATCTTGTTGTAGATCGCTTGATGTGTAGTGGCCGAAAAGAGTCGCAATAAATGGGACACGCATGTTTCATGGTGCTTGATTATGGGGTGAAAACTGCTAGGCATGGTATGGCATGTGCTCAAGTAGCTTTTACCTTATAATTGAGACACGTGCAAGTGTGGATGCATGATGCATGGAAAATCTTGATAAGTGTTCTGAGTATATGTTGTGCTTGATGCATTGTTGTGACACTTGATAACCTATGTCATATATGATGTGTGTGCCAAGGTGAGGTAAGGTTGCCTGTGGTTGCCTATCAAACTACTAGTGATCGATTATGATGTGTGCTCATGTGACTAGGAACCCCGAGGCGAGTTGGCCTTCTAAGCAGGGCTTAGGTTGTTAATTTAGTGAGATTTTTGTCTCATTATTGTTTTTTTAACCATTTCAGATCCTCGAACATAAATCGTCTGCTCATGCGTTTTGGCGTACCTATGGATATAGATACAGAGTTTACAGAGTATCCGATAGGTTTTGACAGAGTTTACCAGAAGCACGTGTCCACTATTTGGGTAGATGTGGGTATAGCCGCTTGGCAGACTCACGGGTATGTAGCGTGATTTATTCGGGAAGGTGATGTAGTTTTTGGCCCGATTCACGGATTTGATGGACCTCCAGTTGGCGGTGCCCGGAGAGGTAGTGTGGGATCTTATGGATCTCGATCCCTTGGATGGGGAGGTGATTGATCCGGAGGATTCAGATCCCACGTCGGATTTCTAGATGTTTGATTTAGAGACGCCATTGGGACCTTATGGGGGTTGGTAATGGGATAGGACACCTTATCTTTTTGGACAAATCGATAGATGAAGTAGATCAACCCCGGCCTGGTATCTTTTTATAGGCTTTTGTGGAAATGCCTGAAGTAAGCTTGTAAAAAATGTTTCCCAGGGGTTAATCAAGTAAATATTGAAATGGTGTTTTGGGTTTGACTAATGTGAGTTGTTGTCCTATCTTTCCCTGTTTATTGTTGTTGTCTGGGTGGTTGTTGTTATAGCTTCCGCATGCATAATTAAATGATAAAATAAGGGTCGGCGATGAGTCCCGGGATGTCACATCATTAATAATGACTATCGTGAGATGTTACGCGCTCATGGGGTTCGGGGCTTGACAGGTAAGGTGAAATACCACAAAAAAACCAAACTAATCTACTAGCGGACGGTAAATTTGTCATATGTGTACCAATTTGGGTTTTTTGTAGTCAAAAAATTATTTTGGGATATATTTCTCACAAGTGTACCAATTTAGGTTTTTTTGTGGTAAAAAATTAGTTTGTGGTAAATTTATCACAGATGTACCAGTTTGAGGTTTTTCATGGTAAACAAATTAGTTTGGGGTAGATTTGTCACAAGTGTACTGGTTTTGAGTTTTTCATGTTATTAACACATAATTTCAAGGATCACAAAATTTTCTCAGGATTTAGCATCTTAAAAAGCAGAGTACTAACAAGTGTGCTCCTCTTTCTTACGTGCAGCCTCTTAAAAAGCAGATTACTAACAAGTGTGCTCCTCTATCTTACGTGCCTGCTTGCCTTCTTCGAGTAGTCCTTGATCAACCATGTTCGTTATGTTTGTGAGCCTTTGCTATGTGGTCGCGCTTGTTGGCATTTCTGCATTGGCTTCAGGGTTCTTCACTTAATGAGCCCTCTTGTGATAGCCCAAAGCTTGGCCCGATGAGAAATCCCTGTGGCGTATCAAACATGCGTGCCTATTTGCCTTCTCCGAGTAGTCCTTGATGCTCTTGAGTTCTGCGCAGCCACGATTCCCTTCAATCCCTTGTGAAGCATCGACCGGAGCATCCTGTTTGTAGCTCTAAGCGTCCCTGCTTTTGTACTTTTATTCCTCACCCAATACACTGAAAACTTGGGATTTCTCGGCGCAAACCTTATCTCTGATTGAATTTAGCCCTGGTTCAATCCATAGTTCTACTCTTTTTCTCATATTAGAACCCGCAATTCCCATCATGTCACAATCCATCATCGCCTTTGCATAGTTCTACTCTTTTTCTCGGACAAGAGAAAACAGATTTTTGAGAAGGTTTTCTTAACGAGTGCCTTGCTTAATAAGGAAATGATTGTATCTTCCATGCATGGATTGCATCTAGTTCGAGATAGAAAGTGCACGGAAAACAACAAATTTTCTTTATTCAGGTGTTTAACAGAGAAATCCCTTTGAGAATATAGTAAGCTATCATAAGAATTTGCTATTTCGAGACTCCTTTCTCTATCGGGTAATGAGTAGGAGTATGTGTATAATCACCTAGCCATAAATGGTGGATACGAGGCGCTGCGTATCGCGGCAATGTAATAATATGACGAGCCCGGACAAATCTTTCATTTGTATCATGCGTTAGGACACCAATTCTGGCAAACATTTACCAAGTATGATGGATAAAGGAACTAAGAATAATAAGGCTAAACATATTAGACAACTCATTTTCCAAGTACCAAAAAATCATCAAACAACAAAATTAGGATGTGCTAAATACCAGTCATTCAATTACGGTTTAACTTTCAATTGGGTGTCATGGCATGCACAAAGCACCCTGCCGGCATGAAAATTTGTCGCATGGAATTAAGTCCACATCGATGTGTCTATGTAGCTGTTAACATATGGGCCCTATATATGAATTCCAGATGATTAACGGTCGTGGTTGTTTTGAGCGCATCAACCTGGGTTCAAATAAGAGCATCTCCAAGGATAAAAAAATCTTAAGAAGTTCGCGGCACTTCATTCGAAAAAGGAGGAAAGAAGGATTTAATCTCCACATGGATTTATATATAGGGATAACAACATAAATAGTCTTAGAACTTTGGCACTAGTTCAATTTGCTTCCTGAATTGTCAATTTATTCAATATAGTCCCTGAATTTTAACTTGATATTTAATTTGATCATTGAACTTTTACTTTATTCAATGTGGTCTTTGGACTTTTGGTACATGTTCAATGTAGTCTCGGAATTATAGGAAAATGTTCAATGTAGTTCTTCTTTTAATTTAAGTTCATGGACTATATTGAACATTTTCATATAGTTTGGGAACTAAATTAAACATCTACAAAAAGTTCATGGACATTAGTCAACAAATAAAAAGTTTAAGGATCACATTACATATTGGGTTAAAGTTCAAAAATTATATTGAATAAATTAAAAGTGCAATGACCACATTGCACATTAAGTAAAAGTTCATGGACTGTTTTCCTTTAACATTTGAAGATTGTAAACTTTACGTGAGCATGTTTCATAGTGAATTGTTAAGTTTTTCCAATCATGATACTATACTTTCGAAATAATGTTAGAAAGGCCCCTTGATGGAGTACTAGGTGACAAGTTAAATTTCTAGTCATTATTTACTTTTTTGGCTAATGGTTCATAGATTATGACCTCATAAAAAATTTGTTCGTAGTTAAGTGAAATTGAAACTTAAGACCCCTCTTTTGGGGGCAGATTTTTTGTGTTTGCTTCCAATTTCTACTCTTGACTTTTCCTTTAAAATTCGAAAAGGTACAGAAGTTATTTTCAATTTCAAAAAAAATATTATACGTCAAAAAACTTTGAAAAGTCTGGACTGCTCTGAATCAAAAAAAAATTATAGTCCGAAGTCCGAAAAAAGTCACGAGAAATCGAATAATATATAGTAGGAGTCACGAGTCACCCCAATCAGGACATCCTAAATAACCGTGGAATCAAGGTTGAGTGTGCTGATGAGATTAGATGGGAAGATCGAGAAGAGAACTCTGCTTCCACGAGTCAATCTCATGGTGAGATTGTTCATAAGTCCGGAACTGTCTGCCCTGCATTTGCTGCTGTTCTGTTCATATGCAAGTTCACTGAAGAAGTTTCAGTGCAAACTTAACATACGAACTGGTATCAGAAGTCGATCCCCTGCTTCCACGACAGTCATCATCCCGAACAGAGTTTAATCCGACAACAACAGATTCGCCACTCATAGAATGTAGGCACAAATCGAAAACAAGGTATAGCTTAATTGTTCAGGAACACCAAGAGAGTTCGTATCTCAGTGTTGCTAACCGATCATAAACACATTGACCCGACAAAGAATATAACAAAAATAAAACCTGAAAACTGTACCAGACAGATGGTAATATTACTGAATGCAATGTAGAATGAAAGAGTGAATCCGCTGACTTCACTCAAAACCATCGAAAGAACATGAACGGCGTCAAACACCGATATCAGGTGCATCTCCCTTCTCTGATATGGCACGGCTTATTGAGCATAGCTGCCTGTTTGCCTTCTCTGAGTTGTCCTTGATGCTGTTGAGTCCGGTGCAGCCACGACTCCCTTCGATCTCGTGAGAAGCATCGACTGGAGCCTCCTGGTTGTCACTCTCAGCATCCCTGCTTTCTTACTCGAAAACTTCGGAGTCCTCATTGCGGACCTTGTCTCTGAATGAGTTTAACCCATGCTCAAACTATAGTTCTGCCCTTTCTCTGGAATCGAATGCTGTAGTTCCCATTGCGTCACGATCCATCATTGCTGCCTCGTACATCAGCTCTTTGCCTGATCTGGCTGCTTTAGGCTTCCTGTGCTCAGCTTCCCTATCCCCACGAAGCATGCTGGTGGGAACGCCAATCCAACCCCTTTCCTTTTCATTCTTGTATAGCCTCTTGAATGGCTTTCATCGTACTCAGATGCTTGGTTATCCTCAGTTTTTCTGTTAGGATGTTTAGATAATACACCACGCCTTCATCTAATAGCCTAAGCTTTTAGAATAGGTAGTAGTGATCTCACAAAATCTCACATGGTATTAGAGTTGGAAGTATTGAGTTCAAATTTTTCGAGACCACAATTGCCTTGCCTCCCCAATTAGAAATGTCCACGCTTACTATTAGGCCAAAAAAAAAAACTAGACTAAGTGTGAAGGGTAGTGTTAGGATATTTAGATAATCCACCACATCTTCATCTAACAGCTCAAACTTTTAAAACAATTGATAGTTGTCCCACAAAATCTCACATTTTCCACTACAAAGAACTCCGAGGCCAAGCTCTTCTAGAAAGGTTTGACATAGGGGATTTTCAATTCCTCTCTCTGTGGAGTAAGAGTTCTTGAAATGTGCAAATACAAGTGTGTGTGGGGGGTTTCTAGGATTAGTTGGTCTTTGCTCGCTCTCTCAAACGGGTATTACCATGTTTGGCAGCTGGAATAGTCCTATGCCTGGAATTTGGAAGCCAAAGAAATAAAAATATTAGCTCTTGGTATTCCAACATATCATTTTCTTATTTCTTTCTTTTATCCCTTTGTTCACCCCAGTACGTGGGATTTTGTGAGAAAAATGAATGTAAATAATTTGAAGGATCACAAAATCTTATCAGGATTTAGCCTTTGAAAAAGCAGAGTACTAATGACTACACTCCCTAATGCCATCAATTAAGCAATGAGGAACTTTGTGTGATCTGAAAAAAGTGCGTCTCCAAACACATTGTCTTGGACAAGAGAAAATAGATTTTTGAGAAGGTTTCTCTTAATGAGTGCCCTACTTAATAAGGAAACGATTTCATTTTCCATGCACGGATTGCATCTGGCTCAAGATAGAAAGTGCATGGAAAACAACAAATTTTCTTTAATCAGGTGTTTAATATAGAAATCCTTTTGAGAATATAGTAAGTTATTTGGAGAATTTGCTATATCGAGACTCCTTTCTCTATTGGGGTAATGAGTACGAGTATGTATACAATCACCTAGCCGTAAATGGTGGATACAAGGTGCTGCATGTAGAGGCAATGTAAAAATACGACGAGCCCGGACAAATCTTTCATTCCTATCACACATTTGGACACCAAATTTGGCGAACGTTTACCAAGTATGATGGATAAAGGAACTAAGAAGGATAAGGTTAAACAAATTAGACAACTCATTTTTTAAGTACCACAAAATCAACAAACAACAAAAGTAGGATGTAATATATATACCAGTCATTCATTACTGATTAACTTTCCATTAGGTGCCATGGCTTGCACAAAGCACCCTAACGGCAGGACAATTTCTTGTATGGAATTAAGTCCCCATCGATGTGTCTATCTAGCAGTAAATCATATGGACCATATATATGAATTCCACATGATTAACGGTCGTGATTGTTTTGAGTCCATCGATCTGAGTTCAAATAAGAGCATCTCCAAGGATAAAGAAATCTTAAGAACTTCATGGCACTTCATTCGAAAAAGGAGGAAGGAAGAATTTAATCTCTACATGGATTTATATATTGGGATAATGATACAAACAATCCATGAACTTTAGCTCAATGTGTAATTTGATTCCTGAACTTTTAATTTGTTCAATGTAGTCCCTAAACTTTAGCTTAATATTCAATGTGGTTCCTGAACTTTTACTTTATTCAAAGGAAAAAGTCACAAAAAATCCTGATCTATGCCCGTTGTAACACATTTACCCTAAACTTTTTTTTATAACATTAAAAATCCCAAATTATGTCTAGTGTAACACATTTACCTTAAACTTTTTTATGTGATATCAAAAATTCAAAACTATGCTCACTGTGACATATTTACCCTCAGTTTGGGTTCCATTAAAAATCACCATTAAAATCTAGCGTGGCTCTGATGTGTTGCTAATGTGGAGCCACATGAGTGCCCAATCAGAAAAAAATAAAATTAAATTAAACCTATAAAAGAAAAATATTGAAGCACTGCAATTGCTGTTACCGTTCATAGTCTTGGATGCTCTGTTCATCGTCTTCAAGTACTCATCCACGGACGATGACCTCAGACAAGGTTGTCCCTCCTTCCTGGCCTAGGATCGAGGACGTGGGGGCTTGCTTGGCCATCTCAATTCTAAGGCCGTCGCAGCAGTCCAGTGACTATGAGCCTTACTCGATGTTCAAGAACAAGATCTCGCTCTTAGACCCAATTTTGTGTTTTACTTGGGACCGAGCTCGCCGAGATATGGAGTAGCCAAGTTGTCCATGTCACTCTATTCCTCTTTCTCACAAGCTTCTGCACTACTAGGGCTACTCTCCATGTCTTTAACCCATTTCCAGTAAACATTAGGAGCTGTTAAACCTTTTCCCTCTTTTTCTTGAAATCACGGAATTTCGCCCTATCATGGAATGTGCCTTGGAATCACGACAGTGCAAACATCGGCTATTATTTGCCAATCTTCCAATTCTATTCCTCGGTTTGGAGAAGCGGTGATCAAAGTGGCAAAGTCCATGGATTGATTTTGCCAGTATTTGACTAATGAAGTTAGACGAAAAATGGAGGTATTTACCCATAAAGATGAACCCTAAAGGAACAAGGAAGAAGATTACACCAAAAGAAAAAAAGGAAAGAAAATAAAAGATGAATTATACATAGCTGAATGTCTAGGCGGCTCTGAGCAGCGATGGACGAGCACCAGAGGGCATCGATGGACAGTGCATCGAAGACGATGAACAGTAACAGCAATTGGGTTTAATTTTAATTTTAATTTTTTCTGACCGGGTGCTCACGTGGCGCCACATCAATGACACATCGGAGCCACATCAGATTTTTAACAGTGACTTTTAACAGAACCCAAATCAAGGGTAAATATGTCACGATGAGCATAATTTAGGATTTTGGGTGTCACAAAAAAAAAGTTTGGGTAAATGTGTTACACTGGGCATAGTTTGGGATTTTTGGTGTCACAAAAAAAGTTAGGGATAAATATGTCACAATGGCATAGTTTGGAGTTTTTGGTGGCTTTTTCCCTTATTCAATATAGTCCATGGACTTTTGTACATTTTCAATGTAATTCTTGAACTAAGGGAAAATATTCAATGTAGTTCTTCTATTACTTCAAGTTCATGAATTACATTATACATTTTTATATAATTCAGGGACTATATTAAACATGTACCAAAAATTCATAAACGACATTGAATAAATTAAAAGTTCAGATATCACATTGCACGTGAGTATGTTTCATAGTGAATTTTGTTAAGTTTTTCCAATCATGTTACGATACTTTTGAAATAATGTCAGAAAGGCCCCTTAATGGAATACTAGGTGACAAGTTAAACTCCTAGTTACTGTTTAATTTTTCAACAAATGGTTCATAGGCTATGACCCAATAAAATATTTTTTTCATAGTTAAGTGAAATCAAAACTTAAGACCCCTCTCTTGGGGGCGGATTTTTTGTATTCCCTCCGAATTTCTACTCTCGACTTTTCCTTCAAAATTCGAAAAGGTAAAGAAGTCATTTTCGACTTCAAAAAAAATATCATACGTCAAAAAACTTTGAAAAGTCTCGAGTACTTCGTGTTGAATAAAAATTAAAGTCCGAGGTTCGTAAAAAGTTATGAAAAATCAAATAATATATAATATGAATCAGCTAGTCGCCCCAAACATGAAATCCTAAATAACCCTAAGAATCAAGGTCGAGTGTGCTGAGGAAATTAGATGGGAAGATCAAGAAGAGGACTCTGCTTCGCCGAATCAATCTCATGGTGAAATTGTTAATCAGTCCGGAATCGTCTGCCCTGCATTTGCTGCTGTTCTGCTGATATGCAAGTTCACTGAAGAAGTTTCAGTGCAAACTTAACATAAGAACTGGTATCAGAAGTCGATCCCCCGCTTCCATGAGTCATCATCCTGAACAGAGTGTAACCCGACAGCAACAGATTCGCCAATCGCAGAATGCAGGCACAAATCGAAAACAAGGTATAGCTTAATTGTTCTGGAACACCAAGAGAGTTCATAACTCAGAGTTGCTAACCGATCATAAACACATTGACCCGACAAGAATGTAACCAAAATATACCCAAAAAACAGTATCAGACAGATGGTAATACGTTTGAATGCAATGTAGAATGAAAGAGTAAATCCGCTGACTTCACTCAAAACCATTGGAAGAACGAACATGGACGGCGTCAAACGCCGATATCAGGCGCATCTCCGTTCTTCGATATCGCCCGGCTTATCGAGCATACCTGCCCGTTCACCTTATCCAAGTCGTCCTCAATGCTCTCAAGTCCGGCGCAGCCACGGCTCCCTTCAATCTCGTGAGAAGCATCAACCGGAGCCTCCTGTTTGTAGATCTCAGCATCCCTGCTTTTGTACTTGAAAACTTGCGATTCCTCAGCGCAGACCTTCTCTCTGAACGAATTAAGCCCCAGCTCAAGCCATAGTTCTGCCCTTTCTCTGGAATCGAAACCCGTAGTTTCCATCGGGTCATGATCCATCATTGCCGCCTCACACATCGGCTCTTTGCCCGATCTGGCTTCTTTAGGCTTCTTGTGCATGCGGGCGGGAACCTCCAATTCGACCCCTTTCCGCTCCTTTCTCGTATAGCCTCTTGGATGGCTTTCATTGCTCTCGGATGCTTCAGTCATCCTTCCTTTCCCCACGTCAATGAAATCCAGGGCCGAGCTGTTCGTGAAAGGTTTGACGCCTAAACCTGAAGAATTGAAGTCTGTCTCACATCGAGAGATCATTATCGAAGAAGCTGGTGCTACGGTTCTCGGGTCATGCTCGGCCTCGCTACTGGACAAAGAACCACTTTGTGCGGAAAGCCGAACTCCCTCACTTCTTCTGTCGACGTCATACGTGATTCGCAGGGTTCTCTTCCTCCTGGTCACGTGCATTGCCTTGTCATCGGCCAGAACAAGGAGCAAGAGATCACTCTTGGTCTTGCTCGAGCCCGTGAAGCGATCTTCATTCAAGAGACTCTCCTCGTCGCGAATAGGCCTCGTGCGATCCCGGCAAGATTTCATTGACCTGGACCCTTTGCCACTGTCCTTGCATCGGTCCCCGCTCTCATCGTGCTTCCTCGAGTGAATCTTCATGTGGCAAAACAGGGCCATCATCAACCTGAACCGCTTGTTGCAATCCGGGCATGGATTTTCTGGGGCACTTTCCTCCCGCTCCGACAATTTCCACGATTTTTTGGGGTTTTCTCGGAGACTATACCCAACATGTCTCTCTTCCTTGGAGCTGTTACGGATCACCAATGGCTGCACTCTCTCCGGTACACTGTAGGGCAGGTGACATCTCATGTGACCTCCCAACAGTGGCCCGCTAGAAAAGATCCTCCTGCAGAGCTTGCGCTGATATGTTCTCCCCAGATTCATCATCAAATCACGAAAACAGCAAAAAAAACAGAGCGAAATCGAAGAGAGAAAATACAAACAGTTCGTTGAAACTCAGAAAGGCCAAGACTTTCTCTCTCACCAGAGAGCAAGTGAGCGCGAGCGAAATAGAGAGAGAGAAGGCAACAGAGGAATTAGAAAGCCCACCAAGAAGGAGTGATGTGGACATCGTGCCATATCGAGCAGGAGGTGCTAGGGACCCATTGTCTTATCCTTTTGGTCTGATTACTCGAGCAAGGGCGAAGTAATTCAAGCAAACTGTTGGCATCATAGTTCGAGATCTTTGGAGTGGAAGCGATCTTGGATCGAGACTTGAAGAATCTTAGACCTCTTTGCGCAACACGATCAAATTTGGTCAATTGCAAGGAAACGGGCCGCTGATTAATACTCACCGCTAATGCCGTAATGGATATCATTTTTTTTCGCGTTTCGGAGTAGTTTTGATGTTTTTTTTTATTTATGCACTTTTATTAATTCTAGTGGTGTTTTCATAATTTTTGCATTTAGGGTTAACACCATATAAAAAGGGTGTTTAGGGTTTCTTTGGAGGAACATGATTCACTTTAATACAACGAAAGGTTCTTTTCTTCTTTGAGTTCTCTATGGACTTGACCTTACCAAAGCCTTCCTTATGGTGGTTGATTCTACTCATTAAACAGGATAGCGAATTCTCTTGTTCGTAGCGTCTATAATATCGATTGGTTGACACAAGTTCGTTAACATGTCACATTTATACCGAGATTACCAATCACATGTTCGATTGAGGGTCGAGGTTTCGCGATTCGCACTTTCCAGATCTTTGTAGAATGATCAACTTCTACTCAGATACACTTCATCTGGTATCAAAGTCTAAGTTCTACAAGGTCTAGTTATCCTAATTTTGTTACTTTCATTCAGCAAATTGAGAATTACTGAACTAGGATCTCAGATTTTAATCGAATTAGGGATCCAAATCGTTCTTGCTGCATTTTTTTTTTCTTTTCGGTCCTAATATGTCTTGATTGTATTTGAGTTCATAAAAAAAAGGTTTCGGCAAAAAAAAAGAGCAAGCCGAACAAAAAAACATATCAACCGAAAAGAATCGAGAAGACGACTCATTTATTAGTTGGACCGAACTAAATTAAAATATATATATATATATATCAAAAATTGAGTTTGAATTTGACAATTAGTGAAAGGTTGACGAATTATTTTGATCCTGCATGGTGGTTTGGTCGATTGTTGTGAGGTGGGTGAGAAAACGGTTTTTAGTCCGATAAAGAGCTTGTGAGAAGGGAATACAATAGGTAAAAGGCAAGAGTACGAGAGCTTAATTGAAAAAAAAAAAAGTCGACATTGAGTTTGAGTTAAACATGAGGGGGAGCGACAAATACCTTGAGCAAAACACGTAAGGGAGTGTTTGGTGAGATTTCTTTTATTTTTAATATTTTCTTGTAGGTAAATCATGTCACACAATCAAGAAAGCGTAAATCCAAAGAAGGATACTTCCAAACAAAGAGATAATATAATTTTTGAAGGCATTCAACGGTTGAGATTGTAACTTGAAGTACTTAGTACCCGAGTTATGGGATGTGAGATGAGGCTTAAAGGAGATCAAGAGCCACCACAAGAGAGGCTGCAAAATCAGCGAGATGAATCTAGAACATGACCTAGATGGCAGCGGCAATTTGATGATGAGTTTGAGGTCGAAATGGAAGAAGACCGAGACGGCCAGTTTGGGAGGTGAAACGGAGGACGAAGCCGAGGGGTTAGACATCGAGAAGATGATAAGCTTGGCAACATCAAGATGGAGATTCCATCTTTTCAAGGAAAGAATGATCCTGATGCGAATCTAGAGTGGGAAAAAAGAATAGAATTGGTATTTGATTGCCAATGATATTCCGAGCTTAAGAAGGTAAAAATTGCAGTTGTTGAATTCATTGATTATGCTATAATTTGATGGGATCAACTTGTGACTAGCAAGAGGCGTAATAATGAGAGGCCGATAGACACGTGGGATGAGATGAAAAACAATGATGAGGAGGTGTTTTGTACCGAGCCATTACCACCGAGACTTGTTTCATAAGCTACAAAATCTCACACAAAGCAATAGGAGCGTGGAAGAGTACCATAAAGAAAAGGAGATTACCTTGATCCATGCTAATTTGGTAGAAGACCGTGAAGCCACAATGTCACGATTTTTGAGTGGTTTAAGCCGAGATATAGCGAGGGTGGTGGAGCTGCAACATTATGTTGAGTTGGAGGAATTGGTGGACAAGGCCATCAAAGTTAAGAGGCAATTGAAGTTGGACCAAAATTACAAAAGTAGTAGAAGTTTAAGCTCGAATTGGAAGTCCCATTAGAAGAGAGATGAGAAGCCGAATTGAAATGGAAACAACCCCAAGGCCAAAACTTTGAAGAAAAAATAGAAGGATGGCAAAGTTGGTTCGAATCCAACTTAAGGTAAAACTGAAAACTCTAACACTAAAACTCGTGATATTAAATATTTCAAGTGTTTGGGCAAGGGTTATATGGCAAATCAGTGCCCTAATAGGAGGGTGATGATCACGACTGGACGTAATGATGTTGAATCAGAAAGTGAGAGGGAAAAAGAGGATGATGACATGTCACCATTAGAGGATTGTAGTGATGTTGAGATGCCAGCAAAGGGTGAATTGATGGTAGTTAGGCGTTCTCTTAGTGTTCAAGCCAAGGAGGAGGATCAACACTAGTAACGTGACAATTTGTTCCATACATGATGCGTGGTGAATGGCAAGATTTGTAGTTCGATTATTGATGGGGACAATTTTGCGAATATGGCAAGTTGTACCATGGTGGAGAAGTTGGGGTTAAAAATTGCAAAACACCCTAGACCATATAGACTTTAATGGTTGAATGATAGTGGTGAGGTGAAGGTGTTGAAGCAAGTCCGAGTTCCATTTGAGATAGAAAGATATAAGGACGAGGTGATGTGTGATATTGTACCTATGCAAGCGGGCCATGTTTTACCTAGTAGGCCATGGCAATATGATCAGAAGGTACATCATGATGGGTATACTAACCGATATTCATTGGTAATAAATCATAAGACTTATACCTTGATGCCAATGACATCTGGTGAGGTGTATGATGATCAATTAAAACTAAAACGTGAGGCTGAGAGGGAGAGAAAAGGTGAGAGAACCGAGGGTTTGTGAGGAGAGACCGAGACGCAAGGAAAAGGAGAGATTGAGAAAAGAAGAGTGGTAAAAGCCGAGGGAAAAGGATAGAAAAAAGAATAGAAGCAAAAGAATTTCTATGCAAAACCTAACGAAGTAAGGAGAGCTTTAATTTTGGATCAATCAATGCTTGTACTTTTGTACAATGAGGCATTATTTACTACTAACGATCTTGACCCAAGTTTGCCTAGCTCTGTTGTGTCTTTATTGCAGGAATTTAAATATATCTTTCCTAATGAGCTTCTTGGAATGTTATCCCTGATTTGAGGCATAGAACATCAATCGATTTGATACCTGGTGCACCACTGCCTAACTGACCTACATATCGAAGCAATCCCGAGGAGACAAAGGAACTTCAACAGCAAGTTAGTAAACTATTGGAGCGCGGATATGTGCGAGAGAGTCTAAGCCCGTGCGCCGTCCCTATTTTGTTGGTGCCAAAGAAGGATGGGTCATGACAAATGGGAGTTGATTGCCGAGCAATCAATAACATTACGGTAAAATATCAATACCCTATTCCTAGGTTAGATGACATATTGGATGAATTGCATGGTGCTAGCATATTTACTAAGATCGATTTGAGAAGTGGTTATCATCAAATTAGGATGAAAGAAAGGGATGAATGGGAAACTATATTTAAAACCAAGTATGGGTTGTGTGAGTGATTAGTCATGCCATTTGGACTAACTAATGCACCTAACACGTTTATGCGACTTATGAACCATGTATTGCGTGCTTTTATTGGTCAATTTGTAATTGTCTATTTTGATGATATCTTGATATATAGCCAAAGCCTTGATGACCATATTGAACATGTCCGAGCTGTTTTGCAGATTTTAAGAACCGAGCAATTATATGCTAACCTAAAGAAATGCTTTTTTGTGATTAACAAATTAGTGTTTCTAGGGTTTTTTATTAGTGCTGATGGTATACAGGTTGATGAGGAAAAAGTGATAGCAATCTGTGAGTGGCCGACACCTAAGATCGTGGGTGAGGTGCGCAACTTTCATGACTTAGCAAGTTTTTATCGACGATTCGTGAAAGACTTTAGCACCATTGTCACACATTTAACTAAAGTTATCAAGAAGCACGTGGGTTTCAAATGGGGAGAAGAGCAAGAGAGCGTTTAGTCTGTTAAAAGATAAGTTGACTAACACTCTTTTGTTATCTTTGTCGAATTTCGGTGCTGCTTATGAGATAGAGTGCGATGCTTCTGGTACAAGAATTGGAGCTGTGTTAATGTAAGGAGGACGTCTCATAGCTTATTTCAGCAAGAAATTAAGTGGAGGTAAATGTATAACTTTTTACAACCTAAAGCCTAACCCATCTCTAAACCAACAAGGACATAGGAATGTCCGGTGGGGTAAAAGAGGGTCAGCAGGGATCTATACATCCAAAAAGAACCCGAAAGAGTACAAGAAAGGAGCCGGACACCAAAAGCCTAACCCTCCTAGCAACCAGCCCTGAATAAGCTATAAGGGAGCAGACTACAACCGTGTTTTCGACACGGCAGGCATGAAATCGAGGAAGGAGGTTACGGGTTGACTCAAAAATCGTAGGGAGGCCCCATTTTTTTTGAGTACTTATCCTTCGCTCCCATTGAAATGGCTTTAATGACAACTTTTGATGCCGGGATGTAGAACGAAAATTGCATTGCCTTTTTATGAGGTTAAGAATCTAGATTGGAGTGGGCCGAAAGTTGCCACCACAAATTCATCGCCCATGCTAGGTGTTCGAGCCGAGGTCGGTTGCGCCAAGGTGGCTGCATTTTGTTGCCCATAGAAGCCAACCTACTTGTGGCTTAACATTCAAAATAAGTGCGATGCTTCGTGGGAATGCAAAAGGAGCACCTGTGTAGGTAACATCAACCATAAGTGGAAGAATTGGAATGTGTTATCCCAAATAAAGGAGTGCCAAGGTGTGTGGCGTCCTTTCCTACGATGTGACTCCAAGCGAGTGCCACGGTGAAATTGTAAGGGGTCGGGCGTGTCTCCACAAGCCGGGTGAGCATCCGCCCAAGACAAGAAATTCGGCGTAAGCCACGAGCCCTCGCAAAACATTGAATTATCCAGCGGAATGCGTGATTGATAGATACAATAAAGAAGGTATAGGGTTGAATTGTCCTACTTACAATAAAGAGATGTATGCTTTGGTGCGAGCTTTGGAGCCTTGACAACATTATCTATGGCCAAAGGAGTTTGTGATCCACACTAACCACGAAACCTTAAAATACTTAAAGGGACAGCAAAAGTTGAATAAAAGACATGCAAAATAGATGGAGTTCATCGAGACTTTTTCATATGCAATCAAGTACAAGAAATGTAAGGAAAATGTTGTAGCCGATACACTTTCTTGAAAGTAAGCAATTCAACTACTCTAGAAGCAAAATATCTAGGTTTTGAACGTATCAAGGACTTATGTACTGATGATGGAGACTTTAGAAGAGTGTTTGAAGCTTGTGAACACGCTACATTTGAAAAATTCTATAGGCATACTGGCTATCTCTTTCGTGAGAACAAATTATGTTTGCCTAAATGTTCTTTGCGTGAGTTGTTGGTGCAAGAGGCACATGATGGTGGCTTAATGGGATATTTTGGCATTAATAAAACTTATGAAGTGCTGTATGAATATTTTTATTGGCCACACATGAAAAGAAATGTCACACATATTTGTGAGAGATGTATTGCATGTAAGCAAGCTAAATCTACAACTAAATCACATGGCTTGTATACGCCTTTGCCTATTTCGAAGCATCCTTAGATTGATATTTCAATGAATTTTGTGTTAGGATTGCCTAGGTCTAAGCATGGTCGTGATTCTATTTATGTGGTTTTTTATTGGTTTTTAAAGATGGCTCATTTTATACCCTATCATAAAACCGATAACGGATCGCATGTTGTTGATTTGTTCTTTCGTGAGATTGTACATTTGCATGGCATACCTAGGTCCATTGTTTCTGATCGAGACACTAAATTTCTCAGCTACTTTTGGAAAACATTATGGAAGAAGTTAGGCATACCGCTTTTATTTTCTACTACTTGTCATCTACAAACTGATGGTCAAACGGAGGTAGTTAATAGAACTTTAGGGGTATTGTTACGTGCTATAATTAAAAGGAATATAAAGTCTTAGGAAGATTGTTTGCCACATGTTGAGTTTGCATATAACAGCAGCATGCATTCTGCTACTAAATTTACACTGTTTGAGGTTGTTTATGGCTTTAATCCTTTAACTTCATTGGATTTAACACCTTTACCTATTGATGAGCGTATGGACTTAGATGGTTCTAGGAAGGCAGAATTTGTCAAGGCATTGCATGAGAAGATGCGGTTGAATATTGAGCACAAAACCAAGCAATATGCAAAGCAAGCTAACAAAAGGCGTAAGAAAGTAGTGTTTGAGCCTGGCGATTAGGTTTGGGTTCATATGCGCAATGAGCGTTTTCCCAAGCGATAACTTTTTAAGTTACAATCGCAAGGGGATGGACCGTTTATGGTGTTAGAGAGGGTTAACGATAATGCCTACAAGCTTGAACTTCCAGGTGAGTATGGTATTAGTGCTACTTTCAATGTTTCTGACTTAACTTTTTTTGATGCAGAAGATGATTTGAGAGCAAATCCTTTGCATGGGAGAGGGAATGATGTGGACATCGTGCCATATCGAGGAGGAGGTGCTAGGGATCCATTATCCCATCCTCTTGATTCGATTACTCGAGCAAGAACCTAGCAATTCAAGCAAATTATTAGCGTCATGGTTCGAGATCTTTGGAGTGGAAGCGATCTTGGATCGGGATTCGAAGAATCTTGGACCTCTTAGCATAATACAATCAAATTTGGTCAATTGCAAGGAAACAGACCGCTGATTAATACTCACCACTAATGCCGTGACAGATGTCGTTTTTTTCGCGTTTCGGAGTAGTTTTGATGCCTTTTTTTAAGTTTTTTTTATTTAAGCGCTTTTATTAATTTTAGTGGTGTTTTCGTCATTTTTGCATTTAGTGTTAACACCATATAAAAAGAATGTTTAAGGTTTATTTGGAGGAACATGATTCACTTTAATACAACGAAAGGTTCTTCTCTTCTTTGAGTTCTCTGTGGACTAAATCTTATCAAGGCCTTCCTTGTGGCGGTTAATTCGACTCTTCCGAGTAGGATAGCGAATTCTCTTGTTCGTGGTGTCTATAACGTCGATTGGTTGACACAAGTCCGTCAACAGGACACGTTTATATCGAGCTCACCAATCACAGGTTCGATTGCGTGTCAAGGTTTCGCAATTCGTACTTTTCATATCTTGGTAGAAGGATCAACTTCCGCTCAAATTCACTTCAAGAAGCAGGGGTTTTGAAATGTGCAAGTACGGGTGAGCATAAGTGGGTTTTGTACATGATGATTGATTTTTCGATTGTCATATTCCTCTGTTGTCGCTAGTTCTCTCAAACGGGTAATACCATGTTTGGTAGCTGGAATAGTCCATGCATGGAACATAGAAATGAAAAAATAAATAAATAACACTTCCTAAATCCAACATATTATTTTCTTTTTGTTTTCCCATGTTCTCCCTTATGTTTGGGATTTAGTGAGAGAAGTTCATATAAATAATTTCAAAGTTATTACACAAAAAATCTCAAACTAGTACATTTGTGATAAATTTACCCAAAATTAATCTTTTTACAACGAAAAATGATAAATCGGTATGCCTATAACAAATTTATTTAAAACTAATTTTTTAATCACAAAAAACCTGAAATTAGTACACCGGTGATAAATTTACCTTAAACTAATTTTTTGAAAACCAAAAACCTGAAACTAGTACACCTGTGACAAATTCACCCTCCATTAACTTTTATCAAATTTTACCATTAAAATTGTTAATGTGTATGACATATGGTAATGTGGTATGGTGACATGGCAAGTCTATGTGGAAATTCATAAGGTAAATATCACGAAAAAATCCAAACCCTCCATTGCGGCCCTCACCAGCCACAAAGGAAGGCGGTTGTTGCCGACTCGGGGGAGGATGGACCCTTGTGGCTTGGGCAAGGGCCACCCTTGCCCAGGCCACGGGAGTCTAGCCCTTGCCCTTGCCGGTGAGAATGACCCTCCCCGTGGTCAGCAAGGGCCACAACACCCTAGCCACAGGCAAATGAGAAGGCAGAAAAAAAAGAACAAAAAAAAAAAGGGGAAAAAAGGAAACAAATTATTAAAAATTATTCACGTCAGCACTAACCGTGCCACATCGGACGACCGTTATCCATGTTAGCCATTTCCAGCATAAATTGGCCAGATGAACTGAATTGATACCAATGTGAAAATGTTCAGTATTAAATTAGTCTAATTGAAAGGTTAATGACTAAATTTGTACAAATACAGTAGGTTTATGACTTTTTTTGTACTTGTTTTGTTTTTCCACGATAAAGAACTCTAGGGTTGAGCTTTTCTAGAAAGGTTTGACGCTGGGGGTTTTGAATTTCTCTCTCCGTGGAGAAAGGGTTCTAGGATTAGTTGGTCGTTGCTCGCTTTCTCAAACGGGTATTGCCATGTTTGGCAGCTGAAATAGTCCTATGCCTGGAACTTAGAAGCCAAGAAAATAAAAATATTATGTGACATTCTGAATTCGACCTACTTCCGTGATCAATAAAATGCGTGTGTATCTCTTATTTCGTTTTAGTAAGTCTCGCCCGGAACTGATCACTTTTGGGATACTAACTAATAGGGAATGGCTAACTAGGAAAAATGGTACATGGACCCAAGAACTTGACCGTAAATCATCCTTCGATTCCGAGAAACGATGAGGGAATATTTTGGGCCAATGTGGGCCGATTCAAGAAAGGGTTGCGGGTCGATTTTCCAACGACGTACAATCTGATCGCGGGTGATTCCGCATGACCGATTGTGTATGTGACAAACGATCTCAAAACTCATTTCGAACGATCGCAACCTCCGGAACTAGTGATGGACCTCACGTTTTCTTGGTAATCAAGGCCACCATGACTAGAGTAACTCTAGGTTAATACGCGTAACCCCTAAAATGCTGTCCATTAGTAGGAGACACTAAAATCATAATTGAGCAAAATAGATTGTTGAGTTGACTCCGAACTTGAGTGTCAAATTTCACGGACATATATGACTAATTCATTGGACGACGTTGCAAGACGCGTGGCCAACCTCGGTATCACTCGGATTTATCGGAAAAGTACAATTTGGTTCTGGTGTGGAAAATGACCGTTTTGCCCCTAGGATTAAGTGTGCTCATTTGAATCAAAAAGGGCAAGTTGGGCATTGGGAAGCCCCCCTTGGCCGGAATTAGAGGGACAAAATGCCCCTATCCCTCTTGCTCTCTTTCCTCTTTTGCCCTTGTTGATAGTGGAGTTGACCATTTGTGGCCTTTGGATCTAGTGGGACTTGATGTGTGCTTAAATTGTGACCCTTGGATGAGCTGGATAGTGGTGAGGGTAAGATTGTCATTCTAGCAAGTTGGTTGACCAATCCCTACTCACTCAATTTCATAACTCTCTCTCTCTCTCTCTCTCTCTCTCTCTCTCTCTCTCTCTCTCTCTCCCCCCCCTCACACTCTCTCACCCTCACTCTCTCCCTCACATTCGGCTGAGCTCTTCCCCCCTCCCCCTTGTGCATTGCCTTGGTTGGCCAGCTGCCGCCATGTCTAGTCGTACTGCTGCCATACCATCGCCGTCTGTCTAGCCATTCGACAACCTGCTGCTGTTCTGCTGCTTCTCGTCATTTTCCCCCACCGCCGAGCTCTCCCTCTCTCCCATTCTCCCCCTTTCGACCAACACCACCAACCGTCTTGTACTTCGCCACCCTGAGCCGCCGTGGCCATCCGCTGCCCAAGAGCCGTCGTCCACCCCACCGACCGCCGTTGCTCCCTTATTCGCTTGTCTCACCGCCAGCCACCATCTATCCCTCTCTCTCTCCCTCCTCCGGCACCGGCGACCTCGGCACCACCTCGGAGCCTCACCCCCACCACCATACGTCGTCGTCGCCACAACTAGCACCTGGTTTGCCACCGCCCAACCACCCGTTTCCGCCATGGAGCTGTGTCCACTAGGAGTACCCTACTGCCCCGATGTTGTTGCTACTGCTCGTCCGGCGCCCTTGCTGCCCCCTTGCTCAACCTTGTTTACTTAGAACTAAGTGTAAGTGGAAACCCTAAACCCTAACTAGGCTTTTGTGTATTGTTAGACAAGTTTAGGGGTTATTTAGTGGCTGATGGTTAGGACATATGAAGAGGTGTCCTTGATTGGCTAAGATGCTAATTTAAGGGTGAATTAGAGGTAGATAGCGATCTGCTTGGTGGCTAAGAAGTGTCGGCTTGATTGGACTACATATTGTTAGTCTATGGTTTAAATGCTGAATGTTATGTGTGCTATAGTTAGACCATGAAGTGGCGGGTTCATGCGTGGCTTGAATAATTGTGTGACATTGTGATGTTATGATGATTGCTTGGTGTGGCCGTGACATGAAGTTCATCGTGGTCCATTGACATGCTTGATTCCGTGCTTAATTTCAATGTGATATGTGTGCATTATGTCATGGGCTGTGGCTGGGTACACTTGAATGGTCAAATGATCATGTTGATGTGGTTAATTTGAATGAATAATGCGGGCTTAACTAGTGCCTTGATTGTTTAATTATAGACCATGATTTTAGGCACATTGAGTAATGACATGGAATGTGGGTCGTGCAAGTGTATGAGTGCCATTGAGCATTTGGTCACCTAAAATGCCTTGAGGCGTCGTTTACGCGGGGTTCAGATAATTATTGATGAAGTGTGTATGTGTGGTTATATAAGCCCTGATTCGTTTAACGCGGGGGTATTGAACTCATCCTGAGACATCTAACACGTGACGATGCCCGGTTTATTGGATGATGGCTAACCTAAGGCATCGTTCACGCGGGTTGAGTCATGAACTTGAGGCGTGTTACGTGAGTCCCGAGCAGTGATGGACCTGATGCATTTAACGCGGGACGGATATTAATTGGAAATTGACACGTGTGCGAACCATACATTAATGGGTGCAAGCGTGTGCATGACATGTGTTCATGGTCTAGTGATAACGCGTATGTGCCATTACTAAACCTTTGTGTTATTATTGTGTGCCTAACCTGCAGGGTTGATTATGTGCTAAATTTGGGCCTGAGGGCCTAAGTCGTTTGATTACTCGATTGTATGACTATATATTTTCTTGTCTGGAGGTGCATGATAGCCTAGGTTAGGTTTAGGGGGCCTACTTACTGAGATTCGTTCTCACTGTTGTAAATCCAACATTTCAAACCCCCGACCTTAAGGAGGGCCAGCGTATTACCACATTTTGGGATCTCGGACCATATAGAGTGTTTGGTGATTGAGTACCCTGGTTGGAATGGGGAGACTTATATTAGATTTTACACCATTATATGGGTCGACAAGGGCAAGCCACAGCTCAAGGCCCATCCTTACCTTGGTTGGTGCTTTCGGGACCAGTCCAGCTTTTATGGCCTCTTTAGGACTTTTGACGTTCCGATTGACAGGTTAGGTCGGTGAGACCCGCAGGCAGTTGATGGGGAGGTAGTGAGTCCCGATTCTGTGTCCGAGGCGAAGTCTGATCCACGGCCCGTCATCATAGAGTCAAACGAGGAGATTATGGAGTGGGAGTCCAATCCTGATTCGGAGCCGATGGAACTTGAGTCAGAGCCGGAGGAGGACCTCGAGGTGGTATCGAAGCCCGAGAATGACCCCGAGGAGGAGCCGCTAGAGGTCAAGTCTGAGCCCGAGTCGATGGATTCCGAGTCCGAGTTGTCCGTTGATACATCCGAGTCTTCTGGATCCGATTCGGATTGGGTTCCACCTAGGGGTTAGCTTAGGGTTTAGATAGCATTAGGGTCGGCACTTTTGGAATGAGCCCTATCGGTTGTTAGGTCTAACTCAACCGAGCCACAAGTCCCCTTTTTGATGATGGTGGCTTGTTGAACCATTTTTGGCCTATGTATGTTTCCGTCGCTAATGGATGTTGTAAATCCTCTTTTGATTAATATAGTTATGTGTTTATGAAGCATGTTGTTACGTTTGTTATGCATGTCTTCCATTGCTATCTAGGTCATGTTTATTTGTGTATGGGGATGTGAACGTTTCCGCATGTATGTTTTCTCTAATCCGTTGGTTTGGGTTGACGACGAGTTCTGGGACATCGCGCTAATTAGACCGAAGAGGGATGTCTTGAGCTCGATAAGGTTCGGGGCGTGACATATTAGCTCTTGATATTCCAACATATCATTGTCTTTTTCTTTTTTTTATCCCTTTGTTCACCCGAGTATTTGGGATTTTGTGAGAAAAATGTCTGTAAATAATTTGAATAATCACAAAATCTTATTAGGATTTAGCCTTTAAAAAAGAAGAGTACTAACGAATATACTCGCTAATGCCTTCAATTAACCAATGAGGAACTTACGCGATCTGAAAAAGGTGCGTGTCCGAGCACATTGTCTCGGACAAGTGAAAACAGATTTTTGAGAAGGTTTTTCTTAATGAGTGCCTTGCTTAATAAGGAAATGATTTCATTTTCCACGCGTGGATTGCATCTGGTTTGGGATAGAAAGTGCATGGAAAATAACAAATTTTCTTTATTCAGGTGTTTAACAGGAAATCCTTTTGAGAATACGGTAAGTTATCAGGAGAATTTGCTATTTTGAGAATCCTTTCTCTATCGGGTAATGAGTACGGGTATGTATATAATCACCTAGACGTAAATGGTGTATTTGAGGTGCTACGTGCAGCGGCAATGTAATAATACGACGAGTCCAGACAAATCTTTCATTCCTATCATGCGTTTGGACACCAAATCTGGCAAATGTTTACCAAATATGATGGATAAAGCAACTAAGAAGGGTAAGGCTAAACAAATTAGACAACTCATTTTTCAAGTACCACAAAATCAACAATCATTAGGATGTACTATATACCATTCATTCAATTACGGATTAACTTTCAATTAGGTGCCATGGCATGCACAAAGCACCCTAAGGGCAGGACAATTTGTTGCATGGAATTAAGTCCACATCAATGTGTCTATCTAGTTGTTAAACATATAAGCCCTATATATGAATTCCAGATGATTAACGGTCGTGATTGTTTTGAGTCCATTGACCTGGGTTCAAATAAGAGCATCTCCAAGGATAAACAAATCTTAAGAAGTTCATGGCACTTCGTTCGAAAATGGAGGAAGGAAGGATTTAATCTCCACATGGATTTATACATAGGGGTAATGCACAAACAGCCTTGAACTTTGGCTTAATCAGCAATTTACTCTATAAACTTTTAATTTATTCAATGTAGTCATTAAACTTTAGCTTAATATTCAATGCGGTCCTTGAATTTTATTTTATTCAATATGATCCCTAGACTTTTGATACATATTCAACACAATCCCTGAACCATGGGAATATGTTCAAGGTAGTCTTTCTATTAATTCAAGTTCATGGACTATATTGAATATTTTCATATAGTTCAGGAACTAAATTAAATATGTATCAAAAGTTCAGAAACGAAATTAAATAAATTAAAAGTTTAGGGACCACATTGCACATTAAGTTAAAGTTTTGGGGTTATATTGAACAAATTAAAAGTTCAGAGACCACATTGACATTTGGTCAAAGTTCAGGAATTGCTTGTGTCATTTTCCATTTGAAGATTGTAAATTTTATGCGTGTAGGTTTTATAGTGAATTGTTAAGTTTTTCCAATCACATTACAATACCTTTGAAATAATGTCAAAAAGGGCCCTTGATGGAGTACTAGGGGCGCAAATGGTAACCATTCCATTTCCCTGTATTTCTATTTTGTTGTTCTTGAGATTTGGAACGGAAATCCGTTTGGTAAAATAATTTCATTTTTTTATTTCTGGGACAAATTTTGGCCAAAATAGATTTGAAACAAAAATGAAAAGTTAAAATTTTTTACTTTTCTATTTCTTTTCCATAAATAGAAATAACAACTCTCTTTTATTGTTCACCCTTACAGCCCTCCACCGCTCACTCGCCACCGGACGCCGGCCATCCGCCGCCGGCCGCCCGTCGGCCGTTCGCCGTTGCCCACCACCGCTACTCGCTAGCCGCCACCACTACTTCCTAGCCGATGGGAATAGAAATTTTGAGTTGTTATCAAACGAATTTATATTCTGAAAATAGAAATTTTGTGTCGTTATCAAACACTATTTTTTGCTAAGAAACTCATCCGGGAAAGAAATATAGATTTTTAATTTCTAGCCAAAATAGGGCTGCGAAAGAGAAATGTTGTCATTCGCGCCCTAAGTAACAAATTAAATTCCTAGTCATTATTTACTTTTCTGACGAATGGTTCATAGACTAGGAACCCACAAAATATTTTTTCTTATCCCAGTGAAATCGAAACTTAAGACCCCTCTTTTGGGGGGCAGATTTTTTGTATTCCTTCTAATTTCTACTCTTGATGTTTCCTTCAAAATTCGAAAAGGTAAAGAAGTTATTTTCAATTTCAAAAAAAATTATATGTCAAAAAACTTTGAAAAGTCTAGACTGCTCTGCGTTAAATAAAAATTATAGGCCAGAGTCCATAAATGTAATGAGAAATCGAATAATATACAATAAGAGTCGCAAGTCACCCCAATCGGGACATCCTAAATAACCCTGGAATTAAGGTCAAGTCTGCTGAAGAGATTAGATGGGAAGATAAAGAAGAGAACTCTGCTTCCCCGGATCAATCTCATGGTGAGATTGTTAATCAGTCCGGAACTGTCTGCCCTGCATTTGCCGTTGTTCTGTTCATATGCAAGTTCACTGAAGAAGTCAGTGCAAACTTAACATACGAACTGGTATCAGAAGTCGATCCCCTGCTTCCACGACAGTCGTCATCCTGAACAGAGTTTAACCCGAGAACAACAGATCCGCCACTTACAGAATGTAGGCACAAATCGAAAACAAGGTATAGCTTAATTGTTCTGGAACACCAAGAGAGTTCATAAACTCAGAGGAGTTTTAACCAATCATAAACATATTGACCCGACAATAATGTAACCAAAATATACCCGAAAAAAAGTATCAGACAGATGAAAATATTATTGAATGCAATGTAGAATGAAAGAGTGAATCCGCTGACTTCACTCGAAACCATGGAAAGAACGAACATGGATGGCATCAAACACCGATATCAGGTGCGTCTCCCTTCTCCGATATCGCACGGCTTATTGAGCATACCTGCCCGTTTGCCTTCTCCAAGTCGTCCTCGATGCTCTTGCGTCCGGTGCAGCCACGGCTCCCTTCAATCTCGTGAGAAGCATCAACTGGAGCCTCCTGTTTGTAGATCACAGCGTCCCTGCTTTTGCACTCGAAAACTTGCGATTCCTCGGTGTGGACCTTGTCTCTGAATGAATTAAACCCCAGCTCAAGCCATAGTTCTGCCATTTCTCTGGAACCGGAACCCACAGTTTCCATTGGGTCACGATCCATCATCGCTGCCTCATACATCAGCTCTTTGCCTGATCTGGCTTCTTTAGGCTTCTTGTGCATGCGGGCGGGAACCTCCAATTCGACCCCTTTCCGCTCCTTTCTCGTATAGCCTCTTGGATGGCTTTCATTGCACTCGGATGCTTCAGTCACCCTCCCTTTCCCCACGTCAAAGAAATCCGGGGCCGAGCTGTTCGTGAAAGGTTGGACGCCCAAACCTGAAGAATTGAAGTCTGTCTCACATCGGGAGATCATTATCAAAGAACCTGCTGCTACGGTTCCTGGGTCTTGCTCGGCCACGCTACTGGACGAAGACCCATCTGGTGCGGAAAGCAGAACTCCCTCGGTTCTCTCATTGACGTCATACGCGATTCGCGGCGTTCTCTTCCTCCTGGTCACGTGCATTGCCTCATCGTCAGCTAAAACGAGGAGCAGGAGATCACTCTTGGTCTTGCTCGAGCCCGCGAAGCGATCTTCCTTTAAGAGACTCTCCCCATCGTGAATCGGCCTCGTGCAATCCCGGCAAGATTTTATTGACCTGGACCCTTTGCCGCGGTCCTTGCACCGGTCTCCGCTCTCGTCATGCTTCCTCCAGTGAATCTTCAAGTGGCAAAACAGCGCCCTCATCGACCTGAACTGCCTGTCGCAGACCGGGCACGGATTTTCCGTGGCACTTTCCTGCAGCTCCGACAATTTCCACGATTTCTTGGGGTTCTCTCGCAGACTATACCCAACACGTCGCTCTTCCTTCGAGCTGTTACCGATCACCAATGGCGGCACTCTCTCCGGTAGACTGTAGGGCAGGTGACACCTCATGTGACCTCCCAACATTGGTCCGCTAGAAAAGATCCTCCTGCAGAGCTTGCACTGATATACTCTCCCCAGATTCATCATCATATCGTGAAAACAGCAAAAGAAAAGAACAGAGCAAAATCGAAGAGAGAGAATACAAACAGTTCGTCGAAACTCAGAAAGGCCAAGACTTTCTCTCTCACCGGAGAGTGAGCGAGCACAGTGCGAGAGAGAGAGAGAGAGGAGGCTACAGAGGAATCAGAAAGCTCACCAAGAAGAAGCAGGGGGTTCTGAGATGTGGAGATACAAGCGAGCGTGAGTGGGTTTTGTACACGATGATTGATCTATTGGTTGCCATTCCTCTTGTTGTCGCTTCCTCTCTCAAACGGGTAATGCCATGTTTGGTAGTTGGAATAGTCCATGCATGGAACATAGAAGCCAAACAAAAATAAATAAGTAAATAAATAAATAACGCTTCTTAAATCCAACATATCATTTTGTTTTTGTTTTCCCATGTTCTCCCTTATATTTGGGATTTAGTGAGACAATTTCATATGAATAATTTCAAGGACCACATAATTTTATCAGGATTTAACCTCTTTGAGTGCCGCAAATTAAGTAATGAGCAACTTCTGTATGTTCTTGGAAAAGGTACACACGCAAATGCATTGGGCAGGCCAGGGAGAAAACGAATTTTGAGAAGGGTTTTGTTAACTAGTGCCTTCAAGAAACTGGTTATCCGTGCTTAATAATAAAATGATTTGATTTACAATGCATAAATTATGCTTAATACCAGAGAAATAATGCAATAAAAAATGACAAAAAAGAGAATCTATCCGTGCGTTAAAACGGAAAATCCTTTTGAGAATTTGGTAAGTTATCTAGAGAATTTGCTATTTCGTGAATTTATTCTCTTTTAGGTAATAAGAATGGGTATGCATATAGTCCGTCACGGCAATGTAATAATGCGACGAGTCCAGCCAATATCTAGCGATGAATCACCAAATCAAGCAATTTACCAAGTATGATAGTGTGAAATGATAAAATGATGCAACTAAGCTAGATAAGGCTAGACAAATTATACAACTCATTTTCCAAGTAGGAAAAAATCTACAAACAGCAAAATTCAGATATGTTATACAGCGGTAGCGGTCATTCAATTATGGATTAACTTCCGGTTTGGTCATGGCTGTGGCAAAGCACCCCAAGGTCTAGACAAATTGTTACATGGGCTGAAGTCCACATGGTTTGTGTCTATCTTTGCTGTTAATTATATGGCATCACATACGAATTCACATAATGAATGGCTATGATTGTCTTTGAACCAGCGATGATAAGTTTCAAATAAGAGTTTCTCCAAAGATTGAGGAAGCTTGGGAAGTTCAAGACATTCATTTGAAAGAGGAAGAAAAGACTTAATCTCCACATAGATCTATTGAACATATGAATGCATTTAAATTGATCTGACAATTACGTGCGTATGGCTCCTATGAAATTGTTAATTTTTTCAATCAGGCTGCGATACTTTTGAAATAGTTTCAGAAAGATTGCTTGATAGAGTTTAAGTTGACAAGTTTAATTCCACTTTTGATCAATGGTTCATAGACGATGACATCATAGAATTTTTTTTCAGAGTTTAGTGAAACCGAAACTCTTTTTCATCGAATTATAAAATTGAAACTTAAGACCCCCTTTTTTGGGGCAGATTTTTTATTTCCTTCTAATTTATACTCATGACATTTCCTTCAAAATTTGAAAATGTGAAAAGGTTATTTTAAATTTCAAAAAATTATAAAAATTCGAGCGTGTTATATGTCAGCTTGTAAATATTACAAAAAGTCTCGAGTGGGGGTGAGCATAGTTCCAGAGTAAAATTTGGAACTTGAGAACCTGGCCGATGGAAATATGTAGGTTCCAATTTTCGAGATATGCAGGATAGACTTCAGGTTCCAAAAATTGAGGAACCTGTTTCGACGAGTCAAGTTTTAAGTAGGTATAACCGAAACAAGTTTTTGTGTTTTTTCTTTATCTATGTCTTCGCGTGATTTGCGATGTTCCATGGCGTTAAATGATAAGGGTATAATTTGCAACGACTAGTCTGAGCTTTCATTTTACGATTTGTTAATATTTCATATTCTTCATGTGTTTAAATATAAGTTTGATCAGTGAAACATAGCAGCAAGTAGTGATCATTAAAGATTATGATTCACTATAATTGTTCAATTAATAATACAAGTGAAACTTCGATAGATCATGAAATTGACCCTGGAACCTGAGACACAGTAAATTCGGATTTCAATGTATGTAGGGAGATTCCACTTTCTGAAAAACAAAGAACTTGTTCCCGTGAGTAGTTCCAGGTAAAACTTATACGGAACCTGAAACCGCTCATCCCTAGTTTCGAGTGCTCAATGTCAAATAGAAATTGGATCCACAAAATGTACAATAAATCAAATCAAATGGAAGGATCAATGAGAGAACTCGCTTCCCCGAATCACTTCTCATGGTGAATTGTTAAATAAGTCCGGAACAGTCTGCACTGCATTGCCGTCGTTCTGTTTATATGCAGGTTCATTGAAAAATGTCGGTGCAACTTTTAACATAAGAAAATGGGATTAGAAGTCGATTCCCCCGCTTACACAACAGTCACCATCCTGAACAGAGCTTGACCCAACAGCAGTTTGGCCAGTTACAAGATGCAGACACAAATCGAAACCGAGGTAGTTAAGTGTTCTAGGACACCAAGAGAGTTTATTTCTCAAGAGTTGCTAACCAATATTAAACATATTGAACCGACAAAACTGTAATCCAAATATACCCGAAAAGCAGTAACAGACAGGGGTGTTATAATTTGAATACAATGTAGAATAAAAGAGTGAATCCGCTGACTTCACCAATGTGGATCAATTACCCTGACGACTACTCTGGGGAAGGGGAAGTAGGAGAACACTCAGAAACCATCAAAAGGCGAACATTGGAGGGGATAAAAACGGCTGCTTTAGAAAATATAGGACCCTTGGCAGGAGACAAGCGCCAATACCAGGTGCATCTCCATTATGCCACGGCAGGCATGTCCTTGAGCCAGGGATCCAGTGGCTTGCCGATGGAGTAGACGATGAATCCAATCTCGCGCAGCTTGTCAACGTTGACGACGTTCCTGCCATCAAAGACGAAAGCCGGCTTCTGCATGTTGTCAAAGATCCTCTGGTAATCGAGGGTCTTGAACTCATCCCACTCAGTGAGCACGCAGAGGCCGTGGGCATCCTTGACAGCATCGTAGGCATCCCAGACTACGGAAACCTGCTTCACAGTGGTGGGACTCATCGGCTGAAGGTGGACTGGGTGGTCCCAGTCAAACTTGTTCATGGTAAGGTCCCTCTGGATCTGCTCCTCGGTGACCTGGGGATCATAAATGCTTAGCCTGGCCTTGTCTCCCAAGAGACCCTTGCAGACGTCGATTGCGGGGGTCTCACGCGTGTCCCCAGTATCTTTCTTGAAGGCAAATCCAAGAATGGCAATCTTCTTGTTTGAAACCGTGTTAAACATGGAGGAAACTACACGGTTCACAAAGCGGGCCTTCTGGTAGTCATTGATCTTAATCACTTGTTTCCAGTACTCAGCCACTTCAGGAAGGCCATTGCACTCGCAGATGTACACCAGGTTGAGAATATCCTTTTGGAAGCAGGATCCACCAAAGCCAACACTAGCATTAAGGAACTTGGGACCAATTCTCGAGTCCTTACCCACAGCATAAGACACTTGAGTAACATCTGCACCAGTGGCCTCGCAAAGTGAGGACATGGCATTCACAGAAGAGATCCTTTGGGCCAAGAAAGCATTGGCAGCCAATTTGGAAAGCTCTGCAGACCAAAGGTTGGTCGTTAAGATGCGGTCTTCGGGAACCCAATGAGCATAGACGTTCTTCAAGGCTTGGATGGCTTTCTGGCCTTCCGGAGTTTCCCTGCCACCAATAAGGACACGATCCGGGTTGAACAGATCTTCGATTGCCGTCCCCTCAGCAAGGAACTCCGGGTTCGACAGTATCTGGAATTTGATTCCCTTGCTGTTATGGGTCAGAATCTTCTCTATTGCCTCGGCTGTCTTAACCGGGACAGTCGATTTCTCGACAACAATTTTATTGGATTTCGAGACATCAGCAATCATACGGGCTGCACTTTCCCAGTAGGTCAGATCTGCAGCTTTGCCAGCACCCAGACCTCGAGTCTTGGTCGGGGTGTTGACAGACACGAAGACAATGTCAGCCTCAGACACATGTTTCTCCACATCGGTGCTGAAGAAGAGATTCTTCCCTCGGCACTGCTTCACCACCGCATCAAGGCCCGGTTCATAGATCGGGAGCTGCTCGCTGTTCCAGGCTTGTATACGAGAGACAGAAATATCAACAACCGCAACTTCTATTGACGGGCACTTGAGAGCAATTACGGCCATAGTAGGCCCACCGACATAGCCAGCACCAATGCAGCAGATCTTCACCATCTCTCCGCACTAATTTAGAACCTGAGAGAGGTAAAACATATTAGGGGAATAGCTCCGAAATGACCCTGCTAATTTTGATGCACACTTTCAGAAGTCTTTCACACGAGTAAAATCGATGGACCAATTGCAAATCACACCTAATATATGTATAATAGCACACATTCCCCCTGGCTTCCTGCGATAATCCAACAGCTCATCGTGGCGTATGCATGCAGGCGACGTGCACAAGCAGCGCATTGCGCGCGAATATCACGCTAACTCTGCTTCCATTTACACTCTCATCTTAGATCTAACAATCAGGAGCTCTAATATTGCCTGAACAATTCTTCAGCTACACTCTTTCGCCTCTTTCACTAGCCAGGTAAGCCTCACGAGATTGAATCCAGCATCAAATTAGCGAGCACCCTCGGCAAGCCAGAGAGGACAAAAACGTAGTCACGAAAATTGAAAGAAAAGCCATCAACAAGAGCAAATTGGCAAATAAAAACCCAGCAACGGACACCCAATTAACTAGAAAGGTGGACAATCGCCAAAAAAAAAAAAAAGGAGGAACATCCTAAATTCATTCATAAAATAGAAGCACGCATGCTTTTATAGCTCAAATAAGCACACGAATTTACATAAAGAACATCCGATTTCGCATAAAATGCCAAAGGCGACGGGTCAAACGCGTCAGATCCAATAGCCACACGCCCGATTCGCGACGCGAACCAAGATCACCAGACCCCCACAAAGCCTTCACCTCGAGCTCGAACAATGCAGCGAGAACAGAAGAAGAGCGCAGAGCACAGATCTGAACAAGAGAATGCCTACACAACCCAAACAGCCACCAGATCCGACCGACACACGCGGATCTCAAGAGAGGAGAAGCGGGGGTGAGGGGAAACGATCTGAGAAGCTTCCCGATCGAACGCCGCGGCGGGCGCGCGATCAGATCCGAACGATCCGAGGACGCGGGGCCCCGATCAGGCGGCGGGAGCGCGAGGGATCGGGGGCGCGGGGCCAATCGAACGGGCAATTCAAAGCCGGGGAAACCGAAGACGAGGAAGCATCGTTAACCAAGGGCCGGAGCATTTACAGGATGATTACCTCCGACGAGAAGAGCCGCTCCGCCGGCGTCGTCCGGGAACGGGAAGATCGCTGGATCGATCAACGGGGGAAGGGAGGAGGGGAGGCAGAGAGAGAGAGGGAGAAGGGGGGAGAGTTGAAATGGACGGGGAAGAAGGGGAGAGCGGGGAGGGTTTAAATACGCGGACTCAGCTCCTTCTATATTCAAGATCCACCCACACTCCCTCTCTCTCTCTCTCTCTCTCTCTCTCTCTCTCTCTCTCTCTCCTTTTTCTCTTTTTTTCTTTTCTTTTCTCGTTTCTTTTTTTTTGTTTTTACCGTCCGTGGGAAGCTTTCCACGCGCAAAGGGCACGCCACGTGGCGCCGCGCGGGCGGTGATGCTTTTGTTTTTTTTTTATTTTTTTTCCCTTCAATAGACGGTAAGGAATTTTTTTTTAGCCTTCCGCGTCGCCGAGCCCCGGGGGGCTTGGAGAAAACGACGAAATTGCCCCCCCGGCTGTATTACAGTGAAGGTTCACGCGGTTAATGGGAGGATACAATCTGTAAAGGACGAGGAGATCGCACCGGCACCGACGCCCATATGCCTACGCGATTTGCTCGTCGTATCGAGAGAGGAAATTCCGAAAATGAAATGACATTTATTTCTCACACTTTTCTCCAAATTTGATTTTATTCTAACATACATTCTCAATTTGATCGATTTAACTCAACACCTTTTGAAGCAACGAATTTTTCTCGAAATTCCTTATAGATTTGGCTTTGTCTCAAAGTACCCTTAAACTTATTGACCCTTTTGACTCAACGTCTAATGTGAATTCATTCCCAAACATGTGCACATTTCACTCCTTTTACTGGGGCATTTTTAGTCAGTAAAAAAGACACATTTCTCTCATGCGACTCACGTGCACATCAAAAACATTAAAAAAAAGCTCTGTGTTTGCCCGAACTTTAGAGATAAAAAAAATGGTTAGGGTTTCTTGAGCATAGATTGGAAAATTGGAGATGGATAATCACTGTAATTGCGAGAGAAAAACTGTTTTGAGAATATCGTGGACTAGAATAACCAGCTAGGCACATTATTACTTGCGAGAAGATCATGGGAAAGTTACAAAACACGCACGTGCTCGTCTGCCAGCCATTATTTTCGACGGCGTCGAGTTCGGGGGTTATTGAGTCAAGACGATCAAATTCAGGTATCTTTGGAAGAAAGTCAAGTCCGGGAGAATTTCATAATACAAAGCCTCTCCAAGTGATCAAATTCGGGGACATTTTGGAACAAAATCATATATGAGGGAACTTTAGAAAGGGCTCCTCTGATTCTCCTTACAGGGATGCGTTGGTGAATGATTGGTCCAATGGCGGCATCGACCATAGAGAGAATTTGAGCTGGAAATCATATAAGCATTGATCCAGATTTTCCAAACGGAGATTACAACATAATAATAGGAAAACTCATTTTGCATGAAAAATTTATACAAGAATATTCCAAATAAGAATCTAAAATGCCATCATTTTCTTAAATAATGACCTGAAAGGGCCAAGACAGTTTCAAATAAGAGTTTAATCTCGTCGGTTGCCAACTGGCTAAATATCTCGGATGGTCAAGGGTATTTTCGCATAAAGATAATTTAAATTTTAAATTATTAATTATTTTCTTTTTTCTCATTTCTTTTTTTTTTCTTTCCGGTGAGGGTGGCCAAGCCCGGGGCAAGAGTCACATTGCCGGCCGCTGTCAAGGTGACCCTTGCCCGATCTTGGCAAGGGTTGATCTCGCCCATCCCTCTTTGGGCATCGCGGGTGGCCCGGTCACTAGTGAAGAAGAAAGAAAAAAAACATAAAAAGGACAAAAGAAAGAAAAAAGGAAAAAAGGAAAAAAGAAAGAGAAAAAGGGAAAATTTGAGAAAAATGTAAAGGATGAAAATGCCCTTGACCTTATGGAAAGTCATGTCTTTCTTTGAAACTCACGCCCTTATTTGAAATTGACATAGACTCTTCAAACTCTTACTTGAAACAAAATCAACTTCAAAATCTTATGTGAGAAAATAATGGTATTTCAGGCTTTTTTTTTTAAACAAGGTCTACTTCAAGCCCTTATTTGAAAAAATTAGGGTACTTTAGACTATTATATAGAATTTTTCCAAAATTTATAAATAATCTATCCAGTCAATAAAAGATAATGCATATAAATCTTGTTACCGTATATGATGAGCATTCTCCTAAAACTCCTCAAAATCAAGGATTAAGTCTCTTTCAAGATAGAGATGCTATATTCAAACTTTATGAGTACACGTGGCAACAACCTAGAACAGTCTTATGGAGGAGCATGTAATAACGTATCTACTAAATGTTAACCCGCGTGATGTGTGAACCAAGTTAAAATATTCATAAACAAAAGTGAAAGAAAAATGGTTAAATTATTGTAAATAAATTTGCTCGGCAAATAAAGAGCTCTTTTTTTCTACCAAAATAAATAAATAAATAAAGAGCTCTTTGCTTAAATCTCATCAATTCATGAGACATTACTTAAATTTAACTAATTTCTCAACCTATCATTTTCCATTATTTTCCAAATCAAATCACTTATGGTTTTATCTTTAATTTCAAGCATCTAGTCAAAGATCCATCAAATTAATTCTTTGGTGGTCTTTCCCTTTAGCTGTCAATTCCTTAGTGAAAATTACTCGATTCTATACATAATATTTGACATTTTACCTCAAGTCATACTAAAGCAAAAGGACAAACATCCATCTAGAATAAAAGGATGAGAAGGGAATCGAATCCATATATCCACAATATATCACATAAATTGCACAAGAAGCCCAAAACTTAATACTACTTTGTGAATTGCATGTACATAACAATATTGAATGATATCTTACGCAAAAAAAGTAAGGCATGATTGCAGAGATATATTTCAGACTTTTTTATAGTGCTTACATGGAGTTTAAATTGGAAATATTGTGAAAATCAGCAAAGTAAAATATTACATTCGTGTAGTGATGGAGGAAGTAGCCTTATTATGAGTTTTTTGCAAGAAAATTTGGGAAAAAAAATACAAAGATTATCTTTCTTCTTATATTCCATTTGTTTCGCGGAAAATGAACGATTTGGAAACTATTTTCCTTAAAAATGATCAATTGAAATAATTGACCAATGAAAAATATTTTCACTATCGATAACAATTTTTATCTAAATATATTCGTGAACGATAAAAATATCTTTCGTTTGTTCATTTTTGTTAGCGATACAAACAATCGTTTTTAGAAAGATATTTTTCAAGTCATCAATTTTTTTAGAAACAAATGAAGCCGTCTTATACTGCAAATAAAAGTTTCCCTTGTTTAAGGTCTTAAAAAGGTTCGATTGAAGAGGAATTTTAAAAGGCTTGTTTTTATTAACACACTTTGGTAGGGAAAATGACATAACAAGTGTTATAATTTTTGTAGGTGCTCACTTAAGTGCCTTAACTTCTTCTTCTTTTTTCAATTATAAGAGTTCCATAACTTACGTAGAGTACTCACTTGGGTGCCATAATTTTTTTTTCGATCACTTGAGTATCATATAACTCTTCAATCGATCACTCGAGTGCTGTAACTTTTTAAAGACATTTACCACAAAATGGTACACAGTGTCGAATTTTGGACACTTGGGTGAACATTTTAAAATTTTTTGACACTCATGTAAACGTTTTTCAGAAATCATGGCACTCAAGTGGTTGGAAAACAAAATTATGGCCTTCAAGTGAGCGTCGTACCAAAATTATGTCGAATTTTTTTGACTTGTTATGTTCTTATATTCATTTTTATAGCAAGTCAATTTTTTCGGGTCAAATATAGCACGTCATTTGAAAAGTCCTCTTTTGTTCTCTCATGCGGCACGTGACGTACATGTGAGGCCGGTCAAGCACTTCCTTTCAGCAAATTCAAAGATTACTACTCTTCACCTCGAGGCCATAACGTTTGGACCTCCTTGGCGTTGCTTACATCGTGCTGGCCATTCCTAACTTTCTGCCCACGATTATCGGCTAGCTGTTCGTCAATGGCGTTGCTTCTGCATGGAGCTCTATTTGATTATTGGTCATTCCTTCGTTCTATGGTTCCCGCCCTGAAAACTACACACGAGGTGCTTCCTTTGGCTCTGTGAATGCACAATTCCATTACTTCCACTGTTCTTGCACGATCTGAAAAAATTATTTGAAAAGTCTTATGCCTATTATGCTTTTACTAATTCAGTCTTAATTTTTTTAATTATGTCAATTAAGTCATAAACTTTTTCACTTTTTACCAATTAAGTCTATCTCGCCAATTTTGATTGAAAGTCATTGACGTGGACGACGGTAGTCCTACGTGGCACAGCCAGCTCTGACGTAAACAAATTTAATATTTTTAAATTTTCTATATTTTATTTCCTTCTTCTTTTTCCTTCTTCCTCCGCCGGTCCGTAGGCCTCGGCCATGGCCGACGACTGGCCAAAGGCAACTACCGGCAAGAGTTGCCCTCGCCAGCCTCAAGAGAGGTCACCCTCGCGCGAAGCCCAATGAGGGCTAGCCTTGCTAGCTTCGAGTGAGCCTCGCCTGAGACGGTCGGCCCTCGCTCGAGGCTAGCAAGGGGTGAGCAAGGACGGGGCAACTCTAAGGATGTCAAGCTATGCCAAACGATACTTTGTTGGCACATCTCTTCCCCTCGGTCCAACAGGGAACCATCTCCTGAGCTACTCTCCTCGGAAGTTGATTTTAATCATATGGCTCGTAGGATGAGCAATCCTGCCTTCTCTTGCTCGAGCGGCTTGGTCCTCGCTAGCCTTCAGCAAGGGTGAACCTCGCCGGTAGTTACCTTGGCCGGTCTCTGGTCATCGCCGAGGCTCGGCGATAGGCGGAGCAAAAAGAAAAAGAAGAAGAAAAAGAAAAAGTTCAAAAATTCAAAAAAATTAAATATTAATAATTGTTTACGTCAGTACTGGCCATCCTACCACGTTAACAATTTCCAGCTAAAATTGGCCGAATAGATTCAATTGGCAAAACATGAAAAGGTTTAAGACTCAATTAGCATAATTAAAAGGTTTAAGACTAGTGCAATAGGTTTATGACTTTTTGGACAATTTTTCATGCACAGCCTAAATGGCGAGATGCACGAATCCTTCAAGGATTGTCGCAACAGACATTTCTCATATCAATATCACATTGACCTATCTATTTTCAAGAAGTACTACGCATCTTCAGAGAAACATCATAAGCTTCTTCTCTTTCTCTCTTCGACCACCATGGATGACCTCATTGAGGTGGTCTATGTCAAGATGATCGGTGACTGGCCAACCGAACTGGGGGTGGCTGGGGCATGGTTTCGGTAGTAAGGTTTGGCTTTCTTCGGGGGTTTATGATGGATGGAAAATCTATGATTTTGATAGGGGCATTTTTTAAAAGAACCTGGCGATTTCGTATGTAATTCCGTACTGATAATTGATATCGGGTGCAAAGTGGGGGTGAAAAGGCAAAATCGAGTGTGAAAAGTGGTGCTTGCTCTTTTTAAGAAAATAGAGAGCGCACGGTGGCGTGAAAAGTTAGATTAATTTATGATACTTTTGGTTTTTATTAAATTTTTAGTCTAGAAATATGTTATAAACACCCTATTCTCCATTATGATATTCTTAAATTAAAATTTCCAACTTCTTTTATTTTTTTTGGGTTAATATCACAAAAAACTCCAAATTTGTACACCTATAACAAATTTACCCTCCATTAGTTTCTAATAAATTTTATCGTCAAATTGTTGAGTTTGATGACACGTAACAGTCGATGGGTGTGCTAGTTTAGGGTTTTACTCCTATGTTTATCACGGATTTACCAGTTTGTGGGTTTTCGTGGTATTAATCTAATTTAACGGAGGGTAAAATTGTCACAAGTGTACCAGTTTGAGATTTTTGGTAGTTAAACAATTAGTTTGAGTAGAAATTTGTCACATATGTACCAATTTGTTGGTGGTCAAAAAATTAATTTAGAGTAAATTTATTATAAATGTACCAAATTTAAGGTTTTTCGTGATATTAACCCTTTTTCTTTTGGTCATCGGGCCTTTGTGTTTTGCAAAATCAATTTCCCTGACTTCATCATTTTCAACAATTGAGTCCAGCTCTACGAATTGTTCATGCGACGCGTCAACTTATTGGAAGATTTTTATGTATGCCTAGGGTACAAACTTCTTGTCCACTTGGACCAAACAGTCGAATGTCAATTTTTCGGCAATTTGATAGAAAATAAAGAGATTTCGATGATTGATTTGGGTAAATGCGAAGTCGTGGTCATCAAATCAACGTGGCGTCTTTCTTTTCAGCAAGTGGAGCTAATGTCGCACTGGCTGCCTTAGTCCTCATTTCTCGTCAAAGAAGGGCAATTGAGAATGTTGGATTTGATGCGCAAGACAACGGCCTATAATAAGTACCTTCTTATTATTAAGAAGAATTTTTTCCTAAGGGTGAGGGTTGCGAGTAAAGATGATGAGATGTTTATGAGAAAAAAAAAATTCAGCTTAGAATTGTCACTTAAGAAAATGTTTGTATTTTTGTTTGAAATTGGCCTGATATTATGATATTCCTGCAACTTTTTTTTTTCCTAGGATGTTCCAATAAATCGAGACTGTTGACTTTTCGCAATGCCTTGCTAGAATATTTGGTTGGTGCAAATTCCCCAAAAGTTGGTGGAACTTCTGCTGGAACATGGACAGAGACAGCGCGGCCTGCAGAAACTGAGGGACGTGGTATAAGTAAGTGATTAATAAATAAATAAAAGGGCAAATTCAATCATGCATCGCGGAGTCAAACCATATGAACCTAGACAAGCAAGGTTTGTCTCTAAAGTAATAAATAAAATCTTGGAATTAATCATTTTTGGGGCAAAAATATATTCAAAAAATAGGTTTCACCACCCACAAACTTGCGGGGTAATAGAATAAGCACTCACGTCTCGCCCTGCTCTAAGTTTGTTGACTCCTAGCTAGCAGAATAAGCATTCATGGCTTACTATGATATTCTATCTACCTAATGACAATTTTTTAAAATCATTTTGCGATTTTCTTTTCGTTTCTCTAAATGATTGAACGAAAAAGACCGTCGTGTTCCAGTGAAATTACAACCTAAAGTTAAGGAAATTCTTACAACTCTTTCGAACTTTAGCCTTTTTATTCATCAAGTAAAAAATCCTAAATTTTTTTTTTCCATGGGACACCTGCATCCCGAGCTTTCTTTTGTCCTGCTAAAATCCCCAAATTTGTCTTAGTGACCTAAAAGTATCATCTGCAACAGTTTTTATCCATGATTGCCATCAAAAAGTCAACATGGCTACATACGTGGACAAAGCCGTGTAGGATTTTAAATGATCATTATGGACAGAACTGTAATGGATGGCAATTTTGGGTTATTGATACAAGTTTGGGGTAAAAAAGTATCAGATATTGATGTCCCAGGAGGCAAGATTTAAACTTTTTGTGGGATTAACTTTATTAGACGTATAAATAAAGGATATCTATATGTTGACGCGCAACGTCCTGGATTTCACGGCAGACATTCCACACTTTTGGGGTAGTGCATGTTTGCACTCTCCCTAAAATTCCATTTTGTGAAGGCCATTACCCCTCCATTGTATTTCCCGTTAGCTTGTGTAACACATATAACTTTTGAGTGGTAAATGTGTATCTTCATCATTTTATGACATCAAAGAAATGAGATGAAAATATACTCTTAATGACTAAAAATCATGTGCATTACTCATGTTAACGGAAAAATACACGGGTTAGTAGATGTAACAAAATTTTGGACTTGTTCCTAGGGAAAATGACTGTGTCTAGAAGGAAAATATGTTTTCATGTATTATTTCATTGCTTGCTGTGATGATTGCATTATTCTGGTAAAGCGAGAGGAGAAGCTTTGAAATCAAGAAATCAGCTTGCTTCAGATTTCAGGGAAGGTTGAGTGCGGCTGAAGCCATGTTGAAAACCCTTGACTGAACTGAAAAGCACAAGCAGCTGGAAAAAGGTCGCTTGATTACGACTCATGATAAGCCCAACAAGCTCACCAGCTAACACATAATTAAGAATAGTATTGCCAAAAAAAAACAATTAAAACAGGACAATGATGTAGCATCTAATTAGATGGCATTTGGAAGCTTCGTTTGCTTATTTTTTCAATATAATGTACTGGATAATATTACATGTTATAGAAGTTTTTTGGTCGCGTTTAAGTTTAAAACATTGAAAAAATGTGGAAATTTTTTTTTAAAGATGACCTCGATAATTAGTGAAGAGGGAAATTTGCAAAGGACATTCTATTGAATTTCTTTGATGTTTTGATGATCGAATACCTATCGTTTTTTAATTAATAAAAAGTAGATTTTGTTACATATATTAAGAATTCGTAATCCTTTTTTCTACCCATGAATATATATGTAAATTAACTGTTTAATTTAATAAATTTCAAATTTTCAATTTTAGAATTTGAATAATTTCTCTATTTGATGAATAACCTTACCAAAAAAAATTCAGATCTTGAAATATTTTCTGTTCAATATATATGTGTGTGTACAATTTCTCGATATTGCGATAATAATTTGCTTCCATAAATATTTTATATTCATAACGAGTTGATTGTACAAAAGTTTTAAATGTTAATTTGTTGCATACGCAAAATGAGAGTGCATTTTTTTAGTAATAATAGAAAGATTAGATAACGACGCAGTGATTTTCATAGAATTTATTATTTCTCACTTCTCTCTCCCTTTTGAAATGGTTGAGCTCTAGTTCGCAATTACTAAAAATATTTTGGAGTTGAGAATAAAATCCTTCGAGAATTTTTAATGTAGGGCCTTTATTTATTTTATTATTTATTTGATGTTATATTTTTGGATGTCTATCATAATTTTATCGGTCTGTCTTACAAAGGATTAGCTTCAGCATCAAACTTTTCTAATAAATATTGTGAAAAGTCCATGGTGAAAATCAGATTTCAAAAATTTATCAAGACAAAGGCACAGATTTGAAGAAATCATTCTGGCTTACTTTTACACACTAAGTTTGTGTTTGTTTTTGGAAAAACTTCACAATAAAGGTTCCAGGAAAGTGTTTTCCCCTTTATAGGCTAGGGAATTCATTCCTAATTTTAAGCATGCGCATTTCTTTGATCATAAATAGTTTTCCGATGACTAATTATTTTAAGCAAACCAAATGTGTGAAAATCCAGAAAATTAATTTCGCGAAAAATCCTTTCAATCACCCTAAAACTCAATTTCCAAAATGACAAGGTTTTTTAGGAAAAAAAAGAAGATGCAGCGGATTGAAGATGGGAATTTCATGTTCTTCTTCAGTCGTCATCTTTGTTTTTTTTTTTTTTATTACTCTTAAAGCCAAACTTATAACCCACAGAGGAATGAGAGAGAAAGGAAAAACTATGTCTAGGCGAGTCCATTGGACTTCTCATTTCTATGGATTGCTCAAAGTAAACATCCAGGCAGAACTCGAGCAGGAGGCTCCATAGGATATTGAAATGGTCTTTGGATTCCGGGATTTAGCCATAGTTTAGGCATAGCCACAACTTGTGGCCCACAAGATGAAAATCCGAACTGTGAGCACCCACGGATGGGCTTACATTGTCTAAATAGAGACAAATCGATAGGATTGAAATTGAATTGTTCATCTCGTTCGCCAAACACCAACTTTTTATTTTTCTTTTTTTATCGAAAAAAGCATTTGTAGCATTCTCATTTAAGTAAAAATTGGATAGACGAAACACAAGTTTGGGAACACAGCAATTTCAAAAGACAAGTTGGAGGATGAGCAACCTAATTAACTGGTAAAGACTTAATGCGGTGGGCCTTCACGACCCAATCTACCACTTGGTTACTCTCTCTTCTGCAATGGGCCACTATCAAATTGGGAAAATTTTGTGCGCAAGCTTGAGCTTCAGTACGTGATCAGCACATGTGCTTCCCAGCCAACTTGATCCATGCCCTCAGCTATTGCCTTCACGAGATCAGTTCTATCTATCTCCATCTCCATCTTCAGTTCAGTTTTTCCTTCGAATTACTTTAGGGTTTCCAATACCGCCACTACCTTCACTTGTATTGCTGAAGGCAAAATTAAACCTTTTGCAAGTGTGTTAATTTAATCCTAAACTTTTTTTTTTATCAATTTAGTCATAAACCTTTTGCATTTGTTCCAATTTAGTTCATTCGATCAATTTTGATCGGACGGCGCTAACGTAGATGTCGGACGGCACGTGGCAATTTTTAATATTTTTTTTATTTTTTTCTTTGCTTCTTTATTTGGCCAATTGCCAGACCGGCTAGAGGCTAGGGCTAGCGAGGGTGAGCCTCGACCTTGCCGTCGCGAGCGAGGTCGAGCCTTGCCAGTGTCGGTGAGGTCAAACTCATCAGCCCTAGCCTTCGACCGGTTCAGCAATTGGCCAGGGGAAGAAGGAAAGAAAAAAAAAAGAAAAGAGAAAGGAAAAAAATAAAAACAAAACAAAACAAATATAAAATAAAAAAATATTAAAAAATTAGCACATTAGCATCGCCCGACGTCTATGTTAGTGCCAACCGCCAAAATTAGCTAGATAGATTAAATTGGCATAAATGCAAAAGGTTTATAACTGAATTGGCAAAAAGAAAAAAATTTAATATTGAATTAGCACAATTGCAATAGGTTTATGATTGTTTTGGTAATTTTCCCATTGCTGAAGAAACTCTCACCGATCAAGCAAATTCGTCAATGAGGATAATCAATTATTTCAGGCTAGTACTAGCAACATTTTGGGAGATGCTCCATTTGTTTAATGGAAAATAAATGATCTAAAAAATATTTTTCTAAAAATAATTGCCTATATCACTCCAAATAATTAGTCAATAGAAAATATTTTCATTATCCACAACAAATTATGTCCAAAAATTTTTGTGGTCGATGATATATTTTTTTTCATTTATTCATTTTTGTAAGCAATACAATCAATTATTTTTAGGAAAATATATTTCAAATCACTTATTTTTCGTGAAATAAATAGAGCCGAAGATTTTGGACATTTTCCTTAATGGACCTTATATGGCTGTATTTGGTCGTCTGGATTTCTAGCCAGGATAAGACTGGATAGGATAGAATAGGATATTAAATATAAGGGATTTGTTGTATCCTATCTATTGTTTGGTAAATCATAATAATAAAGTCGAAGATTTTCACATCTTACCATATCCATTATTTGCTGCGAACATCATATTAGTGTAAACGAACTTAAAAATCGCACAAACGGAGATGATAAAAATCTCTCACGATGCTCTTACCTACTTCATTTTTATTTGCTTGTTTTTATTATTTTTCCATCTCCTTTTTAATTAATTATTATTTTTATTTCCTTTTCCCCTTCCATCATTCTCTAAATTTTTTTTATTAATTAGTAAACTATACTAATATACCTAAAATATTTAATAAATATAAATATTAAATGCATTTATTAATGTATATCAATTTTATATCATAAGATAGGAAGAAAATTGAATATATAAATAAAAGTAAGAATAAATAAAAACGAAATTATTTTTATGTTTTTGTTATTTTGAATTTTTAATATTAAAATTTAAATATTATTTATATTCAAATATTATTTTAATTTTATTAATGTAACAAGTTTGTTATTTGAGAAAAATAACTTTTATATTATGGATATTAGAAATCCTATCCACCTTTATCCTATCTCCTCCATGAGATAATTTTATCTAAGTTATATCCCTCATATATTCAACTTTATCCTATCATGGATAAGCACCAAACATGGGATTGGATAAAATATACTATATCCTAAATTTTATCTTGACTACCAAACGTAGATGGAAACATGCTTCCCATGTAATGTTTGTCATGTTTTAACTTATTTAAATCCAATGCAATTCCCTTTAGAGGACAAGAAAAAAGAAGAAGGCAAGAGACCCCAATAAACGGTTATGGCTTGTGAGGATGAAGGGCTAGGCTTGCAACCTAGAGCACGCAAGCATCGAAAACGTATGTTAGAGAGCAACACCAACAACGGCGAGACACCAATGGAGCATATCAATAGCGATAACAGGAGTTGGGTTGATACGAACTTCACTGACGATGAAGAATTGATGAGCTATGAGGAACAACAATATTACTTCGAGCTGACGAAAAGAATCCTAGATGGACGATTCGATAAAACCATTCAATGGATTTTAACTTGGTTAAAGACTATGAAGATTTACAGCCACCTCGATCTCAAAGTTCTTGTGCTTAATGTTATTGTTAACATCTTGATTTTTGCCGACAAGCCCAGTGAATATATTTCTTGTGAAAAAGAAAAAAAATAATAGTCGAAGAAAAACAAAACAAAATAAATGAATAAACAAATACTAATAAAAGAAAAGGAGAGGAACGACTTGTGCAGTTCGCCTAACCCATTACATAGGCCCATCCGACCGGCCCATCCGTTATGTCCGGCCACCGACCTCAAGCCCGGTCCATTAGCATCAGATCCATTAGTCAAGCCCATTAAACGCTGAGACAAATTTGGCCAGCTCAAGCTGTTCATCAAACCCAGGAGATCACTTTGGCCCACCAGACAATTCGCTCACTCGAGCCCACCAAAGAAGCTCGGCCCATTAGGAGGCCCGGCTAATTTCTCCTTCTCTGTCTTTGTTGAGAAAGTATTCGGTGGCATCAAAGTGCCACGTCAGCCTGGTGTGCATTTGTCCACTTCGACCCATTCACGTGTTGACACATGGCAAAACTTTGTAATTAAATTAAATGTCCTGCAAAAGCTGGCATTGATATCATAATTTCGAAATGGCCGCTCAGCTTTCTCTCTCCTCTTCAACTCATCATTTGGTCTGTGAAAAAGGAGAACGATCGCAACTCTATTCCCTCTTCACTTAAACGCTCCTTCCTTAACTCTAGCTCCTTGCTCAAATGCTTCTTCCCCAACTCCACCTTCATCCTTTCGCCCTTGCCTCACCATTCCTCTCCTCGACGCCTTGCCCTTGACAAGACCCAGACCCAGACTCAACCCGCCCAATATCCCTAGTCTCGCTACTCGCCCCGAAGGACCCGTCGCCCAACTGGAGCAACCGCCCTGCCAAGGAGACAATGCTCCTTGATGGCTAAGACTACGACCACTGGTACATCGTCATGCTATTTCCCACTGATCACAAGCCCTCCAAGGAAAGATGATCAAAACCCTAGCCTCTGTTGTCACAAGGTAAAGAGTAGGTAAAGAGTAGAAGAACCATCAATGCAATCTTTTTTTTCTTTTAATTTCTGGTCCTAGTTCAAGCTGAATGTGTTTGGTTTGTTTGTTTATTTGTTTCTCAATGCTGATTTGAATGCTTTTCTAGGTGTTAGTGAGGAGGAGGCGAAGAAGAAGGTTTACTCGGTCTGCACGACTCCTTTTACTGCATGCGGGTGGGTGCTTGATCCGAGGTTATTTATACTGTTGTAGACATGACCTTGTTTTCTTGGAATTTTTCGCTTGTCGACGTAAGTTGTGTTCCCTTCATCGTCTTTATGTTTGATTGCTGATCTCAAGAGTCCATGTACCTGGTAATGTTGAACTTAGAAAGATCGGATCTTGTTCGCGTCCTGTTTTTCGGTCATATCTCTGGTGCACTCAGGCTATCATTCTTCTTTGCAAACTATGTTTTGCAAGACTAAATTTATTTGACTATGCCATGCTCGCCCGCCCGTCTCCCCCCCCTCTCTTTCTTTCTCTCCTTAGTTTTCGGAGATGTCAATGTTTGTCACTTGCAGGAGTACTTACCACTCTCAGTTCTGGCAATATTCAATCGTGCCCTATTGGTCAGCGCATTTTTTATGATTGCTCTGTGGTTGTTATGATATGTGCTTGATTTCAGTGTCTTATTGAAACCAGTGTTGATATGAGGCTTCAAGTGCATCTATTTATTGCATAATTACAGTACAAAGGGACATTCTATAAATTCTCGAATCTTCCAATTTTAGGATGTTAACGCTGCTAATGCGGAGAAGAATACTCCGCTTCATTGGGCTTGGCTCAACGGTCATGTGCAGGTGATTATTTGATCATATTGCAAAGATTGCACTCCGCTTCATTGGGCTTGGCTCAACGGTCATGTTCAGGTGATTATTTGATCATATTGCAAAGATTGCAGTGCATCTTTATCGAAATCCTTAGCACATTGACATTACAGGTGGTCCATAATTTTATTCTGGCCGGAGCAATGCGAGCTTGCTAATTAAGTCAGTTATTTTTAGATTGAAGTTGATAGCACGGGATGATGCTTGAAGCAATGCCTCCTACGCGTTTGACATATTTCTGCACTCCCTAATCCATCCGGGTAATGTGCAGCCACGAGCGGTGGACGCCAATCGATGAGGCAGTGAGTAGGGGGAAATTGGATGTAGTCGACACAATCAGTGCCGCAGCAGCTCAAGTTGAACTATGAGCATGTCCTGACGGAGAGATGATTGGGATGATATGTTTGTAGCTATCTCGATTTTTTATGTTTCTTTACAGTATAAATGCTATTAGGCTTATGTGATGAGAGAGTTTAGTTATATAACGCGGTGGTTCTTGTAGTCGACCGCTAGACATTCTCGGAAGACTAGAGAAATTGAACGAATCAATACAGAAGAGAGCGTCTTTCGTCTTTTGAATTTCGAGCTGATTGAGTAGACTAAATCTTTAGTATTTCATGAGAATGAAATTTTTTTTGATTCGATGCTCATTTTAGCGATGCATGTAATGACTAATGAAAAACATGCCATAGATGACATACTTGTGTACTATAAGTATAACCAGCAGCCCTTAGTTTTATCGCAATATTTATGATAGTTTACTACCAATATCACCTTTGCCGAGATTCGTTTGGTGCTTGCTTAAAAATTGACCTAGGCTGTAACTCGTCCTATCACATGAAGAACCTCTTTTAGATTAGAAAATTCCATGTTTTTTTCCTTTCATTAAGAAACCAATCAAACTCCCCTTACTTTTTAAGGGTTAATACCATGAAAAAACCTCAAATTGATACACCCGTAACAAATTTACCCTAAACTAATTTTTTGATCACAAAAAATCCCAAACTAGTACACATGTGACAAATTTACCTTCTGTTAGTTTTCGTTAGATTTTATCATCAAATTATTGGGTTGAATGACACGTAATAGTTGATGGATGTACCAATTTGGAGTCTCACCCCTCCGTTTTGTTGACACCTGATTTTTAGCTCATTTTTTTAAATATTTTCAAAAATCTCAAAATTAGGATTAGGAATCTTGGCCAAGCCTAGAAACCTATTTCTAAACCAAAAATGATTTTTTTAGCATTTTCCTGAATTTTTCTTTAATTTCTTTTAGTCAAAATGAGTGAGAAAATAAAAAAAATAGAAAATGGAATCAGAAAATTCCATAAAAATAGTCCTTAATCTTATTTTAAATCCAATTTCATCAATACATCATCAATTTTATAAAATCTCAATCGGGCATGTGTTTCTCCCAAAATTGGGCAAAATCAAATTTGAATTAAACCAAAAATGCAATTAGATGTTTTCCAGTTATTTTTAAGTCATAGTATCTTCACAACAAATGATTCTAGGATCTTGAATTACATAATGGTCAGTCCAATTGAACAATTCAACAAAAAAATTAGAAAACCCCAAAATTCAATTGAAAATTAGGAATTTTGAGCCCAAATTGGGAATCGTGTCCAATTCGAAATTGTTGAATCATGAGACCATCATTTCTATGGTTAATTTGATGTGGGTAATTCAATTTTGGCATCAATTTTTCCTAATCAGGTCATTAAGGGATCAAATTGAACAAAACCCCAATAACCCAAATATAAAAAGTTAAAAATCTAGGACATGATTATGACAAAAATTGAGGAAAATCACATATTTGGGATCAAAATGTGACGAGGAATTTAATTTTGGGGTTTAAATTTGAAAATTCGGTCAAAATTGAGCTCAATTTGAGTTTTTAGTCAAAACCGGCCTTACCGGCTTAGCAGGGTCAACCCAACCCGACCCGAGAACCTGTCTTCTTCACTCGATTCATCCCAAAACACAATAAACCCAGAAATATCTTCTCAAACCCAGAACTTTATGAACCTTCTCCGGTCAATCTAGCACGTGCAAATTGACTTGGCCAGCTGGAGAATCTCCGGCTGGTGCTAAAGAATCATTCCAACCGATTCTAAGTCGGTGGAAATAGATTTTGAGCGGGAAAATTGATGAAGAAAAAGGAGAAGAACATGATCGTGAAGAACATAACGTGCTTGAGAGAATTTCAGAGAGAGAGAGAGAGAGAGAGAGAGAGAGAGAGAGAGAGAGAGAGAGAGAGAGAGAGAGAGAGAGAGAGAGAGAGAGAGAACTCTAGAGAGCAAGAACGAGAGAGATTGAGAACAAAGGTATGTTGAGGTCTTATGGGCCGAGTGATCGGCGTTTTCCCGGTGGAAAATGCCAGCGAATCGGTGCCGATCGTGGATCTCCATACCTGGAAATCCAGCATTGAAGCTGGTCATTGGAGCCTAGAAATCTCGATTGGCGGCGAGTCTAGACCTCATCAAGCAAAGAAGAAGCCATCAAATAGAAGCCTAAGTGTCAAGGAACGACTTTACAGACTTGGAATAGCTCGGCAATTTCATTTGAGCCTTGAACGAGATAGGTAAACTATGTTCATGATCTCGGTTTTTACCAAAATTCCAGAACACGACCGAGTTTGATCCCTGTTGATTATGTAATTGTTTCTCTGATTTTGAAGTTTTGAGGCTCTAGAAAAAGTTTCTAACCATGTTTTGTATTGTTTGACTGCATTTTATGTCATTAAATCAACAAAACCGAGTTAGTCACCATTGATTGAACTTTGCCGGAGCTTGAGGAACTTTGCCAGAATGCTCCCTGTGGCTTTAGGCCACTCAAGTTAGTTTGTTCTTACTTTGTTTGATGTTTTGAATGTTATTTTGATCGAGGTAGATGGTTAGGGCGAGTAGGATGGTTATTTAGGTTCTGGAAATACAAACCTTAGCCAATGAAGGTTAGTGTTTTTGAGACCAGATTTTGCCGGCCGGCGGAGGTTCGACACAAAAACTATAGGCTAAGGTGGATAGTCGATAATACAAGGAATACACGGAACCAAAAATCAACCATAAAGGTCACCAGAAGCTCGTCAGCAATGAGCCCAAACCGGCAACCTCGAAAACGCCCAACACAGCACCATGCCCATTAGGTGTTTGTAAAAATGCCCTAATGAACAGAAAGAAAAACGACGCCGTTTCTGACGTTGTGCTCGCCGAAAGGGGTAATCGGCGTCGGCGCCGACGAGGCCCGATTCGGCCAAGCCGAACTGGGTTGAACCGAGCCCGTCCGATTCACTAATCCGACGGGAAAAAAAAAAAATTGATCAAAAAAATTCAATAATAAAAAGCAAAAATTTTAGAAAATTCATAAAAATCCAAAAAATTCTGAAAACACAAATAAAAAATGTGAAAAATTCAGAAAATCTAAAAAAATTGGAAAATTCGAAAATCCATAAAAATTTTTAGAAAATCATAAAAATCAATTCTCAGCTAATGAAATTCTCAGAAATTCAATTTCCGAAAAAAAAAATTAAAAATTCACAGAACAGTTCAAAAACACTATGGCCAACCTCAGAAAGTGAAATTTGAATTTTTTGAAGTGCTCAGGTGTCATTTTTTAGAAAGACCTCAAATTTTAGGAGTTATAACCCCTAAAAAACCCTAAAACTCTAAAAAAAGACACAAATCATGGAATGAATAAGCCTTTAGGGCTTCATTAAGATTTGGATGTTTTTGGGTGCATTTTGATTTTTAGAGACAATTTAGGATTGTTTGGTTTGATTGACATTGATTGTGCATATTAATTCTTGATTAATTTCCCGCAATTAGAATGGATAGGATTAGTGGATAGGCATCGGAAACTTGTGTGACACGTTAGCCATCATATCGTTCTTAGGTACTGAAAGGGCATTAGGGATCTTAATTTGGGATCGTTAACATAACCAAGTCCCCGTACTCAGAATCTCTGGTTCGTAGAATCATGGTATTTCTCCGCACCGATTAGGTTTCTAATCAATCTACCAACAATGACTAATGGCGACTCCAAAATCGAGAACTTAGACTAAATACGAAATTATCATTCGCTGTCATGTGAGGTATGATATGGGAGAGACCATTATATGGAAATACCTCCTTAGCACGCAAATCCCGAAAGTCAAAAAAAAAAAAGCACGGCACGACACGTTTGTCATAGATTTACCAATATGTGATTTTTTGTGGTATTAAGCCAATTTTATGGAGGGTAAATTTGTCATAAATGTACCAGTTTGGGGTTTTTGGTGGTCAAAAAATTAGTTTACGGTAAATTTGTCACAAGTGTACTAATCTGTAGTTTTTGGTAGTAAAAAAATTAGTTCGGGATAAATTTGTCACGTGTACTAGTATGAAGGTTTTCATGGTATTAACCCTTGTTTTAACTTACGCGTGTTTTTTATGATACGAGTATTTCGATGATTTCCTATGCAGACAACGCTAGCCGTAGAGTCCTCTGTGAACATCTTAGACTAAATCAAACCCTGAAATGAGATTACATGCGACCATCCCCTACACCAACAATAGAACAATAAAACCAAAGAAACATTTTCATCCAAACATTTGCTTGGTCACCACACAGAAACCTGAACATTTGTTTTCGAGTGATTCATCATTAAAGCTTACAACGCATTTATCCTCAGCGGCCACACATCAGCAGAGTTTACCTAATAGGTAGTTTATTTTTGTGTCATCCCATGTATGGGAAAGCTTCTTCAGATGTGTTTGAAGCCAGTGTTGAGTAGAGAGGAATCGACATCGACTAGTTGATGCGGCCCTGAGATGCAGTGGCAAAATTGGATAAAACAAAAGGAAATCAATCCACTTTTCATGTCCACTGATAAAGCAACACAACCAATGACATTGAGAAAGGAGGTCAGGATTTTCCTCATAATCTCTACCTTCTAAGAACATGAATGTAAAACAGAAGTTGTACAAAAAAACTGAATAATAGATCTTCGTTCCACCGGACCTACCTAAAGAGTCAAAGATAGATATTTTACACATTTCAGTCGAGATAAGTAGCAAGACCAGAGAGTCTAGATGCCCTGGTTTTAGAATTGTTACAGTTATGCAATTATGCACTCTTGACGAATTCTTCGGAAAACAACAGCCACAAGCATCTCTATGAGATTATAATGATCACCCGAAACCGAGAAAACCATCCGTCCTGACACCTCAAGTTGAAGATGGCCACATACTCTCACTGAAGTAGAACTCTGCCTGGCAAAAATAATTATCTTCCTAAGAACATCTTCAATCCTGCAATAGTGGCAAGTTCCATTGAGAGTCGTCCATAAGTGGCTACCTCAGAAGCTCATAAACAAATGCACGGGCACTTCTCCTTTACTAGTAAAATACTCCTTCATGTTAGTCGCGAATATATGTTCTATATTCTAGCCAGTGCAGGACCACTACTACACACAATCTACTTTACTAGTAAAATACTCCTTCATGTTGGTCGCGAAAAATGATACCCAAGATCTCTATAACTAGAATATAGAACATATATAATCGAGTAAAAGGGATTTGCATACCTGTTTTGGAATTTATCGTTCTTGATGAGGAATAGCGATGATTCTCAGCGCAAATCTTCTTCTCTATTACCCTATGTATCACTGGCTCAATGAGATTGTCTGTCATAGTTAGCGTTTGCCCCTTTGTGAGATAATTTGTGCATTAGGGTTAGAGAAAGGACTTGAGTACTATTTATAGAGTTTTAAGCTAGGCCTCTCATCACAGTCCGGGCCTTACTTAGCCTGCACTAGTTAGTCCCATATTAGACTAATTAAGAAACTTTATATATGACCCTTTTAGACCAAATCCGTAAAACGGTTAATTATAATCTAAATTAACGTAGCACACATAAAAAAAACGGTTAATTATAATCTCATTCTTTTGCAAGTTATTCTACTCATTAATGGGAAGACAACAAACTTTTTGTTCTATTGTAGGATAACAAATTGAACCTATGAATGAGATAATATACCTGTGAAGTGTAGATGATGCTTGCAGCCTTGAGAAAGATCAATCGCTAATGACTAAAAAATTTTATGGAATCATTCTATCACATTAAACAAGGATCATATCTTGTGCGAGATGCCTCATGTGCATGAGGAGGCTTTTCTCTTTCGCTTTTCCCCAGCATCCTTCAACCGACTATTTGGTACACCTTTTGGCCTTCTCTGAAGAGGATCAAGTATTTGAATTCCACAATTTTCTGCATCTTCAACTTCCACACCTTCCACCAAGAAATCAACATGATCTTGACTAGTTAAAAGATTGCATTTTGTTCGTGATTTTGGAGCGAAGATGCAACAAGGTTGTAGTTGCAAGTTCCTCTGTAACATTATGATTCGCGTTGAAGTTCATAAACACGGAAAGCTAACTATATCAACCTCGTCATATGCCATGTCTTTGACTTAATCGCACTATGAGAGCTGTTGGGACTAACTATGCAACTTAAAAAGGAGGGGTGAATAGGTTGCTTTTGATGTTTTAAAAACTTTTGCGGAAAACAATGTGTAACAAATAGGTATCGAGTTTCATCATATGTATGAGAGGTAATGAATCACTTGTATGCTAGAAATGATAAACATAAAAATAAACAGTTGTACACAAGGATATATAGTGATTCGATTTTGATTCCAAGCCCACGTTCACTCTCACCACTACTAGCCACAAGTTGGGCTGGATTGTACTACTAAATGCTAAACAAGTTATACTCAGCGTACACCACTCTTATCAATTGATAGATCATACTATCAAGAGTTGGGTGCAGTTATTGCTTGGTACACTTGAACTTTCAACACAAGTACAATGCAGCAAGTAGTATCGATAGACAAGTACCAGATGTACTTTTGCGATCGACTTTGCATCCTATATAGTCAGCATCCAAGTATTTAATTAGTGTGAAATCTGAATTTTTAGGATACCAGATAACTAACTTTGGATATGAGCCAATGTATTGAATGATACGTTTTACAGCTGATAGGTGAGATTCTTTTGGATCAAACTGAAAACGTGCACATAAACAAGTTCTAAATAATATATCTAGTCTAGATGCTGTTAGATATAATAAGGAACCAATCATGCTTCTATATAGCTTGGAGTTAATAGATTTACCTTTATCATCCTTGTCTAGCTTGATAGTAGTAGACATTGGTGTTTCTACCTTTTTGCTTCCTTCCAAACCTAATTTCTTCACAATCTCTTTGGTATACTTTTCTTGATGGATAAAATTATCATCTTTTGTTTGCTTTGTTTGAAGACTAAGAAAGAAATTGAGTGGTCCCATTAGGCTTATCTCGAACTCACTTTCAACAATGTTTGCAAATTCCTTACACAGATCTTCGTTAGTGGATTCGAAAATTATATCATCAATATATATTTGTATGTTAAGAAGATCTTTACCCTCCTTTTTGATGAATAGGGTAGTATCCACTTTACCTTTCTTGAAATCATGTTCTTCTAAAAATGTACTTAATCTTTTAGATCAAGCTCTTAGTGCCTGCTTAAGTCTATACAAGGCCTTTTTCAAGCAGTGGACATCCTTTGGTCTGCTTGAGTCTTCAAATCCTGGAGATTGCTCAACAAAGACTTTTTCTTTGATGTAACCAGTAAGAAAAGCACTTTTGACATCCATTTGATATCGATAAATATTGTAAAAACATGCATAGGTAGTTAATAGTCGTATAGCTTTCAGTCTAGCAACAAGAGCACAGGTTTCATCAAAAGCAATACCTTCCTCCTGTAAGTAACCTTTCGCAACTAATCTTGCTTTGTTGCGAGATACATTATCTTTGTCATCAAGTTTGTTTCGGAATACCCATTTTGTTCTGATGACTGGATGATCTGAGGGTCTATGCACTAAGTCCCAAACTTTGTTTAGTTTGAATTAATGTAATTCTTCTTGCATGGGTTCTTGTTGAGACATGAGGGCCAAGGAATTCATCATTTTTTTAGTGAGGATCTAGTCTTGATTCCTTCATTTATGCTTCCAATGATTTGCTCCTTGGGGTGCTCCATTTTGTATCTCCAATCTTTGGAAATTGACTTTTGTTTGAAAACATAAGTATTTTGATGCTGTTGTTGCTTATTGGTGGGAGAGGGTATGAGCAGGACTTCATTGCAGTCATTGTATCCCCTTTTGGTCATCTTTAAACTTCACGTTTATGGATTCTTCCACTATCTATGAATCTTTATTGAATACACGGTAAACTTTACTAGTAGTTGAGTATCCCAGAAAAGTACATTCACTTGCACGGGCATTAAATTTCCCAATGTTATCTTTCTTATTTTTGAGAATGAAACATTTGCAGCCAAATACATGGAATTATGATATATTGGGCTTTCTTCATTTGAAGACTTCATGGGGAGTCTTTTCCATCAATGGTCTTAGTAGTACTCTGTTCAATATGTAACAGGCAGTGGTAACTGCTTCTGCTCAGAAATATGTAGGCGTACTGCTTTCAATCATCATGGTTATGGCAATTTCTTATAGAGAGCGATTTTTTCTTTCAGCAATTCCATTCTGTTGAGGAGTGTATGCTATGGAGAAATTGTGTTATATTCCATTTTTGTCGCAATAATCAGCAAATATTTGATTTTCAAATTCACTTCCATGGTTTGTTATGATTGTTGTGATGATGTATCCTTTTTCATTCTGGATCTTTCGAGCAAATTTCTCAAATGAATGAAATGCTTCATTTTTGTGAGATAGAAACATTATCTAGGTTCTTCAATCATCAAGCTCAGTAATATCCATTTTCCTCTTATGCTAGTAAAATACATTGCTTGGTCAAGTTTAATTGCTTCCTAAAAAAAAGACATTATCCAGGTAAATCTTGAGTAATCATCAACAACCACCAAATAGTACCTTCTTCCACCTAGACTCATGGTCTTTGTAGGTCCAAATAAATCCATATGCATGAACTGAAAAGATCAGTTAGTTGCAATTGTATTTATTGACTTAAAAGATGATTTGACCTGCTTTCACAGAGTACATGCATTGCATGAGTCACATTTGCTGAAGTTGATTTTTGGAAGACCACGAACAAGATCTTTTTGTGCTAGAGGTCACATTCATCCTTTATAGACATTAGGCATTGGATATCATCCAAATTCAAATTTAGCAAATAGATGTTACTATACCTTTTACTTGTAAATGATTGTGATTTGTCTTGACTTAGACCAATACATTTACCTTCTTCAAAGCTGATCTTGTATCCTTTGTTACAAAGTTGACTTATACTTACGAGATTATGACCCAGTCCTTTGACTAGTGAGAGATCTTCAATGATCAGATTTCCTAACTTGATGTTTCCTCTACCGATGATCCTTCCTTTGTCTTTCCTCCAAAGGTGATAGAGCCTCCATCTATGGTGAAGAGACTTATAAATTTGGAACTATCTCCCCATCATGTGTCGTGAGTATCCGTTGTCTAGATACAATTTGTTTTTCTTTAGGTCTTCCTGCATTGAGAGAGATTCTCATCTTTTCTTTGGTGCCCACTTAAACTTGGGTCCTTTAGTGTTAGATTTGGACACATTATCAAATCTCCCATGAACCTTTTTGGGCTTCATCTGCTTATTTAAACATTCTAACTTGAAATGACCATATTCATTGCAGATTGAGCAATCAGGAAATTGCTTGCTGGAGGATGTGGTGAAGTGTTTTGCATAATGACTCTTGCAACGATATGCAAGAGGTCGTTTAGCTAATCGTTCCTTGAATTTTAGAAAAGGATTCTTCTCATTTTCATTTTTCTTGTGTTCTAAACCACATTTGTCGTAGTGAGGAATCTGAATTAAGAGAATGTGCTTCAAAGTTTCTGAACCAAGAGAAAACTTTGAGTTGATTTTTGAAATCTCTTCCTTGAGAGAATCATTCTTAATTTAAGAAAGCTTAACTTCCATTTCTTGGAGGTCACAGTCCTTTTTTCAAGTTTTCAAATGCAGTTTTGCAAGCAAGTTTTTCTGTGGTAAAATCAAATACTTCCTTTTTCAAAATAGAGATTCTTTTTAAAGCCTTTTTGTGTTCTTCAAACATTTCTTTTGAAAAATCTTGCATTTCTTCATAAGATAGTTCGGTATGATTTACCTCATTTTCTTTTTCATGATCTGAGTTGGCCATTAGACAAAGATTTGTTTCTTCTTCGTTGCTAGATTCACATTCTAACTCACTCCATGTTTCGGTTTTCAGCGCTTTCTTTTTCTTCTCATACTTTCCTTTCCACTTTTTGAGCAATGGGCAATATGGCTTTATGAGACCTGGTTTCCTGCATTCATAACAGACAAGGTCTCTACCTTTGAGTTCTTCCTTGCTCTTGTAGGGTCTCTTTTCTTTAGGAAACTTCACTTGTCATTTGCTTTTGAAGTTTCCTCCCTTTCTCATGAGGCTTTTAAATCTTCGAGTGAACAATGCCATGTCTTCATCATCACCTTCATCTTATGATGACAATTGATCACCTGCATCAATTTGTTAGTTTTAAATGCTATAACTTTCTTACCTTTTAAGCTACCTTCCTTAATTTGTTCTACTTCATAGGATGTGAATATTCCAATAAGTTCTCCAACGTGATTGGTTGAATCCTTATTGTTTCTCGAATTGAGATCTTCACATTGTTCCATTCTTTTGGTAAGGCTTTCAGCAGTTTGTGTAATGTCCCGAATTCGACCCATTTTCGTGATCAATGAAATGGATATGTATTTCTCATTTCGTTTTAGTGAGTCTCATTCGGAATTGATCATTCTTGGAATACTGATCAATAGGGAACAGCTAACTAGGAAAACGGTACGTGGACCCAAGAACTCGATCGTGAATCGAGCCTGATTCCCAGGAACGACGAGGGTATATTTTGGTCAAATGTGGGCCGATCTAAGGAAGGTGACGGATTCGGTTTGGCCAACGACGTACGATCGGATCGCGGGTGATTCTGCACAACCAAGAGTACGCATGGCGAACAATCCCGAATTTATTTCGAACGATCACAACCCCCGAAACTAGCGATAGATCCTCGTTTTCACTTGGAAATTGGGACCATCACGACTCGAGTAATCCTAAGTCGATACGCGTAACCCCTAAACAGCTGCCCGTTAGTGAGAGACACTAAAAACGCATTTGAGCAAAATTGATCGTTGAATTGAATCCGGGCTTGGATATCGAATTTCACGGATGTACACGACTATTTTGCAAGGACAACGTCGTATTAGTGTGGCCAATTATATTTGGGACCGGTGTGATCGAAAAATGAAATTTTGGACCGGGAGTGGAAAATTAACGATTTGCCCCTAAGCCCTAAGTGTTAATTCCGAATTTTAGAGGGTTTAATGGACTTGATCAACCCCTATTTGAGCCGAAAATTGATGGACAATAAAGCCCCCACTACTCTTGCTCATTTCCCAAAGTGCCCTTAGATATTTTAGCCTAGAACCAATCCTAGCCATTGGATCAAGTTGGACAAGATTGATGCTTGAATTTTAGCCCTTAGATTAGTGTGATAGTGCGGTGGGTGTGATGGTAATTTTTAGTGGAGTGGTTCAACCACCCCACTCAAACCATTTTGATAAAACTCTCTTGCAATCTCTCTCTCCTCTCACTCCCACCATCTCACCGGCCACTCCCTCTCTCTCGCCACTCTCCCTCTCCATTCTCTCCTTCCCTTCGGCCGCGTGAAGGTCACCACGCCAGCAACACCACCACCGGTAGTAGCCCTCGCGCCCCCATCTTGCATCACCACCACCACCATCGAGGCCATCCGCTCTCCATTCCTCACCCATGAAGGTCGACACACCGGAGTAGCCACCATCACCGCCACCACCACCATTTGCCCGACCATCTCACCACCACCTTCCTCCCTTCTTCCTCCTCAACGCCATCAGCCCACCAGCTCGTCGGAACCACCGCCCAAGCCGCCACCGTTTGCCACCTTTTGCCGTCGGCGCGCCGCTTGTTCCGCCGTGGGCCAGTGACCACCCAGCCTATTCTCCCCCTTAACCGACATCCTTTGGAGCTTAGGAAATTTGGTGAGTACAAACCCTAATCCCTCATTAGGCTATTGTGCATTTCTATATAAGTTAGGGGTTAATTTAGGGTGTTTTAGGGGTTAATTAGTGGCTGGTGATTAGGGCTGGTATTGTGGTGATTATGGTGGCCAAGTGTGATGATTTTAGATGTGATTTGGTGGCCTAGAGTGGGCTCATTGGTGGTTGATCATTGTGGGCTTGATTGGGCTATTATGTGGATTATTATGGGTGCAATGTGTGGGCCGTGTAGAGGCTAATTATGTGGTGATTTTAGTGGCCTAAGGTGACAATTTGAAGGTGGATTAGGGGCCTAATAGGGCTGTTTGTTGGCTGAGCATTGTGGACTTGAATGGCCAATATCTTGCAAGTTCATGGTTTTAATGTGAATTGCCATGTGTGATTAGTCAGACCATGTGGTGGCCGAATTTTGTGTGAATTGTGCTTAATTATGTGAAGCCATATTGGGTGCTAAAGTGGCCGAGAATTGAGAATGCATTGTGGGAAATTGACATGTGTAATTTCAATAACTAATGGCATGTTATTGTGCACTAATTGATGGGACTTGACTGAACTGGTTTAATTGATTAATTGGGCATGTGAATATGTTAAATTGAATGATTATTGTGGATTCAATTGATGCCCTAAGTGTTAGATGACGTGGCCATGCATTGTGCATAATGGGTATTGGCATGGCATGTGCATCATGTGAGTGGACACGATTGGCATGAACATGTGATCACCTAAATTGCCCTAATGCGTTTTACGCAGGATTCAAGTAATAATTGGTGAAATGTGTACGTGTGATCACATAAAATCCTGATGCGTTTTACGCAGGTATTGAACCCGTCCTGATGTGTTTAACGCGGGACGATGCTCGGACTATCGGAATATGGCCAACCTGAAGCGTTTTACGCAGGTTGTGTCATGAGCCTGATGCGTCTTAAGCGGGCTGAAGATCGATTGAAAAGTGATAGACCTGATGCGTTTTACGCTATCAGACCTGATGCGTTTAATACGGGTCGGTGAATAAATGGAAAGCTGGCACGTGTGCAAGTGTGCAGAATCGAGCATGAGCATGTGCATGGTAACGGCACGTATGCAAGGGTGCATTAATGAGTGTAAGCATGTGCATTGCATGAGTTCGTGGCCAAATGATTTCTGCGTATATGCCATGATTGGGTTTTGCGTGATTATCATTGTTATTATGTGCCTAACTTGCAGGGCCAATTATATGTTGGATTTGGGCCGAGGGCCTAAGTTGTTTGTATACTGTACTATTGTTTGATTAGATGCTCATTCTGGAGGTGTATGTTAGCCTAGTTTAGGTTTAAGGGGCCTACTCGCTAAGATTTAGTCTCACTGTTGTTTAAACCCTACTTTTCATACTCCCACACTGCATAGAGCGATCGGTGATCGAGTACTCCGTTGGAAACGGGGAGACTTATGTTAGGCATTATACCATAGTTTGGGTCGATGAGGGCGGGCCATAATTCCAAGCCCATCCTTACCTGGGTTGGTGTTTTCGGGATCAGTTCGGCGAATACAAACCCCTTAGGACTTTTGATGTCTTGTTCAACGCGTTAGGCCAGTCGGACCTCCAGGCTGCTGATGGGGAGATCGTGAGCCCTGTTGCCATGTTCGAGAAGGATTCCGATCCCAAGCCAGTCATCATCGCGACGGATACCGAATCGGAGGGAGAAGAGCTGATGGAGTGGAAGTCTGATCCCAAACCGGAGCCTATGGAGCAGGAGCCAAAGCCGAAGGACGATTTTGGGGTGGAGTCAGTGGAGGCCGAGTCCGAGCCGGATTCGATGGATTTCGAGTCCAAGTCGTCTAACGATTTGTTCGAGTCCTCGGGATCCAACCCGAACTGGTTGCCTTAGGGTTTATCCTTAACCATAGTTAGGTAGGGTCGACACTTTTTGATAGGTGCCCTTCTTAGGTTTAGTACCCGACTGCCCGAGCCACATACCCTTTTTGATGTTAGTGGTTGTTGACCCCTTTTGATTTAAATGTATAGTTTTGTTGTAATGGATATTTTAATGCAAGTATGTATTTGTGATGGTTGTTGTTCATTGCTATCCTTGGTCATGTTGTTTTATGAGGTACGAGTGTAATGTTGCTTCCGCATGTATATTGTTGTCTGACTTGGGTTTTAGGTCGGCGACACGTCCTGGAACGTCGCACTGAATCGATCGCGGTAGGGTTGTCACGTGCCGTAGGGTTCGGGGTGTGACAGTTTGTTCACATTTTCTCCATTGGTGAATACTTTTCCTTGATGTGCAAGACCATTCACTATATCCATGAATATGTTGAATATTTGTGCTACTATTTCATTTGATTTCATGTTGAAGAGCTCATACTGTCTAAGGAGAATGTTCAACTTCGTCTCCTTTACTTTATTAGTTCCTTCGAATGTGAGTTCCAATAGATCCCAAATTTCTTTAGCTATGACACACGTACAAATTTTGTTATATTCAGTCATAGATAAAGAACAATATAGAAAATGTTTAGCTTTAGCACTATGAGATGCTGTTCTTCTTCGTGCTTCCTCTGTGTTATGTGCTGTGGGAGCATTGGCAATAGCATTTTCTGCTGGAGCTTCTTGTCCATCTCTCCAAGTAGCAACTGGTGCAGGTACTTCTATGCCATGTGAGATCACATCCCACATTTCAAAATCAGTTGCCTCAAGATAGGCTTGCATTATGTTCTTCCAATAGCTGTAATTGGTTCTATCAAAGTAAGGTGGCTTGTTAGGAGCAAAAGCATCACTAGTGATAAAACCACCAAAGTTAGCCATAAGAAAATACCTTTATACTCAGAAGAGGTACACTTCCAAAAACGAGTAACGGGGCTCTGATACCAATTGTTGGAACTAACTATATAACCTAAAGAGGGGTGAACAGGTTGCTTTTGATGTTTTAAAAACTTTTGCAGAAAACAAAGTGTAATAAATAGATGTATGGTTTCACAAGAAGTATGAGAGGCAATGAATCACTTGTGTGCTAGAAATAATAAACAGAAGAAAAAACAGATGCACACAAGGATATATAGTGATTTGGCTTTGATTCCAAGCCTACGTCTACTCTCACCACTAACAACCACAAGTTGGGTTGGATTGCACTACCGAATGCTAAACAAGTTACACTCTGCGTACACCACTCTTACCAATTAATAGATCACACTATTAGGAGTTGGGTGCAACTGCTACTTGGTACACTTGAACTTTCAACACAACTACAGTGAAGTAAGTGCTATCGACAGACAAGAGCTTTTTACTCAGTACATAGCGACTAGCAGATTTCTGAAATTTTATGAGTACTCTCTCTAACTTGTTGACTTCAAAGACCTTCTCTTTTATAGGCATCTTCAATATGGTCGTTGATGATGTCTTAGAAGGGCAAGATAGTCGTTAGAGCCATTGGTGCTGATGTCCTAGGAACTAACTGTCCATACAGCCTATTCTGAAACTTCTGGAGACTTTCCTGAAATAGCTTATGTTGCTGTTTTGTAGCTGCAGTTCTGACAATCTATCAAACTACCTATTCTCCTCTCTACTGGATCTTCTGCCGCAAATCCAGTCAACAACGGAAATAATAGTGAGGCAACATTCATATTAAATGATCCATTACCTAAACATTACTGTTTACTTGATCTCTTCAGCTTCAGTGAGACATCGTCATTTAGCTTATCTTTGTGATCGATGGTGTTGTTTAATTGATTCTTCAAGGATAGTCTTGTAATCTTTTTTTCAATGAATTACACCATGAGTATCACTCAGCCCCTTGAATATATCTGCACTTAGACAATGTAGATATTATACTAAGGATAGTTTAGGTATAATCAAAATTCATTTGGAGATGCTTTTCCAACAAGAGCTTTGGACAACATCATCACAATAAGTTCCTTGTTTTGTAGCTTTTGTCCACCTCTTCAAAATGTATAATGATGGAATGCCTGTAACTTTTACAACATGGGTCAAGATGCATAAAGTATGCCTATACAATCATCCTCGACATTTCAAATAACTTGTAGCTACATGTAATGATAGAATCACTTGGACTAAAATGAACAGTATTCTTCCGTTCACTACTCCGATTCCCATGATATAAGTGTGCAATGGCCCATTAGTATATGATCTAAGAACATTTACAAACAAAACATGCAAGGACTTGGCCTAGAAATTCCTATAAATGACATGAGTATATATGCTCGCAGCATCTTGGAAAATTGCACTATTTTCAACCATAATCCTGTGGCTTTCCTTAAGGACACTCAAAATCATCAACAATATCAACATTGTGCATTTTTTAGCTTGCTTCTCATAATGTTTGACAAATTCAATCAAAGTCATGGTCTTACCTGCCATATCTTGAAAAATATTATTTGTGCTCTTACTTCTTTATATAGATTTAATTCCTGCAGAAACGAAATCACGGCAAATGCAGGACAACATTTATGATGCAGGTGATACAAACTATCTAACCACTTGTTGTCACCCAAACTCCACTCCAGACACACAGCTTTCCAAGTGCTCTCCATTTCCATAGATTCGCAATGATATAGAAGCTTTTGCTAATATTAATCACGAAAACCTGGCTTTCCAAGAAGATGTGCAATATGATGCATAGTTTTTTTTGCCGTATGCCATACACATAAGCGATGATAAGAATTCAGAAAAACAATTCTAATAGCATTTTCCATGGCATGATCTTGATTAGTGAAAATAGTTTTTGGTGCTTTAATATCGATTACCTTTGAAAATGATCGAAATGCCCAAACAAAAGAACCAGTAATTTCATCCAACAGAGACACGCAACCAAATATAACATTTTTCCAATGATGATCCAAGACAACAAATGGTGCACATGTCATGTTGTATTTATCTGTATTGTAAGTGGTATCAAATACCACCATATCTCCAAAACTTTCATAGTCCAACTTAGATTCGTCATTGGACCAAAAGAAATTGGTTAGTCTCTATTCCTCATATTGTAAGCAATTAAAATGGTTAATAAGACTTTGACAATCCCCCACACTAATCGGGTTCCTTCTTTTTTATTGCAAGAAATTTTGACAATCACGTAACGTAAAGCCAACATTATTCAATCCACCTGCTTCACCACTTAGATAGAAATATGCTTTTGTAGCCCTTATACCGGCCTCAACTATGGAAGTCAAAATACCTATATCAATATCTATAGTGTGTCGATACGATCATATCAAGTGTTTTTGTTTATCATCAATGGAAGGATGAGTATGGGCATGTGACATCCCAAAAATTTCGTCCGTTAGTTTAATGAGCGTATGTAGCGGAACATTATGTAGAAATTTGAATAATCATCGACAAGCTACAGAAGCGTTGACCGCAGAAGGCTTGGTTATAATTACGAGACTACCGTACCCTCACCGTGACGACTGCCGCGCTGTCTTACAAGTTTAATCGTTTCCAAGTCATAAATTCTCTTGGGTACACTATAAACTCGGTCACAATTTCCTTCTGCCATTACCACCCTTGCCACGCTAATTCCCCTCCCCTCTATCAATCATCCTTGTTCATGGTCAAACCGATTACTTGAACCCTTGCACCGCTTGATCTCCTCCGCTCCTTGCCACACTAATTCTGCCTTCGCCACCTGTCCAACTATCACGCCATCAACCCTCTCCATCCATCACCTCTTCTCCCTTTTCATGCCACGATTACACCCTTTTAAGCCACCTATCCAGCTACGTGGCCACACCCCACATGCCACTCAATTTCCACACGCAAGAAGGGAAAAAAATGTTTATTCCCTTGTGATTAGCGACCAACTCTTCCCTTCTCATTCGGTCCTGCTAATTTTCTTCCCTGCCATTTTGTTTGCATGTGTTTTGCTGCTCAATTCCTTCCACGACAAATCTACGGCGTTGCTCGCCTGTTCCGCCGTCCAACCAGCCGCGGGATCACCGGGAAGCTTCTCGCGCTGACAAAACCTGTGAGCTGCGAACCGAGGAAGCGCGACCAGTAGCCGAGACACTCGGCACTCCCTTCTCCGCTGGAACAGCGCCAAATTCAACCGACATCAAGGCAAGTGAAATTCTGCCGCCCTATACCGGATCGGAATGGGTTGCTTGTTCAATTGGTTGTAGGTGTAGGATATTGATAAAAATGGATGGTGGAGGTGGAAGTTAGTTTCTGGTTTTGGGTGTTTTAGAACACCAAACTCGTGGAGATCAAGTATTGAGTTGTTTTTGAACTTGAGTTATGATTTTCAGGCTCGATTTTTGTTGGAACTTTACCGCTTCCCAATTTTGTAGAGATTTCTGTGGTTCGAATCTTGCAAAACTTCCTCATGAAAGTTATTCAAAATATCTAGGAGTATAATATATTTTAATTTCAGAATTGTTGAAGTTGTTTTAGGTAGCACAAAGGCCTAACCTCCAACCCGTGCTGGACTGCACGGGTGCTCTGTTCAAGTAACCATTTCACGTTCTTGAATTTTTATAAAATTTTATAGAAGGATTCCAAACAAAATCCCTTTCACAAAATTCCATGGGAACTTCTCTCTCTACAACATATTTAAATTTGAGATTTTTTAGGGAGGATTTGGGTTCTGAATTGAGCTCATTTTGAGAGGCAAGGATTCTATTCCAATAAACAGTGTTTAGTCTGACTTTAATGCTTCTGAATGAGGTATTTATAGATAGAATTAGACTTTGAGTTCTCCATGAAAATTGTTTATCAAGGTGTCCTCTGTGACATATTTAAAATTTAGAATTTTTGGAGTTCAATCACTAATTATTTTAAGCTGATTTCAAAAACAGAGCAAAATTGCCAATTTTACTTCCTTTTCAAAGATTCACTATTTTCTAGGTGAAAACGTGGGAATCTTGATTGGATATCTTCTAGAGATAGAGTCTAAACATTTTGAGCTTTTCAAATAAGATATGATGACCTTGATTGGATGTCAAATGATGAGACAAGTGAAGCCAAGTTCATAAACAAGCTTGTAACTAGCAAGTGTTGCTAGAAAGGATTGATTGTTGTGTTGTTGTCTATGTGACATTGTAAAAGATAGATTATTGTTGGTGATCTGTGCACTGTATGAGTTGATTACGCGTGTGGGCTTGCTGGGTGATTGAATGCCGTCGGTCAATGACTCAACGATGTCTCGAGGAGCCAAAGGGAAAGCGGGATGCCCGGTTATAGGAACCGGTTGCTTAGGAGGATTCTGCCCTAGATGCCCCTAAAGTTTGATCGGGATGCCGTGGTCAATGGATCATGAAGCTTACGCGGGCCGTTCGTTGAGAATTCCGATGTACACCGCGGCGGATCGGAGTGCGCAAGAACCCCCCTAGACGGGAGTTTTCCTCTTTGCATGATCGGCGAGTGCACCAGGCATGTGACTTAAAGTGAGATAATGATAACCATGTAAGTGTGAAATTGTGTGTGTATATTTGAATCATGCTATTGATTGTGATTGCTGAGTTAAAATATCACAATTGAGATAGTTCCTAATGTGGAATATTAAAATACGTTTGTTTGGTTAGTAAGTCTAGATAGAAGACAGGCATGCCTATGCTGTTGATATGCATGCTATTCTTATTTGGTATAGGTTGATAGGTATTTTACTGCTCAACTATTGCTCATTCATGTAGTGGTTAAACTTTTTCATACTAGTTGAGATGCCGATCCTTCCCGCTTCATCCTCCATTAGCTACGACGTACCTCTTGACTTCTCTAGCTAGCTAACTGATTTTGTAGACCCAAATTTTCCGCATGTAGTGTTTGTCAGATGTATCTCTATTCTAACGATGGACATAGGGTCTCCTATGGGTCCTATACTCATGGGATTTGTGGCAGTATATGCTCGGATTGGTGGTCGAATGGTAGGACCACTACCATACCCCAACGGGGATGGAGCTGACGACGGAGAAAGTGAAGTAGAGTGATGCGGGGAGCGATAGGCAGGAGAGTACCATTTTTGGAGCACGACTGATATTTTGGATGAAGTCGTATGGTTGGGTGATCCTTTTGGCAGACACAAGTGATGGGTACATGTAGATAGACCGGGTAGGGAGTAGTCCTACGGTTAACCCTCAAAATGTGAACTCACCATTGTATCACCCCGTGTTTATAAATAAGAAGAAGCTTGAAGTTTAGTTTCTATGTTGTTACTTATGATAGTAGACTTTCCTTATTTATAATTCATATTATAAATGCTATTCTTAACAAGAAGTGTATTCCGCATAGGAATTCTTATATACTCGTAAGGTTAGAGTGACTCATAGGAAGGGGTGTGCCTGGGACACTACTGGGCATCCTCAAACTTGGAAACTACACAAATTCCATCTTTGATTATGAATTTAATGCAAGCTTGACATCCAGTTCCCTTCATTGTCCTATAAACATCTCTTTGTTCATGAGGTGGGATTGGTGGAGAGTATCATTCATAATTACAAATAAGTGTGCATCATCGCAATATTCCTTTGGCACTATTTGTTTTTGTCCTTTTCGCACTCCAAATCCCTGGCAAGTTGCATATGCATTGTATTATTATAAGCTTCCTCATTAGCAAATGTCACGCACGATGATATTATCTTTTGGAGCCTTTACAATTAAAAGAAATCTATTATTTAGAGAAGAAAAATAAAGTGGAAACAAATTTAATTCCTAAAAAGATGAAGTCATACCCATTTATCTCGAGAACAAGTCAATTCAACTACGGGGGACTAGAATATTCTTCCACTCTATAAACCAACATTTACTGCAAAACTCCATAATCTTTGTTTGGCACATCAAGATACGAATCCGGCAAGACCCAGAGAACACCAGGTAATCCTATTCAACCAAGATGAAGCATAAAAAATGCGCTGACCAACATTTGAGAAAACTTGTCTAGGTCTCTCAAACCAATAGGGCACGATTGATTATTGCTAGAACTGAGAGTGGTAAGCACTACTGCAAGTGACAAACATCGACATCTCTGAAAACTAAGGAGAGAAAGGAAGGAAGAGAGAGAGAAAGAGAGAGGGGCAATTCAATAAGCATAGCATAGTTGAATGAACTTAGTCAGATTATTGCAAAACACAGTTTGCGAGGAAGAGTGAAAGCCTGAGTGCACCGGAGATATGACCGAAAAACAAGAGGCAAACAAGACCGGATCTTTCTAAGTTCAACATTACTAGGTACATGGGCACTTGATCAGCAATCAAACATAAAGACGATGAAGGGAACACAACTTCAACAAGCGAAAAATTCCAAGAAAACAAGTAACTCAAAAGAATCATAACCTAAAAGTTTTTCTAAAGTTAATTATCGAAAAGTTGATGGGTCACACAAAAAAATTGGTGATTTTCAAGGACAGTTGGTAATTGAGATACAATAGCAAGTAAGACTGATAAGAATTAGTAATTCAAGATAAAAATTGCTTACCAAAATCAAATAAAATATGATAGGTAATTCAAAGGAAAGTTGGTAACTTAAGAGAAATAATCGGTAAGTTAATCTTGGAAAAATTGGTAAGTTGCAAAAGTCGGTAATTTTCTTGTACAATTGGTAACTTAACAATATCTGTTGGTAAGTAAGCCAAATAAAGTCAGCAACTTACAATAAAAGTTGGTAATTAAAAAAGAGATTAACAAAAAATTGGTAAGTAATTCCAAGGAATAAATTAATTAGGGAAAATTCAGTGAATCACTAAAAGAAAGTTGGTAATTGGTAACTTAAAAGTAGTTGGTAAGAAAATCAGAGATAAGTTGGTAAGTAGATTAACAAAATGGTATTTTTCTTGGACAGTTGATATTTAGAGCGTTGGTAACTAAGACAATTAAAATTTGGTAACTTCCTAGAAAGGGAGATAATTTATAAAAGAATTTTATAAAAGTCCCCTTGAGTGGTGAGGTTACAGCTTAACCTAAGCCCTTAAACAAATTAGAATGCCCTTAGTGAATAATATAAAAACAAACAATAAAAAAATTAGGGATATGTTCCCTAAAAGTCCTAAAACCTGTTACAAAAGTGCAATTGAGTCATAAAACTTATAAAAAGTGTAATTGAGTCCTAAAACTTGTCAAATTAATTCAATCGAGTCTTAAAGTTAATACCGTCTAATTTATTAAACGAAAAATGCTAATGTGGCGTTGATTTGTCTTATTTTATTACTTTTCTTGAAACATGTGGCGATGATGTGGCATCCAACAAGAGTCACATCAGAAAAAGATTAAAAAAATATAAATTAAATTAGAAAAAAGCTAAAAAAAGGAAAAGAAAACAAACCCACGACTAGCACTATAGCCAACCCTTGCTGGTGGCTACCACCATAGCCGCCGAGAAGGGTTGGCGGAGGTGGCCTGAGCCTTCTCGAAGCCCAGTGACCCTCGCCGGTCCCCTGCAAGGGCTTGTAGGTCCTGATCTAGGAGAGGGAGCGACCCTCACCCCATATATGAGCGAGGCTCATCGGCGAGGGTTGGGCACAACTGCTAGTTGTAGGTCTGTGATTTTTTAGCATTTTTCTAATTTAATTTTTATATATTTATCTTTTAATGGTGTGGTGCTTGTTAGACGTTACATCATTGCCACGTGTCTCAAGAAAAGTAATAAAATAAGACACGTCAACATTTTTCGTTTGTAAATTAGACGGTGTTAACTTTAGGACTTGATTAAACCAATTTGATAAGTTTTAAGACTCAATTACAGTTTTTGCAAGTTTTAAGACTCAATTACATCTTTGTGACAAGTTTTAGGACTTCTAATGCAGATATCCCAAAAAATTACTATCTTTCCTAATAAGTTACTACATAATATTTTATGTAATATTAGTATAGTCAACTTAAACCAGAATTACAAGAAGGAAACAAAACATCAAAAGTTAGAAAACTTTAAGAAAAATGACACAAATTGTTTATGAACTTTGGCTCAATATGCAATGTGATCCCTAGACTTTTTAATTTATTCAATGTGATCCATGAATTGTAGCCCAATGTGCAATCTAGTTCATGAATTTTTAATTTGTTAAATATAGTCCCTAAATTTTTTGTATATGTTCAATTTAGTCCTTGAACAATATGAAATTGTTTAACCTAAACTTGAATTGTCGAGAGAGCAATACTGAATATTTTCATATAATTCAAAGCCTAAATTGAACATGTACCAAAAATTCAGGGACCACATTAAACAAATTAAAAATTCGGGGACCACATTGCACATTTAGCCAAAGTTTAGGGATTACATTGTACAAATTAAAACTTCAAATACCAAATTGCACGTTGGGTCAATGTTCATGGACAATTTATGTCGTTATCCCAAAACATTACTATCCATTTGCCAAGGAAATGGGGTCGGTGGTAAATCTTATAATGACCCCGGTAGCCCTCTCACTCACCTAGGCCCACTCAAGTTAACAAAGCCCAAAACATCATCGATAAATATGGACAAACAATTGTTTTCTTGCATTGAGCCTGCTTTGGCCCACTTATGAAGTCTTCCTATGGAATTTTTTTTTTACGCTAAACCTTTAAATTTTGTCAATGAAGTCTTAAACCTTTTCACTTCTTACCAATTGAGTCTATTCGATCAATTTTGGTCAGAAATCGCTGATGTGGACATCGGCGAGCCATGTGGCATTTACGTGGACATTTTTAAATAATATTTCAATAATTTTATGATTTTTTTCTATTTTTTTCCTTTACTCTGGACTGACCCCGCCAGCTCTAGGCGAGAGCTCGCATGCCCTCGCTTTGGTCGGTGAGGATCAGTTAGCCCTTACCGTGGTTGGTGAGAGTTGCTGGCCCTTGCTTGCACCCGGCGACCTAGCTCTAAAACCAAAAAAAGGGGGGATATGTTCACAAGAAGTCCTAAAGCTTGTCACAAAAGTGTAATTAAGTCCTAAAACTTATCAAGTTGGTTCAAATGAGTCATAAAGTTAACGTCGTCAAACTTATTAACGGAAAATACTGACGTGGCTTATTTTAATATTTTCTCTCTCCTACATGGCGATGACGTGACTAATGTATGAAACATAAAACCAAAACGACATCCTTTTGGCCCAAATTTGATTTTTAATATTAATTTTATTTAAATTAAATTTAAAAATAAGGTAAAAAAAAAAGGAAGAGGAGGATAGGCGAGCAGGGAGGGCAGCCCTCCCCACCGCCGCCCCACCAATGCCGGGAGGGGCCGACGAGGGTGGGGGGACAATAGGCGGGGTCGCAACCCTCCCTTAGATCGGGCGAGGGCCGGCGGCCCTCGGCCAGGACTGGCCCTCGCCCGATCTAGGGGAGGGCCATGAACCCTCGCTTGTCGTCCCCCCACCCTTGTCGGCCACTCCCGACGATGGTGGGCGACGGCAGCGAGGTGGGCAAGCCCTCCCTCCCCGCTTGTCCTCCTCGTCCACTTTTTTTTTAGCTTATTTTTAAGTTTAATTTAAATAAAATTAATATTAAAATAATAATAATAAATCACATCATCGCCAAGTAAGATATTAAAAAAAAAAGTCACGTAGCATTTTCTGTTAGCAAAATTAGATGGTATTAACTTTAAGACTCGGTTGAATCAATTTAACAAGTTTGAAGATTTGATTGCATTTTTTGTAAATTTTAAGACTCAATTATACTTTCGTGATAAATTTTAGGATTTCTAGTCAACATATTCACCAAAAAACATAAACAGAGAGTGTTTTTCCTCCTTGGAAAGGAAAGATCATGGAATTTCCCCGATCGGGAAATAGTCCCAAAAAACAGAAAACGGGACGAAATAGTCGGCCGGTTGGATTTGGACCCACCAACTCTGTGGAAAGACGGAACACGTCCGCCTCGTAGTCGCGAGCGGTTCAGCTGATCCTTTGACGGTCGTTTATCATCGTTGTCATCGCCATCGCCATCGACGCGCATTAAGTAAAACCCCCGCCTCCTCCTCCTCTCTCAGCACACACGAAGCTGTCGCGCTCCACGCTCCATTGGAATCGCCGCAACAAAAACCCTCTTCGATCTCATCGCCTTCCTTCCTTCTCCAAGACATTGTCTCCGCAACGAGATCTTTTCCCATACCCATCACAAAGCTCCCGCCGCATTGCGCGCGAATACCGGCATACCCAGTTGCTCGAATCGGCCGCCATTTCGTTCCGATGGCTTCGTACGCGGTTCCCTGCCCGAAATCTGCCTCGGTAGCTCGATCGGGGACGAGCCCGCAGACCCCGAGGCAAAATGTGGGGAAGATCTCGTTTCCTCTGTACTCTTTCGGGTTTCAGGTGATTCCGTTTGTTCCCAGAGACATTGCGACTTTAGTCATTCCATTGTTCTTTGTCTTTTCCGTTTCCCGATTTTACTGGTATTGCTAGCTTCTAATTCGTTCGATTTAATTTGGTCGAGCAATGGATTTTTGAGTTTTCTGCATAAAGTTTGGGTTTTGTGTAGGGTTCCATATTACTGTCTGTGGGGCGGCGACCATTTGACTCTTTGATGCTTAGATCACTTTTGCATCGCCAAACTTATTTGCACTTTATTCAAACTGTACGCCTTTGCTTTAGTTGCAGTCTTAATTATCTAAGAAACTTGCGATCACAAGCTGAACTTCATGGACTGCCAATTCTAGCTGGCATTATGTACATAGGAGCGCATTACTATTAAAGCCGCAGATATGAATAGGTGTAGTCAGATTCCACATCAGCAGAATATATCTGCACATTTCATTGTCAATGACCATTTGCTACCGTGTGCATTGTGTTGATTTAGCTTTATCTACTTGAAAAAGTGTCGAATGGTTTTGTAGTTTGGGATAGAATGGAGAAGTTTCCCAAAATGTAAGGGCTTTTCAGGTAAATACATTGTAATTTAATTTACCCTTTCGAGGAAATTACCTTTGGCTTTTCAAGAACAAACAGGATACTGTCGACTTTTGTATAAGTTAGATTGTTCATTTTTTGAGTTTTTTATTCACAGAAAGGTCATTGAGTCACAATGTATCTTTGTTAGATTTGGTAGACTCTCTCCCCTGTATTTAATTTTGAACTGTATCTGGTTTGGTAACTCTTTGTTAGATTTGATAGACTGTATCTACTAGTTAGGTTTTGTCAATTTAAAACCCAGTTCTTTGATGTCCCCAAAATAAGTCTTTCAAAGCACCAATGTGCTTCCTAAAAGCCCGCTTTAGAATGTAGTGACTTATACAGTGTTTTGGCCTTGAAGTGCTATCGGACACCTTAAGAGAGCTAAAGTAGCTCTAAACTGACGTCACACTGCATTTGAAATTTCTATAACCCACTTAGTTATTTCTGTATTCATAGAATGTGTCAGCTGATCATGTCGTTTAGTTATTCCCTCTCAAGGGACTGCTTGTCAGAGGACTTTTCGCAATATACACCTGTTGACATTCTGTTCTTAAAATAATACTGTTATGCCTCCACTTATCTATCAAAATTTTTTTGATCTGACGAAGATATAGGCAAGGCTATTCAGCTTTTGACCCTGTGACTCATCTTCTGAACACTGTTTGGAATTTGCAGTGGCCTAACAGGAAGCGTTTAACTGCATTAAAAGTGAAGGCAAAGCTGAATGAGGTGAGCTTGTTACAGTAAGATAGAAGGCTAACATTCAAAACGAATTTAATTCTAAGTGTCTCCTTACTCTACTTTCTGGAATTAAGGTAACTGCTGAGAAATCCTCTAACTCTGGACTTGATGCAAAGTCCGGAGCCACTACATCAAAAGAAAGCAATGGTTCTGCAGCGAAACTTGGCAGTGAAAAAATCGTTCCAGATGCATCATCAATATCGGCATTCATGTCTCAAGTTTCTAATCTTGTCAAGTACGTAAAAATGAATTATTTGGGCCCAAATGCACTCCTATGTTACTAAACAATCAGGATCAAGAAGCACCTAATAATTATTTAGACCTGATTCCTATTGATCAGGCTTGTGGATAGAAAGGATATTATGGAATTGCAGCTGAAGCAAATGGATTGTGAGATCACTATAAGGAAGAAAGAAGCAATACAGCAGCCACTGGCAGCTGCTTCAGTGGCAGCTCAACCCACACCAGTTTCCCATGCCATGTTTTCACCTCCACCTTCAGCAGCTCCAATTCCTGCTCCTTCAGCCGCTCCAGCTGGTTCTGGTCCTGCAACACCTGCATTACCCGCCCCTGTAAAACAAAGCAGCTCTTCTCATCCCCCTCTCAAATGTCCCATGGCTGGAACTTTTTACCGGTCTCCTGGTCCTGGCGAACCTCCGTTTGTCAAGGTAAATCAGGCTACATTTCTAGAATTATCTGGTTTTTTTAGGAGCAGTAAATATCTTATTTGGATACTTACCTTTTTGCAATTTCAAAGCTTCCTTCAATGCTGTGCATGTAAACTCTACTTTTGATCCAACTACGTTTAGCCAATTGAATTAGAAATGAAGAAATCTCCTCTGACATCAATTCTCCTTCCAGGTCGGAGACAAAGTACAGAAAGGCCAGGTGGTGTGCATTATTGAAGCCATGAAGTTGATGAACGAAATTGAGGTATGTAGAAATTTATTTTTATCCTTTTCCCATTCAAATTCTGGACAAGGATATATGACAGAGGCTATCACTTTTAGTTGAAGGTCCCTCCCCAGCACTAAAAGAAATTACTTGCAAAAAATAAGTGACCTCCCTTTCTTTTGGTTCAGCTTTCTTTGGTGATCATTTCTGTTTCTAAACCTTGAACAATGGTGAACCCATTGTACTATCCGTGGCCCATCATAGATGACCTGTCTCAATTGGCAACTAGTGGGTGTTTTGGATTTCAAATATTAAGCCGATGAACCTAATGGTCTATCCTTCGAACAACGATCGCCATCACCACCAAAGGCTCTTCTAGTGTTTATAGACCTGCACTATACCAATCAGCCGATTCAACCAATTGAACTAAGTGGCCTTTTGTGCGGTTCGATTTTAGTATGCAACATGTTATGGTCAAAAGATCAACCAAAAGTTACTCGGGTTGACATAGTCAAACAGGCGAAGTGATCAATCTTGTTTGACCGGATTTGGCTATTTTAGAAAGTGGAAGGTTGTGGGAAGGGCGGGAATCAAGCTTCTGCCCTCAAGGGATGTCCACACAAACTCAACCTCAAGCTATGATTTCTTTCCTGGTTATATGGGAAACTATTAATTTCCAATGAAATTGACCTCTTCTGAAGTGTAACTTTGCGTTTTGGGAGAGTTGAACCTACAGCCAGAACCTCTTTTTAGGTCATGTTGACTATGCGGAATCGGTGTTCATATGTGTGTCATTTAGCTACATAATAATGATACATGATCACATCCCTTTAAACGAATTGGCTGCAATGGTTGAACGGCAATATGCCAGCTTTAGTGGACTGGCCACATATGAACAGCCTAAATGTAACATGCAAGATGACTGGCCACAGATTTTTGTCGATACAGAAAAACATTATCTTTTGGATGAGTAATTAAGTTCATTATGCTCTAGTATACACACACACATACATGGAGAGAGAGCATAAGTTCTTTTTGCTCAAAATGAATATTGCGACATAGTAATGCAATCTCGCTGCTTGCGCTACTTTCTTTTTCTTCTTGTGTTCTCAAGCTCAAACGTTGGTGTTTTGACACCTGACTGATCCGGCAACGGATTTATAATTTTGCTTTGTAGTTTCACTATTCTCTGGTTTTATGGTTTCTCAGGCTGATCAGACTGGAACAGTAGCTGAAATATTGGTAGAGGACGGTAAACCAGTCAGTGTAGATGTGGTAAGTTCTCTCTTCCCTGCACTCGTTCACGTGGCAGATATGGTCACGGACTCGGTCCTAACATCTGTTTCGCGATGTGCAGCCTCTCTTTGTCATTGTACCGTGAACTTGACAAGACACATGGCGCTCTTCTCAACTTGGCCGCGCACGCCACGATCCTCATCCCTTCAGTAATCTGCTATGAAGCGTTCCTTGTCCTTGGGTCTTTTTGTCCAGTATTTAACTAGTAGAGACGCAAAGGTCGAGATGTAACCTTTTCAACAGTTGCTTTAAATTTTTTCAGACAGTTTTGGGCCGAACAATAAAATGTTCTTGCTTCGCGTCCTTTTACACAAGCAGCACCTTCTTACCTAGACCTGTTAAAATGAGTCACTATAATTTTAAAGAGCCCATCTTAAATGGATCTTAAAGTTTTAAACCTAACATAGATGAATTTAAATGGATTGAGTTTAAAATCCATTTCCAATCCACCTATTAGGTCTAGATACACTATCTCCTTTTTTATAAAAATATTTGTTTAAAAATTGTAATTATAATTATTTTTATTTTTCTCTTTTTTTTTTTTTTTTTCTTTCTTTTTTCTTTATTTCCGACCAATTGTTGTGGTCAACAATCGGCCACAAGGGAGGGACAACCTTGCCAGAGGCCGGCAAAGCTCGAGCTCGCTAGCCTCGAGCAAGGCTCCACCTTGCCAAATCCGGAGAGGTCGAACTTGCCCAATTCCGACGAGCCCAAGGCCTCGCCTAGTGAGGCTCTGCTCACCGAAATCAAGCGAGTTCGAGGCTCGCTTGAGGCCGACAAGGCCTCGGCCTCGCTAGATCGGCAAGCTCATCCTCACCTATGTCAGTTGCCAACCATCGCCATGGCTAGTCATCGACCAAAAAAAAAGGAAAATGAAAAAGGAAAATTAATTAAAAATTCAATTTTTAAAAATATAAAATTATTAAAATGAAAGCACAAAGTAAAATCAAATCATATTTTAAATACCAAACATCAGAAAATATTTTAGTTCATTTTTAGATTTAAGCTAAACATTGGAAATTTTTTTATTTTCTTGGATGACTTCATGGAAAATGTTTTCTAGAAATGTTGAATTTTTCGCAAAACAAACAAAACCTCAATTTTCAAAACAAAAATATATAAATTGTTTACTAGCTTCGTATTGTATGAAAATATTTTAGCAGCATAATTTTTAAAAAAATTTAAAAGAAACAAATTTTCCTATATTGAGCTAAATATAAAAGTGTTTTAACAATACGAGTCAGGTTAAATATGGGTCAAGATATTTACGTGCGTTGGGCAACTATTCTATTTTCAAAAACTAATTCTGCTAAGAAATTATTCTTTTTTATTCCATACCCGAGAATAATTTATAAGCATTTAAAGATATTCGATAACTATCCAAAATTTCTATTCTTGAAAAAAAAAAACAAAAATGTAATTAATAACTGCATAAAACTTCTTTTTATTAACAATATTTTAATTTTTCTTTTTTTTTTTTTTTTCTCCCCCTTCCCGTTCCTTGGCCATGGCCAAGTCACCAACACCGGCAACCGACCACAAGCCAAGGTCAGCGAGTGCGTCGCGGCCCTCACCGGCTCTGACTAGACCCTCACCACTACCCTCGTCAAATCCGACTAAGGGCGACAGTGTCTAGCAACCTAGGCGAGGGCCCCCCTTAGTAGCCTTGGTGAGGGTCACCCTCGTCGAATCTAGCAAAGGTGACAGCGAGGATCACCCACACCAGATCCAGAGAGGGTCGCGACATCCTCGCTGGCCTGACCGATTGCCAATTGCCAACGGCTAGCAACCAACCACGAGCCAAGAAGAAGAAAAAAATTATTTTCCATATCTAATTCTTGTTCCTAAAATCAAAATTCAACTTTTTTTTAATTCTTAATTCTATTCCAAAACTGATTCTAGAAATAAATTTTTGCAAATTTGTGCCCAGAAACAAAAAATTTAACAAACAGATTTCTGTTCCAAAACTGATTCTGGGAATAAAAAAATAGAAATAATTACTGTTTGGCCAGTTGCCAAACACGCCCACATTACAAAAAAATAAATTAATGGGTCAATTTGAATCGGACCATTAATGACCCGACCCACCTGTTTAACAAGTCTTGCTACCTTTGTTTTTTCTTGTGCAATCTCGACCACCAACTCCATTCTTACTCCCGACCGCAGTATAACATGATGCAACAGACCAATTTCATTACGAGGCAGGTCAACTATTCTGCAAACCATCAAGCCCTTTCAGCAGATTGGCACTAGACAAAAGAGTGTCAGTACAAGAAGTATAAATTGCAAGTACAGTAAGCTGCTGCAGCCGACAACGTGAATGATTTTCACCCCGAGCCAAAAGGGGTAAAAGGGAAAAAGAACGAAATCAGATGTCCATTCGGAACAATATACAAATAGAGCAAACTCGCTGGAAAGCAGAAAATCAACTTTGACTATACATTGTGTTCCAATACAACATGGAGTTCGAATTTTAGGAACTGACATAAAATGTGCTACGATACATCTATTTTCCCCACAGAAACAGAAATTTACAACGACAACAAAATTGCTTGAGACTACTCTAGCAAATTTCAATTTTGTTAACATAAAGAATAATCGCCTGCCACTGTAATGCCTAAAACTGGAAATCGGACAATTGAACAGAGTACCTTCAAGAGCCAGAAGAACCCTAGACTCTTTTGGCACTTCCATTTCCCTTTTCCAGAATTCTATCAATTTCTACTGTTGTCATATCCTAATTATTTTTCCTACTAAATGTACATGTCAGCCTACCTGTTATTTACAAGCGTTACCTCAACCTGCTCCTCGTGACTCTCCTTCCGCTATTAGTTAGACGTACCCTGCCTCCTGACCAGTTGTCATCGTCGTCATCCTCGTCATCATCCCCACCGCGTCTAGAACCTCTTCTAGAGGCAGGCCGCTTTGGTTTGATGTTCGCTGTGTAAGCAGAGTAATCAATGGTGTCTTCCCTCAAAGCACTCTTAAATTCCTGCAGTATCAAAGCCATTCAGTTGTCCAAAAATTTGGTCACAAGCACAGTAATTGCACTAAGGCATACATGAATAAGGCAAAGACAGAAGGCTCTGGACCTCCATCATAATTTAAAGTACCTGATATCTTTCCATGACTTCTTGAGAAGTGGAAGGCAAGTTGGTATGTATTCCACTAATATTAAATGGAATATTCTGCTTGGAGAGAACTTCGCTGGATTTTAGTGTCTCATTTGGAGAAAATGACTGATTTGCAAAGGAAAAAATTGCACCAAATTAAGTTAACAATCCTGTTTTTATCTCAGTAGCACTTTCATAAAGATCAGAATTCATCTAACTGAAAGATTACCTGGCACCGAGCATCATTGAGGCCATAAATAATTTTTAGGTGCCTCTTTAGTTTCAACAGAAGCTGCAATGCCGTAGCAGCTAGACTGTCAACCTGCACACCACAAAGAGATATTAGGCTTCATGACAAACTTCTACTAACTTATATGTCCATATGTAATCAAACATTACAATGAATCCAAGGAAAGGCAACAAGTGGGTGCTACCAGAAGCAATGTAGGTGTAGGCAGATTGATATACTTGAAAAGATAGGAAAGTAATTAATTATTTCATTTATTTAGAGATCAGTAGTTCTTTTAGGAGTCATTAGGTGGGCCTGGCCAGGCTGCCCAAGCCTGTCCAAAATCCATAATGTGTATTGAGATGCTACGGGCCAGGCAGGGCTGGGCCAGGCCTGGGACAAAGTTGGGCAGGCTGAGCCTTTTACAGCAAGACCATTGCCAAGCCGACCATTTGTCCTTTGAGTGTCTTAAAACTGGGCCACCATGTGGACTGCACAGCCCGTTGATTGGGTCTAGTGGTTATCAAGATCATAGACCGGGCCTTTTAATGTAAGGCCATTGCTCAAGCCCGACATTTACCTTCAGTCCTCTCAGAGCTGGGCCAGCCCTACAGGCTGTCCACATATTCATCAGGTCTAGTGGTCATCAGGATCATAGAGGAGAGGGTACTCCTCTACCTATTTACTCTTCCAGGCTACAATAATAGAAAGCCAAGGCTAGAATTTTCATAATTACCTGGATTTTCTGCATACCATCCTCAGAGAAGCTAGAAAATTCACCAGACCCACTAAATTGGGGCTTTGCCTCCTCAAAATTAGAATTGTGCAAATTGAACTGATTTGATAGCTGTGGTGGGATACTGCCATTCAAGTCAACTGATGTCGTATGATTGATAAAAGGCTGGTAAGCCAACTCTTGGTATGTGCCATTCAAATCCAGGGATCGTACATTACTGAAGACAGGTTGAGAAGCTGGCCATTGACTAATCCCACTCCCTTGTACCACATCCTGGCTGTCTCTTGGTAATGATCTTGAACAAAATGCCTTTAAATTTGCCTCAATGGTCCCAGTCCGAACTTGCATTACTCGATTTATTGTATAAATCAAATAGAGTGGCTCATCGGGTGTCGTAAACGGCAATGAAGCAAGAATCTCTGTGCAGTGCCTGTGGAATTAAATCAACATTCATGTTATATATACTCCTTGCCACAAACAAACTCAGTGCAAGCATCAGTAATGAACTCACATCAGAAAAGGAACAACTGTATCATTCCATATGGGATTATCAAATTTGCGCACAATTGAGGACATAAACTTGTTCCTGGAAACCCGATTTCCACGAATTAGTTTGTAGATCCTTGAAACTCCAAGCCTTGCTTGAGCAAATGAGATACCATCAGATTTCCCTTTCATATTTCCAGGACCCTTATGAGGGACATTCTCGCTCCCACCATTAGAGGAACCATCGCTAATAATTTGTATAAAAATAAAGGACATTTGCAGCCCATCCCCTAAACGACTTTCGAAAAAAGCAGGATACCTGAAAAGAAGTACATATTAATCAACAGGCCCACATTTGAAACCATCAAAATCATTCTCATTGTTACCACTTACTTCTCATTCATGTTCATCAGCAAATGATGAGCCAACTTTGCATTTACCTCCAGTGGATCAGTTTCAAGCGCTATAAGGTATGGAACACATGTAATGGGATGCACAAGACCTTGACGCAAAACCACTTCCACAATCTGCATTAGACAGTGACGATACTCAAAATTCAAGTGCGCAGAAATGGCTGTGAAAAACAGAAAACTTGCATAAGGTAAATCATGCTTACAATAATGGCAAAGAAAGAAATCAAGCTTACAATAGCACCACAAGATGTTCTCTCTCACTCATATCAATCAGCTATTAAAATTTCTAAACAAAGTCAACTTGAAAGCATTTCCACAGTGAAGTGCTGATTTCAAGTTCTCACCTTGAGGGCAGTCTGACGAACTTGTTCATTTTGGTCTAAGCATCTCTCCAGTATCTTGTCCCAATAGAGTTGAACAATACCCCCACACATGTTAGTATCTCCTGCACCAGCAGCAACAGGAACGCTCTGACTGCTTTCATTGGTGCAATTTGCCTCGTTAGTTGTAACCTCTGTTCCCATTTGAGCTTCAGCATCCAGAAGATATTCATACAAATTTTGGAGAGCTTGCATCTGGTTGGAAGGACAACTTAGTATTATATACCATGAGAGTAGAGAGGTGGCAAACCAGTACAGCATACCTTAATACGAGCATCAGAATCAGAAGACAATGTGGCCTCTATTATTTTGCCTACTTCCTTGTCCAACATAAATTCAGGCCTCGCAATTAAAACAAATCCCAGAGCCTACAAGAATTGTCTTATTATGAGTAACCCTTTCAAAGCTAATTAAAAAATTCAAGAGTCATGAACTAGGAATGTAAGTACCTGCAGGGATCTAATTTTTAAAACAAATTCCTCCTTAAGCAGATACCGTTTGAACAAGCTGAGACTGCTTGCAACATCAATATTCCTGTTGCTTGAATAACCCAGTAAAGAATTGCCGTAGCGGATGAGCAATCCAAGACAAAAAAGAGAACGACCCATTTGCTGAAGTTCGAAAAACAAAATACAATTAGTAGAAGCTCATCAAAGGAAGTAGAGAACACACAAGACATGAATGTTAACCTATGCCAATGAAATCATCTTGTAAGTGTTTAAATTGAGTTGAAGAACTATGCCAATGAAACTCAATAAAAATCTGAACTTTGCAAAGAACTACAAAAATTCACTGCGAATTAAGTCAGGTTATGGTAAGAAAAATTCATTGATCTTCTCACAAACAAGACATTCCTTTGTAGATTCCTTCCAAATATCACCTTCACCACATATGCTCCCACGTAAAATGGGTCGACAAGGAAATTACACAGATCAATTATTTTGTGGCAATCAAGTAGGAAACTTAGATAGCTCGACTGATAACTAGTTGGCTGATGAACCAGTGAAAGGCATTTACAGATAATGTTCCTAAGCTGGTTAAAATATGGAACATCTAATCTAACCCTCAGTCCCGACATAAGATCCCCACTTGACACACTAATGTCAATAAATTCAACTTCCCAGGTCCACATCAGCCAATTGGGAAAAAGACGAAGCAATTGAAAAAAACAGCCGGGATCAAAGTCCTGCACCATTGTCATTCACGCTTGTTCAGAAACCAAATGCATACTCTATGTATAAATGCAAATTAGAAGCCAGAAATCTTTTGATATTAGCGGGTATTAGTATTCAAACTATCCCTAAAAATCCATGATATCTCTACTCCAAGCTGGCTTTCTGGAGTTCTATGGAAAAAGCAGGAAATCTGCAAATTTGCCAATGCTAGCAAATTGAGAAAAAAAGTAGTGACTCAGCAAAAAAGAAAACAAAAAATATAAAAAGGAAACAAAGGAGTAGAATCCAACAACAATGTCTAATATCACAACCATCAGATGCAAAAAAAAAAAAAAAATTCAGACCACACATCCGAACTGGTATGAAAAGGGACTGCTCCATGAGCTTTATGGGGATCCAGCAACGAGAAATCAACTCAATGAACTTTTAATCAAGTTCCACCTTGCTAAGTAAATGGCAGCAGAGTAGAACGAAGAAAACAAATCTTAGTTTACAAAATGATGCGACAAAACGCTAAGTGGGTATTCAAACAAGTGGACTATGTTCAAGCACCAATCCAGAGCTTCCCACATTGCTTTGTGAACATATATGGCGTATCACTCTTTCTTTATAGCCATTGCATTCTGCATGCCAGACATATTTGCAACAAATTTAAAGTCAGTTTTCTCAATTCAAGCTGCTCACCTGCTTGTTCTCAAAGCCCTGCGAGTCCAAATGTTTAAAGAACACCTGTATAAGATACTCAACAACACTAGAACCTTTTCCAGCTACTTTACTCACAGAGCAAAGGCACCTACAACAATTAAACACATTTATGTAAAATTCATTCGCCACACTGTTTTGAAGAATAAAATAGTATCTGAACTCCAAAACTTACAATCTAGGTGCACACATGACCACTCATATGCAACAGTCAGCATGTTTAAAACAACCCATCTATTATGAACCAAACACACCCTCCCACCCATTCCCTAAGGAAAGGGCAGCATATGAGAGAGAGAGAGAGAGAGAGAGAGAGAGAGCCCACAACGAACCACGGAGGGATGTTTGGATGAGTATCGCTTCCTACCTAGAATAACTTGTAAAGACCGCTGTATAAGAACAATTCAAGCTGGTATATAGAAAAGTTTTAAGAATCTCCTGATCCTCCAAACTTGAGTTATCACTTCACTGAATAAAGATCTTTTCTTTTTTCCATTGGGTGGGTTTTTCCTTTTCTTTCTTGGATTTCCATTTGGTTTCCATATCGCCTCAGGAAGAACCAAATAACCCAAACTAAACTGACTTGTAAAAACTACTGTTGAGAAGAAGTATAGATATCCAGTTAAGATAGGAATTGACCGCATCATAAATCATGATGCTAAAGACACTATCTAAAGAGGCAAAATCTAATCAAGGAAAGAAACACGAATGACAAGAAACTGAACTCAACAAAAACTGGTTTTCCTGATTCAGTTCAAGTTAGACAATTTGGGGCTTGGTCCAATTCAGGCCATAAAAGAAAAACCTTGATTCAGTTCTTTCCAATTTATGTGCAAAGCCGAACAACTTGGTCATTGATATCCTTAACATCTATTTGTGGCAGTAGAAAGAAAATTACCCAAACGGGCAGGAATTTGAAACTTACTTGATGCACGCATGGACAACTGTTAAAAAAGAATGCCGTACAATCATATGCTTCAAATCTTGCTCTAGTTCTTCAATAACACTTTGAGGTAACTTCCGAAGCAAAGGAAGAACAGCATCAATAATGAAGATGATACTTTCCAGCAATTGTGCCACCACTCTATTGTCACCCTAAAAGTAAACAAACCAATCACATGTCAGTAATGCTTCTTTTGGTTCTCTTCTTCAAGAACTCAGTTTCTATAGAGATTAAAAGACAAAGAAGCATTAAGCACAAAGAGGAGCAGAGAGATGTTTCAGTCCGATTCGGAATGTAAAGTGGAATCAATATAAGTAAGTCAAACGGACACATAATTCCAAACCAACCGGATGAGTCTCTACTAGAACACTATCAGCAAAGGAGGCAAGTATCTTCTAGCAAATGACGATTTATTGATTTCAGTCCAATGTTTCAGTTGCAGCACCATGTTCTCAGAATAGAACTCATTGAGCATTCTGACTCTGACAGTAGCAACCCACACATTCTCATGGTATGAGAAGATAAAATGTGAAGTAAAAATTAACGACCATAAACTTGTATCTATAACCTGACTCTTGAGATACGGGTGCAAAGTCACCACAAATTGGGAAGGGTCAGATGCTGGAGCAAGGAGTGTCGGATCCACAACGCAGAATGCATGCAGAACCATCACGTAAGGAAGTGACCGCACCTCTGCTTCCTCAGTGCTTGATTCCTCCACCTGAAAAAGGTAAAATTCCGAACACAGCTTCAGATCCAATAAAAAGACAGCAACTGCACACAAAAAGATGCGCAAGAAGGAAGAGATACCTGCAAAATCTTTTCCAGCAAGCTCTTGCACATTAACTCACAGCGCTTTCGAACTGATGCTAGTAAAACAGGGTTGATTCCAGCAGCTTTTGATGATTGTGGAAGAAAATCAAGTGCTAGATTGCGCTTCATAACAGTCACAAGAAGTTGGAAATTTGGCATCCTCCTTAACATTTGGACTATTTGCTCGGTCTTTTTAGCAACCTCTGATGGAACGGAACTACCGTCACTGTAAATCTGAGTCTGGGAACTGGGTGGTTCCTCAAACCAAAATTCATAAAAAGTCTTGCAGACAAGATCCTGCAAATAAAAGAAGCAAAAAAAAAAAAGATCATGTGCTGTACTTTCAACAAGATCTTCGGGAGTAAGGATCAACTGAATTATGACCAGTGTGTAAACTATATCCTTTAAGAACTGCTATCATGTAACCATATAATTAATATAATCAATAAGAAAATGCCAGAAGACTTGTTGCTGATGAATGTAAGGTACTAATGAAGAAACTAGATTGGAAAAGACAAATATCATCTATAAAAGAATAGTTTACAAAGCAAGCAAGCATTTTTTAAGCAAAACATAAGAGCTTCCTCTCAGCGATCCAGTCATAGTAGATACCACATAAGAAAATATGAATAATCCAAGTTTTCACTAAAAGTTTAGAACAGAAACTGGAGTTTTTACGTTTAACAATAAAAATACTTGCAAATTAAGAGACGAGCAAGGAAATTACGTTCAGACCAGTACCTCAAATAAGCAAAGCTAAACTAAGCATAAATTCCTTATTACCTGAATACTAGACTCATCATCACTAACACGAGCAATGATCTCAATGCAAGCACTAGTGAATTCAGAGAAATTAGCATTTGAAGTGCACATGTCCCGGATGATTTTGATAGCTCGTTTTCTGACACTAACTCCAGTGTCTTTAATTCTCTCTGCAACCTTCTCAAAATACTGAAAAGCAAAATGTAATGTGAGATAGATATAACTGCCAGAAGTGTCTTCACAAAAGAATTGCATGGATGAGTATGGTGATTAACCTGTGATCCAACATCAGGATGTGAAGCAATATGCCTACCGACAAGTTCCAATGCTGCTTCTCTCACAGATATAGCAGAATCACAAAACCTCCCTTCAACAGCAAGCTGCACACGTTTGTCACGCAATACCTCTGGGTCGGTCTCCACAATTATACTTACCTGTTCTTGTCAAACAAATATCACATACAACATGTTATCAAAAACTATGTACCCATAGGTCAGTTTGCAAAATAGACTTTTGACTTACCGCTTTTAGAGCCTTGGCCCTTATAATAGGAGAGTTTTCCCTCAGACTTGCCTGAAATCAATCACATTGTGAAAAAGCACACTCATTTGACAAGCTCGCTAAACCTGAAGAGCAGACAAGATTACTAACCAAAAGCATGTGAAGGATCTTATCAAACCCTCTGGAAAAGGAATTTTTTTGTCCCATAGCTAAAGTGATCTTCTTGATACAATCTCTTGTCAAAGTTGAGGAAACAGTACCAGAATCACGCACTACAGTCTTTGACTTCAGTCTAGCAAGATAGTAAAATAAATTTTCCTGAAATTTTGGATCATCCTTGTACCAAAGGCATAAATAAAACCTGCATGCAAGTAAATCTTACATCAAGGTAAAAAAAAAAATCAAATGATTGAAAAAGAAAAGACAAGAATTAAAGACAGACACCCACCAACGAACAAAGACATGCACATCGTCAGTGGAACTGGAATCCTGGAGGAAATTAAGAAGAAGCTGCTGAACAACTTCAATATTCGTAATTGAACTAAAAGATTCTGGATTTTTATCAACGTGATTTCTTTTGGTGTCCTTGCAATGGGATTTGCAAAATGATTGCAGTACAAGGAGTTGCTTTCTGCAGATGCAAAATTGACAGCTCCAGCTATAATCAGGAACTACATGCTCTCTTGCACCCATGCATTCAGCATGGAACAATCTTCGACAGCTTTGACAGGTAAACAATGATCTCTCTACCCTCCCATCACCACAGACAGAGCAAACATCCTTTGGATAACTTTGGTCAACATTATCACCATCAACTAATTCTCGTAGCAACAAAAACTTGTTCCTCCGGTAAATAACAGCATCATGTTTTAAGCGGGCGGCAATCGTCCCAAGAAGGTCGATGGCCATGGATCGCGCAGCTATATCTTTGGATTTCAGCCCAGCATTCTGTAGCAGTAGGACACAAAAGACCTGCAGGTAGATCACTGCTTGAGAAGAGGAGAAAAGTACTTTCAATAACAAAAGAAATAACAATTATTCAAGGTCAAGGCTAAGTTGTGATGCACAATGCAGAAGATCATACTAAAAACTAACAGAAACAAATAGTAGTTGTGCTTTGACAACAGCTCTCTCAAACAAACCATTTCTCCAATAGCTGAATAATTAGAAAATGGGTGGTTCACAATGTATGTATAGCACATTTCTCATCAAACTCATCAAAAAATTTAAGATTGTTAAAGAAAATGTATTGCTAAATTATTGGCTTGTTTGCTATGTTTTGCTTTTCCTTTTCCTTGATAAGCAAATAGAAATTAACTAAGAGTACCAGGGGCATTTCATCCCATTTATACAATCGAGCTCAAAGCTAAAAGAGAGCCCATTTACAAGACAACACAACATGTATGTTTTTGTTCATTTAGAACCCGAACATTCTACTAGAGAGTCGATTGCTCAATGATGTAATTACTTTTTTTAGCAGCATTTGATCGCAGTTGTCTCTATATCCTCATCCTACAGGTGAATAAACCATGAGGAAAAGCTTTGCAGCTTTCGTTTTTCTTATAAGGTTCTGAGAGGATCTTCTGATATTCATAAATCTCCAAAATGAAATAGCTAAGCAATAAATGCTTTTAAAATGTAGATTGTCCCTATTTCATAACCAAGAAGACTGAGTATTCATATGCACTTTACCTCCAGAATAGGAGCTGAAGCAGGATATTCAGGTAAGTTCAATGTGGTCAGCAAATCCATAACAAGATTTTCCATCATTACTTTTATCTCAGATGCATCCTGAGTCTTTACACTAGTAAATCGCTGCAGAACACGGGACCAGAAAAGACAACACGCCTCTGTGATTGCTTCATGACACTTTGTGAGATAAGTACCATCATGTGAGACTTCCATGATGGAAGTAATATCAGATGCCTGCCTTAAAACTTCAGGAATGTTAGCACCACAGTGAACTAACTGAATCAGCAGGGCAGTAATCATCTGAATTTGCCTCTGATCTTCATCAGGCAGGTGATAGGCTCGTGTTGCACGCTTAGAGAAGGGCAACTTCCAAAGCAAAAGAAGCATTTCGTCGATGACATAAGCACGATGCTGTGCATACCAATAGAATATCTGTTCCAACCATGAGAATGCTTAGAAGAAGCAAATGGATACTTTCGACAAAATACACATGTAACTTTGGGACAAAAAGCCATACCCCACTAATTAAAGCAATGGCCTTAAGTTGGAGTAGCTGGATATTATCCACCAAAACGTTGTAAAGTTTGTTTTCACCAACTGTAGAATGCAACTGTCTGAAAGCTTCTCGATTAACAGTAGATCCTTAAGTAAACCAAGAATAGTACACAGCTTCTGAAGTACTGTACTAGCAGCAGCTGAGACCCTAGAGGACAACAAACAGAAAAAAAAAATGACTCAGAATATCTCGATTGAGATATGTGAAAAGAATCTCCCAAATTAATGTTATAAAAAGCAGACCTATTCACTGTTGATTTCTTTGCTTTCACACTCTTAACAACACGGCGTTTCTTACTGGGACCAACATCTGCATCCGCTTCATCATCTTCATCAACTAGAATTTAAAACCATATAAAGCATTTTATCAGATAATAAAAGTCATTGAGCCCAAACGTGAAAGAAATAGTTCCAGGGTTCCATGGCATTTCATGGTAAAATAAGTCTCTACTTGAACGATACACAACAAAACATTCACGAAAAGGCTAACCTTCAGGAGCTCCTTGTTCAACAGGTTTATGCAAAGCGCGGTAGGATGGATCATAGATACACATTATGTCCATTATTTGACGTCGAGAGAATTCAAGAATCCTCTCAATGATCTGCCATAAATAATGCACAATCAATTTCCATTAAGTACTGAAGACTGGAGATGGATAACGTACACTGGGCATAAAGGGAAAACAGTGAAAGGCTAAGAAACTACTTGCGAAGGCAAAACTACCTCTTCACTATAAAGATGCTTTGGCATCTGATTATGAGCCATTACTGCCAGAGCTGCATGTATGGATTCCAAAGCACAGAGGAGGGAGGAAATTGCATCCGGATCTGACTGGAAACACAGAATACTGTTAATAACAGTAAATTTAAAGAATTACACTTTAGTTGTTTATGTATTTTAGTTAAAAGATAAGAATGGAGCTTATCCCAACAAAGCAGAAGTTGTACATAATTGAATCAGTTCATATACTAAAATTGCTAGAAGAATAATGAATTTTTTTGTCATCAACACCAAAGATTGCATAGTAAACATACATGATCACACTGATCAATGGACAGGCCTTCTGCTCGGTGGATCTGATGATCTAAAACCCTTAATAGTTTAACAAGAGTATCTGCAGGAACTAAATGTAGAAGCTTCTTCGCACGAACTGACATGATTTCATTAACAAGTATCCTAAGATCAGTAATAGGCATTGAGATCCACTCTGCTTCATCTCTATCATCTCCAGAAATCTCAGCTCTGCTACAGATGTCCTCCAACATGTCAGAAAACCTTCCAACCATATCATCTAAGAAGAGACCTAATGAATTAGTTGCTTTGTAATTGAATGAATGTAAAAAGTTAGATAATTAAATATAAAAAATCAGACCTTGGGATTCAACAGGACTAGGTCCAACATCTCTAGGGATTTCATCACGTACTTTTTTCTTAACCTTTGGTTTTCGAGAAGATGTAGAGACTTCCTGCAAATTCAAAAACATAAATTTGCGAACAAAAAGTCTGTCGTGCACAGTTAAAGCAGCATGAACACTTACATTAGCAAGAGCATTATCAAGCTGATTATTTCGATGTAGAGGCAATTCTTTTTGTGCTTGACTTGCATAAGTAACATTAAGTTGAAGAGGCTTCTCGACATGTACTGTACTTTGAAATATGTGCTCTTTGGTATGACCTGAGAAACTTGAACAATGCAATGAACATTAAGAACAGAAAAGGTACATATATTTAGAAATAACCGCATCCTATAACACTGTTTAAGGCTAACAAGAAGCATTAAATCCAGGGACCTTGTCATAATGCATAAAATGTTGAAGATTAGAAAAAGGAGAAAAATTGAAAAACTTGCAACCCAATCGAGTCTTGCAAGTAACAGATTTGGCAACATAAATTGATTCTTCTAAAGATCAGCTTTGTCCAAAATAAGAAGACTACAAAGAGAATGTCCAAACAAGAAAACAAAGCTTCTAGGTCTATGCGCCAGTAATATAGAAGATGGTCAGATAAAATTAAAAGTAATCTCTTATTGGCAAGAACAGCAACAGAATATACTGCATTACCTGGAGAAAAGCACTCAAAGGCTTCGGGATTTTGATAAAGAACTTCTTCATAAAGTTTTAATGGCTCCACATAGCTATGTGGTATCACCATCAAATCCTCCCTAAGCTTTCTGGAATAAGGTAAAAAGATAAGTCAACATCAAGCTGAATAGGTCAAATACTCCCAGAAGTAAAGGAAATCCAAGACCATAAATTCATGAATAAGAGATACAGCGAATAAATGAGGGAGAAATTTAACAGCAGCAAGTTAAATTTCACTGAGGCACTTCCATCTATGATATAGGGACAAGTGATCCTCATCCATCAATAGACTAATAGTCAAACAAAAGCCCATAAAATGCCCTAAAGCCAAAAAGTCATATTGTATGAATTGATCAAACTATCTCACATGATGTATCACAGTATCACTTCACAAATGGCAGCAAATTTTAGCATCTCATCTAAAGATTCGCTTACAAACCTCCTTGACACTTGTTGAGCATCCTTTAACGCTTACTTTCTAAAAAACACACTGCTTTACATAAATATCCTGTAAGCTCAAAGAGCCGGTGGTGCATCGCGGAGAACTATAAAATGATGCTTCATCCATTCCATTCAAACTCAGTATGTTTGGTTGAGGGCAATGTGAGGAAATGAGAGTAAGTATGTACCTAGAAACTTACTTTTGTTGTCTAGGTGGATAAATTGAGAGGTGAATGGGTGGAAATGATAGGAAGTATTTCCTTGGGTCCACCGTCAATTTCCCTCCAAAAGTGGAAGGAAATGGAGGAAATTACTTCAACATAGTTTTTTTTTTTCAATTTTTCCATTCACTCCAATTTCGAAATAGAATAGGACAAAGGAGGTTACATCAATCACTGACTCTGTTTCCCTCCATACCATCTCCTCAATGTGCATCCAAACAAGAAAAAGGAAATCAAAATCTCCTTTCTCTTCCTTTTTTCCCTTATGTCCTTGACTTAGATAATGATTTCGATATAATAGCTTACGAAAAGAAAGTATGTTTAAGACTAGTGCTCTTCGATGTGCAAACTACTAAGCTCCTAAGCATGAAAAGCACGATAAGAACGAGCTAATCATATGGCTCGTATTGCAGATATTACAGCAATTTGCTATCACTGATTCGACCAGGAGAGATATCCTGGGGAAAAGCTACAACTGTATAACATATCCCCAATAAAACTAGCACGCCCTAAAATAACAGAAACTGCCACGCTTCCAACAGTACAATCCTCAAAACACCATCATCCTCTAGAATAATCTGAACATCGACTTAGTCACCAACATAACCATACCTAATCAAACATAGAAACAAAATCCACATTGCCGAGGCGCATCACAAGGTGACAAAAGACAACCACGAAACTCGAGATAAGAGACTAAAAGCTGCAGAGTTATCGCCATCTGTGCACGGCTCGACAAATTAGAATTTAGATTTCACAAAATATAGCATTCGTCTGTCACATTGCAAATGCCAGCAAATCATGATCTCCAAATTTAAAGTGAAAAGTCCAGAAGAAACAACAAATTTCCAACATTCGCTCGGCCGGTATAACTGCAGAACTCCGACGTTATGAAGTCGTTAATTCACCATGCCTGTCCATTACCCCACACTCACCGAAGTAAAATAGAAGAGAAAAAGCAGAATACGATCATAAAAAGAACTATGCCAACTGCCGAAGCTAGAAAAATAAGTAGAAGCCGAGTCGCCTGGTAATTTCAATTTCCTCGATAAGAAAGAGAGACGGATAAGAGAAAAACACTGGAACGCAACTTCAGCTCAAGGACAGTCGAGAAGAGGGCGAGCGAAAGGAAATGCAAGCACTCACAAGTAAGAGACATCGGCGTTGCGAAGCAGATCAGCGATTTTGCTCGACTGAGCGAGGACGTCGGCGCGATTCAAGCTCCTCCGGGGGAACGAACCGGCGGCGGCGCTCCGCTCGTCGAACAGCCGCAGCTCCTGATCGGACGCGCCGAAGAACACCGGGAGCGAGGGCAGCGGGAGGCACGAGGCCACATCGGAGTGCACGGTGTTCGACAGCCCGATGCCTCGGTAGCTCCAGCCGGGACCCGAGCTCGGACCGACCGGGTTGCTCATCGACGGCTGACGAATCTGCGATTCCGCGGGCGGCGCGCGGGCTCCGGGCGGTGGCGGGGGCGCAATTCGGAGGAGATCCGGGAGCGACTTCGGCTTGTGTGGAGTCGCGGGAGAGAGAAGGGGAATTGGAGCCCTAGAAACGAGAGAAAATTGGATGATGTAAATGGCGGGGAAAATGAATTAAGGGCAAAATGCTCGTCCGCAGTGTTTCTTATTTTTTCTATTTACTTTTATTCTTTTTTTTTCCGGGAAAAAGAAAAGGAAAAAGACGGAAGAGGGATTTTGTTTTTGTATGCAAGCATGGAAAAAAGGGGTGCGACTAAGTTACGTATTTGCCCTTGAGAGCGCATCGAAGTTACGTATTTGCCCTTCGCCACTACATGTTAGGCAAGTGTTTTAGCTTAGCTTGTGATTGGGGTGAGCTCGTTAGCCTTAGTTTTCTCGGGCCAATACATTATTATATGGTGAGGTTTATCTTTCCAAATTCTTTTTCTTTTATTAAGGTTGATTAAGAGTTTTGAAATAAAGGTTTGCCAGTTGAGTAGAGTATGAAAAAAGGGATTATTGGATCGAAATAAATCTCCAAAAAAAAAGATATATTTTTAAATCCATCGTGAGAAATAATTAGAAAGACTATATAATTGGAATGATATAAAGAAATTGAATTTTTGCTAGAGCTCAACTCTAATAAAAAATCAAGATAGTCGAGCTTGACTTAACTCGAGTCAATAACAACCGGTTTATAAATGAACTTGAGCTAAAACTTGTAAAGATTAATTAATTTGATGCAATTATAAATGAGTTGGTGCGTGTAATTTTAAGAAATTATGTGCCCTTTTTTATAACTATTAAATATCTTTAAGCAAAAAAGATAAAACCCGATTGGACTCACTCAGGCTCCGAGGTCGTTGCTCTTAGCATTGGTAGCTTGAACTCGATTTAATTGGCAAGATCAAGTTCCAACTTCACTTGAATAGAGGCAAGCCGATGATGAATAGTCATCAAATCGTATATAAAAAAAGTTCTAAACTTATTGCAATTGTAACAATTCAGTTTTAATTTTTTTTACTAATTGATTCTTAAACCTTTTACATTTATATCGATTTAATCTATATGGCCAACTTTGGCTAGCTAGTATCGAGGTGGATGCCAATTGTCTTACGTGGTATCGTCGGCACAAATATTGATCATTTTTAATAATATTTTAATTTTTTTTTTGAATTTTTATTGTCCTTTGTTTTCTTTCTTTTTTCTTCCATTCTTCTTCATTCTCTAGCCAATCGCCGAAGGCAAGGGCTGGCGAGATCGACCTCGGGCGAGCCTTGCCCAGACTGCTCACTAGGCTGGTGGGGGCTCAAGCCTCATCAGTGGCTAGGCGAAAGTTGGTCAAATGGACTGAATTGACATAAATACAAAAGATTTATGACTCAATCAACTAAAAAAAAAAAAAAGATTTAGGATTGAATTAGCATAATTATAATAAATTTATGACTTTTTTTTGTAATTTTTCCTCAAATTGAGTCAGGACAATCAGCAAGTAATTCGACGAAATTTCATCCCTATTCGTGGTGATATTTTTTTTCCATTTGTCAGAGGAGCTGGAATCTAAAATCAAATGAAATTCGAAGTGTTAATTGACTTTGGAATCCCATAGAGGTGTTCATTTCGCGAAGGCGCCTTGTAGAGCGGCTCTCCCTCTCGTGCGTCCACCGTTGGCACTCGCAGCGGTGCTTAAGCGAAAGTATCTCTTCTTATTCACGTTGCCACATTTTATTAACAAGTGAGAAACAAATCGGAGCTCGAGTTCTTTTAATAAAGTGCAACACTAGAGATATTATGATTAAGAGTTAATATCACCAAAAACCTCAAATTGATACACCCGTAATAAATTTACCAGAAACTGATTTTTTAACCACCAAGAATATCAAACTAGTACATTTGTGACAAATTTATCTTTCATTAGTTTCCGTTAAATTGGATTAATGCAAAAAAAAAATCACAAATTGGTATATATGTAAGAAATGGAGAGTAAAATATAAAATCGATACATTAGTCAACTGTCCCGTATTATTTAACAAAGTAATTTAACAGTAAAATTTAACGAAAACTAATCGAGGGTAAATTTATCATAGGTGTACAAGTTTAGAATTTTTTATGGTAAAAAAATTAATTTAAAGTAAATTTGTCACGGGTATATTAATTTGGGGTTTTTATGGTATTAACAACATGATTAATCTACTAAATTGTTAGGAAACTCCTCATGTGTATTTGAGTGTATACATGAAATATTCCCAACATATACAAATTTATATGTGAACGTTGTTAACAACGGGGATGTTTGTGGTAGTGAAGAGTTCCTTTATCGTGCAAATGGAGAATACAATTATGAGCCGAAAGTGTTAGAATTTAAAGGACCTTTCGATTTTGCAAAACAAGCTAGGGTATGGCATAATCAAGAAGCTTGGATGGACCGAATAGAAAAGAGAACAACTTGGAGAACAGAAGAACATCGATATGCTCGGAAGGACCTCATTGCAACGGTTGAACAAATCGATATTTCGAAAATCATTAGGTCCGGAAGAATAACTTTGAAGAGGAAGTTCATTACGGATGGAGGGGACGATCTTTACATTTGGCCATGGGTTGACTTGGGAGTTGACCGAGATTTGATGGAGGATGCACAGGACGCAAGGCACAATTTAAACATCAAAAGTGGGTTGTCCTTGTCAAAGTGAATCCTACCACGCGTGACTTGGATGGAGTCAATCGACTTTTTACCTTTGGGGATCGATGGTCCGCTTTTTGAGTTTATAATTTCCAAATTTCAGCTGCACATCACGGAACTAGAGATTGCAATCATTCCGAACTAATTAAAACCCGAGTCGATCAAATGTCGACCAAAGAAGTTATCATTGGTCAAGCTCCGGTCAAACTTTCCAATACTAAAAAAGGTATCAAAGCCAAAATCATACGTAGAGGTCTCGAAACCAAATTAAATTTCTAAATCTCTAAGTTACGGTAAATGATATTTTTTTAAAATGTTATGTCGTCGAAACGAGGTTCAGTTCATAGTCTAAGCCTTAGGCCCTACTATGAGCTAAAATTTCGGGTCCATGATTTTGCGAATATATTTATGAAGATTAGGCTAGTTGGGAAGCCCTCGTGCAATGTTCCAATGACGCAAAAATCACACTAATAAGACTTCAGATGCAAAATTTACGGGCTCCGAAAGTCTCATGCCTCCGGGTGAAGCTGCCTCACATTAACCTGAAGCGCCTACCAATTGTCGTGCTATTGAGGTATGTTTTGGGCTCCCTCTCTTTAGGTTTCATAGAGAAATGTATGTTAAGATGTCGTGCAGTATGTAAGGGTGTCAATAGTTCGGTTCGATTTGAGTGTCTAGGAAAACCGAACCAAATTGTTTAGACGTGTGCTTGATCCGAACCAAAACACCACACGAACCGAATATAATCTGAACTAAAAACGTGATTCAGTTCAAATCAGTTTTGTTCGGTTTTTGATTTTTCTTTTTTATCTTTTTTTGCACTTCTTCCCTTCCTCTTCCTCCTCGTCTTCTTCTTCCGCTCTCTCTCTTCCCTTCTCTGTGAGACGACTACTTTTTTCTTCTTCCCATAAGAAGCAGGTCGATTGATGACCCACCATCGAAAGGCCCCACCAGGTCACCGGAGTCCGCCATGGACAGTCGCCGGAGACCGAACTTCCGGCGACTGCACCCGCTCTAACAACAAAAAAACGAGGACCGGGACTCGGATGACCCGTTTGGTTAATGGCAGCCACCACAAACACCTTGGAGCCACCGTCGCTGGCCCAAGTGGGACTCGGTCTCGATATCGGCATTAGTCGACGAGCTGACGGGCGAGGCCATGAACAAGTGCTATGAGGGGCTCATCATGCTACAGCCAAAGGCCGTCAAGGGGAAGGGCGCGTGGTACTAGGCGCACCTTGAGCCCATGCTCGTCCACGATGCCAACACCGGCCTCGCCAGGGCCATGAAGTTGCACTCCCTCTACGAGGCCATCTTCTCTGCCTCCGAACCGTCCTAGACCGCCTCCCGAACACCTCAAGCGTGGCACCTAGCCCAACGTCAAGAAGCCAAAGTGAAAAATGTGTTTCATCACTTTTTGGGAGATGATAATACTAGGGATGATCGGTTCCCAGTCCGGTCCGGTTCCGAGTGGAACCGAGAACCGGACTAGGAGAACCGGTTCTTAATTTTGAGAACTGTGGACCGAACCATCGATCCTAGGACCGGGAATCGGACCGACCATCGGTCCGGTCCGGTCCAATAGAACCAGTCACTTAGGATTTAGTTTTTTTTTTTTGGTCAATTACTTAGGGTTTAGTTCACATTTTACTAATTTTTATCGATGAATTTATGTCAATGAAGTTCACTTAGAGTTGCTCACATTTTACTAATTTTTATCAAAGAATTTATGTCAATAAAGTTCACTTAGGATTTAGTTTACATTTTATTTTTTTTGAAGAAAAAATATGTCGGTCCGGTCCGGTCCGGTTCCCCCTTGGAATTAGAAACCGGATTGCTCGGATACCGGTTCCACTTTTAAGAATCGGGAACCAGACCGGCACCCATTAGAACCGCCCAAATAGTGTCGGTCCGATTCGGTCCGGGCGATTCCCGGTTCGGGCGGTTCCGTTTGCACACCCCTAGATAATACTGTGAGGGAAGAGGAAGAGAGAGAACAAAGCAGGAAAGAGAGAGAGAGAGGAGAGCAATGAGACAGCAAAGGCAGGGAGAGAGAGAATAAAGTAAAAAGTGAAATAGAGAGAGAAAAGTGAGTGAGAGGTGAGCAGTAGTGAACAGTGAGATTGAGGGGAGAGAGCGCGCAAAGGGAAGAAAAACACATTAAAAAATCAAAATCTGATCTGATTGAATCGACCTGAACTGAACCATTATGCTAACCAAATTCATTTCCTTATTATCGTAACCGAAACCGAACTAAATCGAAAATGCATGAATTTTCGGTCCGGCTCGTATCTCGATTCAATTTTTCGGTTCGGTTCTGACACCCCCTTAACAGTATGTTTAAATTCTTAGATTAAAAATGCAACATTGTGTTGCCAATTTGAAGAGTCAAAAACACATGTTTTTAGGTCATCCTAATGCCAATATCAAATCTTAAAATTTTAGAATACGCCGTTATACTATCATTTTAGAAAGTCTATGGTACATGCCTTTAGGCCGTCATAATGCTAAAATGAATTCTCGAAACATGAAGGCTCCGTTTGTTTGGCAGAAAATATTGTATTTTTGGAAAATGTTTTCCCGGAAATCATTTTCCTAGAAAATGTTTTTCCGGAACATAATTTTTTGGTGTTCGGCTGAAATATGAAAAAGTTTCAAAAAATATTTTCCAACGTTAGGCAACGATCGCCGCCGGCTGTGTTCTTTTTCCTTCTTCTTCGGTAGATTGCCACCCACGGCCACGACTGACGTTTAGTGACCAACCAGAGGCGAGCTCGAGCGTTGCCACAGACCGAAGAGGCCCCAGCTCGCCCGACCGCCGAGCTTGGGTCTCGCAAGATCAGCCTCGCCCGAGGTCACTCGATCCGGCGAGCTCGACCTTGTCCGAGGTCGCCGGATCTAGTGGGGCCCGAGCTCTCTAGCCATGCGAGCTAGGGCCTCGACGGACATTGGCGAACCTCGTCCGAGGTCATTGGCGAGGCCGAGCTCGCCGGTCGTCAACTGGCTGAGGTAGAAAAAGCAAAAGCAACAAAAAAAAAAAAAGAAAATAGGAAGAAGTCTGAAGCAGAGCTTCAAACTTTTGGAAAATGACTTCCGCTTATGAGAAGCGGAAGTCATTTTCCTTAAAATAATGAAGGATTTGGGAGTGGGGAAGGAAAATGTTTTCCCACGGAAATATTTTCCGTCCCCGAACACCGAAAAATGTGGAAAATATTTTCCGGAAAAATATTTTTCCGGAAACGAACACAGCCGAAGTATGTTGTAATGCTGCACAAATTCTACTAGAAATTGAGAATGTTTCTAGGCCGTCATAATGATTATTTTGCATCTTATATATGAAATTAGATCGTACGATGTTGTACATATAAGCTGTACATTTTTTATGGGATATAAGGTGGTAAATATATGCAAGTGCTTGCATTAGAGTACGCTCCCTCATTTGTGAGCTAACCCGTAGGTTATATACCAAAGGGAATGGGTGTTTGCAGGTAGGCTATGGCAATATGATTGGAGATCAAAAGGCGAGATTCAAACCCATGAATTAAGGTCTCGTATGTGAGGGAAAATTGTTAAAAAATTCATAAACTTATTGCACTTTTTGTCAATTTAATCATAAACCTTTCAATTTTGCTAATTAAGTCATAAACATTTTACCTTTTGCCAATTAAATCTATCCGATCAATTTTGATCGGAAATCGATAACATGGACGCCAGTCGTGCCAAATCGCTGACGTGGACACTAACTATCATACGTGGTATGGGCGGCGCTAACATGGACATATTTTAATAATATTTTAATTTTTTTAATAATTTTTCTGATTTTTCTATTTCTTGTTTTTTTCCCTCTTTTTTTCCCCTATTCTTTTTGCCAATGGCTAATGAACGACCGCTGGCAGGTGGTGGTTGGCGAGGGCTAGCCTCACTAGATCTAGCACGGTTGACCCTTGCCTAGGCCACGAGAGCCTTGCTGAGCATCGCCTTGGCCCAAGCGATGTTGGGAAAGGGTTAGCCTTGCCAAATTTGGCAATGCTAGCCCTCTCTAGCTTTCGCCTTCGCTGAGGGTCGGCCTATTGACCCTTGCCTACCTTGCTCGGCATCGTCTGGGCCAAGGTGACACTCGGCAAGGCCACTATGGCTTGGGGAGGGTTGGCCTCACCAAATCTAGCGAGGCTAACCCTCGCCGACCATCGCCTGTGGCCGGTGGTTGCGGCAAAAAGAATAAGGAAAAAAAGAAGGGGAAAAAATAAAAAATTTAGAAAAATTATGAAAAAAAATTATCTAAAAATGTTCATGTTATTGCTAGCCATGCAACATAAGACCACAGCATCCACGTTCGCAATTTCCAGTCAAAATTAATTGGATGGACTCAATTGATAAAAGATGGAAAGGTTTAATACTCAATTAGCAAACTTCAAATGTTTATGACTGAATTGGCAAAAGTGTAATAAGTTTAGGACTTTTTGGACAATTATCCCCATATGTGATAATTTATTTTCATGATTTTGAATTGAATAATAATTTCTTACTTAAGTTATAATTAGGCTTTGACCTTACCAATAGGAAAAGGCACGTTTCTACGAAAATGTTACCATGTCCAAGTAAAATCACAAATTAAATGAAAATGGCTCCTTGAGTAGAATGGGAAAATTACCAAAAAAGTCCTAAACCTTTTGCAACCGTACCAATTCAGTCCTAAACCTTTTTTTTTTTGCCAATTTAGTCCTAAACCATTTGCAAATCAGCCAATTCAGTCATTTTGGCCGGCCGGCACTGACGAGGCCGCCAGCCGGCTGACGTGGCCCCAACCGGCGTCCACGTGGCAATATTTTAATATTTTTGAATTTTTTTTTTTCCTTTTTTTTTTTCTTTTCCTTCTCCCCCTTGGCTTGTCCGGCCAGGGAGGAGGCTCGCCTGGAAGGCGAAGTCAGCCTCGTTGCCGCTTAGGCGTAGCCACTATGGCAAGCCCCCGCCCAGCCATGGTGAGCTCACCTAGCTCCGGCGAGGCGGCTTCCCTCACCATGGCGAAGCTCCACCACCGGACTTGGGCGAGCTTGTCCGCCCGGAAGAGGGCCCAGCTTGCCTCGCCAGAGCTAGGCCCTCTTGCTGGCGAGCCTCTCCCGGGCCTATCTCGCTGTGGGAGAGAAAAAAAAAAAAAAAAAGAAAAAAGGAAAAAAATTCGAAAATAAAAAAATATTAAAATATTGCCACGTGGACGCCGAACAGCCCACATCGGCCACGCTAGCGGCCACGCGCCACTAAAAGGACCAATTGTCTGGTTTGCAAAAGGTTTAGGATTGAATTGGTAAAAAAAAGGTTTAGGACTGAATTGGCACAATTGCAAAAGGTTTATGACTTTTTTGGTAATTTTCCTAGTAGAATGACGTACATGCCTCACATCATCATAATTGAATATGATTTATCATGTCATGTTGCATATGAATATCATTATGTCATGTCATTTCTTTAACATATTTTGAACTTGATCTACCACGTCATATTACATGTGAATAATCCATGTTATGTCATTTTGTGTCATATCATATCATATCATTCATCATCTTATTTTGAATCCAATTTGTCATGTCATGTTGTATGTCAATATTGCAATGTCATCTGGTTGACACCTTAAATTATCCCTAAGATTTAGATAAATTAAACAGTTGACTTGGGGTTGACTGAAATTAATCAATGTTTGGCTGACAAGCTACAAGGCTCAAAACAACTTTTCGACTTCAAAAATGGGTTATGCTCGTCAAAACGAGTTTTTTGACATCCATATTGCCGTAAAAATCCAACGGTCAATTTTTTACCTTTCCCGGGCAGTTGTCCATTTGCGCAATGTCACAAAGCTTGCGGATTTTAGATTTTAATTGCACGTCATGAAAGTTAAACCATTCCAACGCAACAAAAGCTGGGTCGATCTGACGTTGGATGAGGAAGTGATCGCTAGTGAAAGTTTGGTCAAATTTTCCAATGTCTGAAAAAGATCTCAGAGCCCAAAATCATACCAAAGGTGTAGAAAGCGAATGATACCTTCCGTGCCACTAAGTTAGTGTAAATAATGATATTTCAAGTGTCAAGTCGCGGAATGATGTCCGATTCGTAAACTCGAACATTAGGCCTCGTATGGGAAAAAGAATTCAAGTCCATCATTTATTGATTTAACCTATCAATATTGGGCACATAAGGAAAGTTATTGTCGTGAGGGTTCCAACACCACAAAATTCACGCTAATTGAACGTCAAGTGCAGAAATTGCGAGCTTGGGAAGAGGCGACACCAAAGTCTTTGTGTAAATAGGAAGGATTTTAGACTAAAAGATTTTCATGAAAAATAAAAAGGGTTAATATCACGAAAACCCCAAACTAGTACACCTATGATAAATTTACCTCAAACTAATATTTTGACAACCAAAAACTCCAAAGTGATATACATGTAACAAATTTACCTTTCGTTAATTTCTATTTAATTTTACCGTCATTATTGCTGCGGTTCCGTCCATAGGGCAAATCCCTCTTCGGCAGCGCTAAACCAGTAAGCACGTGTTTGTGGCGTTGCGTCACTTGGATGCACCAAATGTGCAGTAATTGGAAACGCACGTGTTGTTCATTCAATTTCTTCATTTTGAGAGGCATTAACAACAAAGCAGAAAACTGCATGTATACATAAGGCCAAGTCAATTTCAAGGTACCACCCTCCCTACTTGGAAAGGGAAGATGGAGAGTTCGATTCCTCACCTTTTCAGGAGGGCTAGGGGTGGGGTCGTTTGATTTTAGATGTGGGTTTGGACTCCTACACTCTGTAAAGAGTTAAGGCAAAAGTATGAAAGTGAGTTGAGAGTTAAAGTATGACTAGACAAAAAAAAATCAAGGTGATTTGACCAAAAAAAGAAAAATTCAAGGTTGACTAATTAGTGCAATTTAAAAACCGCAATAATAGGCATCGACAAAGCCGCATGGAAATATATCCTTTTTTTTTTCTTCCAATATACAAAAGCCGAGCTATTTAATTATCAAATTTATGAAATGTCAAGAAAATTTCTTAAGGCTGTGAGATTGTTCCTTGACACGGTTTGTTCCCAAGACCAGAGAAATAAAATTGAATTCATGAATAGTCAACCACCTATTGACCCACTAAAAGTGAGATTCAGGAGATATATCAACATCAAGATTATAACCAACAAGATTGAAGTGAATTCCAATGGTTTGTATTATGGATTAATATCATGAAAAATTTCAAACTGGTATATCTGTGACAAATTTACTAAAAACTAATTTTTTTGACCAATAAAAATCCAAACTGGTACACTTGTGATAAATTTACCTTTTGTTAAATTGGATTAATACTTCGAAAAATCATAAACTGACACATCCGTCAACTGTCACGTGTCATCCAGCTTAGCAATTTGACGGTAAAATTTAACGGAAACTAACTTGGGATAAATTTATTTCAGGTATACCAGTTTAGGAATTTTTGTAGTAAAAAAATTATTTTGAGATAAATTTGTCACAAATATATCAATTTGGAATTTTTTGTAGTTTCAACGCTTGCATTATTGACCAAAGTTTCTGTAATAGAAGGCAAAAGCTCTTGCACCAACGGTGTCAACATTAATGGGTAGAAGATCTCGTTTTACTTTTGCACCTGTCAAAGTAGAGACACATTTTGACCATAAAAAAATGAAAAAAGAAAAAGTGCACAAAGATAAAATTAGAATCTTGTAATAATAGTAATATTTTTGACAGAATGCTAGACCATATATTTTCTTTCACTTCCATATCTTCAAAATCAATTCATATCTTATCTGAAAATACGCCATGTCCTTAATTATCTTCTCCTTAATAATGTCTCTCTTCTAACCTTCCCTTTCGTTTCATCTTAAAGTCTATAAGTACATTGGTGAAATTTGCAGAGATCTACATCACCCTTCTCTGCAGATGTTACAGCCTCGGGTCTTTCTATCGCCGTTATGGCTCTCTACAGAACCTTTCTTCTGTTGGCTATGGCAATGGTAGTCTCTGCAAAAGACAGTCGCAAGTGGCACGATGCACATGCTACTTTTTACGGCGACATGGAAGGAGGAGAAAGCATGCGTAAGTACTCTTCAAACTCTCACACGGAGGTTCAAGATCTCTTTAGGTTTGCTTCTCTTTGTATAAAATCATGTGATCTCTCTTCTCTTCTTCAAATTTCATGCATGGAAAGTCAGAGGGCCTATGGACTTGTGCTGTGATATGTTGAAGAGATACACTTGACCATAGTTCACAATTTTGTGCATGCTTAAACACGTCTCTGAAAGTTTCGACAGCAATCGTCTTGACACTGAATTTAGAGATGTAGCGTATTTGCAACTGCATGAACTGAGAGAGTGTTGAACAGTTGGATCTGTAATTTTCATCTGTTTTATAAACGACAATAGGAAGGTAAGTAGTTTAACCATTCATTATAATGTTAATCGCTGATGAATGACTCAAAGGCAGCATGTTATTAAGGTTTACCCACTTTGATGTTAACTCTTCACAGAGGGAGCTTGCGGGTATGGAGATCTGTTCCAACAAGGATACGGGCTAGCTACAACGGCATTGAGCACAGCCCTTTTCAATGATGGACTGAGTTGTGGTGCCTGTTTCGAGATTGTGTGTGTCCACGACCCACAATGGTGCATTCCAGGGGCTGGTTCCATTGTAGTCACGGCGACCAACTTTTGCCCGCCAAACTACTCCAAGCCAAGCAGTAATTGGTGCAATCCTCCGCTGAAGCATTTTGATCTTTCCATGCCCATGTTCACGAAACTTGCGGCCTACAAGGCCGGGATCATCCCCGTCCGCTATCGCCGTGTCTTGTGTGCCAAGAAAGGAGGTGTCAAGTTTGAGATCAAGGGAAATCCTTACTGGACCCTTGTGCAAATATATAATGTTGGAGGCGCTGGCGATGTTATTGCCGTAAAGATCAAGGGCTCCGGAAAGAGATGGCTAGCGATGTCTCGCAATTGGGGCCAGAATTGGCAAACTGGAACTGTTTTGACTGGACAAAGTTTGTCATTTCAAGTGACTACAAGTGATGGCAAGATGGTCCAATTTGACAACGTGACACCTACTTCTTGGAACTTTGGCCAAGTGTATGATGGCATCAAGAACTTCTAGCAAATAATTGTCCTATGATTTGGTCGATCCTATTTATCTTATCTTTCATTCTAGTGTTAATGTTATTTGCTGTGGAGGATTCTGGCATTGGTTTCAAGTCAGAAAGGTATAATATTTGGTAGCAATCTATTCAAGAAAAGACATTATTTGAATTTGCATTTATGTCAAGCATTACAATCCTTTTGCTTTTTTGGAATCCATACGTGTGTATATACATATGTATCCAAACATAGTAGCAAAAAAGCGTCAGTAAAGTTATCCACGTAAGCTTACGAATTTCGGTTAAGATATAAATCGAGAGAATATATGATTTCAAGCATAAAAAGTGTCAGTTTTAGTTCTCTAAAAGATTTCACCATCCTCTTTGAAATAGGAATATACATAATCTTTATTTGTAATAATATCCATTTTGCGTAAATAATGGACTTCAAGCTATCAAATTTAGGTCTCCGAATTGTATCGTAGTTTAGTATAATCTTCTAAATCAATATACATGCCTATATATCTCACATGATAACAAATTAAATGTCCAAGAAATCAAATCTAAGTAAAACAAACATGGTGTTGGAATTATGGTCGATTCATCATGTCAAAAGAATATAAATCCCTATGTATTACAATACAAAAGAGACTATAGTTTTGATTTTCTAGTTGACTTATTATCCTAGATATATAGTAGGCACTACTTGGTTTTCTGCTTGAGAGAGCAATGTATCTAAAGATGTAAAACCCAAATTTCTTAAGCACTAGAAGAAAAGAATGGCATCGACGTACGCCAGCAAAAAAGGAGGAGGAAAATATTAGCGAAAGATTAAAGTGCGATTTAATTACTTTAAGAAATGAATTCAAACTGCTGCAAGATTAACAAGAATTTAATTAGAATCTAAAGAGGTTTATAGGATATAATGATTCATATATTGTCCTGTTTATATTATTGTCTTGCGCACTGTATAGGAAAATATCAGTATTCATCTTACGGTAGACATAGATGGTATTGCTATTTTTGGGTAAATTTTGATGTTGAAAAGTGTTCTGGGTGTATGTTGTTACCCAGGGAGATGGTTATGCAATTTGAGTGAGAATGAGCAGAAAGATTCTTCAAAGGCAAGTCTTGAAGTTGACACAAGATATAAAAGAGTATATTGGATGATTATGGTAAGTACTAGACCAACCTACAAAATCCTGAAGAAAGAAGAAATAGTAAATCCCAATGAAGGCACTTTAGGTTATGTCTGTTTCACGGAAAATAAATTATTTAGAAAATACTTTCTAAGAAACGATTGCTTATATTGTTTGAAATAGTTGGCCGATGAAAAATATTTTCGTTACCGAAAATAATACATGTCTAAATATTTTCGTAGACAATAAGAATATTTTTCGTTCATTCGATTTTATAAGTGATACAAGTAATTATTTTTAGGAAAATGTTAGTGGGCTTGAGTTGGATAGGTGTTGGGTTGAGTGTGGGTTATCTAATTGTTTAGCAAATAAACGGGTCAATGTGAGTTAAATAGGTAGAGATTTGGGTCAAACCCATTTATGACCCACCCAAACCCGATCCAACCTAGCCCACTTGCCACCTCTAATCTCTACCATGATGCGGTGGTTTCACCTGAGGCTGGTCAATGAAGTTTTAGGCATTCAAAACTCAAAATAAAACTATAAATGTATTACTGGATGCAACAATTTGACCGAGGAATATGGTACCTAAAGGGCGATGTCGAAGCTGCTAACTCTCTTTTCATGTATAACCAAACCCTCAAACCTAGATAATTAGTTTTTGCATATTATTTGACCTATTGACACCTAAATTTTTGTTGGCAAAATTGACATCCATTTTTGTAAAAAAGTAAAAAATGTATAAAAAATAGATAATAAATAAATAAATAAATAACTAAAAGTTCCAACTGGGTCATAATTGCAAAGGCCTAGTCCAGTTTGTTGGGCCTGGTCCAAATTCGCACTAGCACATCAGACCACCAGTCAAGCCCATCAAGCCCATGGTCCAATTCGTTCTAACCCGTCAGCCCATTTTGTTTAAGTTCACATTAGATTTGTCAAATTGGTGAGCTGGGTCGGATTAGGTCAAAAATGATCCATTCCGAATTAACCTATTTTCATACAATACAAATCTAGTGACTTATATCTAATCCGATCTTATATACAATCCATATCCTACCTGACTTGATACATAATGCTAAAACACTTCTATATTTAACTCAATTTTGGGAAACTCATATCAAAACTAAGATGAAAGTACGGAGTGAACGAGTGCCTTGCGCAAGATCGAAGGACGGTAAGAGAGAGTCATATATGTGATTTAGATCTAAGTAAGTTGTAAACCCATTTGATACTCATATTTAGACAAAGGTTGAAACGCCAGTAACAGAATTCTCTATCTTTCCCTCTCATCTAACGAGTGGGCTCTGGGATATAAGCTCACGCAACGAAAAGGGGAATGAACACCCAAGTAAAATTGATAGAGATCATATTCTTTACTTTTTCACCCGCAGCAGAATTTAGCTTTAAAAAATTAGCAGTTTTTGCTTAAAAATAAAAGCCCATATTGCGATTGACTCTGTTCATAAGAGTCTATTATATATTTTCTCCTTCTATTGTTTCCTCTTCTGTTTCAATTGGAAAGAAAATCATAATTCAGATTTTCCCAAAAATTAGAACTACCGCTGGCTAGATGAACTCGAACTGCCTCCCTAGAAAAGATGTTTTGTTACCTAGATATAGGTCAGAGATTGTGCAAGAAGAGCTCAATGGAAATGGAAATCTTATTACATGATGTAAAGTTAGGCGTCAGGGAAATCAAATGCCACCCCAAATGTACTCATTTATTGGGTCAGACTTACATTAAACAGAAAGACTCGCTGTTATTCAAGGTGGTCATGAGGCCTGAGGGACATGAACATAGCAGCATACTGCCTCAGCCTGTGCTCAGCATCTCCATTTTCAATCACAACCATCACCTGGCCCCTAGTCCTCATTCTGTACCGGCGCCATGCGAACTGTATGTTCACGGCCGCCCATGTCCGCCAATTTGACGAGAAATATCTGACCGCCCTCTTTAGCCCACCCTCCATGAACTTGTACCGAAAATGTTCGGTCACATACCTGAGGTCTTTCGCATCCAGATCAAACCCTTCGGTGTGTTCCATGCATGAGAACGTTGCTGTTGAGGTGGGAAGTCTGTCCATGAAGGGGCGGCGGAGGCACCAAGAGAGAAGCTCGTCACCTAAGAAGCAACCGGGCTCGAGCACATTTGTGGCAACACTGCCTTTACTAAGGCTCTGGCTACGTCCTACGAGCCCATAGACGATGAACATTATTCTATGCACAGGGTCTCCCTCTCTAATGATCTGTTTTATTTTTTTTGACAATGGGAAACTTCAGTGAATAAACTTTCGAAAACCAATTCCGCTTATTGTCACAAGGTTCATAGCATCTCACTTTTTCGCCCTTGGAGAAGAGAAGGGGCTTGACACGATCACAAATATTGTCGAGAATGAGATCATCCAAGTCATGGAAGAGAGGTATCTGCAAATGGAATTTGAACACAGAGCTTTTATGTATAAGTCAAATCATTTTGCAGCTGAGACTGATGAAAACAGTTCTTCAAGTTCATGTTGCCCCATTTCCTTTACCCTTTGGAAAACCATCAGCATGTTTATGGAAGGGTAACAGTGAAACGGCATATTACTTTTCCATATTGATTAGGTTAATCTGCAAACAAGGATGAATCGGTTACCTAAGAGCAATCTATGGATAATATTGGTTGTGATGATCCCTCAGTATCAATTTGTTGGCCAATCACCAAAGGCTCAAGGTCACAGCATTATTTTATGCCTATAGGTCGCTTTTAGCTCACTCACGTAACAATCATTGAAGGGCTGTTGGATTTTACCTTCTTGATGAGGTCTAGGCAAAGATGCCGCTTGATGTCCCGGCGGAGACCGTCCGGCAAGTCTTTGATTAGCTCCATCTCATCTTCTCCTCCGGTGATTGCCAACCTTCGGCTTTCGTAATGGAAAACTCTCTGCCTCAAATGAGATGGCAACTGCCTTCGCCTCATCCACCACTCAATGTCCCGAAACCTCAGCAGAATCTTTTTCTTCTTGACCATGACTGCATGCAGAAATATCTAAAGAAACAAATGGCAAAAATCGTTCTCCATCATAAAATGTGACATGATGGAAGAGTACATGTAATGCAATTCGGCATGTTTATAATACCTGGATATTTCCTACAAGCAGAGTAAAGAGCAGTAAGCCGCTCAACACAATGCAGATGCTGAATATCACCTCAAGCCAGTTGCTTGTAGGTTCAAGCTCATTGCCAAAGGTGCTGGAAATAGCAGATCTAGAGATGAGTTCTTTGTTAACTAGTCGCCATAACATTCTGAGAGAGAGCAACATTGGTATCTACAGGACTATTCTTGGAGGCTGAATGCCGAGTCAACATTGCCAGAAAAAAAACTAGAGAGCATCTTTTTGATAGTCCATGAAAAGAGTCGGAACATAACAATCTTCAAGGTTTTTATTTCTCTCCAAACTTTTTCTAGACAAAAAGTAGTTTATTTAAATCAGCTCCCTTTCATTTCCATTTAGTCAGAAAGTCCGGATTGAAGGAGTACCTCAGGTTCAGTAAACCCCAAAATATGGGATAAAGGATCCTAACAGAGAGAGATTTGCTGGAAATAACCGGAAGTGCATTGCCATATATGCCATAGTTGAATGGACCATCATCGTCAAAGCACGGTGATGACCAGTTCCCTCCTGGTAGATTCCCCAATGATTCGGCTGGTGACGGAAACTGATAACTAACAACTTTGGAACAAGAAACAGCGAAATTGCATTTCGCGCTCATGTCACATTGCTTCTGGAGGCACATCACCACTCGCTGTGTTGCAAGGACATACCAGCATCCTCCAGCAACCTGCAAATGAGCTTACACCGAAGATGTCAGTTGTTTTATAATTAAAGGGAAAAAAAAAAGAAACAACTCAGTTTTGGGCAAAAAGAGAACACACATTATAGTTCAAACGTTAATTGGGCTTGTTGGATAGGGATGTCATCGAAACTTACATGAGATGCAATGAAATAGGCGATAATATTTATGCCGAAGCCCCACCAGATTGTGCCAAATACATATCCGGTGACCTTTCGCATTCTTCTCATCAAGCAAATGCTGTGGTAGACCTTGGGAAGGAATTGGAACAAGAAAATCAGTAAAAGAACCGGTATCGTCTTAACCTGCTCCTCTCTGATCAACTTTGGCACTGCTAACCAGAATATGAGCTGCATTTTAAGTAAAAAGAAAGGGGAGCATGTCAGTTAAGCATGGCCTATCTTAAATTTTGGTCATTTCGAAAAAGATTATTTGCATTCTAATCCACTCCTCGTATTTACTTTATTATTCAATTAAACGCTTCAACAATCTATGTGATTAGCTTCTTTCAGGAAATCTGCTCCGCAACAAACTTTAGCAAATGCAAAAGAAACTTTTGGGTTTCTGAGGATATGGCTTTGTGGTGCGGGCAATAAAAAAATTTAGCCCACAGTATCGGTTCGTTGATATTTTGTCTTCGATTTAAGTTCATGAGATTATCAGGATTGAAGAGCATATTAGGTTAAGGCATAATTGAAAGAGAACTTGGTACAACCTCAAAGTTCTTGACTGAAATAGTCTTATGAATGGGGAGAACAGAGTAAGACACACCTGTTCGAGGGTTGACGAAAATATATCTACGTCCTCACTTCGATTAACTTCTGCTCTGCTATTTCCTATTGGACTCTTTGGTTACTCCTTATATTTTGCTAGATAGTTCCCCCAAAATATCTTTTTGTTTACCATAAATTCAATTAAATTGTATTCAATTTGAGATATGTTCAGGATTTTTAGGCTTCTGGGGGTTTCCTTTGAGTAAAAAGTTCTGTCACAGTATTCTCCCTTCTTCTTTAAGCCAATGGAAGTTATCAATCTTTCAAATTGTCAGCTGTGAAACAATACGAGTTCGTCATGGAATCTGTCCTTAACACCAGATATGCCCGGCCGCAAGTGATCTTCTAACCACCGAGTTGATTACTTCCAAACTCGCTTATGGAATCACTCTTTCAACTGGGCAGTTATGTGAGCAAAACGAGACAACTAGCAAAGTGCTAAATTGCCGTAATGATGTTCCATCATTGGATAAAGTACAAGTTTTAAGTAAAGAAAAAACAGACGCCCATTTTTAGGAGCATAATCCCACATTTATGCATCACACTGACTGAAGATGTCTTGAAGCATATATGATTCCCCAAATTAATTGAACAATCAAATACTAGATGACTAGTTACAAGCAGCTTCTCTTTGATTACTTACTGGCGCAAACTAAGTAGTTAGGCAGCTTAATTTATTGTCCAATTTAATCGTTTCGTCCACATTCTAAACTTCCACATTAGGTTTTTTGAGCTATTCGCCAAAATTCCATTCATCCAAATGGCTTTTGTAGTTATGTTTAATCACCAACCAACCGGAATACAAGAACTGTAAGAATATACTATCTGACGTTAAAGACTGTTGGGGCGACTTGACTCGATCATGCGATACCTTTCTTCTTCATCATTGCAATAATACCAAGCAATTTTATCAGGTCCACAAGCACCATATTAAAAGGCACGTAAGTTCGGCATTTTGTTAATATAGCTTATACGCCACAAAATGCGTAAATCAAATGCTTAAGCTGAAAATTCTCTCTGCTAATTAGTAAATCTAATTTACGAGTCAAATGTTTTGAGGTGGCAATAGACATTAAACGCACCAAGATTTCCCCCAAAAAACCCAGCTAAAATATTCAAATTGAAGCTGAAATGAGGCCAGTTATGAAGAGAGAGATCACCTGAGGAACAGGAAGCACTACAAACACGTCGAACATGAACCCCTTGAGCGACCGTACGTAGTGGGATGCGATGGCGCGTGCGTCCCACACGAGCTTCCTGCACCCAATCACCATGGACTCCTTCGACACGTGCGCCAACCGCAGCTGCAGCCACATATGGAGGACGTGCACCCCGTCGACGCACGTCCGGACTGTCGCCAGGGTAGCTGCCAGCCCGCCGTCCATGTAGAGGCACGGGGACCCTCCCGCCCCCACCGATATTGCGTAGAAGAAGAGGGGATCCACCGCCAGGGCGACCCCGCGCGCCATCAGCAAGGCCCGGTTCCACTTCTTCACCTCCGGGCTGCGCGGGTCGAGGACGGGCCCGAACGGCCCCACCGGCCATCGCCTAGAGGCTGCGTTGCCCGGGCCAGGACAGGCCTGGATGGGGACGAGGGAGGATCCAGCGAAGGCGACCCACTGCGGCCGGTGATGGGCGCCGTTGCAGGCAGTGGAGTGGAAGGCAGGGACGCTCACCTGGGTGCTGCATGCATGGCATTCGACAGCTGCTGCCATGGCGGCAGCGCTTTCTATGCCGAAGCCATCTTCAGCGGACCCACAGGGCTTGAAGAATTCACTGATCCACCTGGGATCATACAAAGCCCCACATTATAAGAGGGTTGTCTCTGTAAAAGAACATATCAAACATAAAAAAGAATGTCTGCATTCGTATACAATGTCGACTCGTATATACGAACCTTGGGAAGGAGAAGCAGGAGCTGGGATGATATGGCATGTTTGGTGTGAAGGATTGAAGCAGGGAAAGCTTCTGGAGAGAGAGCGTGTCATGTGCAATGCATGTACGAGGAGCGTTGTGAAGGGGCGAACGGAGAGGGAGCCACCTAGTGAAATGTTGAAGGTGATGGTTGGTGAGTTCGGACATGTCCCTCTCACAACGAATAAGGGAATGGGAAAAAAACAGAAAACACGATTTGAAATGAAAATTACGAAAGGCTCCATCTACTGTAGAAATTATTCAATTTTGGTCACGCTACTTTGTCTTGTGCCACATTTGATTTCGAAACTAATCTTCGACCACGATTTCAAGGTAAATTTTTATTTCCACCTAACGGAAATCGATAACTGGACACCAAATCAAAATTTGAGCATCCAACGCTTCCGTAGAATAAACAAAAAGAAAAAAGCAAAAAAAAATCCTAAGTAATGTGTATTGTGATATATTAATTTTAAACTTTTCTTTGTGTAATAAAATTTTAAATTTGTAGTGATACGGCACATTTACGTTACCGTTCCGTTACTGAAACGGACGACAAATTGCAAATAAGTGAAATGGTTTCTCCTGGATATTAATAAAACGGTGCCTTACTCTCCATTTCTCTCGTTGCTCTTCGTGTTTCTCGTTTTGGGGGTTAGAGTACTTCCCGGACAATGATGACCCAACAAAGCAGCACGTAAAAGAATAACAAAGAGAGATGAGGAAAGAGAAAAAGGACCCATTTTGAGGTTTTCTTTTTTCAACAGAAAAAAACATAGATTCGACAGAAATAAAAAGAAAGGAAAAGGAATACTTTTTTATTTGAAGTATGACCCCATCCTACCGTTATGTAGGGTAGAGGAATCAAATTGATTCTAACTTCAAATATTGGATTCCTGTTTCAATTAAGGCGATCATGGAAAAAATATGTTCGAAATCATGATTAATTTGTTTTTCAAATACTACTGAAGCTGCACGAGGCCTTCCCGTATGCCATAAATTGACTACATTGATCTCAATAGAAACCCCATCCACAGATATTAAAGAATCTTACGGAGCATGAGTCGTATATTATGCAGAATGCCATTCTTGCTAAGGCTGTATGTTTTTTTTCAGCCTACTCAAGTCCAATCCATTTGGACCCCCTAGAGGTTTAAACTAGGGGTGTCAAAACCAAACACAATACCCGAACTGAAATACGAACCGACCCAACCCGAACATAAAATTTTCTTATCGGGTCGGGTTGGATCTCAACTTGTTTGGGTAACAATAAAAAGAATTGGGTATTGTTTAGATCTATTGGGTTTGGGTACCCAAACAATAAGCCAACCCAAATAATAATCAAAACCATTAAGATCGCTCCTTCTTCCGGGACCTTGCCGCCGACTTCTTCTTCCCCAGGTTCTGCCGCGCCGCCGCCACCGGCAACATCACCCTCAGCGGCATTGCCGAGATCGACGGCCGCGGCGCCCTCAAGCTCACCAACGAGACGCGGTAAAACCCATACTGAACCGATGACCATGCAATACCCATTCAATGGACAAATTTCGGAAATGAAGATCCCAAACACGAAATCCGAGAGCAAGGACAGCTCAAAACTAGAGATCAAATTACGGTCAGCTCAATTGGAACTGGAGCTTAACGTACTGAGATCTCCGCGTTCAAGAAATCCGCTTCAAACTCATAAAGCTTGATAAAAATAAGGAAATCGGAGAGCGCGTGCGGGGAAGAGGAAGACGAACGTCGACGGACGATTGATGATTGGCGATTTCCTCCGTCTCCAGAAACACAATGAAGCAGCAGCAGTACGGTAGCCTCTGAAGTGGAATTTTCTTGAGAAACTTCGAGTTCCTTCCGGGAAAATTCGCAGTTCGTTCTCGATTGATGTCAGAGCTCTGAATTCCGGGAAAGTTTCTAAGAGAGATGCGGTTTTTTTCCTTCTTTTGTCCCTTTTTGTATTTGAACTTGGAGGGGGGGCGCGGTGTGCATAAAGGGGAGGGGACCGTTAAAGAGCGGATGCGACGGAATAGTTCTCATGGATGCTGAACTTTTAAATGGTTAGTAAACCTCTAAACACGAACCTGACCCGAACCGACCCGAACCGAACACGACCCAATTGTGTGGCTATATAATGTTCGGGTCTTGTTTCGGGTTGGGTCAAGCCACATATATTCATTATTTCGGGTCGGGTCGGGTATCATGAAAACCCGACCCGACCCAACCCATTGACACCCCTAGTTTAAACTACGGAGCACACGGATCCCAAGAAGGCATAGTTTTCCTTTAAAAAATTACTTTTGGTTAGGGAACACATTAGATATTCGCTTAAACTAGTAGGGCCTTGAGCAGATCCCACCTTAGCCCCTTGACGTTGGTCAGAGAACTAAAAAAGCAAATGTCTGAGCTTGAGATGCTTCTGGCCTAGTTGACCCATAATATTTACTAGGATAAACGGTATTTGTAATTTTAAGGGGATGATAGTGACATACAAAGAGGTTGTGGTTGTGGGTGTTCTAGGGAAGTGCTCAATGAGATGGCTCTGATTTTGGCTTATGGTTTTTTGTTTTTCCTTTTCTTTTTCCGGGTTATTATGTAATTTTAGTTTTTCTTTACAAGAGATATGAAGAGGCTCTAATTAGCTTTCAGTTCAGTTCAATCGACTAAAATAAGTTATGAATAATCAGTGGGGAGTTTTTCTTCTTGCGAACAGCCAATCCTACTCTGTCAATTATATGTCGTTTAGCTTTTTTTTTCCCTCTTCGATATTGAAACATCAGTTTCTAGACTTCCATGGAGCGAGAGAGGGAGTAGAAGTTATTCACGGTATATAAATCTTTTAAATTTAAAAGCCTCAAAGTCATCGAGCTCCTTCTTGTGGAGCAATTGAGATTTTGTCACAAAAGAGTAGGAAGTAGTGAGACTTCGGCCATGGATGGAGGTACTTCCTATGAAGCAATCAAGATTTCGTCGTCATGGTAGTAGAGCAATCAAGAGAGATGGAGAACAACTAAACTGTAGGAGGAACCTTAAGCCCCAAAACAAGAGAGACAAAGAGTAAGGAAAGAGATGAACAGCATGGCACTGTTTTGTCTTGAGAAAATATTAGGTGGGCTAATTTTGTCATGTAGGCGATAAGACACTCTACTCATTAATCGTTATGTGTTTGAGTGGGGCCCACGTGCTAGAATTTGTCTCTTCATCTATCTCTTCTCTTTCTCCTTCTCTCTCTCACCGCACCTCCTCCTGTCCACTTCTTCTTCTTCTTCTCCCCAGAGGCAATGTCTTTTTCCACATTGACTGTGGCTTCGCCACCAACTCCACCGATGCCTTCAAAACCACTTGGCTGTCCAATCACTTCTTCACCAATGGCTCCTCCTTCATCGGTAGTCCACTCATTTATTTTTCGTACTCATACTTGTCCTTGCCCTCGCCCAAGCCACGAGGATCGAGCCCTTGCTAGATTCGATAAGGGTGGCCTACGCCAGATTCGGCAAGGGCGATCCTTGCCTATATCGCTAGGGTCGAGCCCTCACCATATCCGGCGATAGCGACCCTTGCCTTTGGTCACTGAGGGCCGCAATGCCCTCGCCGGCCTTTGCTTGCGGATGGTCACTGACCATGGTTGAGTACTTGTCACGCCCTGGACCCCACTGAGCCCGTGACATCCCGATCACGGTCGATAATTTGAACGCGACGTCCCAGGACGCGTCGCCGACCCAAACGAATTACGCAAGCGGAAGCAAAAAGGAAATAGCCCAAACAATAAAACATGACAAGGGATAGCACGGAGTCATAAATGCATAACATCTTAAAACAGTCATTAATACAAAACGATAGTCCGGGCTACCAATTTCAAAATCACAGTTTTCAAAAGGAGGCGGTGGTTGACAGGCTTATCTCCTCTATAAAAAGGTACTCAAAAGATAGGGTAATTTGGTCCATCATTCAATCCCCTTGATACTCTGGCGGCATCTCCGAATCGATTACAGTCGCGGATCTGAAAGTGGTTATATAATAACCGTGAGAACGAGTTTCAATAAGCAACACCCTAAACCTCACCTAGGCTAATGCGTAGCCAGACAAGTCTAATATGCGAATCGCTAGGCAACACAATCAATTTCACATAACAAGCAAACTCGTCTCGAACCACGTGCCAACCCTGCATATTAGTTCAAACATGATAATGCAAGAATAGTTCACCGCCATATCACAGTCATTCGCCACACGCACCCCCACTCGAAATCAACCAATCCAACCAAGCACTCACATGCACCATCAGTCCATTCGATCAAACATCTACGCGTTCGTTTAGCCAAACCAATCAGTCACATCGCACGCACGCGTCCAACAAACTTTCCTCTCCCGGACCACCGTCAACACGTCTCAAGTCCGGTCTCATTAACACATAAGTCACACTTTTCGATCAATCCCAATGACCGCCTCAACACGTCTGAAGCCATACTATTCACTCAATTCCAGTGGCCGTCGTCAACACGTCCCAAGCCACGATGTTCAAACAATTCCAATAACCGACGTAAACACGTCCCGGTCCAATCACACCTTTAACGGGCCACCGTCAACACGTCTCAAGCCCGCATTTCAATTGGCCCATCGGCCGTTCATGCCTTCACACGGACCGCCGTCAACACGTCCCAAGTCCGCAGCCCTCCGATCATTCCGGGCTAATTTTCCCACGGTCAAGCACACGCCACTTATTTCAATCAAATTCACGCCAAATTACATCAAACTACTCATACCCAACATTCAGTTCAAATTCACAGTTCGCCACTTCATCACTAACCCGACGTTTAAGTCGGTCACGCACAATTTCCCAAATCGAGCATATTATTTAATCCAATTCAAATTGTACAATTAAATCATAATCTCAATAATTTAATGCACACCCTAGCTGTTCTAACCCGAGACTAGTCAATGAAATACCCAAAATACAAGGTAGGGTCTAGGAAGTCGCTTGCCAAGTTTTGGTTCGGGAAAAGTCGGCTCGAGCCCAAAATGGCTCGGGTGAACAGTACCCAACTAGGCGCGGGCGTGGGCCAACCAGGCGTCTTGGCCGCCAAAGTGGGCGCATGGTTCTATCGGCGCGTTCGGCGCGCTGGCATGGCTAACGCATTTAGGTGCCTGGGGCGCGACGGGCGAAAGGTGATGGGCAACGCGCGCTGGGCTTATAGGTCGTTGAATGGGCAATGCGCCTGGGTGACGGGCGTGGGCGCGAGGGCGGCATTGGGCATAACCGCGGGCTACGGGCACGCCACGCGCTGCTTGGCTGGCCGGCCGGGCCGGTCGGGCGGGGCTGGTTAGCTAGGTTGGTTGGCGCACCGGCTGGCAGCCGCAACCCAGCGGCGAAATGGGTCAGAGGGGGTGCTTGGTCGGGCGTGAGGTGAGAGGGAGAAGGGAAGGGAGAGGGGAGAGGGAGAGGCCGAGGTGGGGCGACGCTTATGGCGCTGGCTGCTGGTGGGTGGTAATGCACGTGTGGCGACGCGAGGCTGATGTGGTTTAAAAGGAAGAAGAAGAAAAGGAAGAAGAAGAAAAGAAAGAAGAAGAAGAGAAAGAAGGAGGAGAGAGGAGAGAGAGAGAGTGCCGGGGGGGCTGCTTACGATGGGAGGGGAGCGGGAGGGACGGTACATGGGGAAGGGGAAACGTGCACGGAGGGGGGGGGGAGAGAGAGAGAGAGAGAGAGAGAGAGAGAGAGAGAGAGAGAGAGGAAGAGAGAGGAAAGGGAGAGAGAGAGACAGACACACGCAGGAGGGGGGAGAGGCAGAGGGGAGAGGAGAGAGAAAGAGAGAGAAAAAGTTTAAATTTTATTTTCAAGCGCGATCCAACGGACACAGTTCGAACTAAAAAGATCGACCTAACGGTTTCGATTCAAACTCGGAAAATGGCCTAACAGTCCACGATAAATCCCAATAATAATCTTGGGCAAAAGGTCAAAATAAAATAACCTAAGACACACTGCGAGGGAGGTCTACTAGTCCAAATTCGCACCCGGTTAAAAATTCATTTTCTCACTATTTTTGATAATTTGGACGTTGGTCACAATAATATCGACACTGTCCAATTTATTTCGTCCCGAAACTCCCGAAAATCGATTGCCAAATTCAGGATCTAAATAACAGCCAAATTCGATCGAGTGCGATTCTCGCAAAATTTCTATTTTTAAAAACAAGAACTCGAGAGTGATCAGTTCCCGGGCGAAATTCTATTATAAGCGCACTGACGAATTACACGTTTTATAAATCCCAAAAATGGGTCAAAATTCGGAATGTCACAATTCTTCCCCTTTACAAAAATTTCGTCCTCGAAATTTACAATCCAACCCAACTATTCAAACAAATGGGGGTATTGGTGTCGCATCGACTCTTCACTTTCCCACGTCGCACCTTCGGTCCCATGGTGCTCCCAAATTACTTTGACCATTTGAATTTTCTTATTTCGCAACATTCTTTCTATTCTGTCCTCGATCCGCATTGGCCTTTCCACGTACGACACATTGTCGTCCACATCTATTTGCTCAAAATTCCGTACGTGGGTCGGGTCCGGTTTATACTTCCTCAACATAGACACGTGGAACACATTATGAACATGAGATAAATTTGGCGGTAGCGCGAGACAATAAGCCAAAGTGCCTATTCTCTCTAAGATCTTGAATGGGCCCACGTACCTCGCACTCAATTTTCCTTTCTTACCAAACCGTGACAATCCTCTCATCGGCGACACCTTGAGGAATACGTGGTCCCCTACCAGAAACTCCAAAGGCCTACGTCTCCGGTTTGCATAATTCTTTTGGTGGCTCTGCGCGGTTCTGAGTCTATCTCGGATAACTTTGACGGTCTCAATTGAGTGTTGCACTAACTCAGGACCCGAAATGCTTCTCTCACCAACTTCATCCCAACAAACCGGTGTTCTGCAGGGCTCTGCCATACAATGCTTCAAACGGTGCCATTCTGATACTTTGCTGATAACTATTGTTATAAGCGAATTCAACCAAATGCAATTGTTCCTCCCAGCTACCCTTAAAATCCAAAACACATGCTTGCAGCATGTCCTCCAAAGTCTGAATCGTCCTTTCAGACTAGCCATCCGTTTGGGGATGATAGGCCATACTAAACTGTAACTTCGTTCCTAATGCCGTATGAAGACTTTTCCAAAAGGCGGCAGTAAATTTTGAATCACGGTTTGAAGTGATCGTCACTAGTACTCCATGGAGACGGACTATATGTCGCACATACAAATCGGCGTACCTTTCCAAGGCGAAATCCTTTCGCACCGGTAGAAAATGTGCAGACTTTGTCAACTGATCAACTATCACCCAAATCGAATCATGACCCCTTTGACTTCTCGGTAATCTCATTACAAAATCCATCGTAATGTGCTCCCATTTCCACTCAGGAATTTCCAATGACTGCAACATTCCACCCAGCTTGCAATTTTGTGCCTTCACTTGTTGGCACGTTAAACACTTAGCCACATGCTTGGCCACGTCCACTTTCATACCGTTCCACTAATAATGCTGCCGTCAATTCTGATACATTTTCGTACTTCTCGGATGAATACTGTAAGTGCTACGGTGTGCTTTGGACAAAATCTCTTCCTTCAGTTCTGTATCACTGGGTACACATAACCGCCCACGAAACTTTAAAATTCCGTCCTCGGATACCTGAAAATCCGACTTCCTTTTTGTGGCATCCATACTCAAAATTTTCTGAATCTCTGGGTCCGTCGATTGTAAAGCCTTAATCTTAATTTGTATTTCAGGTTCAATCCTCAATGCTGCAAGCAGACTTGAGACATGACTAACTTCGAACTTAAATTCCGAGTCCCAAACTCCCTCCAACAGAGTCCACTCCTTGACCATCATATGTGCAATGCTTGATTTCCGGCTCAGAGCATCCGCTACCTTATTAGCTTTTCTAGGGTGGAACATTATATCGCAATCATAGTCCTTCAGGAGTTCCATCCAACGGCGCTGTCTCATGTTTAATTCTTTTTGAGAAAACAAGTACCTTAGGCTTTGATGGTCCACATAAATTTGAAATTTCTCCCCACACAAGTAGTGCCTCCAGATCTTAAGAGCGAAAATAATCGCGGCTAATTCCTAGTCGTGCGTCGGATAATTCTACTCATGTGGCCTCAATTGCCGCGATGCGTATGCCGCTACTTTTCCATGTTGCATTAACACGTATCCTAATCTCCTTAACGACGCGTCACTGTAAATCTTATATCCTTCCGGACCTGACGGAATCGTTAACACTGGCGCAGTCATCAATTTTTGTTTTAATTCTTGGAAACTCCTTTCGCACTTATCCGTCCATTCAAACCTCGTCTCCTTCTTTAATAACCGCGTCAACGGCATCGCTAATGCCGAAAATCTCTCCACGAAGCGTCTGTAATACCCTACTAAACCCAAAAAGCTCCGAACCTCGGTTACTGTTGTCGACCTTGGCCAATTCACGACGGCTTCAATCTTCGTCGAGTTCACTGCAATTCCTTCTCCGGATACCACATGTCCTAAGAATGCCACTCGATGAAGCCAGAATTCGCACTTACTGAATTTAGCGTAGAGCGCATGTTCCCTTAGGATCTGTAGAACCTTTTCCAAATGTACCTTGTGCTCGATGGAACTCTTCGAATATACCAGAATATCATTTATAAACACGATCACGAACTGATCCAAAAATTCCTTGAACAACGATTCATTAAATCCATAAAGGCTGCAGGGGCGTTTGTCAGTCCAAACGGCATCACCGTAAACTTATAGTGCCCATACCTCATCCTAAACGCCGACTTCGGCACGTCCTCCTTCTTGATCTTCAATTGGTGATAGCCAGTCCTCAGATCGATCTTAGAAAACACTGACGCCCCTTGCAACTGGTCAAATAGGTCATCAATCCTTGGCAACGGGTATTTATTCTTGATGGTCACTTGGTTCAATTGTCTGTAGTCAATGCACAACCTCAATGATCCATCCTTTTTCCTTACGAATAATACTGGCGCTCCCCATGGAGACGCACTAAGACGAATGAAGCCTTTATCCAATAACTCTTGCATTTGGACTTTTAATTCCTTCAACTCTGACATCGACATCCTATAAGGTGCTTTCGAGATCGGTTACATCCACAGGGCTAACTCAATCCTTGAACTTCACTTCTCTCTCAGGTAGCAGTCCCGGCAATTCCTGAGAAAAGACATCGGGAAAATTGCACACTATGGCTATATCCTCTAGCCTCGGCTCTCCAGCCGTCGAATCAACTACATTTGCCAGGAATTCTTGGCACCCCTCATTTAACAGTTTCGATACCTCGAGAAACGAAATCCAAGGGATCAAGGTTCCTCCTCAATTTCCCACAAACTCAAATCTAGGATGTCCATCCGGATTAAATTGGATCACCTTATTACTACAGTCCATAACAGCTTTCTGTTTGACTAGCCAATCCATACCGATAATCACATCAAAGTCATGCATACATAATACCGCTAAATCTATCCTTCCTTCCCTATTGCCAATCACTATCTTACACTTGGGACATCCTAACGAAATCAGCACCTTATCATTCAGCGGAGTAGTAACACACAGCATAACATCAAGCGATTTTGGTTCAATCCCAAATAATTCAACGAACTGCTCAGAAATAAACGAATGCAACGCCCCAATCAAACAAGACATATGCAGCATGATCATAGAGAGAGACCGTACCCGTGACCATGCCAGGCGCGTCCTGCGCCTCCTTCCTTGCCATTGCATATACCCGTCCTTGGGCCGGCGGCCTACTTTGATTTGCCGGCTGGATAGCTCTGAATTGGTTTCCATTCCGAGGCGGTGGCGGCGGTAGTACGGGCGGCCCAGCTTGTCTACTGTTGGGGCAGTCCTTCATCTGATGGCCTCTCCCGCCACAAATAAAACATGCCCCGCCCTTATTCGGGCAAGGTCCATTTCCGTGTCTTCCTCCACATAGCCTACACGGGACGTTCTGATAATGGTTTGGCTTCCCAATAGCCCCCCGAGCTGGCGGGACGAAGCGACTATTCCCCATCATGGGTCTCTTCCCGAATTGACAATTATCCCTAGCCGGGGCATACCGCGATCCAGGAGCGGCAACCCGATCCGTCTGATCTTGCTCGATTGCTTGAGCCCTTTCATATATTTCGTTGTAGCTCCTCAAGTTCAAAGAAATCATTTGACTACGAAGGTCCGGCTTCGGCCTATCCCGGAACCTCCTAGCTTTGTCCATTGGATCCTCCACCATCCTGGGGGCAAATTTGGACAATCTTGCAAACTTGGCTTCATATTGGTCCACTGACGACTGACCTTGTCGAAGTCTCATAAATTCAGCTAGTTTCTGCTCTCGGGCACTTTCCGAGAAGTATTTACCGTTGAAGGTCTCAGTGAAGACAGCCCAATTCGGAGCAGTACCAGTGGGGAACACTTGACCCTGGTGGCCCTCCACCAATCACTTGCATTGTTCTGAAGCTGGTAGACTGCTAGCGTCACCTTCTCTCCCTCAGTGCACCCCAGCACCTCAAAAGGCTTTTCTAGCTCCTCTACCCATCTTGGTGCAGCCTCAGGTCACCTTTCCCATTAAATTTCGGGGGTTTCAGCCTTAGAAACTGTTCTACTAGCTTGGACATCGGCCTGATCATATTTACTCGCATCACACCCGGATTTCCACCACTCACATTATTCCCTTGATCCCCATTATTTCCGATGATCTCTTTGGCATTTTTTTGCTATGGCGTGTGATGCCACTCCTTTCGATACATCTACAGGATAATAATCCTGCTTCCTCAAGTACCCTCCACATTTCATCCAATCTAGGATCTCCCGCGACTCCAGCTTGCGGAGCTACGACCTCGACCTCGACCTCTACCTCGCCCTCTACCTCGACCTGGACCGCTCATCTTACTGATTCTCACAATTGCTCACCTGCTAAGTTCCACGCGGAAATTAGAAACCTAGGCCAACTGTACTAGTCTATGCCCTAGGCAATGCATCGCAATACAGTTCACTAAACAGGCAGCCAATCACAACATCACTCAATCACAACCAATAGGGTTTCGTGCACTTACCTCAAGTCCTGACGCACCTGCACCTCATATATTAATGCATAATTTCAAACGGCAACCACAATCACAATGTCTGGGGTACGCATAGCACGCGAGTCTTCCTAACTAGCTACCCCAAAGTCATCGCTCCTTATTACTCTAGGTTTCGACCGTCTTGGATTGAGCTATCCTTGCTCTGATACCAAATCAACTGGGGTGTCACACCCGGACCCCACCGAGCCCGCGACATCCCGACCACGGTCGATAATTTGAACGCGACGTTCCAGGATGCGATGCCGACCCAAACGAATTACGCAAGCGGAAGCAAAAAGGAAATAGCCCAAACAATAAAACATGACAAGGGATAGCATGGAGTCATAAATGCATAACATCTTAAAACAGTCATTAATACAAAACCATAGTCCGGGCTACCAATTTCAAAACCATAGTTTTCAAAAGGAGGCGGTGGTTGACAGGCTTATCTCCTCTATAAAAAGGTACTCAAAAGACAGGGTAATTTGGTCCATCATTCAATCCCCCTGATACTCTGGCGGCAATCTCCGAATCGATCACGGTCGCGGATTTGAAAGTAGTTATATAATAACCGTGAGAACGAGTCTCAATAAGCAACGCCCTAAACCTCACCTAGGCTAATGCGTACCCAGACAAGTCTAATATGCGAATCGCCAGGCAACACAATCAATTTCACATAACAAGCTTATCTCGTCTCGAACCACGTGCCAACCCTGCATATTAGACCAAACATGATAATTGAAGAATAGTTCACCGTTATATCACAGTCATTCGCCGCACGCACCCCCACTCGAAATCAACCAATCCAACCAACCACTCACACGCACCATCAGTCCATTCGATCAAACATCTAGGCGCTCGTTTAGCCAAACCAATCAGTCACATCGCACGCACGCGTCCAACAAACTTTCCTCTCCTGGACCACCGTCAACACGTCTCAAGTCCGGTCTCACTGACACATAAGTCACACCTTTCGATTAATCCCAATGGCCGTCGTCAACACGTCCCAAGCCATACTATTCACTCAATTCCAGTGGCCGCCGTCAGCACGTCCCAAGCCACGATGTTCAAACAATTCCAATGACCGACGTAAACACGTCCCGGTCCAATCACACCTTTAATGGGCCACCGTCAACACGTCTCAAGCCCGCATTTCAATTGGCCCATCGGCCGTTCATGCCTTCACACGGACCGCCGTCAACACGTCCCAAGTCCGCAGCCCTCCGATCATTCCGGGCTAATTTTCCCACGGTCAAGCACACGCCACTTATTTCAATCAAATTCATGCCAAATTACATCAAACTATTCATACCTAATATTCAGTTCAAATTCACATTTCGCCACTTCATCACCAACCCGACGTTCAAGTCGGTCACGCACAATTTCCCAAATCGAGCATATTATTTAATCCAATTCAAATTGCACAATTAAATCATAATATCAATAATTTAATGCACGTCCTAGCCGTTCTAACCCGAGACTAGTCAATGAAATGCCCAAAATACTAGGTAGGGTCTAGGAAGTCGCTTACCAAGTTTTGGCCCTGGAAAAGTCGGCTCGGGCCCAAAATGGCCCGGGTGAACAGTGCCAACCAGGGGCACTGGCATGGCATGGGGCCAAAGCGGGCGCAATGGTAATGGGCTTACCGTGGCGGGTCGGACGGCTTACTGGTGCAAGCATGGGCGAAAGGGCCGAACAAAGCACCGGGCAATAGGCCGGGCTGAAGGTGAGGGGGAAAACGGGGCTGGAAGGAGAGACCAGGGTGCCACGGGCGAGCTTGGTCGGGGGGCGGACGGAGGACAGAAGAGAAAGAAGAAGAAGAGAAAGAAGGAGGAGAGAGGAGAGAGTGTCAGAAGGGGGGCTGTCTGCATGGGGAGGGAGCGGGGAAGGGACGGTGCATGGGGAAGGGGAAACGTGCACAGCAGGGGGGGGGAGAGAGAGAGAGAGAGAAAGAAAGGAAGAGAGAGGAAAGGAGAGAGAGACACGCGGGAGGGGGGGGGGAGTCGGCAGAGGGGAGAGGAGAGAGAAAGAGAGAAAAAGTTTAAATTTTATTTTCAAGCGCGATCCAACGGACACAGTTCGAACTAAAAAGATCGACCTAACGGTCCCGATTCAAATTCGGAAAATGGCCTAACAGTCCACGATAAATCCCAATAATAATCTTGGGCAAAAGGCCAAAATAAAATAACCTAAGACACACTACGAGGGAGGTCTACTAGTCCAAATTCGTACCCGGTCAAAAATTCATTTTCTCACTATTCCTGATAATTTCGACGTTGGCCACAATAATATCGACACCATCCAATTTATTTCGTCCCGAAACTCCTGAAAATCGACTGCCAAATTCAGGGTCTAAATAACGGCCAAATTCGATCGAGTGCGATTCTAGCAAAATTTCTATTTTTAAAAACAAGAACCCAAGAGTGATCAGTTCCCGGGCGAAATTCTATTATAAGCGCATTGACGAATTACACGTTTTATAAATCCCAAAAATGGGTCAAAATTCGGAATGTCACAGTACCAGCCACATGCCAAAGGGAAGGAAAAGGAAAAAGAAAAAAAAGAAAGGAAAAAAAGAGAGAGGAAGAAAAAGTGAAGAGATAAAGATACTGACCAGTAGGGCCCACTTAGACATGTGGAGAGCACTAAATGGAGTGTCTTACTGCCTTTGTGTCAAGATTGACCTACCTAATATTTTCTTGTCTTCATTTCATTCATGTGGGAGCCATGGCATCTCTGTTTGCATTTCATTGTCCACATTAGTTGTCACGGAGTATTTTTAATGGTGCTCGTTGGTGAAAAAGTAATAGACTGTAAATGTGTTGTATAAATATAAGTTTAGAGTTTTTTTATTTGTAAAAAACAACTTAGGATTTGGTGACCTTTCCTTAGAAAAATAAATTTTATCCAAATGAGACAGATTTATTTCCGTCCACAGTCTCAAGATGAGCATCATCTCAAAGATCAATTTCATATCTTTTTCATCGAATGCAGACAAAATTGCTCTCCAACAACTTGGAAAAAAAAATTGGGGGAGTGAAATGGAACCGCCCGACTTAAGAATCATTTGGACCAGATTGGACCGGTCACGATCCGGTTCCCTATTCCATAAAATTGGAATTGATGATTTTTAGTCCGGTTCTCAGTTTGAGGATAGGAACCAGACTGATTATAGTTTTTCAAATTTTTTTAATTACTTAAAAAATAGCCTAAACCCTAGTCTCCTCAGACTCCTCTCACACGGCTCAACTTAAGCCTCACGCCTCTTCAGTCTTTCCCTCTTGCATCTCAACGAGTTCTCTCGACTCAGACTCTCGGGGCGAACCTTGCTCTCGACGACCTTTTCAAGCTTGAGTTGACGCCTCCCTTTGCGGTCTTGTCTCGACTCTCGACTCTCGCCTCATCTCTTGCTCTGTTTTTTGCATCTCATCAAGGTAATGCTTTGTTTTTTGCCGTTCCATATGGCGTTCTTCAAATTTGGGTTGCGGGCTTCACATAGATCTTATGACACTTGAATTTTGGCGATTCAGTTATTCATTGCATAAAAATTAGGGATCAATCTTGATTCCTAAACAAAAATATTAATTAAATTGTATATAGATATTAGGAACATTTACGTATATATCAGACCGATGGTGGATGGACAAAAGTGAATGGTTTTGAGCTTAATTGGATTAATTGGACTAAACCTACAGTAGCCGAAATTATGTGTGCCGAATTAGAAAAAAATTGATTTTTTCTAGATTAAAATTGAGAAGCAATGAAGCCATTACATAAACAAAGTTTTGGTCACAGGGTAGTATGATACTTGTACGTGAGAAATTGGGGGTTAATTTTAGTCTCAAGATCTTTCTCTTTGGTGTAACCACTTCTGCAAGGCAAAGAAATATTCAGGGTAAGACCAAGCGAACAGAAAGAAAATTGCCACATATGGGGAGCGCGGCTCCGACGACTCAGACCAGCGGATGACGGCAGCTTCTGGCGGCCATCACAGCTACGCCAGCCGCTGGACTCCATCTCACCTCGGCCTCCGCTAGATCTGTTTCGTTTTGGCCTCCAAGGTGACATCACAGCGACTTCCCACGACTTCAGCAGCGCCCTCAGTTTCTCCGGCAAGCTACCGGCGAACAAACCTGCATCTCAGCCGCACCAGTAACAGGGCGGTTGCAGTCCCAGCAAGATCCAACGACGACAAACTCTTCAGCAGGTCCACCGGCGTACACGGCCTCGTCTCCCACCGAAGTAGCGACAGGCAGCCACTGCGACCCAGGCGAGCCTATTCATTCGATCCCAAGCGGTTCTTTGGGATCTTTACCGACGTGGCGGCTGTTTCACGTCTCGCTGCTCGGTCTGATCTCCATCAAAGCCGACGAGCTTCCTGCAGTGTAACCAACATTCCCGGACTCTTCTACATCTTCCAGTCACGATTCCCAGGGAGTATAGGCGCACCTCCAATTAATTCATGGCCTTACCGATGAGGCCCCGTGATCTGCTTGTTTTTTACAGGTTCTCGTGGTGCACCAGCAAGCTTCCAACGTTGGTTTGTCGTTGAAGCAGTCCATCGTCCGAGCCGTCCCCCATCCGTTGTCCGTTCAAATTTGGAAACCATATCCGCGAATGTCCAAATTAGGTGAGAAAATCTTATCCATAATAGTTTGAATATTTGATTTTCCTATTTGGTGCATGGTGTTATCTAACCCATATCTAGACATGTTAAATGGGTGGGTCGGGTCGGGTTTGGGTCGGGTCATAAATGGTCCGACCCAAATTTACCCATTAACCCGTTTATGACCCATTTATTCATAGTGTAAATATCTTGACCCATACCCGACCCGACCCATACCCAACCCATACTTGACCCAACCCATATTGTTAAAATACTTTTATATTTAACCTAATCTAGGAATACTTGTTTCTTATGATTTTTTTAAAATTATATTACTAAAACATTTTATGTAATACAAAGCTAGTGAAAAATTTTTATAATTTTTTTAAATTGAGGTTCTGTTTGTTTTACAAAAAATGCGACATTTCTAGAAAATATTTTCCATAAAGTCATTATCCAAGAAAAAAAAAAAATTAATATTTTTTCATTTTTTTAAAATCGAATTTTTAATTATTTTTATTTTTATTTTCACAAAGTTTGATCATGCCACTTTGCAAGCGACGATCATGTTCCTCTAACCAAAGTAGCATGGCATCCTGCTGCAGATCAGCATTTTTATCATGCGCCGAACTTATCAATGCATTTGGAACACATGGCATCATTTCTCCATCAATGGGAAGATTCCTAGTGCCAACACGAAGTTGACCATCTATACAGTTGAGGAAAAACAGCTTCTCTCTAGATGTGCAAGAAGCAGCCACGACTATGCAGTTGGATCTGCTTAAAAATCCAAAGTGCTGTATGATATGATTCGTCTCTAGAATCACCAGTTTTAAAGGTAACAAGTGTACATTTACCAAGTGATTATAAAAAGAATATCCACCAATGATGTCTAGGGAACCGCCAAGCGTACTACTTGTGAAATCGCTGTCGGCAAAATCTTGACCACCATGAAAACGATAGAGTATCCTCATCGGGAGAGGTAACTTTACTCTTAACACGCTCTTCGACTCTTGAATATCAGCTTCGGACGCGCCCTTTCTGAGAGTGACCGCAACCTCAGGGAAATTCGTCAACAACCTCGAGGTCGCCGGAATCGGACGAGCTCGAGGCTCACCAGATCGGCGAGGCTCGAGCCTCGCCTAAGGCCAGGGAGCTCGAGCTTCGCCGGCCTCCGGCGAGGTCGTCCCACCCCGGTGGCCAGTCGCCGTGGTCGACCATCGGTCGGAATAAAAAAAAAAGAAAAAGAAAGAAGAGAAAATAAAAATAAAAATAAAAATAAAAATAAAAGAAAAAGAGAAAAAATAATTAAATTTCGATTTTTTTAAAACATTTTTGTAAAGAGGGAGAGAGTATGTGGATGTGTCTAGTAGGTGGGTTGGACATGGGTTCCAAACTCAACCCATTTAGACCCATTTATCTTTAAGCTTTAAAATTTAAAACTCATTTAAGGTTAATTCTTTAAAATTAAAGTGACCCATATATGACCCATTTATTTTTAAATGGGTCATATATGGGTTTAAGACCCATATTGACACCTCTACCCATATCTTCGAGATTTCGAGAATCCTTAAACAACGTGCACATGGATGGCGATCCTATCTCAACACCAAGATACGATTCCCATTCGCACAAAAAATTGGCCATCCTTTCCTTAACTCGTCGGTGATTTATTTTCCAAATTTGAATGAATGGAATATTCGATAATTTTCTTTTGCGGATTGGGTGTGTATATTTTGTGATGAGTTCTTATACGTTGTTTGATTGCTTCCATAAAAGAAAAATAAAAAAAATCTCATATTTAGATTAGGTTTGATGCTTCGATAATCTTGCATGTTTTAGGGAAATCCTAGGTAATCTTTCTTAATAGAGTAGGGTAGATTTTAAATATAATTAAATTAAGTTAGAATGCATCTTACATAAGATTTCCTTGTTAAGTTCAGAGAGTTTGGGTAGAAAATTTCTAGGAATTGATTCTAGAATATTAGGATAAATTTATGATTTAAATTAGGATTCAACATAGTTTATTTTCTAGTTTAAATAAGAATACATCTTAATCTTGATTTTCAATTTTCAGTATTTTAATTTCGAATTTCATGGAAAATACCAAAAATATCATATGGATGTCATTAGGCCACGTCTTCATCATGCCACGTTACCATCCATTCCACGTCGTCATATGCCTTGCCATGTACCTTGTCATCATCCACATCATCATGCCTGCCACGCCATTGCTCGTGTGTCTCTTATGGATTATATGTTTAAAGTAATTTAATCTACACTACAAAAAAAACATAAATTTTGCCATGGAAATTTGCGACGGGGAATTTTTCGTCGCTAATTTGCGACGGATTTTGCCATGAAATTAAAATTCGTCGCAAATTAGCGACGGAAAATTAGTCGTCGCTAATTTGCAACGGAGTTACTTTCCGTCGCTAATTTATGCAATGAAATTTACCATTTTGCGATGAAATTAGCGACGGATAAAAAATTCATCGCTAATTTCTGACGGATTTTGCGACGAAAAAGGATTCATCACTAATTTGTAATTTATGACGAAAAATAACTTTTGTGATATCCACCTCACCCGTCAATTTCTCTCTTTGTACTGATTCCTCGTATCCCCCCCGCTTTTCGCCCGCCTTCTTCCTCTTTCGTTTCTCTCAATAACCCTATCCATGCGCGAAGAAATCAATCTCAGTAAAGCTTTTCTACCGGTAAGTATCATAGTTGATTTCGTGACTAATTGGCGATGAATACAGTTCGTCATAAAACTATTTATTGCTGGATTCAAATTTTTTTATTTTATTGACTATTTTTTTTCGTAACTTTTTCGCCGGGCGTTGGTCGAGCGATCGGCGATGGCGAGACCTCGCTGTCGCCCAGATCTGGGTGACAACAAGGCCGCTCGATCTCGCCTAGGTGTGGCGGTCGACCTCGCCATTGCCCAGAGTCGCTCCATGGCCGGCGAGGCCGCTCGGCCTCCCTCTATGGCGGTCGACCTCGCCGTCGCCCAGATTTGGGCGACAGCAAGGTCGATCGCCACACTTGGATGAGGTCGAACTTGCCGGCATCAGTTGGAGAAAAATATAGAGGGAAAAAATTAAAAAAATTTCGAAAAAAAAAAAAAATATTAAAAAAAGAATCTTAAGTGATTTTCTTTTTTTTAGGTACGTGTCCATTTGAAGGTCTTGTGATCCAAGTGAACACTGCAATCCACATCAAATTGACCACTTTCTACTATAAAGATTTCAGTCAAATATCCGGGGCAAGTCTTTTTTACGTGATAATTTTTTCATTTTTTTCAATTTCAAAGTAATTGTTGTGTCAAAAATAAAATTTTAATTTTCATAATTTTATGGTTTTAATTAAGAACAGATATGATATTTTTAATATTTTATGAGATTTTTTTATTTTTATACAGATACAATGCAAAGAGACAGGACTTGAATGTATAATAAGAACTTATTTGGACGTCGAGGATTGATCGATGAGTCTCGTACTGGGTTGGAACTATTTTTAGACTTTGCTAATAGTAAATATGAGTTCATGGATGGAAATAAGTTAAGGTGTCCGTGTAAAAAGTGAAGTAATGGTAAATTTAATGTGTGTGATAAAGTTAGAGAACATCTTTGTAGATTTGGGTTTACTTCGAATTATTATAATTGGATTTACCATGGTGAACCATTTATATTTGATGAAGGATATCGAAGAAGTGACCAATTTTTAATTAGAGAAGAATGTAGTTATTATGACCAATTGAACCCATACGAGAGAATGGTGATTGATGCAGCTGGTCAGAATTTTGTTTCAGAATCAAATCATGTAAGTACTAGTTTTACTCCTACACTTGAACAAGTGAGTATTAGTCATGCATCATAATTGGAAGAGATAGGAGTAACGAGTTTTGATGAGAATGTGTGTAAAAGAATTTTTTCATCTAATCAGTTTTAGGAAGTGTTGAAAGCAGCAGATGAACCTTTATGGGTAGGTTGTGACAACCACACTAAGTTATCAGTGACAGCAAGACTGTTAAATATCAAGGTAGAGCATAATGTGTTCGCAGATTGCTTTAACTCTTTTGTTGAAGTAATGCGGGAAACAATACCTCATGATAATATCATGTCAAGTGATTTTTATGATATGAAAAGCTAGTGGATAACTTAGGTTTTTTGGTTATAAGGATTGATGTATATAGTAGGGGTTATATGTTATATTGGAGAGATGATGAAAATGCAGAATCTTGCAAATTCTGTAGCCAACCTAGGTACAAGATTAACAGGAGGCAGGGCGTAATCAAAAGTGTAGACCATGTAAGCAAATGTTTTATTTACCCTTAATCCTCATATTGCAAAGGCTTTATACGTCTCAAGCCACTGCTGAACACATGACTTGGCATGCAAATCATGAAACAGAAGAGGGTCTAATGTGTCATCCTTTAGATGCAGAGACATGAAAACATTTTGATAGAACATACCCTGAGTTTGCGATAGAGTCTTGAAACATCATGTTAGGTCTCTGTGTTGACGGATTTGCTCCATTTGGGAAATTAAGAAAAAGTTATTTATATTGGCTAGTTATCTTAACGTCATATAATCTTCTACCTGGTATGTGCATGAAGACACCTTATATGTTTTTGACATTAATTGTGACTGGCCCGCAAAATTCGAAAAAGTTAATAGATGTTTATATGCAACCATTGATTGAAGAGTTACAACGGCTATGAGATGAAGGTGTCATTACATATGATATTTCTACCGATCAAATATTTGTAATGAAGGCTGCTATTCTTTGGACGATAAATGATTTTCTAGCTTATATAATGTTATCTGGATGGAGTATAGCTGGGATCTTAGGATGTCTGATATGTTTGGAGAGATCAAAATTATTTAGATTAAAACAAAGAAAGAAGCCTAACTATTTTGACTGTCATAGATAATTTTTACCAATAAATTATACATTCAGAAGGAATAAAAAAAATTCATCAAGAGTAAGACTGAAAGAACACCTCCACCATTGAGGTTGACCGGCGATCAAATTTGGGATCGGGTGTAGGACTTTCCAACTGTTGTTCATAACCCTCATGGCATGACTATTGGGTACGGAAGTACACATAAGTGGATTAAATGCAGTATATTTTGGGATTTACCATATTGAAAGGCCCATCTTATTTATCATAATCTTGACGTCATGCACATAGAAAATAATGTTTTCGACAATGTCATAAATACTATGATGGATGTTACCGGAAAAACAAAAGACAACTTAAACGTAAGAAAAGATATGAGAGATATTTGTGATCGGCCAATATTAGATGTGGATGCAAGCAGCAGGGGACCAAAACTAAAACCAGTTTATACATTGAATAAGGAGCAGAGGCGAGTTGTTTGTGAATGGTTGAAATTTGTGCGATTTCCTAATGGATATGCTTCGAACCTCGGGAAATGTGTTCATTTGAATGAATGCAAGTTGATAGGTATGAAGAATCATGATTATCACATATTTATGAAAAGACTAATTCCAATAGCTTTCAAGGAAGTTTTACCGAACTTTTTATAGGGCACTATTACAAAGTTAAGCAATTTCCTGTATGATATTTGCTCGACAATGTTAAAAGCATCACACATGGAGAAACTAGAGAGATATATTCTAATTATTCTTTGCAACTTAGAAAGGATATTTTCTCCATCGTTTTTTTATTCGATGTAGCATCTCTTAGTTCACTTGCCTTATGAGGCCAAAGTAACATGTCCCGTCCAATTTTGATGGATGTATCCATTTGAGAGGTAAATTTTTTTTAAAAATAAAGTTCAAATTACTTTATTATATATTATGTTTCGATAAGCTTCTTTATATTGCAACTAGATTCTTATATCATTTGAAGAAAAATGTGACGAATAAGGTATGTGTTGAAGCTTCAATTTGTAATGCATATATTATGGAAGAAGTGACAACATTTGCATCATACTATTTTGAGCCGTACGTGCAGTACAAGAGGCGAAGAGCAGGCAAAAATGATGAGGGCCCTATTGATCCCAATTGCAAAGTTTTCTCTATTTTCAATTATCTGGGTAGTTCAAGTGGTGCATGTAAGTTTCGTTACTTAACAGGCGAAGAATGAGGGGTTCTATGATGAGAGCCAGGGAAAACAAGGTCAGTTTACAGCAGGTATGCTATCCCAAACGGGCGAACATCTTGTTCAAGCTCTTCAGGGATTGCCTTTTAGCTGTAAAACTACCTGGAGATTTAGCTCAAACCATAGAAACGCTTAGAGTGACCAGGATGATGTTATGCCTAACTGGCTGAGCTGCATTTCTTAGAGGATCATGCCAGGCTTTTAAGAAAAGGATTTTTAAAGAGGCATGGAAAGTGAAAACTCTGAAATTTCACAACTTTCCCTCTTATTTCAAACCAAAGGATTATATGGCCTTATATAGGCGTCGGGGAATACATTGCTGGACGAAGGTCCAGGTAAGACAAAACACACTTAGAATGGGATACATTATTGGACTTCTGTCCACATAAAACAAAACTCATCTAAAACTAAGTGCATTATTGGGCACATCTACAACACACTCGTAGAACACTTAAAGCCTATTCAAAGGTGAAACAGGACTCGACTATAAACAAACAGTGTCGGTTAGGTGAAACAGTACAAGTTTATCTCCATCCAGAGTTATAGTCAAAATCCAAGCTGTCTGAACTGTTTGCACATTCATATTCTGTTATCTGTCTCTGTATCAGAATGTGTTCGAAATTATCTTAAGTAATTATTGGCATTGGATTCAAGGAAGAGGATGCATGTGTTGAAAGGTCTAGGAGAGCAGTGTTTTGTGGTAGCAGGAGTTCATTCCACGTTCTGATGCCAAGGTTTGGCTGTGAATTTTGTTCAGGTAAAACTGGCTGAGGTCAAAACTAGCTGGGGCCAATTTCCTAGTTTTGAGTAGTGAGAGGTAGAGCTGGCATCAAGTCCAACAGATAAGGACAATGTTCCATAGTCATAGGAGTCTCGAAAGAATGGTCCACCCCATGGATCCTAAGATGATTGTATTGGATCTTGAGATGATTGTGCTGGATCTCCTATGTTTGACATTTCGGGATCTCGTGATAATCCGAGCTGTGCTTGTGTCCGTTCGTGTTCGTATTCTCTGAGTGCTTGTCTTGTTACTGATGAGGATCCTTCATGATCCCATGAAATGAGTATGAAGTAATCCCATGCTTCTTCTGGGATAATACGATTTGGCATAGGATCCTCTGGAGTTTTCTGTAATTATATTCAATAGAACCAATGCAACTAGAGAACGATTTATAGACACGTGCAACTTGGAGTTGTGACTAGAGCTTGTAGGTAGTAGTACCTATTGAGGCAGGAGTATCGAAAATGGTACCATTATTGTGCACAAAAGTCCAAGGATGGTGGAGGAGTACAACAATGTGTGTTTCCGGATCATCTCGAACTTTTTTCACCTCTTCGAGAAAGAGTCATTTCTAATAAATAGGAGGGTAAAACCGTTTGAGCACAGTTAAGAGGTTTTTCTTGTGATAATCTGAGCTGTGCTTGTGTCCGTTCATGTTCGTATTCTCTGAGTGCTTGTCTTGTTACCGATGAGGATCCTTCATGATCCCATGAAACGAGTATGAAGTAATCCCATGCTTCTTCTGGGATAATACGATTTTTTTGGCATAGGATCCTCTAGAGTTCTCTGTAATTATATTCAACAGAACCAATGCGACTAGAGAACGATTTATAGACACGTGCAACTTGGAGTTGTGACTAGAGCTTGTAGGTAGTAGTACCTACTGAGGTAGGAGTATCGAAAATGGTACTATTATTGTGCACAAAAGTCCAAGGACGGTGGAGGAGTACAACAGTGTGTGTTTCCGGATCATTTTGGACTTTTTTCACCTCTTCGAGAAAGAGTCATTTCCAATAAATAGGAGGGTAAAACCGTTTGAGCACAGTTAAGAGGTTTTTCTCGTGTTCATTGAGCCTGATGTCATTAGCCATAAGCAAATTGGTTAATTGGAGAATAAATTTTCTGGTGGGAAACTCAATAGCTATTACGTACTTATTGGTTAGATACCATAATAGCCATTTAAGTTTTTCAGGAAAATCATTTTGTCTCTAAAGTAATGTGTGAATGAAAGGATACCTCGAATGTAATCCAGGAGCGTCAAGAATATATCCTCCATGGTGGCGAAAAAGGTCTGTGTGGCATTACCACATGAGGTTGTCAAGATTTTTAGTGAGCTTATTTTTTTGGATTTACTCAATTATTTCTTGAGGATATTCCCAGCTTGTCCAATCTCGAAATCGTTCAATCTTGTACTTGTCTGGCTGGAACGAGAAGGAGTGCCTGAGAATATACATGTTAATTTCTGCCGATGCTTTTGGTCTGGAGAGAAAATCTACAAGCACATTCTTCTTTCCTGCAATGTGTTTGGTTTCGAATGAGTATTTCGAAAACCATTAAGCCCATCTGAGCAGCTGAGGATGAGGAATATGCTTTTGCTTGAATTTAGTCATTTGGGGAAAAGAAACCATATCCAGTTCTACCAAAAAATGGTGGCCAATAAGATGGAATTCGAACTTTTTTATTCTATTTTTTACTGCCAAAATTTCCTTGAAGGTAGAATGATAATGCATTTCTGCTTGAGAAAATTTGCCACTTTTGTAAGCATAAAGATGTTACTTACCATGAAGTTCTTCGAACAATATGGTCGCCCAATATTCATCACTGGCATTAGTCTGCAGAATTTTCTTCCCTATGGATGGGATTTGCAGAGGGGGAAGATTTTACATAATTTCTTTGAGTTCCGCAACTATTTTAGTTTGTGCCTTTACCCATGGCACTGGATGCTTTTTTAACATCAGTTGTAAAGGAATTAACAACCTTGCAATATTTGGGACAAAATCTCTAAGATAATTGATTATCCCGAGAAATTGTTGAACTTGCTGGGTTGTAAAATTCTTTTCAAGAAATTTTAGTAATTCCCTAGCGATGTGCGGTCCTAGATAATATGTACCTTTGTTAAGGTGCATGCCGAGGAATTCAACTTCTGTTTGGGCAATGGTCATTTTTTTTTCTGAGAGAGCATGATGCCATATTTCTTTACAATTTCTGCAAATTTCTCAAGAAGTCGACAGTGAGATTCTTCGTATTGGCTGTAGAGCAATATGTCGTCAATATAAACAGCTGCACTGGATAAGATCGGTCGGAATATGGCGACACATAGCCTTTTGGAATAAAGAAGGAGCAACCTTGAGACCAAATGGAAGAACTCGCCATTGAAAATGTTGGTTGGGGATACAGAATCCCGTTTTTGGTCTGTCATCAGGTGTATGCCCAATTGCTAAAATTCGGCTTTAAGATCAAACTTTGAATAAATATGGGCTTTAGTGATTTCCGCAAAAAGGGAATTTCGAGAAGGCAAAGGGAATTTGTTATCTTGGAGGAAGAGATTAAGAGGCTGGTAATTGATAACTAATCTCATTTTCCTCGATTTTGCTCAGCACGTTTATCGACATAAAAAGTTTCACAAGTCCATTGAGAATTTGAAGTTTCAATAAGGCCTTGTTGTAATAATTTTAAGCATTCTTTTTGAGCAAGAGCCAAATGCTCTGAATTCATTCTGAGTGACTTGCCTTAGTAGGATTTATATTCTCATTTTTCTTGAAGGGGAGTCGAACATAAAATTCTGGATTTTTCCACAAAGGATGAGAACATTTTTGGGAGAATTCAAAATGATTTTCTGAGCATGATTCTAACAGTTTCTGCATGATTGGATCTAATAGACTCATTTGAATGGAAAAGAGTCTTTGGATATTGACGAATTTAGAGAATTGGTCTTTATACCTAAGTCCTTTTCTAAGAACAATTCTCAAGTCTGGAAGTTGAGTCATGATATCTCACCCAATAATCAAGTCTTTATTGGGAAGACTAGATCCAAGAATTTTGGTGATAATGGAGCACTGAGGGAAAAAGTAAATAGACACAGGTGTGGTGCGAACATTTATAGAAAAAGTGTCTCCTGAAGCAGAGTTGAAATACCGAACATAGGAAGTCTAGTATTCTTCAGGAAGAACTTTAGTGTCTAGGATTGATGCACTAGCACTAGTATCTATGAGGGCAATGACTGAAATTGGTTTAGCAAACTTTGAGAGATAGATTTTGAGTGGGAAGTGGGGATAATGAAGTTGACTGGAATGTATTATGGGGTCCAGATTTTCTGGTTGTGATGATAGATGGAAAAGTTCTTCAAGTTCTAAATCAGAGTCTGTTTCACTAGGGGTGAGATAATAAAGAATGATACAAAGTGTTTGGTCAGTGAAATTTTCATCTATAGAGAACAGGGATTCAATATTATCATTCTCAAGAGAGATTCCTGTCTCTAGTTCGATATTATGAATGAGATAATTCTAACATTTTTTTGCCTGAGGACAATTTTTGGCAAAGTGACCTTTCTTGTTACAAATGAAGCAACGATTGGGTTTCTTGCGTCTTGTGAAGTTTCTTCGTTTTCGCAGAAATCGCAATTTCTTCCTTTTTTTGAAGTGTTTAGATCTTTTTTTTTTTATAAGGAAGTGCTTAAATCTTTTTACTCGATACTTTTTGAAGTGCTTGTTTTTCTTTGAATATTCTCTGTAGGAACCGTCACAATCTTTCTTTGAATATTTGATCTTCAAATATTGTTTGGAGCAAGCACCATCAAGTTCACGATTGTCTCTGATGTAGTTTTTCATCATCTATCTTTGGAGGCAAAGTTCATTAAGACAAAGATGAATTTCTTATTGCAGTTCTCCAAAGGGGATATCAACAATTCTTCTTTGCTTGTTGAGAAACGATCTCTCAACTTGTTGGAAGAGTTCTTTAGGAATGTAAGCTAAGAAGACTTGTTTCAAATTTGGATCAGCTCCTAGGCCATAAAAGAGTTTAAGCATTTCTCTGTAATGGCGATCTAGATGTCTTTTTTTTTTTTTAAGAGAACAATATTTTCTCTCAAAGTATTCTCTTTTTTTGAGTTCAAGAAGATCAGTAGGTTTTTCTATAAAATATAGGTAAATGATTTCAATAGCTTGGGAAAAGTCTTAAAAGAGAAGAAGAGTCATTTAATCTGTTTCAGAAGTTGATTGTCACCAGTGTTTAAGGCTTCTGGTAAACCTTGTGGCAAATTCTAAAACAACATCATATTTGCTTTCAACAGCAAGAGCTCTGATGTTCAACCAAGCATGAAATTCATCTAATTTTTCTGGCCATTTGAAATAAGAAGTGTCATCAAGAGTGAAAAACTGTTTGGATGAGGTAACAGAAATATGAGATGGGTTATTGATTTGAATAACCTCAGGTTCAGATGGATTTGGTTCCATATCGTGTTCCGGTAGATCAGCCATGAAAATTGGAGGAATAGTTAGTGGTACTTGGAAAGATTCAATGGAAAGAATTGGAAAAGTAGACGAAGAGGAAGAGGATAATAAGTCAGATTCCGAAACTGAATTTAGAAAATTTGATACCTTTGCTACTAGAGAAGTGCACTCTGGTAGATGTTGATCTGAATCAACTTTTGGATTCTACTGTTGATCTTTGCTTAAATCCCTTAGAAAGGATTCCAAGGGGTTTGAGATCATCATCTGCTGGTCAGAATTCTTTTTAAGTTCTCCAGAGGACTTAGCAACAGGTTTTGCTTTTTCTTTCATTCTTTCATTTCGGAGCTTTTCCATTTCTCGAATGCGATTGCGCATTTCTGTCATATCACTTCTGTCTCGTTGGGTAGAAGTTTTAGCTGCAAGAGTAGCTGTATCAAAAACTGGGGAGTTTTGCGGTGATGGAAGAGAGTATCCGATTCTCGGAATAGAGAAAAAATCAGTAGGCTTAAATTTTCCTTCTTCAAGGAGACTAATTTACCTTTTGAGTTTCTCTATTTCATTTTTCGGACTTTCAAGATAATGGTAGCCAAGATGCTGGCCTAATTCCTAAGCATGAAGTCTTTTCTGGAAATCCACAAGTATCTTTTTGATGGACTCATCGTACTTTTGGATATCTTGTTGCACATCAACAATTTTGGATTCAAGCGTTTTGAAAACCTAATTTTGTGCCAGGAGAGTTTCTGATTGCCAATTTAGAACAGCCTTAGCAGTAGGCGTTCTTTTTGGCCTTCCACATTCATCAACATCAGTGGAAGAAGGAATTTTTGGAGTATGAAGATATCGTCGCTGTGGATTAGTAAATTCCTCAGTAGCAAGAAAAGAAAGCTGAGAATTTTCAACAGGATTTAAAGGAGGGAAATTAGCTTCATTGAACATGGAGATAGATAGGAGTTGTCCTATGGTTGGGTTTTTGAGAAAGACTGGAATTTCAAGTAGATAAGAATTTTTCTTTACCCACTTATAGATGGGTTTGTAGAAAGGGGAAACAACAGATTTTTTATATGAGGGTGAAACTGGAGGTGATGGTGGAGATGATGGAAATGATGGGGGTGATGAAGTTGATGGAGATGATGAAGGTGATGGCGAACCGTATGAAACGATAAACTGGTATCTACTATTTTTTATAAGGGTATCAATGGTAGGGTCTCCATCCAAATATCTTTGGTAGAAGCTGTCCTTGGCCTTCCTAGCTTTTCGCTTAGGCCTGATAGCTCGATCTACTTCATTTGGGAAATTTGTGCATGAAGAACACTAGCAAAAAGGATCCTAGAAACAATAACCATAAGGATCTTTGTAATGATGGACAGGATGTCCGTCACTTTTGAAGTATTGAATTAACTTTTTCGGGTCTGGTTCCTCAAGAACTGGATTGGGAACACATGGTTCTATCATAAAGATAGTATAAAAGATGAAAGGAGTTTCTTCCTTCTCCTTACAGAATTTGATGGTTATAGTATCATCTCTTTGTCTGACAAATTTAAAATCTAAAGACTGGAGAGGTTGGCTAATTTGGTGGAGCTTTTCATAATTTGTTATCCAAGATTCAGGAAGAAGCTTGGCTAACTTTTTTTTTTGAATCTGCCGAGGAAAATGGATTCAAGAGGCTTGATCATTTTGCATGGGATGAACAGTACATCTTCATTTGCATGTTGAAAATTTAGATCTAGGGCATGATTTTGGACTCTATACACCATTTGGTAATGAAGAGTTGCAGCAATGGAATCGGTAGTTTGAGGAGCTCCAGTAAGCTGAAGTTGCACTTTCAAGAAAGAAAGTAGCTGGGGATCGGAAAGGGCAATATTAAAATTTGAATAAAGGGTTACGAGGACTGTTCCAGCATTTAAGGTGGTTTGGACAGTATCAATAAAAGCATACTGGTATTCTAGGAATCTAGTATCCAAAAGAGCCAATCTTGCTACAACAGGCAAACCTTTTCTCCCATGAAAGGTAAGAGCAAGACGGACTGCTCTATAGTGAATATGTGAATACCTTTGTTGGATCCACTTTTTGGGAAATTCAGGATGAATTTGAAGAGTAACAAAGTACTCCTTTTTAGTGGCAGAAATTAGGTGTTGGTCAAATATGGAAGACTGGACTTATTCTTTGACCTCTTTCGGAGTATGATGGATGAGATGTCGTATAGACATGACGAGGGAAAAAGATGTAGCAAGTTTGGCAAAGGCTGAGTGTGGATTCATCAGAGGAAGTTGCGTTTCGAAAATCTTGATTTCATCACTAAAAAAGACTGCATAGAGATAGTCTATCTTAGAAGCATGTGAAGTACGAAACTCGGTTAAAGATGAAGAAGAAGACAATGGAGTGAGAGAAGCAGTAAGAGCGATTGGAGTTGTATTTGGATTGGTCATGATGAAGAGAAAGGATTCTTCGCAGCACTGGACAATCACCAACTAAGCGCATGGAACGAACCAAGCTAGACATAAAACCACGCTCTGATACCAATGAGGGGATCTATGATGAGAACCAGGGAAAACAAGGTCAGTTATGCAGCCTATACATATATTTTACTGAACTGTCCAGAAGTAGAGCCATACTTCGAGTAAATATAAATTTGCAAATATATATATATATATATTGTGTGTCAAATATTTGCTAATATATAAATAGTATTTATTACTAGGATTTTCCAAACTTCAATGTATGGACTATCACCAAATAAGTTTGACCGTTTGTGCGATGAACAATTTGCAATATGGTTCAAAACATATGTAAGTTGCCTATAGACCGAAATCAAGTTATTAATATTTTATACATCATTTATTAAAATAATATTATTAACTTTGCGTATGTAATCTTAGGTTTACAGTAATCATGATGAACTTAGATAGCAAGAATTGTTATATCATCTGTCATGGGGTCCACAGTTAAGAGTATGAAATTGGCCAACATATTTCATAAATGGATATAATTTTCATACTCAAGACTATGGAATGGGAAAAGCCACAATGAATAGTGGTGTGTTTGTTCGGTCATCCAATGGTGGCATTTCATAAGATGATTTTTATGGCTTATTGGATGAAATCATAGAGATAGAGTACCCTATATCATTAATGATGCGGGTTGTGTTATTTAAATGCAAGTAGTTCGACCCCGTCAAAGGAATGAAGGTGCATACGAAGTTTAATTTGGTTAAAATAAATCACAAGAAAAAATATATAAAATATGAACCATTTGTCTTGGTACAATAAGCAATTTAAGTATGTTATGCATCATATCCTAGTTTGAAACGTGACAAAGCTGATTGATGGGCTGTATGTAAAATCAAAGCACGAAGAAAAATCGAGGAACACTGAAAGGATAGAACCTATCAATAAGAGGAAGTTTGTAACACGGTTTAAACTGAGGAATATAACATTCCAACTTTACGAGATCCATGTAGAGCAATGATAGACGTGGATCCAATTGAAATTTGCGAATTAAATATAGAAGATGGTACAGAATCTGATTTTGAGACAAATGATGAAGATGATACTCATCAAGAAGATGAAGATCTAGATCAAGATGGGGACGAAGATGCAGATCAAGACGAAGACGAACATGAAGATTAAAATTTTTGTCACAAAACACTAATGATGTGTAATTATTATTGTGACATGTGTTATTTTGGTTGCCATAATAAGAATAATTATTATTATTCTTATTATTGTTATTGTTATTATCATTATTGTTGTTATTATTTTTGTTGTCAATTATTCTTATTAATGTAATTGATCGTCAGAAAATTTGTCGCTAAATGACGATAAGTCAAATATTATTCGTGCGATGATATTTGCAATATTCTATTTTCCATTGGATTTGGATTGTCGCTAATTTCGTCACTCATTTTACGAAAAAAACTTATTCGTGGCTACTATTCATCGAAGAATTAGCGACGGAAGTGAAATTCATGACAATTTTTCCGAATCCGTCGCAAATTCCGTTGCAAATTTGCGACGGATTCGAAAATGTCCTTTATTTTTGGAATCCGTCGTAAAATCCATCGCAAATTTGGGATAGAAAATAAATCCGTCACAAATTTGCGACAGAGAATATTTCCGTCGCAAATTTGTTGCGACGGAAAAATAATTACATTGCAAATTTGCGTGCGACGGATTCGAAAATGCCCTTTTTTTTTTTGGAATTCGTCGCAAAATCCATCGTAAATTTGTGATAGATAAATAAATTTGTCGCAAATTTGCTATGGATTCGAATTTGCTATGGATAAATAAATCCGTCGCAAATTTGCAACGGATTTGAAAATGCCCTTTATTTTTCCAATTCGTTGCAAATTTGCGACGGATTCCACATTCGCGCACATTTGAAATTTTTGCGTCCCTCTCTCTCTCTCTCCCTTACGCACATGGCCCCCGGTCATGTCCACTCTACCCTGCATGGCAGACCTTTCCCTTCATCATTTTCTTTTCCGTGGTTTGCACCCCCACCGGCTTGGCGACTATCGGCCGATCGCCATTTTGCCCTATTGTTTGGTTTTCTTAGCCTTGAACCAAGCAGCGATTGTAAATCTTACCTAGTATAATTGGCATTCATCGGACTTGTTTAGGGATTGTTTAGTATCGGATTGGTTTGGCTAAGTTAGAGGCGATTTTAGGATTGTATGTGGCTTTGATCAATGTTAAATGCGGTTAATTTGTTGATTATGTGGCCGATTAAGCGTTTAATTACGATCGTGTGGTTGATTAGCGTTTTTAGAAAATGCATAAAAATTGAAAAATTCTAGAAAAATTCATAAAAATTTCTAGAAAATAAAAAGTTAGATTTTGGGAAAATATAAAATTTGGTGAATTTTTTAAAAATAAAAATAAAAATTTCAAAAACTTCACAAAATGGCTTAAAATACCTTGCCACCCCACTTTGGTGAAATTTAAATTTTTAGGGTGCCCAAAAAAAACAGAAAAATAATAAAATAATCAAAATTTTCCCGGTTGGGTTAAAACGGAACGGCGGTTTTACGAACGCCGTGGCGGTTCCACTTGCACCATCATTGTGCCCGCCATCGGCCGAATAGCCATGCACCCGCGCAGGCCGCTATTGTTTGGTTTTTTTGCCCTATTGTTTGGTTTTTCTTAGCCTTGAACCAAGCAAGCGATTCCTTAAATCTTACCTAGTATAATTGGCATTCATCGGACTTGTTTAGGGATTGTTTAGTATCGGATTGGTTGGCTAAGTTAGAGGCCGATTTTAGGATTGTATGTGGCTTTGATCAATGTTCGTCTGGTTAATTTGTTGATTATGTGGCCGATTAAGCGTTTAATTACGATCGTGTGGTTGATTAAGCGTTTTTTTAGAAAATGCATAAAAATTGAAAAATTCTAGAAAAATTCATAAAAATTTCTAGAAAATAAAAAAAGTTAGATTTTGGGAAAATATGAAATTTGGTGAATTTTTTTTAAAAAATAAAAAAATAAAAAATTTCAAAACTTCACAAAATGGCTTAAAATACCTTGGCCACCCACTTTGAGTGAAATTTAAATTTTTTGGGGTGCCCAAAAAACAGAAAAATAATAAAATAATCAAAATTTTCACAACTTTACAAAGTGGCTTAAAATACCTATGGCCACCCATTTTAAGTTAAATTTAAATTTTTTTATGTGCCCAAAAAAATAATAATAAAATAAAAAATTTCAAAACTTCACAGAATTGCTTAGAATACTGTAGCCACCCACTTTGAGTAAAATTTAAATTTTTTTAGGCGCCTAAAAAAATTAAAAATAAAAAAATAAACAATTTCAAAACTTCACTTAATAGCTTAGAATACCTATGGCCACCCACTTTAAGTGAGATTTAAATTTTTTTTAGGTGCCCAAAAAAAATTAAAAAAATTAAAACTTTCAAAACTTTACAGAATGGCTTATAATACCTGTGGCCACCCACTTTGAGTGAAATTTAAATTTTTTTAGGTGCCCAAAAAAGTTAAAAATTTAAAAAATCAAAAATTTCAAAACTTCACAAAATGGCTTATAATACCTGTGGCCACCCACTTTGAGTGAAATTTTAATTTTTTTAGGTGCCTAAAAAAATTTAAAAAATAAAAAATTTCAAAACTTGACAGAATGGCTTAGAATACTTGTGGCCACCCACTTTTAGGCAGAAATTTTAATTTTTTTAGGTGCCAAAAAAAATAAAAAAAATCCAAAATTTCAAAACTTCACATAATGGCTTATAATACCTGTGGTCACCCACTTTGAGTAAAATTTAAATTTTATTAAGTGCAAAAAAATCAACAAATCAAAATAGAGTTTTGTTCTAGAAATCAATTTCTAGAGCAGAATTAGTCATGTTTTACCAAACAGATTTCTCCTTCAGAAATTAATTTCTGGCAAGAATGCTAGAAATCAATTTCTAACAACAATTTGATTTCTAGAGCAGAATGGTTACTATTTGCACACTTAGTTGTTTATTGCCAATCGTATGGTTAATTAGTTTAATCGTGTGGTTAATTTGCTTAATTATGGCTAATTGGTTAACTGTGGCCTGATCATGTGGGTTGATTGATGATCGTGTGGCCTAGAACAAAGATCACGTGACTGAAATTGATGTTTCATGGTTGATCTTGTACTTGATGAATGATCATGTGATTTGAAAGTGGATCGTGTGGTTAATTATGGCTATTGTTGGCTTAGCATGGTATATCGTGATCATATATTGATGTTTGATATTAAAATGAGTGCGATTCATAATATATTTGCTCGTAGGAAATTACACGTCATAAACACTCGGCATTGGCTAATTAAGAGGATACATTTTCTGCTTCCCAAACAAAATGATAAGTTTCGTCATGTACGTCATTATGTGTCCGTAGTACGTGTTCATATTTTTTTACATATTTGTTTAACCTTCTTACTTGTCAGTATAAACGTGGAAGTCACATGCATAGAAGACCAGCCCCTTCCTTGTCCTCATCCCCATCCCTTTCCTCTTCCCTTTCCTTTTTATCTAACCCTCAACCACTATATGCTGATGGACAATATGGACATGTTGACCTTTCCTCCAACACTCAAGAACATGTTAGGGGATTTGGACACATGGGAACTGAATCTCCTTCAGTTCCATCTCCTTTGATGCATCTCCTTTCGTTCCACCTTATTATTCAGCGCGACAATCGAATAATGAGGGAAACACAGGTGACCGATTCATGATATGCCCATTTGGAGATTCATAAGTACTTCATTTTTTTAAGTATATGTAATATTTATGGTTTTAGATATGGATGTCAACTAAATTGTCGATGTTGTACAATATCCGTATGTTTGCAGATTCACGGATGCTACATTTATTGTGAGGAAATTGAATAAAATAGTCAAAAACTATTGGATGAGGCAGTATATTAATTATAGCAATACTTCACAAGAAGTGAAAGATTTGTGGTGGAATGAGTTCAAGGTAAGTTTTAGATATTTAATTTTCTTACCAACTAAGTTCGGTGTAGTATATTGATGGTTAAGAATGATGTAAAGGGATCAGAACAACTCTTTAGTTTTATGTACTAAAGGGACCATATATTTTCCCCGAGATGAACTTTACAAAATCTATCACCAAATTGTCTGGTGCATGGTAATGGATATGTGACCATCATAATAACTTTCAGTTGTTTTTGTATTAATTGCAGCGGAAGTTCAGGTGGGATGAAGAGGAAGAAAATGAAGTGAAAAGAATTTTTAAGAAGAAAGTCAGTGATCACATACGAAATGTGATGAATAGAGCGAAGATCAAGCAAGTGAAGCCGGCTTTCATTATAGCTGACCATTGAACGGAAATTAACAGAATTTGGGAAACTGAAAAGAATAAGAAAATCAGTGAGCAGAATAAAAAGAATCGATCTTCTAGTTCTAGCGAAGAGTCTGCCACATATGCTGGGGGCTCTATTAACATTGGGGAGCATCGAAAACGAATGGTAAGTCTGTTAAATAAGTTATAAGTTACTTTAATTCAATTACTCATGTTTACATTTTGTAGGCACAACGGAACCGATATTTGTAGCTACATTTGAATGCACATTTCAAAAAAAAAGATAAGACATGGACTGGCGATCCAGCAAAAGTTATTAAGGTATGTAAGGTTATACTTTGGACTTTATGGAAACTAGAATGAAAATCGTGAATGCTTTTAATATTTATGGTAGTTATATATATGAAGTTATTTTATTTTCATCTATATTGTTAATGTAGGAAAAATATGATGAACTTTTAATGAGCAATGCTAGTGGTGGTGATGGTGTTGTTGTGTTTGAGCCATCAGTTGATAGTATGGCATTATGGGTGGGGGCAATGGGTGGGATGAAAAAAGGAAAAATATTTGGGATAGGATCCTTATCAAGGGTATACATGACGAATTATGCTGCAACTTCATCATCCAATGCGGCTGTTCCAAGTAAGACACGACTTGAGCAGCAAATGACCCAAGAATTGAACCAACTGAAAAATATACTTGTAGAGAAGGATGAAGAAATAAATGACTTAAAACAACAAATGTAAATCGTTATGCGACGCCTCAACCTCCATCACGATGAGGTTCCTCCTGTACCTCCTGCCAATCCAATTGGTGATGGGCACAATGATGAGTGACACAATAATGCTACGATTGCTGATGATGATGATGATTTTCTTAGTCCTTTCTAGTTAAAATTCCCAAAATCGGGGGTAAGCTTGCTTCACAATCTTTTGTGCCATAAGTGTAATTTCACCCAATATGTTCTTGCCCAACAATTACTTTTTGTGCACAACTTTTTTATAACTAGGTTCTTTGCTTGCGAAAAACTGAAAATTTAGAGATCTCAGGATGACATGTTTGTTACAAAAAATCATGATATTTGAACATTGTAGAAATACATGCCTTAATTGACTTTGAGTCATCTCTTCCTGGGAATTGGTGTTGGTAATTCACCTCTCTAAGTCATTAAACTGTTGAATGCTGTTTGGAGAAGAATTTAATTTTTCCTAGGTGACAGAAATACGGTTTACAAGGGTGAAAAAACTACAGTGGATGTCAAAGTTGACTCATATTCACATGTAAGAACATTGAAGTTTGTCCTAAAACGTTTTTTTGTTAACCCTCTTACTTGTTTTTTTATACCTAGTTCCACGTCCATGCATAAACACTTCTTTTATATTCTGGACTGATTGAATATCTTTATTTATGTATCCACATTTCATCAGGTGTCGACAAAAGTGACCGCTTTTGGTGTCCTACCGAATACCAAAGCTGCCCAATCTTGTGTCTGGTTTGTCAATTTTTCATTTTTGAAGCAGAATCTATGGTTGTCCCGCCTCCTTTGAATGTTTTGAATGTATTATAAGATTAGATATCAAATAGCATCATGTTAGACTTTGCAACTTTGCATATATCATTATTTTTTTGTGGACTAGCATCCTTCCTACAATTATATTTTTCAGTTATATGGCATTGTGTCTGGTTTATTCGTTTTCTGTTTCTGAAGCGGATCCTATGGTTGTCTCATGTCCTTTGATTCTTTTAAATGTATTACATGATATTCATTAATGCGTAGATATTGCTATAGACAAGATTTGATGGCCCAAATGGTGTAAAATTTGCGACGAATATTTAGCAACGAATTTTGTGACCAATACAGTCGTGGCTAATTTACAATGAATAAGTAGCGACGAATTTTGCGACGGATAAACTTCGTGGCTAATTTGCGACGAATCTTGCGAAGAAGTTTCTAGCGAATTTTGCGACGAATAAAGTTTGTGGTTAATTTGCGACGAATTATTTGGGATGAATTTTTTTCCGTTGCAATTTACCGACGGAAATTGAAATTTTCCGTCTCAAAATTTTGCGACTCTGTATTAGCAACAGAATTTTTTCCGTCGCTAATTTCGTCGCAAATTCGATTAGCGACGGATTTTGCCAAATTTTTCATCGCAAAATTCGTCGCTAATCCCTTGTTTTTTTGTAGTGCTAGAATTGCATGACATGTTAAATATTACATGTTAGGTCATTTAATTAATTTTGCTCATCATTAGAGATCGCGTGTCTAGGTTCATGTAATTAAAATGTGTGTCATGTTAGAGTAATCTTTTTTTAATTGTACACCATTTAAATAGGTCATGTAGTCGTGGTTTATAATTACATTGCCTTTTAGGTTAGTCAAATAAGGAGAAGACCTTAAAGATATTTGAGTGAAATTGCGTGAAAATTATAAATCATATTTAGGTTGAATTTGTGTTTTTCTAACAACATTGCAGCATATTGCATTGCTTCAAGGTAAGTATTTCTTCCTTATCTTTGTAATTTATTTAATGCTTTGTATTCTTGAGTGTTATATTGGTGGTTTGCGCACCCGCATGATCACCTCAAATTGTTAGTTGATACGTTTAAAATAAATTCAAAATGCCAGCAAATATTTTTTTGAAAATAAAAAAGAAGGGTACCAAAAGAGCGTTAGAGTAAATCTAGCATAATTAAGTATTTGAATCCGTAATCTTTGGTTCGTAAAAGTAAAGTAATTCTCCCAATACTTGGGTTTTAAATCGACCCAGCAAAAAATAGATTAGTAGCGATTTCTAACTAAAAATGATTTGCATGTTAATAATTTGAACCTTAAGTCCTGAATTGGTACGAGTTTGGGAGAGCCCAAATTAAATCTAGGCTTAGTAATCTATTAGCCGAACCCTAGGTGGAGCATTTGAGATAAATTCACGACAACTAGGGGTAATCGGTTCCCAATTTAGTCCCGGTCCAATGGAACTGGTCGCATAAGGTTTAGTTTACATTTTACAAATTTTGTCAATGAATTTATGTAATTGAAGTTCACTTAGGCTGCGTTTGGTCAAGATAGGACAGGATATGATAGGATAAGAAATCATTTGATTTTGTCATATCTTATATATTGTTTGGTGAGCTATGGACTTAAAGTCGGATATATTTATTTCCTATCCTATCCATTATTTGGTGGAAACTGGATATCAATGTAAATGACATATTTGCCCCTATGTAGTGCCCAAAAAATAATATCCGATCTTATAATCATAAAAATATCTTTGTGCGATTTAACATTATTATAAACTATTCTTTGCCAAAAATGACAAAAACTGTACTATTGGAAAAAGCAGGGTTGCAAAAAGAACATTGTTCAGAGATCATATGATTTCAAGAAATAGAAACCTTGCATAATTCTTCAAATACCACAACAACTATGAACAATGCTCCTGACTTCACAAGAATAGCACATTCAGAAAACATATGATTCTAGGAAATAGCGAAAAGAACATTGTTCGACGTTGTTCATTTTCATAAAACAACAAAGGCAACACACCAATTACTATAGACAAAAAAATTAGGGATAACTTTCCCTTTCCAACTCTTACAAATGTACTACAACTCGTCGCTCCTACTCTACCTAACTCACTGAATACCACGAAAGCTATAAACCAAGCTCCAAACTTCACAAGAAATAGCACATTCAGAAAACAAATCATTAGTCTTTCCCATCTATCATCCTGGAGAAGCTGTTCCTCATGCAACTAGTTTTTCAAGGCCATCTAGAAACGCATTTTCTTCATCTATTGTCCATATGCATCGGTCTCTCTTTGTTCCCCTTTCTTGAGTTGACTGAAATCGCTACCTTCCATTCCTAAACATAGACAACCTTGGCGATTGTTGTTTGAACAACGAATGGTTATGGACAGCAGATACGAACATGAATCCAACAAATTTAAGTCAAATTTCTACAAGCTATCAGTCAAAAGAATTCTACCATACCAAATGGAAAAGGCAAATACAATATAGACACATTGAGAGCAGAGAGATTTAAGGATTAATCAGGAACTAAAGGTGCAGAGAAAGCTTGCAGCGCTTGTCCATGGATAATATGCAATCAACTCTCACAAAGTTGTGAGCAAACCTAACCCTGCTTTTGACTACTTAGCAAAACATAGAGAGACCGTCAACTTCAAGTAGAGGGTTACTCAGAGGAAAGAACATTACAGTACATAATACAAATCAATGACAGATAATGACAATTAAAAGTTGATTTTCTATTAGCCATCTTATGAAGATGAAGTATCCTTTTCAACCATGGATAGGCAAGAAAAACTGATGAGTGCCCTTGACAGGCAAAGAAGAAAAAAAGGAAGGAAGAAAGAAGAAAAGCATGCACTTAAGTCAGGCTTAAGAGTGAAGCAGATTCCCTCTTGTAATTTGGCAGCTTATTCTTTTACCTTTTTTTTTTTGGTAAGGTATTATTCTTTTATTCTTTTACTTTTGATTACTCCACAAATGTAAAAAGAATATTTTAAAGACATGCAGGAGACTCAACTTTCCCACGAGAAAAGCATAGAAAGTTCAGCATGAACATAGCAAGCACAAGTAAACTAGCACAGAGAAATCTAGCCTTTAAAGAAGCACGATTTCTCCATCATGTTAAACCTGATTTACATAATCAATATTAGCAAATGCCTCTTAAAATTGTGTGGAGGACATGACATGTACAGTAAAAAACATATTCCACGAGCTATAATGTGGTGGAAATGACACTCACCTTGGTTCCAAAGGCAAATCAGCAAGCTAGGTGCGGCGGCGACTCAAAATCGGCGAGGTGCAACTCAAGAGCTCAATTATGCTGCGTGAGCAACTGGAGAGGAGAGTCTGAGAGACAGAGAGTGAGAATGAGGTTATGAGAGAAAGGAAACGTATTAGGGTAGGGAATCTGGTTTCGCAATTGACAAGGCAACCTCAAGAAAAACGATGGCATGTTTTGATTCACCGAGAATTGAACAGAGAGACTCCACCCTAAACGAGAATTCACAAGCAAAAAAAAAACGAGACAAGAAAGAGAGAAACAGAGCTAGACCCACGAATGATTGCACCTATGAAAGCTAATGTAAACCAAGGAAGGAACTCGCGAACCTTGTAAAGAGTGCGAATATCAATGCACGGAGAGAGGGAGAGAGAGAGACACGAAACCTTGTGAGGAAGCAAAACCGCCTGTGGCTCCTCGATGGAGATGGAGCTTGAATTCGTTTGATTAGAGCTACGGGGAAGAAGATGCTTTGACTCTCATTGCTTCCGTGAAGTGTTTTCATGAAACGTCAATGTGAGAGGAGTCGAAGGAGAAGGAAAATGAGAGCATAGGGTTTTCTAAAAAATAGCTAGACAAGAGAAATCCTATCTGGGTCTATCCCACCTCTTCCCTAGGATTTTTTTTCTGGTTTATATCCCCTCTATATCCGACATTATCTCGTCTTGACCAACTACCAAACACAAGATAGGATAAAACATATCCTATCTTGACTTTTATCAGGACGACCAAACGCAGCGTTAGGGTTTAGTTTACATTTCACTAATTTTTTAAAGAAAAAAAGTATTTATAGTTAGTCCAATTTATCCGGTTCTTCTTGGAACCAGGAATCGGACCGTCCGGATACTGATTTCACTTTTAGGAACTAGAAATCGGACTAACACTCCTAGGAACCAGTTCAGTACGATCGGGGTGGTTCCTAATTTGAGTGGTCCGTTTTGCACACCTCTAACAGCAGCATCTCTAAATTAGATTTAAAGATTAGATGTTCATTTTGTCTCTCATTTGCTGCTAGGTTTCTGGCCTTTTTAGTGTTTGCATATGTCACTTAGCATTTAGAGATCTATGTTTGTGTAAATCTATGGGAGCTCACTAATGAATCAAGTTCTTCACCTTAACCTTCATTCCATCCTTTGTTTCGTCATTTATTTTACTGGGAAGGTGTCTTGTCTGCTTGGTTATGCTAGGTTCGCATTTCCCAGCAATTGCAATGGTTCGACTGAGACAAATGCTCTCAATTCAAAGCTTGGAAGGGTGGTTCCATCAGACTAGACTAGACTGGTCCTATCCAATCGCCAATTTTAGAAATTGGGAATCGGTCTTCTTGGTCCGGTTTGTAGTTTCTAGGTGAGATCAGACTGGATCGAAAATCGATCGCCCCTAAAAAAATGAATAAACAATGAAAAATTGATGGGCTAAGCCCAAATTAGTAATGATTTAGTCTATTCCACGAGTCACATCCAACAAAAGCAATAATCAAGTGGTGACCATTTGGATAGAATCATTGCCAAATCATCAATTGTTACCATTTGTAACACAACACACATATTAATCTTGAACATTTAATCAGCAATTTGGTTTACATTTCAATGCAAAAATATACATTTGCCCTCAAATCAAGACAAGATAATATATATACTAAATTTATTATAAAAATAGAATATTAGGATGAAAATTGAACACGGAATGAACACCCTTTGTGCAATTGTTGCTCAAGTTTTTGATTGCATATTGCACGGTAGTGCATATTAACCACTTAGAGACTTGCTCCAAGCTTGCTTTGATATGTATATTTGTGATTATATCAAGAGTTGAGCAAAATTACCCAATTCAAAGTGGAAGAGGCTCATCTTTTAATACTATTTTGGTGGAATTTTATTAAATGCCAGTGTTACTAATGACTTAACTTGAAGCATCAAATCAAACTAAATCATTCCCATCTCGACATGTTATGGTGTCACATCCCGATTTTTGTGCCTGGGAAACCGCAGGTAAATTGTAATATCCTTAATTTCAGTCCCTGGAAAATGTCTATGGTTTAAGCTTGATGGTTTTCCAATCGGAACAAAAATTTCTACTCTTGTTTTGGAAAACTGTATTTCGGATCCTTGGTACCCCTTCGTTTTGTTTTTTTTGGGGAGACTTTTGTGATCCGAATTTCCAAACGCTTTCTTCTGGAAAGTTGTTCCAAACATTTTGAAGTTTTATATGATTTAATTTCAGAATTTTCGGAGTTGAAATGAGTGGTACGATGGCCTGATTTTCAGACTGCGTGAAACTGCCCGGAATGGGAATTTCGGTGATGTTTACACCGTCTTAATTTTCTACGAGTTTTTCTGGGCTGATTTTAGAAAAGTTTCCTTCATAAAAGTTATTGAGAACTTTCCTTTCTATAACGTGTGTAAATTTGGGAATTTTCTGAGATGATTTGGATTTTGGACAGAGCTTATTTTGAGAAGCAAATGTTCTGTTTCAGCGAACTGTTTTTAGTCTGGCTTTGAGTGACTGAAAACGGTAGTTACACAGAGAATTAGATTTTGTATTCTTCACGAAAAATGTTTATTAAGGTCTTATTTATGACATATCCGAATTTGAGAATTTTCGGAGTTCATTTACTATGATTTCAAGTCCGATTTCGTGAACAGTGCAAAACTGTCCGATTTTTCCAGATTTCAAAGATTTAGCATTTTCTATATGAGAAAGTTGGAATTTGGACTTGGTGTCTTCTGGTGATTTAAAGTACATGTTCCAAGCTTTCAAATGAGATATTTTATGCTTTGATCGGAGGTCGAACCAGGGGGAAAACGAAATAGAGAAGTAAGCTTGAAAATGAATGAAGCTTATTCAAGAAGAAGCCTAATTAATGGCTTGCATTTATTAAAGTTGGACTTTGGTGGCCCTTCATCATGGTTTTTGGCTTATATTCTTAATGGTCATGTGAGGTAAGCAATGACCTCATGCTCAAATGACCTAAGCCATGACTTAAGCCTCATCATGATTATGTGCATTAATAGTCTTGAGTGATGACCAAATTTGGAGTGTGATAAATAGGGGGGGGGGAGAGAAACGGAGAAGCCGAGAGGAAGAGAAAGAAACGGAGAAAGAGAGAGAGAAAGAGGGCCAATGGGAAGAAGATAAGATTGGCCTCTCATCATTATAGGCCATTAATGTCATTAATAAAGGCCATCATGAGTCTTGACTTTAGAGGCCCCTTCATTATTGCTTATTCTAGGGTTTTCTAAGCCCTCTTTAAATAGCAAGACACCCTCCTCTCTCTCTCACGCCATTCTCACGCCTCTCTCTCCATTCTCACACACACCAACAACCTTCTCTCTTGCTTCTTTACTTCTTGTTCATGCCTAGAAAAAGAGAAAGAGCCGAAATAGAGAAAATCAAGAGAGAAAACCCGAGAGAGAGAAGAAGCCGAGAGCCAAGAGAGAGAAAGAAAATCCGAGAGAGAGAAAGAAAAGCTATTACCGAGAATTGTTCGAGACCGAGACTGTCGCCTTTCCGCCCGTGTCTCTTCTCGTTCCTACCCAAGAACCACGGTTTGGCCTTCGTAGGCCTAGGTTGCTCGGCCAAGCAAGAAGGAAGAGAGGAAAAAGCTCGAAACTTCCCGAGCTCACCTGTCTCGACCCCCGTTCTCTAAGTTTTGTTTGACGTTGAGTCCGTAGGATGGTCGCATGGACGGCAGCAACAGGGGAAGGTTGAGCCATGTTGGAGTTCTGGGAAAGCGATGAGCGAGGAGAAGTAGTGGGCTTAGGACACCCAAGCCATAATGTTTGATGTGTAAATGGCTAAAATTGGATAATTCGGCCTGTAAAATATATTTGCGTGTCCTATAAACGTAAGGTTTGCTCATGATGCTGTTGTCTTAATCCCACTGTTGTTGTTATTGTGATTGTCCCGAGTATGCTTCTGCGTGTGTGTAACAAAATATAATAATGAACGGGACGTCACGTATATAACCCCGAGACCGGGGCGTCACATATGGTGCCTCGGAATGACTAGGAGGAGGTTGAGCCAGGCTCTAGTCCCTAGACACCGGGATGTTCAACTACGGGACTTAATCAACATTTTTTTATTGATATTTGAAAGAAAATGCAGAATGAGTTTGTTGGGGCTACAAAACAACCTAAAAGGGGGGCTAAATAGGTTGCATGAGGATAATGAAAACCTTTCATAGAATATAACGGGGTAATCAAGTTAGGAGATGGTGATCAACATCCATGATGATAGTAAACAGATATTGTGGATAGTGAGCAAGAGAAATAAATCACATAACTGTTTATAGTGGTTCAATTTTATCCCCAAGTTTACGTCCACTTTCCATATAATACTCTTAACATTGGCTGGTTTCACTAATAATCCACAGCGCAAGTGACAATTGGCAGGTCTTGTTCCTTATTAGATGATAAATCACACTATCACGACACAAGGATTGCTCTTACACTTATGCACTTGACTCTTTGCAATTACAAAACAGATTAAGATTCTTTACAAAGATATAACAAGAAGAGTGCAACTACAGTATTCTCAGTATTTCTTGTCCAACCACTTTCGGGCTTTGATGATCATCTTTTATAGAAGTCTTCAATCCAACTGTTGAAGTCCTTGAAGGAGATCAAGTTAACCGTTTGAGTGTAGGTGGAGACCCTTGCTAGAATTAGGATTGCCCCTACATTCGTTTCCATCGAAATTAGTAGGTTTCCTAAATAGAGTAGCTGCAGCCATCAACTCACTGATACAGAAATTTGTCAGTTGCTTTTCTAATTTCTTTCCCGATTTTTCTGCTATGGAGTTTCATTCTTGTAACAACTTATTTTCTATACCATCAGTGGTCATAGTCAGATGTATAGCTCACCATCATCATCGGCATCTCGTCATCAGCACGATTTGAAACTTATCATTAGCATGTGCAAATTGTTAACGAATTGGCTGACAATAAGAATAAATAAATCCATTTCCAAGCACAAAAGAAAAGATTAGATGGAAATGGCCCGTTCAAGTATACAAAATCATTTTGCTAGAAATTTCATTAGATCTGTTGGTGGAAAGTTTTTTAACTGTTCCAGCTATAATGAAGATGGTCATTTAATATATGAATGCCCAAACGAGTAAGCCAAGCCAAGGAGGATCAACTAGAAGTTCAATCCTTCTAGCAATAAAGTTCCCAATTTTGCCTTGGTACAAAAGTTCAATCCATTGGAAGTTCAATCCTACTAACAATAAATGACCCAAATTTGTCTTAGCCTTTCCTATTTGACTAGGTCAAAGGTGGGCCTATAAAAAAAGAGAAAATGTTAACTATTCAACAAATAAGGGGAGAAGAACATTAGAAATGCCAAAACTTATGTACGGCGCTCACTTTAATGCCAAAAGTTTTTGTCGGCTCACTTAAGTGTCAAATCGAAGGAAAAACGATCACTTAAATGTCAACGGCGAGAAATTCCGGCCAAATTAATACGTGTCTTTTATCATTAAAATTTTAATCTGAGTTGGATTTTTTAAAAAAAAAATCAGTCTACGTGGTGGCATTTCCATGTGTGTATTATGATTTTTTAAATATTTTTTCTAATTTTTTTTTTCGTTCTATTCTTTTCTTTCTTCTTCTTCTTCTTCTTCTATCTTTGGTCTATGACCGGACACCGGCCATGGTCAGTCACTTGGCCTCACCCTAATGAGACTATCATTGCTCGGACGAGGCCGTCGTTGCTTGCCACAGGCGAGGCCCGGCCGACCCTCGATGAGGGTCGGCCTTGCCTTGCATGGGCAAGGTTAAGCCCTAGCAAGGCCTTGCTGGGCGTCGCCCGGGGGAAGGCGATGCCCAACGAGGCTGTGGTGTCCTAGGTGAGGGTCAGCCTCACCGGATCTGGCGAGGCAAGGTGCCTAGTTAAGTCTGGTGAGGCTGGCCTCGCCAATGCCACGGCGGCCTCGCTGGATTTGGCGGGGGTCGGCCTCCTACGAGGCCGGCCCTCGCTGGGGCTCGCCCTTGCCAAGCCAAGCGAGGCAAGATCGACCCTTGCCAGGGCTCACCCGCCCTCACTAGGCAGGGCCTCGCCTATGGTGGGCGATGGCGGCCTCGTTTGGGCAAGGCTAGGCGGCACACCATGGCCGGTGGCCGGTGTCTGATTATAGGCCAAAGGTAAAAGAAGAAGGAAAAAAAGAAAAAAAATCAGAAAAAACATTTTAAAAATAAAAAATATTATTAAATATTGTCCCTGTTAGTGCTGACGTGCCACGTAGGGCTGAAAAATTAATAAAATATGACCACATCAGATTTCCAGCGACCCAAATTGGAGTTAGCACTTAAGTGATCTTTGTTTAAAAAAGCAACACTTAAGTGATAAAAAAAGAACTTTTGGCACTAAAGTGAGTGCCGTACATAAGTTTTGGCACTTTTAGTGTTCTTCCCCCAACAAATAAGGGAAAGGATCGTCCTCAACTCAAATAAAAAGGTTGAGAAAGGCATGCATGGGAAAGAAAGGAAAAATAAAGAAGAAAAAGAAGAAAGAAAGCCAAAGGATACTCGAAGTGCCATAATTTATGTATGGTGCTTACTTTGGTACCAAAAGTTCTTTCGGATCACTTAAGTGCCACTTTTAAAAAAAAATAATCACTTAAGTGCCAACTCCGATCTCGAATGCCGAAAATCCAACGTTGTAATATTTTAATATTATTTCACTAACGTGACTTGCCAGAGGTATAAATCAGTATAAAAAGCCTAAAACAACATCATTCAACAAGTTTCACCTGCCTATAAGACTTAAAACGATGTCATTCAACAAGAAAAATCAATTTCTTGCTGAATGGCTGATAGAAAGGGGACGCAGAGGGTGGCGCTACTGGAGCGAGCACTCTTCCTCTCGCAAAAGGTTGAGTGTTCGAATCCCGGGTGTCGCAGGGTGACTTAACCGGTGGCATGTGTGTGGTGGCTAGCACGTGTCACCCCCAGGGGTTTACTCCCCGGCTGTCGGCCGTGCGGGGGTTCCCTGGGTTATAAAAAAAAAAAAAAAAAAGGGGACGCAGAGGGGGAAAAAGGAAGCACGACGAGAAAGCGAAAGGGAATTGCTCTTTAGCTTCTTGTCTATGCAATTTATCAAAACCACCTCAAAGTCCGCCACCAATGGAGCTGATTCGTTGAAAAACCAAGCCGCAAATCAGAGGCTTAGCCGGATCTATTCTGGACCACACACAGTGAGGAGTTCGAATCACCATTGGTGTTGCCTCCTTCTCTAGCCAAGCCCTTCGAGGTGGTTTCCGGAGCTATTTTGTTCCAATATACCCGGCAATCGTGTCTGACAACTTTCCCTTCACAAGGAATGTCGAAGCTCCTCTGTTTTCCCCTATCAACCCAAAATTTATTTCACATACTGTGGATTTGATTTACATTACATTTTTTTCATCCTTGAATAGATTACATGGTTCCCTATTTCTATTGTTGCATGCATTTGTATGGCTTAATGGTGTTAAACTATGGCTATTTGCAAGAAAACAGTTGGACAAGGTCACATTGATGGATTTTTCGAGAATCCTCGAGTCTGTTTCGTTGTGATGGTTTCAATGCACAATCTCATCTTCTGCCTCGGTGGGTCATGGCTAAAATATTGATGGAATTGCAGTTTGGCAAACGGTGAGGACTAAATATGATAACTAACTGGCTGTCTTTCGTATTTTGTCGAGTTTGGTTCATCCGGAGTGATTGCTCTTCCCCTTTCTCTCTCCTCCATTTTTTCGACTGAGCTCTACAACATCAAATGAAACCAAGCGATCTCCACCAAACATCATCCCTCTCCCAGATCTGAATCGTGTCATTATTCTCCCTCTTTCTCCAACTTGACAACGAATTCGACATCCTCCCCTAGATTGCCTGCGTTTCGTCGCTCTCTCCATCTCCCCATGCCGACTTGTCCAATGCCCGCTTTCTCTCCACAAGGAATGCCCAACCTCCTATGTTTTCTCCTTTCAATCAAACTTACTTTCTTATATCGTGGATTTTATTTCCATTAAGTTTTTTCATCCTCGAATACATTACAAGATTCTTTGTTTCTGTTGTTGAATGTATTTGTATGCTCAATGGTGTTAAATGGTGATTATTTGTGAGAAAACGATTGGAGAAGATCACATTTATGGATTCTTCGAGAATGCTCAAGCTGTTTCCTTGTGATGGTTTCAATGCACAATCTCATCTTCTATCTCAGTAAGTTATGGCAAAATGTTGATGGAATTGCTGTCTGGCAAATGGTGAGGGCCGAAGATGATAACTAATAGGTGTCTTTCGTATTTTGTCTAGTCTGGATCATCCGGAGTGATTGCTATTCCCCTCTCCCTCTCCTCAATTTCTTCAACTGAGCTCTACGACAGCAAATGAAACCAAGCGATCTTCACTAAACAACATTCCTCTCATAGATATGAACCATGTCATTCATCGCCCTCCTTCTTCAACTCGTCAATGAATCCGACATCCTCCTCTAGATCGTGAGTGATTCTCGCCTGCCTGTGCCCTCGTCGCTCTCTCCGCCTCCTGCCACTCTCACTTGTCCATTGCCCATGCCCTCTTCATAAAGAATGCCCAATCGCCTATGTTTTCCCCTGTCAATCAAAATTTCTTTCACATACTGTGGATTTGATTTCCATTACATTTTTTCATCCTCCAATACATCATATGATTCCCAATTTCTATTGTTATATGTATTTGTATGGCTCAATGGTGTTAAATGGTGGCTATTTACGAGAAAACGGGGGGGAGAAGGTCACATTTACAGATTCTTTGAGAATGCTCTAGTCTGTTTCCTTGTGATGGTTTCAATGCACAATCTCATCTTCTATCTCGATAAGTCGTAACTGAATGTTGAAGGAATTACAGCCTTGCAAACGGTGAGGGCCGAAGATGAAAACTAACTGGCATCTTTCGTATTTTGTCGAGTTTAGTTCATCCAGAGTGATTGCTCTTCCCCTCTCTTTCTCCATTTCTTTGACTAAGCTTTGCAACATCAAATGAAATAAAGCGATTTCCACTGAATAGCTTTCCTCTCATAGATCTAAACCATGTCATTCCTCGCCCTCTTTCTCCAACCTGCCAACGAATACGTCATCCTCCTCTAGACCGAGAGTGGTTCTTGCCTGCCCACACCCTTGTTACTCTCTCCGACTCCCGCCACACCTGCTTGTCTAATGCCCGCACCCTCTTCACAAGGAATGCCCAAGCTCCTATGTTTTCCCTTGTCAATCCAAAATTTCATTCACATACTGTGGATTTGATTTCCATTATATTTTTTTGTCGTTGAATACATTATATGATGATGTAGCTAGCAAGGATCACCTAGAGAGGGGTGAATAGGTAATCTTAAACAATTTTTGTCAATTTATGCGGAAATGAAAGAACACAGTTGAGTCTAAATAAAATTCAGATTCAAGACAGTTTATATAGACAATATTCTTGATGTGCAGAATGTAAATAAAGAGATAAGGGATAGAAAAACTGCACACAAGTTTATAGTGGTTCGGCTTATAGCAAGTCTACGTCCACTTTCTCACGCTTACGGCCTACCGGTTGGATTTCACTATGTAATCAAGAGAAATTTATAGATTCTGAGTGACAGCACTCTTGTGTATGATAGGACTCTCTATTTCACACAATCACCCTTACAAAGTATTCCTCAAGATCTTAAACTTTAGCTTAGAACGACAAGAGAACTGATTGGAGTATGCTCGGACTTTAGACTTGTTGATTCTTGATTCTGTACTTACTTTCTACTGCACGATGATCTCCTTAAATACTCTTCTACATCCAAACTAGCCGTTGGATAGTTTTCAGAGGATCATCTTCCAATCTTCACCTTGGACAGATTTGTATAATAAGTATTGAGTAGCCGTTGGATGACTGATTCTGAATCCCACTGATTCTGGTCACCCATACAATCATAATCTTGGTTTCCATAAGTATAGTTTTATCTGTTGTAATACATACTTGTCAAAGTATTTGATTGTCAATCAATTATTACCTTAGATTGAAACAATCAAAACTTTCCTTCTATGAAATCCATACCGGATCACTAGCTGTTTTGTTTGGTTCTGAATTCCGCATCTGCGTCTGAAGAAATTCTGCATCTGCATCTGAAAAACTTCTGCGTCTGTATCTGAAGAACTTCTGCATCTGCATCTGAAGAACTTCTATGTCTGCGTTTGAATAATTTCTTCGTATGCATCTGACTAATTCTACGTTTGAATCTTAGAACTTATGTTATGTGGGTCTTTAATAAAGTACTTGACAGCTTGTAAGGTCTGAATAACTTCCTTCTGAGTTTCCAGAATATGCATACATGGAATAAATTAGTTCAGAATAAGTATTAGACTTATAATTATGTGGAAGGTTTTGTCAACTTCAAATTAATAGGAGTTTTTCTCAACAATCTCCCCCTTTTTAACGGTGATAAAACGTTCCTGCAAATTGAATTAATTTGAAATTGATTTGTAAGTAAATAAGTATATTAAGTGCATTGAGGAACATATTGAAATTGAAAGAGCAAACTCTAATATCTGTGTCTTTCTCTTCCTTTGCATATAACCTGCATTTGATCTTGCATATTAATATAGCAAATCTGCATCTAATTTCTTCCCCTTTTTGTCATCAGCAAAAATAATAAAGAGAATAAATCATAGATACTAAACAATCAACCAGTCTAACAAGAATTGTTAGTGATATTACAGACTAAATGAAAATTAGATGAGTTGGAGAGAAATGTTGAAAAACAGGCTATTTTTTAGAAGGAGTATGAATCAGTTGAAAATTTTCCAATATTGAGACAGCCTCCTCAATCTTCGAACTGCATTGACCTATGGCCTTATCCATGTTGGATGAGCACATAGCAATGGCTTCCTCTAGATTTGCTTTGTCTGCTGCTGCTTGAAGTTGTTGAGATTTGTTGTTTTCCTCAACAATTCTTTGTAAATTCTTCATGTCTTGCTCTAGTGCAGCTTGCTTGTCTTTAATCTCGAGCAGAATAGAGAGGATATTCTGATTTCAGATGGCTAATCTTTGATATTAGCTTCCTTAGACTGATTGTAACCTATGGCTGATTCTGGTGGAATCTCCTCCTGAACAGGTGCTTGATCTTCAGAAACATGTTCTTCATGAATTGGTTCTGAAACCTTGGAAGTTGGTTCTAGGAACATGTTTTGGGCCTCCTGTGTCAAAGTGCTCTGCTTCTGCTTCATCATTTTCATCATGCAGAAGAATTCTTCGTTTCTTGCTGTACACTTTGATTGGGGTAGGAGAATCGGGCTGCTTGCTGGTTGAACTAGTTCTTTTCCTTTACTCTTTTTCTTTCTCAATTTTCTTTCCAATAGATCTTGCCTCCGACTGTTGAGCCTCTTGTCCTCTTACTTTCTCTATTATATCATCAAAATGCTTCATTTTGGAGAGCATTCTTTCTCCAACATATATACAGGGAACAAGGTTTTTGTGCATATCTTCAGGAATAGATATTTTTAAGAACATGAAAATGCGAGAGATTAGAGCACCATATGGCAATTGTCCCTTGTCTTTCTGAAATGCTCTGTACATATGGAAGATGATGATATGAGGAAGAGAAAATGATTGATCTTTCAAGATAGCCCAGATGAGCTTGATTTCTGATTTTGATAGGTCAGTTTTTGAGGCAGCTTTGGGCTTCAAGCAGTTGATTATGATCTTATGCAAGATCATAGATCGTCTGGACAAGTCAGAGTAGGAGAGATGTCGCTTAGATCCTTGAGCAAAGTTTGGATTTTCAGAAGCCACCCTGGAAGCATCTTCAAGATTCATTGCCAATGGAGTAAACTTGGAATGTTTTGCTCCAATTATTCTTGCCAACTCATCCGCTTTTAAATCAAACTTCTTGTCACAAACAGTAAATTAGATCCAACTGAGTGACAGAATGGAGAGATTGGAATAAAAGTAGGCAGTTAATTCAGCATAAACATTGGCAGATTGAAGGCAAAATTCATAAATTCCTAACTTCTGAAATAGATGCTTTACAGAAATGCCAGCCTTCTCTAGATAGTCAAAATCCACCGTTCTATGGTTCATAACCCCTCTAGCAAGTAACAACTTATAGCACACATTATGCTCAGTGCTTCTGAACAATCCTTCTATACCAGGCAAACCAGATGCTATTCCCACCTTTATCTCAAAAGTATTAAAAAATCGAGCATCATCATCGGGAACAACAAATTTTGAGGCATTTGTGGACTTAGGGCTTATATGAACAAATTTCTTTTTGGAAGGAGTGGAAGTTTCTCTGACTTTCTCCTTGCCCTTTCTGGAGGAAGGCTCTTTTGGGGTAGAGCTGATTGGATCTTCTTCAGTTTTAGAGCAAAAAAGAGAATAACGTTGCACAAGATATTCTTTTGAGTAAAGATCGTTGTCTCTTAAACATTCATAAAGGATCGACGCTGAAGCATTATTCCTTTTCAATCTTTGATAAACTTTCCACACACGTTTGATACTTCGGAAACGAAAGTTAGTTTTACCGGATGATTTTTGTTGCGACGATCGCTAGGGTGGTGTCGCTTCAGAAGGGTCTTCATGATGGTTCGACTCTATATCTAAAATCTCCATATACTCCGCCGGTACAGTAGATTTGGAGTTTTGGTTAAGAATACATGAAGATCTTTTCTTGAAAGGCATTTTGATTGCTTTTTAAGCAGAAAGGTTTGATCTTTGTAGAAGAAAATGAAGGAGAGTCTCTGAATATTGGAAGGGTTTTGATAATGAAAGGATGGTTTTTGAAAGGGTTACTTTTAGAAAAAAAAGATATCCCAAACAAGTAGGAAGGAAATATATTCTTTGAAGCACAATCAAAGGTTTATAACAAAGGCAAAAGTACACTATAAGTGAAGGATGGTTTCACTTTGGTGGAAAGGAAAAGTTACTTTTTGGATCAAAATAAAAAGATATCCCAAACAAGTAAAAAGGAAAAATATATTCTTTGAAGCACAATCAGAAATTAATAAAAAAACATGATGACATCATAACAAAAATATATTAAGCAAAAATTAATAAGATCCAAAAAATTAGCACTAAAATACATACCTGATTTATTTCCAATTAAAAGATAAATTAGAATATTATGATTTAAAATATCGTGCCAAAAATGCCAAAAATATGCCCGCCAAAATTTGAATAAGGGACGTACCGTTCTTTGTGAGTCTGAAAAATGTTCAAACTGAGAAAATTTGAGTCTGAAAAATTCCTGTCCATCAAACACTTCAAGAAAATGGATAAGTGATGCATAGTTTGTTTCTTATGAATTCAAATGAAGATTTATCAAGAGGTTTTGTGAATATATCAGCTAATTGATTCTTAAAATCAATAAATTGAATATTCACATCACCATTTTGAACATGATCTCGAATAAAATGATGCTTGATTTCAATATACTTAGTTCGAGAATGAAGAATGGGGTTCTTTATCAAATTGATTAGACTTGTGTTGTCACATTTGATTGCAACACTTGATTCTTCAATAGCAAAGTCTTGTAACTGCTGCTTCATCCACAGAATTTGTGCACAGCAACTTCCCAATGCTACATATTCTGCTTTTGCTGTAGAAAGTGCAATTGTATTTTGTTTTTTTTTAGTATCAGGATAACAACATATTCAAAAAAAAAAACATATTCCCAAGCAGTTGACATATACCTGAAGTACTTTTCCTGTCTACTTTACATCCATCTAAATCAGCATCAGAATATCCAATAAGAGTAAAATCTGAATCTTTAGAATTCCAAAGACCTAACATTGGATATGTTCCAATGTATTTGATTGTTCTCTTTACTGCAGAAAAATGAGATTTCCTTAGGTCTAATTGAAATCTCGCTCACATGCAGACACTAAAAAGTATATCAGGTCTAGATGCAGTAAGATATAATAAAGATCCTATCATGCTTTCATATACCTTCTGATCAACCTTTTTACCATTTTCATCTTTGTCCAGTTTGGATGAATAAGACATAGGAATGTCTGTTTTCTTGCAATTCTGCAATCCAAACTTCTTGACAATCTCCTTTGCATACTTTTCTTGGCAGATAAATTTACCATCTTTGGTTTGTTTTACTTGAAGGCCAAGAAAGAATGTTAACTCTTCCATCATACTCATCTCGAACTCATTCTGTATATTCTTAGAGAATTCTTTGCAAAACAATTCGTTAGAGGATCCAAAGATTATATCATCAACATAAATTTGAACAAGTAGAAAATCCTTACCTTTTCTCTTAACAAATAAAGTTGTATCAACCTTACCTTTGGTGAAATCATTTTGCAGAAGGAAGTTACTTAACCTTCGTACCAAGCTCTGGGTGCTTGTTTCAGACCGTAAAGGCCCTTTTTGAGTCTATAGACATAATCAGTCTTCTTTGGTTCTTTGAAACCAGGTGGTTGTTCTACATATACTTCTTCTTTGATATATCCATTCAAAAAGGCACTTTTCACGTCCATCTAAAACAATTTAAAGTTATGGAAACAAGCATAAGCTAATAGTAGCAGAATAGCTTCTAACCTTGCAACTGGTGCATATGTTTCATCATAATCTATGCTTTCTTCTTGAGAATAGCCTTTTGTAACCAGTCTTGCTTTGTTTCTTGTGACTTTTCTTTTGTCATCTAGTTTGTTTCTGAATACCCATTTTGTTCCAATTACTGGATGATTTTTGAGTCTTGGTACAAGCTCCCATACTTTATTGATTCTGAACTGTTGAAGTTCCTCCTGCATAGCATCGATCTAGCTTTTATCTGATAAAGCTTCACCAACTTCTTTTGGTTCTATTTCTGATATCAACGCCAAGTTGCTGATGTTCTCCTTGTGTTTGGATCTAGTCTTGATACCATCTTCTATTTTTCCAATGATGAGGTTCTTCCGGATGACTAGATTTATGTTTCCAGTTTTTGTTAAATCTTTTCTTCTGAATATCTGCAGACTCTGAAGTTTCTGGTTGAGTCTATATTGTATCTTCTTTTCCTTCTGATACCAATTGCTGATGATCTTCTAATAACTCTTGAATGTTAGGAGATGGTCCAAATTCATCTTTGTGAGTCTGAATATTTTCTTCAAATCTTACATTCATTGTTTCTTCCACAGTCTGAGAGTTCTTGTTGAAGACTCTGTATGCTTTGCTAGTAGTAGAATATCCAAGTAAGAATCCTTCATCTGCTTTCTCATCAAATTTACCAGGACGATCATTTGGATTTTTGAGAATAATGCTTTTACAACCAAACACACGAAAATATGAGATACTGGGCTTTCTACCTTTGTAAAGCTCGTAAGGGGTTTTCTCAAGAATGAGTATGAGAAAAACTCTGTTAATGATATAACATGCTGTAAAAATTACATCTGCCCAGAAATGAAAAGGAATCTTACTTTCAATCAACAAAGTTCTTGCCATTTCTTACAGAGAATAATTTTTCTTTTCCACAACACCATTTTGTTCTGGTGTATAAGGAGTAGAAAAATTGTGTTGAAAGCCATTTTCCTCATAGAAATCTGAAAAACTTTGATTTTCAAATTCTCCCTCATGGTCAGTTTTAATGCAAGAAATGGTATAGTCCTTTTCATTCTGAGCTCTTTTTGCAAATTTTGAAAAATATGAAAATGCTTCATTTTTATAAGTAAGAAAGAACATCAAAGTAAATCTTGTGAAGTCATCAATAATAACTGAACAATACTTCTTATTACTAATACTTTGTGTTTTGGTTGGTCCAAACAGATCCATATGAAGAAGCTGCAAAGCACGATTAGTGGAAACATGATGTATAGATTTAAAAGAATTTCTTACTTGTTTCCCTAGAGTGCAGGCATTGCATAACTCTATTTTCTTGTATTTCAAATCTGGCAGACCTTGAACCAGTTTCTTGTTTGAGATCTTTGAAATTTGTTTCATACCGATATGTCCCAACCTTCTGTGCCATAGATCTTTATCTTCTTTGATTGAGATCAAACAATGAGTAGAGTTTGGATTTACATCTAGAAGATAAATATTGCCATGTCTTCTTCCTATGAAAATTTGAGAAGAGTCTTTGCTTGTTTCTGAGTATGTATCTTCTTGAAAGTTGATTTTGAAACCTGTATTATATAGCTGGCTTATGCTTATCAAGTTGTAGTTGAGTCCTTTTACCAATGAAACATCATTGATAGTAAGTCCTCCAATTTCAACTGTTCATTTGCCAACGATTTTTCCTTTGGTATTTCTTCCAAAGGAAACTTTTCCACCATTCAGACTGTGTAGATCAACGAATATGCTTGAATCTCCTGTCATATGTCTAGAGCATCCACTGTCTAGGTACCACTTTCTTTTTCTCTTTGTGGTAACCTGCAAAAATCACAACATCTCAAGTTTTCTTTGATACCCAAATTTGTTTGGGTCCTTGAGCATTAGCATAGGCTGTCTTAACAAAATCTCTTTGAACAGGTCTCTAGACCTTAGAACATTTATTCTCAAAATGTTGTGGATCTCCATATTTTGAGCACATGAGTGCACTTCGGCCAACAGGTTTTACAAAATTCCTTTTGAAATGGTTTTTTTTAAGCTTGTCGAGGAGGTTTTTGTCTTAATCTCTCCTTGACCTTTGGAAAATCAATCAAGCTATCATTTTCCTTTTCAAATCTGAGACCAGATTTGTTATAGTAAGGAATTTGGATGGAAAGGATATGCTTCAAGGTTTCTGAACCTTTTGAAAACTTGGAAGTAATTTCGGAGACTTCCATTTTCAAAACAGCATTTTCTTTGGAAAGAAAATCTCAACTTTCCTTGATTTGACGAAATTCTTTTCGAAGGAAATCAATTTTTTCTTTTTGAGAAACATCCTATTGCCTCAATGAAGAATTTTCCTTTTTCAAAGAAGAGATTCTTTTAAGAGCAGTCTTAAATTCAAAGCATAATTCATCAATATAATTTGATACTTCAATAGGCATATCAAAATGCTTTACCTCAATTTCCACTTTAGGATCAGAATCAGAATTTGAATCTAAGTCTAACTTAGCCATCAGACAGAAATTTAAGATATTTTCATCACTGTCTTCGCACTCTGTATCACTCAAGGTTTTTACTTTTAAAGCCTTCTTTGCTTTCTCAAACTTGGTCTTCTTTTTTAGAAGTGGACAATTTGGCTTGATATGTCCACGTTTCTTACAGTGAAAGCATATAATATCCTTTGATCTCTCTGTTTCATTGAAAGACTTCTTCTTCTCAAAAGGTTTCTTGTCTTTGAGGTTTCTTCCTTTGATCTTCAATTTCTTATACTTCTTTACAAAGAGAGTTAGTTCTTTATTGCCAATATCTTCATCTTCAAAATCTGCATCAGAATCAATGTTAGTCTTTAATGCAATTGACTTATTACCTCTGGATTCATTCTCCTCATTCCGTTTCTTAGTCTCGTATGATTAAAGAGTTCCAATTAACTCATTCGCTAATAGAGGCTTGATCCTTTGTGTCTCTCGAAAAGATGTTTTGATGTTATCCCACTGATCTGTTAGTCCTCTCAGAAGTTTGTAGACTTTCATTGCATCTGGAACTGGCTGTCCTTGATAAGCAAGACCGTTTACTATGTCAGTAAATCTGTCATAAAAATCAGCAATTAATTCTCCATGCTTCATTTTGAAGGTTCATATTGACCAAGCAAAAAGATTGATTTGAGTTTCCTTAGCTCGATCTGTTCCTTCGTAAGTAACATAGAGAGTATCCCAGATTTCCTTAACTGATTCACAAGCAGCAATCTTTTTATACTCAATAGGTGATAAAGCACAATAGAGAGAGTAAATTGCTTTGGAATCTAGAGTTTCTCTTTTAGATATCTCAGTTTGAGATAATGGAGGATCTGCTGCTTTGCTTGCATCTGCCTTTTCTTTTGAATAAGAAGACTTTGGATTAATTCCTTTGATGATGACATCCCATTGCATGTGATCAATTGACTTTATGAATGCCTTCATCTTGTTCATCCAGACACTATATTCTTTGCCATCGAAATATGGTGGCTTGTTGTTGCTCTGTCCTTCCATGGAGCACCATAGCTAGCCATGTAGATCGTTAGCTCAAGAAGTAAAACCCTTCAATAAATGAGCAACCTTGCTTTGATACCAATTGATGTAGCTAGCAAGGATCACCTAGAGGAGGGGTGAATAGGTGATCTTAAACAATTTTTGTCAATTTATGCGGAAATGAAAGAACACAATTGAGTCTGAATAAAATTCAGATTTAAGACAGTTTATATAGATAATACTCTTGATGTGCACAATGTAAATAAAGATATAATGGATAGAAAAACTGCACACAAGTTTATAGTGGTTCGGCTTATGACAAGCCTACGTCCACTCTCCTACGCTTATAATCTACCGGCTGGATTTCACTATGTAATCAAGAGGAATTTACAGATTATGAGTGATAGCACTCTTGTGTATGATAGGACTCTCTATCTCACACAATCATTCTTACAAAGTATCCCTCAAGATCTTAAACTTTAGCTTAGAACGACAAGAGAATTGATTGGAGTATGCTCAAACTATGGACTTGTTGATTCTTGATTCTATACTTACTTTCTGCTGCTCGATGATCTCCTTAAATACTCATTTATATCCAAACTAGCCGTTGGACAGTTTTCAGAGGATCATCTTTCAATTTTCACCTTGGACAGATTTGTATAATAACGATTGAGTAGCTGTTGGATGACAAATTCTGAATCCCGCTGATTTTGTTCGCCCATACAATCAGAATCTGGGTTTCCATTGTCATGCCCTCTACCCTATCGAGCTCGCGACATCCTCCTCTGGTCGATTTATTTGCGCAACGTCCCAGGAATGTCGCCGACCTCAAATAAACATCAGAGATTTCATTTGGCAAACGGAAACCATGAAATACCCGAACAAATAAAACTGGGGAGAATTGGGAGAATGTACACACCTTTTTCATTTCCTTCTTATAACATAATATTTACATTTATAAACTGTCCCATACATGTACATGCACACTACCTTTCTCAAAAATCGATACTCCAAGGATGAAGACCTGGGTTTACTACTACTTCAAAAATGGTGCTCGCCAAAAACCCATTCTGAGTCTGATTCCTTGTCCTCTGAGTCTGAGTCCCCTTATACCATCCCATCCACTGAGGACTCCAAAACGTTCTGGTGGCGGTGGCGGAAGATTCATGGATCTTGTTGGGGTTCTGAAATATTTGGTTGAAAACAACCGTGAGACACTTCTCAGTAAGTACACCTCTAAACCCAACCTAGGCTATCACGTACCTCTAGACAATCACATAGACACACGTGCATTCGTACACATCAAACCATTACATTGCAAGCACATCAAATAATATAGTCAAACTCAAACATGCGCACACCCGCGCACACTCACAATCACATCGTATGCAAACACGTGCATGTATCGTGCTCATCCCACTATTCCTTCCATTCTCATTTTCACTTTCACATCCATTCGCCAGTGACCCCCGTTGAAGTACATGCCTCAGGCACACTGTGATCATTCATTTTCCACTTTCACTCGCTAGTGACCCGCGTTAAAGTACACGCCTCAAGCACAATGCGACCACCTTTCACAACACTTCAGGCTCGCATACCCGTACACGCCTCAGGTCATGTTTCTTGCCCGCGTAAACGTACACGCTTTAGGCTCAACATCTACCACCTACTGCACAATCCGCGTTGAAGTACACGCCTCAGGTTGGCAGTCTTCTGGTAATACTGGGCATTTCTCAACCCTCACCAATGACCCGCGTAAACGTACACGCCTCAGGTCCACTGCGATCACATCTCACAACACTTCATGTCACCACAAGCGTACATGCCTCAGGACGGCACAATTTTCACGATCGCACATATGCCATGTCGCACAAAATTTTCACGAACACGAATCATACCACATTTCTTTCTCACTCACGCACACGCCCAACAATCACTTGTCACACACAATTGGCCCATCACACGCGGCTTGTGCACGCAATAATTCACACGTAATTCATGCTCATCGAACAATTGACAGCCAATTTTATCAATTAACTCAATCTAGCACAACGTGCACCCAACAAGCATTTTCAGTCAGCCAAATTGCACAAATGCACGCTCAAATCCACCACCACAATTAAATTATTTTCCAAACGCACATTAAACACATAAATCGCTATTTTTCTCCCACCAAACGACGCCAAATCGATTCCGGTCCTTCACGGGACTTTCTCACCATAAATTCTCGGTTCTAAAAATCCAACTTGCGTCCCGATCGGCCCATCACGGCCCCATGAACAGTAAATCACAGCCACTGTTATTTTCTAATTTTCAATAATTAATGCCCGAATTAAATCCTAAGGCCCGCCATAAAATTTCCATTACCAATTCATACAATTCCGCACCTAACTTTATACAGATTTCGCCCAAAATCGCCCGTCGATACCCAAAGTTCTTATTTGGGTTTAGAGCGCGACTTACCCACGTTCTAGTGGCGTTGGATTAATTTCAATCTTTCATGGGACTTTCTCGCCATTAAATACCAGTTCTAAAAATCCAACTTGCGTCCCGAATCGAGCATCACAGCCTCGTGAACAGTGATTCTTAGCTTAAAATTCCCTCAAATCGTCCTCCAAAAATTCCAAATTAATTCCTTAAGGCCTGCCATATATTCCTGGTCTAAAGCCCCAATATTTCGCACCTGCACAAGTCCAATTTCACCCAAAATCAAATTGTTCGGTGATACCCAAAATCCTAAATCGGGATTAGAGTATGACTTACCGTGTTCTAGTGTAAAACGGCTAGAACAGAAAGCGGCGGCGCTCTACGGCGAAGGCGAACAACTCACTGTGGCTCCCGGCTTGCACGGCGGCGTGGTCTTGCATGGCTGGAAATGGGTCACAGGGAGAGAGAGAAAGAGAGGGGAAAGAGAGAGAGACGGTGAGGTTGGAGGGCGGTCCGGCGACGGCAAGGTGGCGGTCCAGCGGTGTGGTAAGCGGCGGCGAGTGGCGGTGGAGAGAAACGGCTAAGGAAAGCCCACGGTGGAAAGAAGAGAAAAAAAAAACCAAATGGGGGAGGGGGCTGATCGTGAGAAAAGGAGAGAAGGGGGAGGAAGACAAGTTTGGACTCAAATAGTGTCAAATTTGACCAAGGTGAAATTGACCATAATACCTTTTCCTCTTATTTTTAATCCGACGGTCCTGATTCGATCTTATCTTGATCCGACTAGCTGAGATCGATTCTTGCACAAAAATATCCAAGGGTATACTTGTAATTTCCAAAATATCCAAGGGTAAAATTGTCCAATCAAAATTTTGGGGCAAAATTATCAAAATGCCCTTTACCCTTAAAACATACCCTTTAATAAATCCTAGGGGTATTTTGCTCAGTTTCTCCGTTTCTTGTCCAAATCGAATTTTTCCGAAGGAATTAAGCGCACCAAAAATTCACACATGTCACGTGCAACGTCGTTCTAACGTTTTGTCGTGACTTCCTAATTTTCCGGTGTCCAATTTGGGCAAAAATTCCATAATTAAATTCTATTAAACGCAACTCGAGCGTTTCTCGAGCTAACAGCGACTTACTGGAGAAATTCGTGAAATCGATTCATGACTGATACTAAATCGAGTCATGTGCAAGTCCGTTTGGTGCGTGACGACCTCGGTTGTCATTAAAATCGCGAAGATCAATCACTTGATCCGAGGGGTACGATCGTTCGGTATAAAATCAGAATCATTCGTCAAGTCGTTTCGTGGTCCAACAGAATTACCCGTGATCCACTACTAGGACAATGGCGAACTGACCTCCAACTATCCTTGGATCGGCCAACAATGGCTCAAAATATTACTTCCGCGATTTAATGGTCGAAATCCATTCACGATCGAATTTCCTTTAGTCGTGCGAATTTAATTCCCCTATTAGCCTTTCCCTAATGGTTAGCATTCTCATGAATGATCAGTTCCGGGCGAGAATTTACTGCGAGCACATCTCATAAAACTCAGTTATTTCATAATTTCCAATTGGCGGAAACTTCGGAATGTCACATCCATAAGTAGAGTTTTATCTGTTGTAATGCATACTTGTTGAAGTATTTGATTGTCAATCAATTATTACCTTAGATTGAAACAATCAAAACTTTCCTTCTGTGAAATCCATAACGGATCACTAGCTGTTTTGTTTGGTTCTGAATTCTGCGTCTGCATCTGAAGAAATTATGCGTCTGCATCTGAAGAACTTCTGCGTCTGCATCTAAAGAACTTCTGCGTCTACATCTAAAGAACTTTTATGTTTGTGTCTGAATAATTTCTTCGTCTGCATCTGACTAATTCTGCGTCTGAATCTTAGAACTTATGTTATGTGGGTCTTCAATAAGGTACTTGACAGCTTGTAAGGTCTGAATAACTTCCTTCCGAGTTTTCAGAATATACATGCCTCGAATAAATTAGTTCAGAATAAGAATCAGACTTGTAATTATGTGGAAGGTTTTGTCAACTTCAATTAATAGGAGTTTTCCTCAACATATAATTTTTTTTTTTTGTTGTTGTATGTATTTGTAAGGCTCAATGGTGTTAATCGGTAACTATTTGCGAGAAAACGGCCAAAGGTCACATTTTTGGATTCTTCAAGAATGCTCAAGGCTGTTTCCTTATGATGGTTTCATTGCACAATCTCATCTTCTGTTTCGGTAAGCCATGGCTAGATGTTCATAAAATTGCAGTCTGGCAAACGGTGAGGGCCAAAGATGATAACTAAGCTTTGCAACATCATATGACAACAAGCGATCTCCATCGAATAACATTCCTCTTAAAGATTTGAACCATGTCGTTCATCACCTAAGCTTCCATGTTTTCCCCTGTCAATCAAATTTTTTTTCACACACTGTGGATTCAATTGCCATTATAAATTTTCATCCTTGAATACATTACATGATTCCCTATTTTTGTTGTTGTATGTATTTGTGTGGCTCAATGGTGTTAAACGGTGACTATTTGTAAGAAAACGGTTGGAGAAGGTCCCATTTATGGATTCTTTGAGAATGCTCAAATCTGTTCCCTTATGATGGTTTCAATGCACAATCTCATCTTCTGTCTCGGGAAGCTATGCCTGAAAGTTGATGGAATTGCAGTCTGGCAAATGACGAGGGCTGAAGATGATAACTAATGGGCGTCTTTCGTATTTCGTTGAGTCTGGTGCATACGGAATGATTGCTCTTCCCTTCTCTCTCTCTTCCATTTCTTCAAGTGAGCTCTGCTACATGAAATGAAACCAAGCATTCTCCACCGAACAGCTTTACTCCCACAAATTTGAACCATCTCGTTCTTCGCCCTCTTTCTCCATCTCGGCAAGGAATCTGACATCCTCCTCTAGACTGCGAGTGGTTCCTGCCTGTACGCGCCTTCGTCGCTTTCTCCGCCTCCCGCCACACCCACTTGTCCAAAGCCCACGCCCTCTTCACAAGGAACACCCAAGCTCTTACGTTTTTCCCTGTTGATCCAAAATTTCATTCACATACCGTGGATTTGATTTCCATTATATTTTTTCGTCCTTGAATACATTATATGATTCCTTTTTTCTGTTGTTGTATGTATTTGTAAGGCTCAATGGTGTTAAACGGTGACTATTTGTGAGAAAACGGCCAAAGAATGTCACATTTTTGGATTCTTCATGAATGATCAAGTCTGTTTCCATATGATGGTTTCATTGCATAATCTCATCTTCAATTTTGGTAAGTCAAGGTTGAATGTTGATGGAATTGCAGTTTGGCAAACGATGAGGGCCAACGATGATAACTAACGAGCGTCTTTCGTATTTCCTCGAGTCTGGTTCATCTAGAGTGATTGCTCTTCCCCTCTCTCTCCTCCATTTCTTCGACTGAGCTCTGCAACATTTGATAAAACCAAGCGATCACCACCGACCAGCATTCCTCTAATAGATCCGAACAATGTCGTTCATCGCCTAAGCTCTATATTGTCTCCTGTCAATCAAAATTTCTTTGACATACTGTGGATTTGATTTCCATTACATTTTTTCATCCTCGAATACATTGCATGATTCCCTTTTTTTGTTGCTGTACGAGTTTGTATGGCTCAATGGTGTTAAACAGTGACTATTTGCGAGAAAACGACCGGAGAAGGTCACATTTATAGATTCTTCGAGAATGCTCAAGTCTGTTTCCTGGTGATAGTTTCCATGCACAATCTCATCTTCTTTCTCAGTAGGTCATGGCTGAATGTTGATGGAATTGCAGTCTGGCAAATGGTAAGGGCCGAAGATGATAATTATTAGGCTTCTTTCGTATTTCATCGAGTCTAGTTCATCTAGAGTGATTACTCTGTCCCTTTTTCTCTCCTCCATTTCTTTGACTGAGCTCTACAACATCAAATGAAACCAAGCGATCTCCACCAAACAGCTTTTCTCTCACAGATCTGAACCATGTCGTTGCTCGCACTCTTTCTCCAATCCGGAAATGAATTCGACATCTTCCTCTAGACTTAGAGTGGTTCCCGCCTCCTCGCACCCTCAATACTCTCTCCACCTCCCGCCACACTCGCTTGTCCAATGCTTGTGCCATCTTCATAAGAAACGCCCAAACTCCTATGTCTTCTGTTGTCAATCCAAATCTTTTTTCACATATTGTGGATTTGATTTCCATTACATTTTTTCATCCTTGAATACATTATATGATTCCCTTTTTCTGTTGTTGTATCGATTTATATGGCTCAATGGTGTCAAACGGTGACTATTTGCGAGAAAACGGTCAAAGAAGGTCACATTTAAGGATTCTTCAAGAATGCTCAAGTCTGTTTCCTTATAATGGTTTCACTGCACAATCTAATCTTCCGTCTCGATAAGTCAAGGTTGAATGTTGATGGAATTACAGTATGGCAAACAATGATGACCGAAGATGATAACTAACAGGTGTCTTTCATATTTTGTAAAGTCTGGTCCATCCGGAGTGATTGCTCTTCCCCTCTGTCTCCTCAATTTCTTCGATTGAGCTTTGCAACATCAGATAAAGCCAAGCGATCTTCACCAAATAGCATTCCTCTAAAAAATCTGAACCGTGTTGTTCACCATCCAAGCTCCTAAGTTTTCCCCTGTCAATCCAAAATTTCTTTTACATACTGTGGATTTGATTTCCATTACAATTTTTCATCCTAAATACATTACATGATTCCCTTTTTCTGTTGCTATATGTATTTGTATGGCTCAATGGTGTTAAACGGTAACTATTTGTGAGAAAATAGCCAGAGAAGATCACATTTATGGATCTTCACAAGTGCTCAAGTCTGTTTCCTTGTGATGGTTTCACTACACAATCTCATCTTTTGTCTTGGTAAGTCATGGCTGAATGTTGATGGAATTGCAGTCTGGCAAACGGTGAGGGCTGAAGATGATAACTAACGGGCGTCTTTCATATTTCATCGAGTCTGGTTCATCTAGAGTGATTGCTCTTCCCCTCTCTCTATTTTCCATTTATTTGACATAGCTCTATGGCTTCGGATGAAACCAAGCGATCTCCATCGAACAGCATTCCTCTCACAAATTTGAACCATGTCATTCCTCGCCTAAGCTCCTATCAATCAAAATTTCTTTCACATATTATGGATTTAATTTCCATTACATTTTTTCATCCTCGAATACATTACATGATTCCCCATTTGTATTGTTGTATGTATTTGTATGGCTGAATGGTATTAAACGGTGACTATTTGCAAGAAAACGGTAGGAAAAGGTCACATTTATGGATTTTTCGAGAATGCTCAAGTTTGGTTCCTTGTGATGGTTTCAATGCACAATCTCATCTTCTGTCTTGGTAAGTCATGGCTAAATGTTGATGGAATTGCAATCTGGCAAACGGTGAGGGCCAAAGATTATAACTAAGAGGCGTCTTTCGTATTTTGTTGAGTCTGGTTCATCCAAAGTGATTGCTCTTCCCCTCTCTGTCTCTCTCTTCCATTTCTTCAAGTAAGCTTTGCAACATCAAATGAAACCAAGTGATCTACACTGAAGAGCTTTCCTCTCACAAATCTGAACCATATCGTTCCTTGCCCTCTTTCTCCAACCTGTCAATGAATCCGACATCCTCCTCTAGATCGCAAGGGGTTCCCGTATGCCTGCAACCTCGTTACTCTCTCCACCTCCCGCCACGCCTCCTTGTCCAATGCCTACGCTTTCTTCACAAGGAACGTCCAAGCTTCTATGTTTTCCCTTGTCAATCCAAAATTTCTTTCGCATACTGTGGATTTAATTTCCATTATAATTTTTCATCATTGAATACATTACATGATTCCCTGTTTCCGTTGTTTTGTGTATTTGCATGGCTCATTGGTGTTAAACGGTAACTATTTGTGAGAAAATGGCTGGAGAATGTCACATATATAGATTCTTCGAGAATGCTCGAGTTTATTTCCTTGTGATGGTTTCAATGTACAATCGCATCTTTTGTCTTGGTAAGTCATGGCTGAATGTTGATGGAATTGCAGTCTGGCAAATGGAGAGGGCCGAAGATGATAACTAACAGGCGTCTTTCGTATTTCGTCAAGTCTGGTATATTTGGAGTGATTGCTCTTCCCCTCTCTCTCGTCCATTTCTTTGACTGAGGTCTGCAACATTAGATGAAACCAAGCGATCTCCACCGACCAGCATTCCTCTCACAGATCTGAACCATATCGTTCATCGCCCAAGCTCCTTTGTTTTCCCCCATCAATCAAAATTTCTTTTGCATATTGTGGATTTGATTTCCATTACATTTTTTCGTCCTTGAATACATTACATGATTCCCTATTTCTATTGTTATTTGTATTTGTATGGCTCAATGGTGTTAAATGGTGACTCTTTGCGAGAAAACAACTGGAGAAGGTCACATTTATGGATTCTTCGAGAATGCTCAAGTCTGTTTCCTTGTGATGGTTTCAATGCACAATCTTATCTTCATTCTCGGTAAGTCATGGCTGAATGTTGATGGAATTGCAATCTGGCAAATGGTGAGGGTCGAAGATGATAATTATGAAGCGTTTTCCATATTTCGTCAAGTCTGGTTTATTTGGAGTGATTGCTCTTCCCCTCTCTCTCCTCCATTTCTTCAACTGAGCTCTACAACATCAAATGAAAACAAGCAATCTCCATCGAATAGCATTCCTCTCACAAATCTGAACCCTATCGTTCCACACCCAAACTCCTATGTTTTCTCCTGTTAATCAAAATTTCTATCACATGCCATGGATTTGGTTCCTATTACATTTTTTCATCCTCGAATACATTGCGTACTATTTCTGTTGCTGTATGTATTTGTATAGCTCAATGGTGTTAAACAGTGACTATTTGCGAGAAAACGGCTGGTAAAGGTCACATTTATGGAATCTTCGAGAATGCTCAAGTCTGGTTCCTTGTGATGTTTTCAATGCACAATCTAATCTTCTGTCTAGGTAAGTCAAAGCTGAATGTTGATGGAATTGCAGTCCGGCAAACGGTGAGGGTCAAAGACGATAACTAACAGGCGTCTTTCATATTTCGTCGAGTCTGCTTCATCTGGAGTGATTGCTCTTACCCTCTCTCTCTCTCCTCCATTTCTCTGATTAAGCCTTGCAACATCAAATGAAACCAAGCGATCTCCACTGAACAACTTTCCTCTCATAGATCTGAACCATATTGTTCCTCGCCCTCTTTCTCCAGCCCATCAACGAATCCAGCATCCTCCTCTTGACCACAAGTGGTTCCCTGTCTGCCCTCGCCCTCGTTACTTTCTCCCCCTCCCGCCACACCTCCTTGTCCAATGCCCACGCCCTCTTCACAAGGATCGCCCAAGCTCCTATGTTTTCCTTTGTCAATCCAAAATTTCTTTCACATACTGTGGATTTGATTTCCATTTACAATTTTTTATCCTTATATTCATTACAGGATTCCCTGTTTCTATTGTTGTACGTATTTGTATGGCTCCATGGTGTTAAACGGTGACTATTTGCGAGAAAACGGTTAAAGAAGGTCACATTTATGGATTCTTCAAGAATTCTCAAGTCTGTTTCCTTATGATGGTTTCGCTACACAATCTTATCTTCTGTCTCGGTAAGTCATTTCTAGAGGTTGATGGAATTGCAGTCAGGCAAACGGTGATGGCTGAAGATGATAACTAGAAGGCGTCTTTCGTATTTCATTGAGTCTAGTTCTTCCGTAGTGATTGCTCTTCCCCTCTCTCTCATCCATTTCTTCGACTGAGCTGTGCAACATCAAATGAAAGCAAGCGATCTCCACCACATTCCTCTTACAGATATGAACCATGTAGTTCATTGCCCTCTTTCTCTAACTCGTCAACAAATCCGACATCCTCCTCTAGACCGCGAGTGGTTACCACCTGCCCATGCTCTCGTCGCTTTCTCCGCCTCCCGCCACACCCGTTTGTCCAATGCCCACGCACTCTTCACAAGGAACACCTATGCTCTTATGTTATCCGTTGTCGATCCAAAATTTCTTTCACATACTATGGATTTAATTTCCATTATATTTTTTCATCCTTGAATACATTATATGATTCCCTTTTTCTGTTGTTGTGTGTATTTGTGTGGCTCAATGGTGTTAAACGGTGACTATTTGGAGAAAACGGCTGGATATGGTCACATTTATGGATTCTTTAAGAATGCTCAAGTCTGTTTCCCAATGCACAATCTCATCTTCTGTCTCGGTAAGTCATGGCTGAATGTTGATGGAATTGCAGTCTGACAAACGGTGAGGACTGAAGATGATAACTAACAGGCTATATATTTTGTCGAGTCTGGTTCATCCGGAGTGATTGCTCTTGCCCCTCTATCTCTCCTCCATTTTTCAACTGAGCTCCGCAACATCAGATGAAACCAAGTGATCTCTGCCGAATAGCATTTCTCTCACAAAAATCATGTCGTTTATTGCCCAAGCTCCTATGTTTTCCTTGTTAATCAAAATTTCTTTCACATACTGTGGATTTGATTTCCATTACATTTTTTCATCATCAAATACATTACATGATTTCCTATTTATGTTGTTGTATGTATTTTTTTGGCTGAATGGTGTTAAACGTTAACTATTTCGAGAAAACGGCCGGAGAAGGTCACATTTTAGATTCTTCAAGAATGCTCAAGTCCGTTTCCTTGTGATGGTTTCAATGCACAATCTCATCTTCTGTCTCGATAAGTCATGGCTAAATGTTGATGGAATTGTAGTTTGGCAAATGGTGAGCGTCGAAGATGATAATTAACCAGGCGTCTTTCGTATTTTGTCCAGTCCGGTTCATCCGAAGTGATTGCTCTTCTCTCTCTCTCTCTCCTCCAACTGAGCTTTTGCAACATCAAATGAAGGCAAACGATCTCCCAAACAACATTCCTCTTACAAATCTGAACCTAGTAGTTCATTGCCCTCTTTCTTAATCCGTCAACAAATCCGACATCCTCCTCTAGACCGCGAGTGGTTACCACCTGCCCATGCTCTCGTCGCTTTCTCCGCCTCCCGCCACACCCGTTTGTCCAATGCCCACGCACTCTTCACAAGGAACACCTATGCTCTTATGTTATCCGTTGTCGATCCAAAATTTCTTTCACATACTATGGATTTAATTTCCATTATATTTTTTCATCCTTGAATACATTATATGATTCCCTTTTTCTGTTGTTGTGTGTATTTGTGTGGCTCAATGGTGTTAAACGGTGACTATTTGCGAGAAAACGGCCGGATATGGTCACATTTATGGATTCTTTAAGAATGCTCAAGTCTGTTTCCTTGTAATGGTTGCAATGCACAATCTCATCTTCTGTCTCGGTAAGTCATGGCTGAATGTTGATGGAATTGCAGTCTGACAAACGGTGAGGACTGAAGATGATAACTAACAGGCATTTTTCGTATTTTGTCGAGTCTGGTTCATCCGGAGTGATTGCTCTTGCCCTCTATCTCTCCTCCATTTTTTCAACTGAGCTCCGCAACATCAGATGAAACCAAGTGATCTCTGCCGAATAGCATTTCTCTCACAAATTTGAATCATGTCGTTTATTGCCCAAGCTCCTATGTTTTCCCTTGTTAATCAAAATTTCTTTCACATACTGTGGATTTGATTTCCATTACATTTTTTCATCATCAAATACATTACATGATTTCCTATTTATGTTGTTGTATGTATTTTTTTGGCTGAATGGTGTTAAACGTTAACTATTTGCGAGAAAACGGCCGGAGAAGGTCACATTTTTAGATTCTTCAAGAATGCTCAAGTCCGTTTCCTTGTGATGGTTTCAATGCACAATCTCATCTTCTGTCTCGATAAGTCATGGCTAAATGTTGATGGAATTGTAGTTTGGCAAATGGTGAGCGTCGAAGATGATAATTAACCAGCGTCTTTCGTATTTTGTCCAGTCCGGTTCATCCGAAGTGATTGCTCTTCCTCTCTCTCTCTCTCTCTCTCCTCCATTTCTTCTACTGAGCTTTGCAACATTAAATGAAGGCAAACGATCTTCGCCAAACAACATTCCTCTCACAAATCTGAACCTAGTCGTTCCTTATCCTCTTTCTTCATCCTGTCAACAAATCCGACATCCTCCTCTAGACCGTGGGTGGTTCCCGCTTGCCCACACCCTCGTTGCTCTCTCTGCCTCCGGCCACACCCGCTTGTCCAATACCCGCACGCTCTTCACATGGAACGCCCAAGCCTCTATGTTTTCCCTTGCTAATCCAAAATTTCTTTCACATACTGTGGATTTGATTTCCATTACATTTTTTCATCCTTGAATACATTACATGATTCCCTATTTCTTTGTTGTATGCATTTGTATGGCTCAATGGTGTTAAACAGTGTCTATTTGCGAGAAAACGGCCAAAGAAGGTCATATTTATAAATTCTTCAAGAACGCCCCCGTCGCTTTCTTCACCTCCTGCCACACCTGCTTGTCCAATGTCAAGCCCTCCACTGTACCATCCTCCTCCTATCCTAACCCCTCTTCCACCTCTGACTTAGTCAATGACGACCCCCTCGTTGCCTCCAGCAGCCTTGCGACGGCCATAGAAGTCTTGGCTTCCCCTAAAATCGCCCTTGGTTAAAAGGAGATGGATTGACGTCGTTTGCTGAGGTTGTGGCGTAGCTCTAGGTTTGGGTGGTGATGGGTGAGCGTCGGTGAAGCTGTAGCCAGGTAGAAGCCGTTAGGGTGCAAAAGGGAGAAAAAAAAAGAAAAAAATGACATGGAGGGAGAGGAGGAGAAATGTACAAATGGATATGCCATGTGGACCTTTTTTTTTAAAATGCCAACTCATATTAAGATTTTAAGGGGTAAGAACTCCACAAATGTCACAACTTTCATACGACGCTCACTTGAGTGTCATAACTTTTTTTCAATCACTTGAGTACCATAAGTTATGTACGGTATTTACTTGATTGCTATAACTTTTTTTCCGAACACTTGAGTATTATATAACTTTTCAATCAATTACTTGAGTACCATAACTTTTTAAAAATGTTCACCACAAATGCTACGCCACATCAGATTTTTAGCACTTGGGTGAACGTTTTTAAAAAAATTTGGCACTTAAGTAATCGATTGAAAGTGATGGCACTCAAGTGAACGTTTTTTAGAAGTTACGGCACTTAAGTGGTCAAAAAAAATGATGACATTCAAGTGAGCGCTGTATGAAAGTTATGACACTTGTGGTGTCCTTATCCCAGATTTTAATTATAAATATCACGTACTTATTTTGGCTGGAATTTCTCGCTGGAGGCATTTAAGTGATTATTTTTTCTCAGGTCTAGCACTTAAGTAATCCGGCGAAAACTATTGACATTAATGTGAGCGTCGTATGCAACTTTTAACACTTTTAGTGTCCTTCTCCCAAGAAAGATAGGGAAAGAAAGGAAAGGTTTTTTGTGAGTGCACACCACAGGTATCTTACCATGCTAGATTTACTTTGATTCGCAATGCCCGGTAAGAATTCAACCCCCTTATTCTTCTAATCAGAGTAGTATTTGGGAACATGGCACAAATTTAAAATTATGTCAGGTTTGAACTGCAAAATCTGATTTTGGAGTTGTTAAACTGTGGGATTACATGGAAATGGTAGATTAGGGCATTCCAGATCCATGGGGTTCGATGAAAGTCAATTTGGAGTAACGATTTAGTTTGAACGAAATTTCTAAATTTCGTGGTCAAGCACCACGATGTGAACGGCTTTGAATAATCACTTTGAGCGAGCAATTTGTTGATGTGTGGGAGTCATTTTGTAGTAATTAAATGTAGTTTAGTCGAGTCATTAGTTAAAGTACTGTTTTACTTGATTTTGATGTCAATTCTTATTTAATTGATAAGATTATGAGATCGTCAATTCGTATAGCTACAAGGTTTGGTTTTGGGCATTTCCAAGTGAGTGGGATCATCTTTTCTTTAACTTTGTAAACTCATATTTTGAAAATGAACACGAACTCAATTTGAGGCATGCCAAACGGGTAGTCTTCAATTTTTTTCTTTTTTTTCGAAATATAAACCTAGCCACACTAATAGTGTAGTGGATGCCTTATCGAGGAGATACTCTATGCTTGCTCTTCTAGACTCTAGGATCCTTGGTTTCTAATCAATGAAAGAACTATATTATGAAGATCCGAAGTTCTTTTCTATCATCGACAACTGTAAATAGAGTTCAGGGCATTTATTCGATTAATGATGGATTTCTTTTTTATTATGTGTACCAAAAAGTTCATTTAGGAAATTATTGATCCGCAAAGCACATGGTGGAGGATTGGCAGGCCACTTTCGCATTAATAAAACTCTTAATGTTCTTCAAGAGTATTATTATCAGCCAAAGATGAATGGAGATGTGCATGGTATTATCTCAAGGTGTGCAACTTGTCAAGGAGCAAAGTCATTTTTAATGCAACCTACCATTTCGTGAACTACCTAAGGTTTGGTTAATGAATTACCAAACTTACACCTAACTTAGGCTCTCCCAAGTCCATTCCAATTCAAATTTAGGTTGAATCTTTAGCATGTAAATTAATTTCATTTTGGAGTCTTTACTAATGAGTTTTTAGTGGGTCAATTAGAAATCAAAGTGTGAGGGTGTACCTTACTTTTACGAACCAAAGATTTATTTGATTTTCAAATATAATTTTCATGCAACTTGGATTGACTTTCAACGTAGCCACTAACATGCAAAGGGGTAATCATGTGGGTCCGCATCCAATGAAATTAAGAAACAATAATCAAAAGCAATAAATTGTAGGAAAATATGGAAATCACAAAGAATTAAACTAAGGCTCTAGATACACTAAACCTTTACGCAATTATAATAAACTTTCTTTAAGGGTTTTTCTTTTATATATGAAAACGAACTGTACGAAATTCTAATCGAGATTAAACATGCATGATGACACGTGATGTGACCAAATTCTAATTACGGACAACAATCAACATGAGACTATCATAATATGACATGCATTGAATATCCCTAAACATAATGATATGGAATTGATTACATGGCATAGATGACATAGCATGGCATGGCAATTACGCGGCATAGATGATGACATGGCATATGACATAGCACGGTGACATAGCAAACATTGATGATGTGACATATTGACATGGCAAGCAATGATGATGTGGCATGACGTAGCAAAATGGCACGGCAAACAGTGATGCATGAATGATGCAACTAAATCTATATGGGATGAACATTATATTTTTGGTGATTTTTTTTATCAAAATTCTTAACTAATAATTAACCAAAATAAATTATCTAGTGTAGGATATTATCCAAATCATCTAGATTAAATCCTATTTATAACGGAAACCTATTTTAACTAAATAAGCCCTATCCTAGCATGCAATTTATCTAGAAAAACTATCCCAATATATCATGAAATCTTATCTACAATCTATTCTAAATCTATCATAATCTTATTTAATCTCTATGGTATTTTTTGGATTGGAAACAAATCAAACAAATATAAACATTCATGGCGAGAGATAATTACGAAATCGCAATAGATAAGCATTAGAGATTCTAATCAACTTAAATTTGATGACAAATAAAATCGACACCCTTATCCTAAGGCTTAAGAATTAAGTTACTGATTTTCCGCGTGGTCGATAATCCTATCTCATTGCCATAGATCAAACTACTGACTATGCGTGGTGTCAAATTTGGAAATAACTCTAGTTGGATATGCCTAGAATCTCAAGATAATCATGTTAGATCACAATATCACCATAATTCAAATTCGGATAAGATTCTTACCTAAATTGAAGATTTGATAGCAAACTAGGTTTGGCGGCTAGGGGACTTCGGATGGTGACCGACGGTGATCGACAGCAAAAGGGCTCTCGGCCTTGGTTTTTTATGACTGGTGGAAGGTGATGCGTGTAGTGGGGTGCAATTTGCGACAAAGGATGGCTCTGCACGGTGGACTAGCAGTGAGTATCATCGGTGAGGGACTCTCGGACTGGCGGTGCGCTGTGAATGAGGTGAGCTCTCGGTGTTTAATTGCTGGCCAACACTCGATATAAACTTGCAAAAACAGAGAGTGTAGCGTCCCAGTACGCTACTTACTAACACACTTCATGAATCTCTTTTATGTTAAGATGCAAGCGGAAGACAATGTTTAACTTAAGCATTTATAACATGAATTATACATAACATATGCATTCATTCTGACTGAAAGGGGGACTTCATACTTCCATTTCATCAAGTATTATTTACAAACACGGGCGATGACTCACCAAAAGGTACTACATGGGAGAATCAAAAAGATACACTTCTCCCCACGTGCCACCAGGGAACACTACACTTCCACCATGAACTCCTACTCCTGTCATCACAGTTCTAGTCCAAAAAGTAACTACTGTGGAATTCAGAAATAGATTCCCCCCCGGACCTCCTACACTCATCCCCGTCATCACTACTGTCACCATCAGGGTAAAGGATCAGCCCTCCAAGTGTCCATTTACCAGAACGAAGACTGATGCAAAACGGTAGTATGCAAGGCCTCCCGGAACACCCACGTCATTCCAAAGTGTCGCTGTGTAATGCACACATACTATGGAAGGGAATGCAGTACCAGTGAACTAGTACAGCTCGCCCTCAAAGTCGATATGCGTGCTGTAATGGGCTATGAGAGTTGCAAGGATCGGAGGCATGTCTAAAAATCTGTAAAAATAGATATCAACAGGAGTGAACTAATGCTCAACAAGAGAAACAACCAGTTTATAAACCAATCAATCCAACTAACTCTCGGTTACTAGGACGCATCTAGCATGAGACAATCAATGCATACTATAATGAACACATACAATTCGAATGCAGCATTCGTAGCCACATGCATAATGCAGACATGCATTGTATGTATCACACGATTCACTTCTCATTCATGTAACGTTATCGGGTGTAGGTCCACCCCCATCTCACGGTTAAACCGGCTTACTGGCTGGTCTGTGCGGGTCACTTCCGGTTTACTAGCCGGACTTCCATGTTTTGCTGGTCGCAGGCATTCCCTAACTCCAGGGCATCTTAGTTTTTAGCCAAGGTATTCACTTCGGTTTACTGGCCAGACTTCCAAGGTTTGCTGGCCTTGGGCATTAATTCACTTTTCTTCCATACAGATCTCGCGCATATCACACGTATGCAATGTCATGACATTCACAGGCCATGTAACTCATTTCACTTAGCACACTTTTCATATGAAATGATACTGTGCCTCACCAAACAATTAGATGCTTCATTAACACACTAAAACTGTTCACAACCAGAATTTCCAGAATTTGTGCTCTCAAAGATTACCCAATTTGCACAAGAATTTGACATCGGATCAGGCCAAATAAACATCATTGAAAAGCTAAATGAGTGTCGTTACTATCTCCAGTAGACCAGAAATCAAGAATCCATCATCTTCCAATAGAAATTCGAGATTTACTGACAATAGGTAAAATAAGGCAGTTTTGAGCATTTTGGGAAATCAAGACCAATAATATAGTAAATGACCTCGAAAAACTATGAAATTTGAATATGTCATAGAAAAGACCTTAAATGACATTTTTCATGAGAGTGTAAAACCCAGATCACTCTGTATACTTGATAATGAGCCACTCAAAGTCAGACCAAAACTGGCCCACTGGAACAGAATAAATGAACCAAAAGAAATACTCGTTTTGCAAATCAAACCTTCTCAAAACACTTCGAAATTTTTAAATGTTGTAAACATGGATGTCATGAACAACTTTTGTGAAGGAAGTATGTCTCAATTCGAATTGGAAAATTTTATAAAAATTCAGGGAGACACAAAGGTCACGGATTCCTCAGTATTGGACAGATTTAACACGGTTGGAAGACAAACCTTCGTATGACCCATTTGAACTCAAAAAAATCTGAATTTAAAGTATGTTATAGTACAAGATGTTTTGAACAACTTTCATGAAGGAAGTTTTGCTAGATTCAGACCACAGAAAGCTATAAAAAAAAATAGAAAACGGTAAAGGTCCAGCAGTTATCATTGGTTGGGGTGGCTGGCCATGCATGATTATACCCCAAAAATTGACTTAATTTTCATGCAAAAATAGTCCTAGGTGGCCGGCCATGCTTAAGGCATATTAGGGTTCCAATTGTGTCCTATGTTATATACATTAGGTACTTATAACATCCACACAAAGTATAAGCTAAACATCATAGCCCCTAAATTTGCTAAATGGCAATTAGAAATACATTAACTAATTAGATTTGCTCATCGGTACTAATATAATCTTCCGCGGCTCACTAATTGATTTGATGAAAATCAGTATGTCACAGAGAGCTACATGGATCGACTTGGTAAGGGATAGACTACGGTATGGCAAGGCTCAGAGCAGGGGATCGTCGTTGATGCAAGGCTTGGAACAAGGGCAGCGACAAAAGATAGGTGCAAGCACGGTGCACAGTGGAGGCAGCTGCGTCGTCTGGATAGAACAGCAACAGCTCGCCATTCGTCAGTGCAAGGATTATCGAAGGGGCGGTTGATCATCGTCAGGGACTTGTGGTGGTGCAGTAACTCGGTGATTGAAGCAGCTCGCGGTTCCTCGTCAATGAAGGCTAGGGGTGTAACAGCTCCTTGCGATGGTGGTGTGATCGGCTCACAGTAGCAAGGTTGGTTGTCATTGGTGCAGCGAAGACAGTAAGGAGTAGCGTTGTTGGTGCAGGGTCAACAACAGTTTCAGTGGAGGCAACGGCAGCACCGGCACGACGGCTCAAGCGGGGATATCTACCAGGCGAGAGAGGCTAGGTCGAGAACTCCTTTCGCTCCCTCTTTTCTTGCTCTCAAGTGTTCTTTCTCCCTAAAACTCTTAGATTTCTAATTACCGGCCTCTTAATTGTGAGGCGTAAACATCTATTTATAATGCTATGAGCTAGGTTTGACTGTATTAAAAGAGCCTAATTCCAGCCTTATTAAAGGATTAACGGCTGTATTTCATTAAGACCAGGGCCTTATCAATAATTCCAGCTCACATAAGCTTAACCCATCTTAATTAAAGCTCAATTCTCCTCTTATTGCTTGTCATTTTTGGCCACTTTGCTCCTTGTGGGCTTGCCCAATTTAATTTCACTTATGGGCTCAATTAAGCTCAAAACACTCAATGAATTCTAACCCTAGCCATATAGGCTTAACCTATCTCAATTAAAGCTAAGAACCTTGTCTTTCCCATGAAAATTTCTGCCGCTATGCTCTGCATGCTTGTCCGAATTTTGATACTCCTCACAGGTTCAATTCATAATTCAATTAAGCTTAGAACCTTAATCCACCGCCGTTCCAATTAAATTTTTTTTTTATGATTTCACATGCCAAGAAATGCTCCTAAAAAGTATATACAATTTAATAAATAAATACTTTTTTAAGGGTCAAGGGCGATCCCTAATTTTCTATCCAATAAATAACTAAATGGGATGTCAAAATTTAAGTATCAACAACTACCCCTCATTGAAGGGGATCTCAAAGAGGTTCCATTTAAAGACGAATTGATACCTAAATTTTCATTATGTAAATACAATAATGATGATAAAGAACTTCGGTGGGAATGTGAATTTCATTTTTTTAAAATACAATGTGATACGATGCAGATGCAAATGCTGGGGAAGGAAAAATACCTTGGGGGACCTAGATTTCACTTCAGGTCTTCAAAATGAACTTTTGCGGGATACTCATATTACACTTCAAGCACCCGAAAAGGATTTTCATGAAATATCTAGATTACACTTCGGATAATTGAAATATCTAGATTTCTGTTTAGACATTTGAAAAGAATTTTTACGAAATACTTGGATTACACTTCAAGTATGTGAAAAAGGATTTTCAGTTCGAAATACTTGGATCACACTTTGAGTATATGAAAGAAATTTTCTATGAGATATCGCGGTTACACTTTGGACACTCGATAGAAGTTCTCGCGAGATATCCAGATTACACTTTGGATACTCAAAAAGGTTTGTAAAAGTTGAAACCTCCAAATTTCACTTTGGAGATTTGAAATGGGACATTCGGATTACACTTCGGATTCTTGAAAAGTGTTTGTATGAAATATTGAATTACACTTCGTGTAACATCCCGATCCTGCAAGGGATGAGGGTGCGTGTCACGCCTCGATCCCCACGGGCACGTGTCATCCCGCCATGGTCATTAAGAATGCGATATCTCAGGATTTGTCGCTGACCCAAACTAATGAACTAAAGAGCAGCATACGCGGAAGCAATATCAAACTCTCCATACAACAAACAATTAAATGGGTAGTAAGGAGACAACGGAAACACATCAACAAACACTTTTATAAACACATCGTCAAATACAAATGCATAATCACAAGCCTTACCATAGGCCACTATACAAGAACCACGCACCACAAAAAGAATCAATGGTTGGTTAGCCTAGCTTCTCTACCAAAAGGAGTACTCAAAAGATGGGATAATTAGGCCTATCACAAGTCTCCACGGTACCATGGCAGCGTCTCCGGATCTACTGGTTCACATCCATGGGTATCCCAAAACATCTAGGAGGATCATTCAGGTTCATGGCTAGGGTTCTGAAAGGTTTTGGGATACAATAATGAGAATAAATCTCAATAAGTCACTCCCTAAGTCTCGCTTAGGCTAACGCATATCGCAAGATAGTTCAGAGCATGCAATTCAATCGATCAACGTGCCACATCAAATACAGTTGTCCTTACCTCACCTTGGCACATGCACACACCCTGCGCGTTAGCAAACCGCCACATCATGGCAACCATTCATCGAAACATAGCAGTCTAAATCAAGGCAAGTACATGCATAGCACACTCAATAATCCAGATATGCCCAACATTATCTCAAACGTGGCATTCCATAATGCGGATCACACTCACGAAGTCTAGATTATTAACGGCCGAACCAGCGTAAAAACGCATTAGGTTGCCGGGCTCCCCCGAACCCGTGTAAAATGCATCGGGTTGTCAGGCTTCTGGCGTAATCAGGCATCGTCCCGCTACGTCGGCGATGACATCGTCCCGCGTCACACGCATCAAGACAGGTCACAACCCTGCATAAAACACCTCAGGGCATTATGTGAGTACACAGGCATTCAATCACTCGACCAATTCTCATCTTAACCCCGCGTAATAAGCATTAGGCCCGTGGCACAAACCGCATAAAATGCATCAGGCTGGCGGTCTTCCGGCTTAACCGGGCATCGTCCCGCGTAACACTCCTCAGGACGGTTTCAATCCCCGTATAAAGACGCATCAAGGCTTAAGTGATCACACGTACACTCCATCACATAATTTATTATCTTTTCCCCGCGTAAAAATGGATCAGGACACTTAGGTGATCACACACGCCACATGATTTATTCAATTCCATGTCATTCACGCAGTCGAACATCACTCAAATGTGTTCAATCACCAACAATGCAAATCAGTTTACACGCCCACCAAATCAGACACGGTTCCACCAATTAAAGCCATGAACACACATTCACCATCAGTCACTCCCTCCCGTGCAACAACCACATTGAAAGGTTCTTGAGAGAGAGAAACCAAATTTGCACAAAATCGGGCTTAAAATTGGCAATTGCACAGTAACCAAAACCCTTTCGAAATAAATAATAATTCAACTCAAAAAATTATGAATTTTCAATATGTCATTAGAAACATCTTGATAAACATTTTTTATGAGGACACGAAATCCAATTCCAACTACAAATAGCTCTTTTTGTCACCCAAAGTCAGATCGAAAATTTGCCCACTAGGGCAGACAATTCAGCCTTAGAAATCCCTTTCAATCAGTACCCAAATCTCCTTTAAAAACCTTGAAATTTTTATATGTCATAGAAACAAGTGTCATTGACAACTTTCATGAAGAAAGTTTGTTGAAAATAGGTCTAAAAAATTTATAAAAATTCAGAAAGACACGCCCGTCGGGTGAACAGTAATTCCGATAGAGTTGTGACAGTCAAAAAATGGACTTCCGAATACCCCAAAAAGATCTCAAAAAATTTCAGATTTAATATATGACATACTTTAAGATGTTTGGGTCAACTTCCATGAGAACATTTCCTTAAATTCAGTCCATATTGATCTCCACAAAAATAACAAAACAACATGACACCTCTGCAATCAATTCCGAGAAACATCTCATCAGCCACAAATCATCAATCAAGCACAACCAGCTATCAAACCAATTCTAATCAACCCCTAATCAGCCCGTAAACATGTCATTGATAACCCATTATCCTAACTAAGGCTTAGAGAGTACTTACTAGGAGGCTAAGCTTAAAACCGGCAAGATCAACCTAGCAAGCAGCTGCTATTCTGGCGGTCGGATGGGAAGAACGGCGGCGGCTCCAATCACGGCGGTCCACAACTAAGGCAAGCACAAGCTAGTGGTCACGGTGAGGAGTGGTGTTGGATTCGGTGGTGGCTGGTCCAGTGAGGAAAAGACTGGTCACTGGCTGAAATGGGGAACCGAGAAGCAGAAGCCAGACGGAAGTAGAAGCCGAAGGAAAGAAACAGAAGCGGAAGAGGAAGCAGTAGTGAAGGAAAAGTCAACAAGAAGAGGAAAAGAAGAAGAAAAGGAAGAAGAGTAGTGGGTGGGGAGTGTCAGCAGTGTGGGGGGAGTCAGCGGGGGAAGGGGGAAGAGAGAGAGAGGAGAGAGAGAAGAGAGGAAGTAGGGTCAATCATGATCCCACATAAATATCTTCCAATTTCCTTTTTGCAAGTTTTTCTTAAATCTTGTTCCCCAAATTACCATTTTGTCCTTGGCCCGAGTACCAAATTACGGACCGAATTAACCTTAATGGGCCTTAATGGCCGGCCCCCTCGGGCGCGAGGCCTAACGGGCTTTGCTTGATTGACTTTCATTTCTCGTGTCGAATTTCCGATTCCTCGATCCTTTTTCAAAATTGAAATTTTCTACAAAAAACTCATAAAATTACAAGGTGACGTTCGATAAATTTTCATGAAATCTTGAAAGTTCGACATCCCATTTCGGATTCTAATTCATGGCTTAAACCAATTAACCACGACTTTAGTGTATCTCAAACTAACGAACGTCTTTTAGGAATTACGCGTATCGACTCGTGGTCGATTCGATATCAAGCCACATCTAAGTTTACTCAAGTCATGGCAACCTCGGTTGTCATGTAATTGCAAGGATCAATCACTACTTTTAATTAACGCGATCGTTCAAGTTAGGTTTAGGATCGTTCGAAATTCATACAATAGTCAAGTGAAATCACCCACGATCCAATTATATAACATTTACTAATTGTTCCGTAGCTATCCTTGGATCGGTCTATAATGGCCCAAAATATCTCATCATTAATCCTTATGATCAAAGTGTCGATCCATGGCCAAGTTGTTAGGTCCACGTACTTGACTCCTAACTAGCCATTCCTTAATGGTTAGTCTTCTCGAGAATGATCAATTCCGAGTGAGATTTAATTAAAGTGCATCGAAAGATATAATCATTTCATAAATCCCGAAAATGGGTCGAATTTCAAAATGTCAGAGTGCGGTTCCGCCTCGAGGATGGCAAATGGGGTAGGAATGAATCAAATCCCACATTGCCTTGGGGATGATGAGGTGATGTGCTATATAAGGAGTAGCACCGGTCTTAACTACTAACGAGGCATTTTCTAGGCTTCGCCCAGAGGAACAAAATAGTGCAGGCTATGGCCCAAAGCAAACAATATCATTGGCAAGTGGGGTCAGAGGTCGGCCCTTACAATGGTATAAGAGCTAAGCCTAGCCGGAAAGTGTATGGTTCGGGGACGAACCAAGCGGAAGCTGATGGACCTGTAATAATCCAGTCCTGCGAGGGATAAGAGTACGGCTCCACCTCGAGCATGGTGAAGGGGCTAGAAATGAACCGAATCCCACATTGCCTGAGGACGGTGAGGTGATGTGCTATATAAGGAGTAGTACCAATCTTAACTGCCAACGAGGCCTCTAGAGGAATAAAACCGTGCGGGCTACATCCTAGAGCGAACAATATTGTTGGCAAGGAGGGCCAAAGGTTGACTCTTAGGTTGCGTTTGGTCGTCCGGATTTCTAAATAGGATAGGACTAGATAGGATGGGATAAGAAATCTCTAGACTTCTTTATATCCTATTCACTGTTTAGTGAACTACGGATTTAAATTCAAATATTCTCATATCCTATCCTATCTAGTGTTTGGTGAACTGCGGATTTAAAGTCGGATATTCTTATGCATAATTATACTTACAAAAACAAAAAACATTAGGCAAGTACAAACTGACATATTAGATTATAGTAAAATCATCCAAAACAATTTATCTTTTTCAAATCGACAGATTTTCACAAAATCTCACAAAATCAATCTATTATTCGTATTGTATGCAATATGCATAAAGGACCAAAGCAACAGGAAATGCCTAAATTTAAATCAAGATAGCTTCAAAATTTCCCCACAGGGTCTCTATACAAGTGAAACAATAAAATCATGATTGACGTAAGAAATATCTACAAACGTGATGTTCTATTTATCATTGTAGTAATCAACTCGACTTTGTTGAATTATGTACACCAGTCACTTTTTCCTTTAAAAGTGACATCGTGCATGCTAATATGAGATCGGTCAATTAAGACTAGCGTGAGAGCATTAGAGATATGAAAAATATTTGACATTTAGATTATATGTGTAATGTTCATAGTAACTTGCACCGGAAAAGTAACCAAAAGATTTGAGTATAGTCATGAGACATGGTCTTAAGATTTTGTGGAAGAAAAGTCTCTTCCGAAAAGCAACAAAAGCATCACCAGAAAAGGCATGAGGACTAAACATCAAGAGAGCACTCCATCATAGATTCAAGATGAATCACTAGAAAAGTTTGTTTCATTATATTGAATTTGACCACCATACGAGACAAACTTCAACAGAATAAAGCAAGACACTATTAAGTTCAGGATGCATCATGTACCTGAAGGTCCTGAACAAGACTCAATATGACTATAGAGGGACTACACAAGAAATAACATATTCAAAAAATGTGTGATTCCGATAAATAGCAAAAAGAACATTGCTCAATATTGTTAATTGTCATAAATCAACAAAGGGACTACACAAGAGACTTATTACTTATAAACAAAATTAGGTACAACTTTCCCCTTTCAACTCGCACGAATCCATCGCGACTCATCGCTCCAAGAACATTACTCATTCTCTTCTATCATCTCTTGGAGAAGCAGTTTGACAAATGCCTTCCTGTCGTCTCCTTCAAATCCAAAAAAAGGATGAATATTCTTAGGATCCTTCAAAATTTTTCTGCATAGTTTTATTCTATCCATAGTACCTAGAGACATTTGAAGAAGTTCCTCGTTAATTTTTGTCTTGTCATTATCTTAATCTTTAGAATGTCCGATGTGGCTAGCAATCACCTCCATCCTCTTGTTAGTTTTTTCCAAGAAACAGCCAAAAGTGCCTGCAATCTCAAATAATCCAGCAGCCTATTTATCACTTGCTTTAGCCCTTTTTCTTCTCGAAGGATCAAAAACATTTTGTGTATGAGAAGATGATTGTGGTGGCAAGTTTTGACTTACACCATTAGTTGCCACACCATCATGATTCTCACCTTCTTCATTATCTACAGCCGCATGAGCTTCTGAAGGGTCTTCGTTGAGATTTCCCTTGGCACGGTCTTTTCCAAATACGGTTGCTAGTCGATCATATTGGGGGAAGGACTTCCCTTTCAAAGAAGCAACTCCTGGATAGGTCTACAAAGAAAATATAATGTTTTGTTAAAAAAGAAACATGTGGGTAAAGAAGAAGAAAAAAAATGAGAAGAAGTGACACAAACGCTGCAATATTTTTGCCAACTATCCTCCGAATGAATATCAACACAATGCTTTTCATGATCCCACCCAAAGCCACTTTGATCCTTCAAGTCATATATCTGATTGTACAGCTTTCTCAAGTTTTTCATCTTCGACTCTATATGAGGATTACCCTTGATGCCAGAACAAGGGAACTTTTCTTCAAACCACTTCTCTAATATAGCCATGTAACTACTCTTGAAGCCGTTATCAGCTTTCATTCCTCGTGTAACTAGTTCTTCAAGACCATCTAGAAGTGAATTTTCTTCATCTATTGTCCATACACGTCGGTCTCTCTTTGTTCTCCTCCCTTGAGTTTGACTGAAATTGCTACCTTCCATTCCTAAACATCGCATTTAATTTTAGAGAATTTAATGATAGAGCATAGTGCAGTAGAGAAAATTTAATGATAGAGATAGTGTAGTACCAAAAATTTGAAATGATAAAGCCATAATTCAAACATTGCATTAGAAATATGTCTCAATAATGACAAACCAGCACCATATTACACATGTCTAATAGAAATGGAAAAAAAACATCTTACAACACAAGTCTTGCAACAATGGGAAACAAATGATTTTTTTAAAATAATGTCAAATCATGCGTCTCCTCCATGTCCTCGACTTGCATCCCACCCATTAAACATCTATACTGCCAAATTTTGCCTCCATGTCATCCAATGATCCGACGGCTCAACAACATCAATTGTTTCCACATCTTCAATGATGTTAGCAACTTCATCTAACTGTGCCTCAATCGGATCAACATCCATTTCTCTTCTTATCAAGTTGTGTATAAGGCAACAAGCTATGATTATTCGACCTTGCGTTCTAATTGGATAAAAAGATGGACTCCTAAGAATAGCCCACCATAACTTAAGTCGATCGAAGCATCTTTCTATGACATTTCTAGCTTGAGAATGCTTCATGTCGAAGTACTCCTCAGGGGAATTTGGCGTACAACCTTCTGTCCACTCAAATAGATGGTATCAAGTACCTCTATAATGAGCAAGAAAGATATCCCCATTTGTGTATCCAGCATCTGCAAGATAATAATTACCTAATAATAAATGATAACATTATTAATTGTCTTAGAATCATTAAAACCTACATGACAAAGAACGCAACATATTGATAAAGGCTTCTCTTACCAACAGGAATCTTCAGACCATTAGGTTTAACTAAAGCATCTTGAAGTATTCTAGAATCCCCTGCTGAGCCTTCCCATCCAAGTAAAACATGAACGAATCCCATGTCACGTGAGCAAACTCCTAACACATTGGTCAATACCGCACCCTTTCTATTTCGGTACCTTGGTTTATCAACCTTCGGAACACGTACCCTAATGTATGTGCCATCTAATGCTCCTAAGCAACCCCAAAAACATGAAATTAATGAAATAACCTTATCCTTAAAGCATTAAATTAATCCATGTAATAGAATAGCGAACATACCTTAAACCATTTCCATCTCTCATCAGTACATTCCTCTGGAAATGGTTCAGGTGAGACAAGAAGCACACCATGCATTCTAATCACTGCACTTAAAACTAAGTTAAAACACCTACTTATTGTCTCTCCGGACCTCATAAATTTTAACTTGATGACTCGATTTTTTACATGATGGGCAAGTATATATAGGAACATTGCCATTTGTTCTTTTGTAGTTACAAGTCCATCTTCTTTTAACCCACCAATTGTACGTGCCAACTCGCATAGTAGAGTAAATGTACATCTATCCATCTTAAGCTGTTCCATGCAATTCAAGTCACTCTATTAATAAGGCGGTTAAGGTGATCTAATCGAGCTTGGCTTCTAACAAATGTGTGACCTTCAATATATGCTTACGGTAGTGCCTTTCAGCAGCAGTGGACACCACAATCATATACATCAAACACAAAAGCAACATCTGTAGGTCCATCTCCTCTAATATTAGAATGCTAAATATTTCCTCTCTATCATCGCGATCCATTTCTAATAAGGAAAAAAAACAACATTATGCAAATACAAACTGACAGGTTAGATAATAGTAAAATAAAAAATAATATCTTTTTCAAATCAACAGATTTTCGTAGAATATATTCGAATCAATTTATTGCTAGAAATACACAAATGCAAAGGAAACAAACTAAAGTTAATACGAGCTATGCAACCCCAATTTTGTATCTTCTACTCTTTTGGTATACACAAATGCAAAGGAAACAAACTAAAGTTAAAATACACAAACACAAAGAAAAAAGACAACACGACAGGCAGCCCCAATTTCTCAATATTGTATCTTCTACTCTTTTGCTATGGAACCCCAAAGATTCCTTTTGAATAATTAACATCATTCTCAAAGCCACATTATAGTAAACAAATAAGCACTGATCTTCTCATTAATTCAATTTGAAACCAAAAAAATCGCTGCAAAAATTTGAAATCTCTATCTTGTTTTTCCAACCCAAAAGAAACCCCAAAGCTTTGAGACACCAATCGACCAGTGAAGACAAAACATCGATATACCGAGACATACATTACACTACACATATGACATGGAGACATCCATCAATGCTTGTTCAATTCCTATACCTAGTCCTCATGCTTTTGTATTTTCTATCTGAAGGACCTTTTGTCAACTAAGAATTATCCAAGAATCAACAAAAAATTGTTGGAAGCAAGATCCGACCAAAAAATATAGTGAAGCACAAGTCACTTTTGTAAGATTACATATGCAATAGATGATAGAAAACCCATCATGGATAGTTATTCAAAGACATTTGTAATCAAAAGAAATTAAAAATCCTCCAGCCCATCACCAGTTGAATTGTCATCCTCTACAACATTAACGTGGTCATGGATATACTGCTCTCCAATTTTTCATCTTTTCCACTATGAGAAAAGGTCCTAGAAATACAAGTTCTCCAATCAATTAGCAAAAACGCCAATAGAATGGCAATTCTAACTAACAAAATTTCACTTCCAAGGACAAGTTCTCCAATCAACCAGCAATAAAGCTAATGGAACCACAGTTCTTGCTACTAAAATTTCACTTCGAAGAACAAGGGCTCCAATCAACCAGCAAAAAAGCCAATGGAATCACAATTGTTGCTCTCCAATTTTTCATTCTTTTCCTACTATAAAAAAAGGTCCCAGAAATGCAAGTTCTCCAATCACCTAGCAAAAAAGCCAATGAAATCGCAATTCTAACTAGTAAAATTTCACTTCCAAGAACAAGTTCTCCAATCAACCAGCAAAAAGGCCAATGGAACCGCTACAAAAATCTCACTTCGAAGAACGAGGGCCCCAATAAAAGCCAATGGAATCGCAATTATGACCTACGTAAGCCTGAAACATCTTGGAAAACAATCTACAGCCAACCTCGAGCCTACTTTAGAATTCATATTAGTGAGAGAGAACATGATTATTTACCTTCACAAATCCGAAAAATATGATGCTTCAACTCTTTCATTACTTCCGTAAAGCTTCAACGTGAATCGAAGAGCTACTGAGAAAAACGCTTCGAGTTCGTTGCAAAAGAGTCGCGTGGGTGAACGGATGAGAAAGAAAAGGAGAGCGTAGGGTTTTCTGAAAATAGTTTTTATATAACGGATAAGAGAAATCCTATTCGACCCTATCCCACCCTCCCTCGGATTTTTTTATCCAGGCTATATCCCCCTTACAACCAACCTTATCCTATCCTGGACAGTTACCAAACACAGGATAGGATAAAACATATCATATCCTGATTTTTATCCCGACGATCAAACGTAACCTTATACAGTGGACATTTGCAAAAAGCTTTCACAAAATACCTAGGTTACACTTCAGATACTCGAGGGAGGGGGAGAGCTTATATGAAATATTCAGATTGCACTTTGGACATTTAAGGATATCAGACAAGTTAAGGCTTCTAGCAACGTATGCGCATGGGCGTCAAGGAATTTCTTGGTCCAAGAATAATCCTCCTGTGAAGCATGATCAGAGGTTAAAAAGATAGGCAATTAATGCATATTTCAAGATTCATTCCTTTCGGTCTTATGATGGTTTTACCAAGTTCGCATCATCGAATTTCCATCGGGAAGAATCGTCGTCAAGACAATTTTCATATATAAAGGGAATTTTCTTGGAAATGCTAAATGAGAGACTTTCAGTAAGAAATGACTTTTCATTCACTCTCATTTAGAAAGACTATTTTGTACTGTCCATTGATACAAGAATATGAGAATCACACAATCTTTACCTATCGTCATTCTGACAATGGTCCAAGCATTCTCTCAAGCGGTACGACCTTATCAATCTAAGAGGATAGGACCGTAATGTAGGCTTGGTCAACAGCTAAACAAAAAATAATTCAATTCATGGCTTTGAAAGGAATATTTTCATCTCATTATGTCACGCCCTAAACTCGACGTGCGCACAACATCCCACTTAGGTCGATAACAGTGCGACGTTCGCTGACCTAGAGAAACACTAACGATCATGCACCCGTGAAAACAAAATCAAACACCCCATACAACAATTTAATTGTCACGCCTTGTACTCCACCAAGCACGAGCATCCCACCACAGGTCGAATTGGTGCGACGTCCCGGGACGCGACGCCGACCCAATGCCCAACGTAACAGAGATCAAAACACAAGCGAAAGCAACGTATATAAATGCTTATATACACCCGTACAATAAATCAAACAACCATGGATAGTACAACAATGGAAAATTATTTAGATTAAAAATATATACATTTCATTACTATAAGAATATATACAATATTTGTTTACAGGGAGAGAACAAAGGGAACCAACAAAACAGTGACCGCTAAGGTCAAAAAGGATCAGCGGTCAGGTCAGGGGTACTAAACTAAGGTGGACTTAATCAAAAAGTGCCAGTCCGACCTACTAGGCAAGGCTAACCTAGGGGACCCAGTCCGAGTTAGAACTAGAAGACTCTGAGGACGAAGAACTACTAGGCAACTCCTCCTCAGAATATAATGAGTCTAGCTCAGACTCAGCCTCCGCGGCTTGGTCCTCCTCGTTCATATCCTCCGATTCAGCTTCACCCATCTGGTTGATGTCCTGCTCCATAGGCTCGGGTTCATCATCAGCTTCCATATCATCCATCTCCCAGACAACAGGTTCAGCTTCAGCACTCGAACTCCCATTAGACGACACCTCGGGACTAACCACTTCTCCATCAGGACATTGCGGTTCTACCTGCCCTTGTCCACTAATCGGGAGATCAAAAGTACGAAGAGGTCCGTGCAAACCAATTGGACTCCTAATATACCAGGTTACATACTCATGGCGCTTGGGGTACGCCTCTCCCACATCTACTAATATTAGGGTATGAAATCTAACATATACATCCCTATTCCCTAAGGGATGGTCGATCGTCGTTCGCCCTAGTTGGCGCGGAACTCCAAAACGTACTGGAGCATCAGGCATCTTCTGGTCCGGGGTTCGAAAAGAGTGGGTTTATACAACAATAAGACAAGCTCAGCGAGTAAAACCCCTAAACCTAAACTAGGCTAACATGCACCTTCTGACGGAAAACCAAGCATACATTGCATAACAATTTCAATCAATTGACCTAGGCCCTTGGCCCAAATCGAGCATACAAATGACCCTGCAGGTTAGGCATTTCATAACAATATTCACAGCGCATACGCGACACATCGGTCACACGTACGCCACATGCATGCTCATGCTTAAAATGTGTCTGTCTCATACACAAATCTCTGGCACGCACATTAGCCACATACTCTGGCACACATTCGCCATGCTCATGATTCGGCTCAAATGATGCACTTTGGCATACTGCTCATTTTAGCAATTTATAAACCGACTTGAAAGCCATGATCCGAAGGCCAACAAATATTCCGACTCAAAGGCCCACAACACTCTGCGGCCCGCGCCAAAGCACATATGGCCCAGTGTCTCTAGCCCGCGTAAAACACCTCAAGTGCAACACCGATCTCCTTAATCTTCCGGACAAACCGGGCATCGTCCCGCGTAAACACTTCAAGACGGCATGACCCAAAGGCCACAGTTATAAAACGACCCGAAGGCCCTTAGTGATCACACGTGCATGCCATGCTTGCATCCTTGCATAATTTCTGTCTCATGCCCATTCTCTGCACACGAAATGCATAGCCATGCAACTTCCCGCACTCAAGTGATCATGCGATGCATAATGAGCACCCATTTCAATCACGGGCATGCACTCCAAGGATACCAACAGGTTCAATTGTGCCATAACATAAACAATCATCATTACATCGGCATGCCCAATTTCAATTAAACATAATTGGGCACGGCACATTATTCACACATTTAGTGCACACAATCTTGCACAGTCAAGGCCCACTAATATCAAATCAACCTTGGCCAATAAATATACACACGTGCCATCACACAATTGAACTCAATCAAGTACCAATTAGTCATTGAATCATTTAATTCGGACCATTCACGGCAATAATCCAATTAACCTCAACTTAGTCCATTTTAATCAAATTCGGATTCAAGGGGGACAGCCACTAAACAGCCATCATTAGGGTGTTAATCCACCTCCTAATCAGCCTATTTACTCCCAAATATTCCATATAATCAGCCACCAATCATTGGACCTCAATTAAGCTTAATTCTCACTTAATTAACCTCTAAAATCACATAATCCTATCTAGAAATGCACATTAGTCCTAATTTAGGTTTAGAAATTTATACTCATCTAATCTAAGCCGGGTCGATGGAAACGAGCGATCAATCGCCGTGGACGGCAAGATCGGCGGCAGCGTTCCGACGATACGGACGGCGGCACAACGTATCGACAGCAACGTACGGACGGCGGTGTACGGACGGCGCATACGGACGGCAACGAGAGGGAGAAAGAGAGAAAGAGAATGGTTGGTTGAGGATGATGGCGATGAGACGACGTGGCGGCGGGCGACAAGGTGGTGTGCGGCGGATGGCGGCGGCGTTAGGCGGCTCCGGTGTGAGTGGCCGAGAGGGGAAGGCGCCAACGAGAGGGGGAGAGAACGGGGAAGGGCTGACCAGTGAAAATGAAGAGGGAGAAAGAGTCAAAGTTGGTCTTTATGGTCAATAGTGGATGCCACTTGTCATCATCCTATCCACTTTGACCAACATGCCCTTAATCCAATGGCCTTGATTCATCTTAATCCAATAATTTAGGGGCCTTTTTGTCTTTTAATAATGGTCGATAATTATCCACTTAATAATCAACATTAAATCCCCAAAAATCCTTAAAAATTCGGAATACCATAATTAGACCTAAGGGCAAAATGGTAATTTTCCGATCTCAGGTTGAAATTTCAACTTTCGGCTATACCAACTCCAGATATACGTGGCCACTCAAAAATGGTGTTGGGCATGAAAAATAGTTACTTACGCCCCCGAAAATCGGCTTCAAAGTCTGGAGGGCAAAATGGTAATTTTTCATTTCCGAGCCGAAGTTCCATTTTTCGACCATAACAACTCCAAATATGCGTGGCCACCCTAAAACCACATCGGCCTCAAAAAATAACCTCATATGGCCTCGAAAATCGACGTTGGAGTCCAGAGGGGTAAAATGGTAAATTTTTCAATTTTGGTCGAAATTCCAATTTTCGACTGTACTAGCCCCAAATGTATGTGGCCACACCAAAACGACTGTACTAGTCACGTACGACTTCAGAAACCAACGTCAAGGTCTAGAGAGGTAAAATCGTAATTTTTCACTTTCGAGTCGAAATTTTAATTTTCGACCATACCCACTCCAAACATGCGTGGCCACTCTAAAGTGACATTGGCCTTGCAAAATAGTCGCAAACGTCCACGAAATTTCGACATCGAAGTTTGGATCCAATTTCGCCATCAAATTCGCTCATTTTAAAATTTTAGAATCTCTCACTAACAGGTAGCTGTTTAGGGATTACGCGTATCGACCTAGGGTTGTCCGAGTCGTGATGGCCTCAAGTTTCGGGAGGACGCGAGGAGTAATCACTAGTGCCGGAGGTCGCGATTATTCAGATTAAATTCGGGATCGTTTGCCACGTGCACTCTCAGTTGTACAGAATCACCCGTGATCCGCTCGTACATCGTTGGCTAAATCGAATCCGTCACTTCCATAAGATCTACCCACATTGGTCCAAAATATTTCATCGGCGATTCTCGAAATCGGTGCCCAATTCGCGATTGGATCCCCGGTCCACGTACCGTTTTTCCTATTTAGCCATTCCCATTGGGTTAGTATCCCATGAGTGATCAACTCTGGGCGAGATTTACTAAAATTAAACGAGAATTAATATACACTTTATTGGTCCGGAAACGGATCGAAATTCAGGATGTTACATTAATTACATAGGATAGTAGGGAACTCGCTTGAACACATAACAACAAACATGTTCATACACTTGGCATACTTGTAACATTTATTTACACGATCTTACACTAGGCCACTAACATCAAACCACGTTCATAAAAAAAGGATTGGATGGTTAGGTTAGCCTAACTTCACTATCAAATGGAGCACACAACAGACGGGAGCATTAAACCTATCTTCAATCCCCGTGGTACTCTGGCGGTATCCCCGGTTCTTCCATAATGTCATAAGGCTCAGGGGTCTGAAAGGTTTATAATCAACTATGAGAACGAGTCTTAATAAGCGAACAACCTAAGCCCCGCATAGGCTAACGCGTACTCCCGGACAAGTCTAAGCACGAGATTCAAACAATCAACATGTCATGACAAACATAGACATTCCTACCTCATCTCGGAACATGCACAAGCCCCGCATGTTAGTCAAATCGCAATAATGCAGCAATAACTCACGAACACGTACAATTCCGCGGAATGACTTACACATGCACGTGTGCCAGCAATAATCCGAACATGATCACATCTCAATCTCGATACATTGCATAGACCAATGCACAACATACACCCGCTCTAGCAATGCAAATCAGTTTACAAGCCCACTAAATCATCCACGATTCCACCAATTAAAGCCATGAACAGGCATTCACAATCAGTCACTCCCTCACGTGCAACAACCACATCGAAAGGTTCCCGAGAGAGAGAAACCAAATTTGCACAAAATCAAGCTCGAAATTGGCAATTGCACAGTTATCGAAACTCTTTTGAAATAAATAGTAATTCAACTCCAAAAATTATGAATTTTGAATATGTCATTGAAAATCTCTTGATAAACATTTTTCATGGGGACACAAAGTCCAATTCCAATTGTAAACTGTTCTTTTTATCACCCAAAGTCATATCGAAAATTAGCCCATCCGAGCAGACCATTTGGTCTTAGAAATCCCTTTCAATCAATATCCAAATCACCTTGGAAAACCTTAAAATTTTTATATGTCATTAAAACAATTGTCATTGACAACTTTCATGAAGGAAGTTTGTTGAAAAGAGGTCTAGAAAATTTTATAAAAATTCAGATTGACACGCCAGTCGGGTGAACAGTAAATCCGACAGAGTGGTGACGGTCGAAAAATAGACTTCCAAATACCCCAAAAATATCTTCAAGATGTTAGGATCAACTTCCATGAGGAACACTTCCTCAAATTTTGTCACACCCAGTACCTTACGGCACGCAAACATCCCTACCCTGGTCGATATGCGCGCGACGTCCCAGGAACCGTCGCCGGCCCAACGCCCAAATCAGAGAACAAACACAAGCGGAAGCAAATTAAATAGATAACACCCTGACAATATAATTATGAGCTAAGGATAGCCAAACAACAATCAAACAATCAACACAGCTGAAAATATAAACACTTTATATATATCACTAACAAAAACTATTTTTACAATATTTACATACCACAACCAGACTATATAACAAAAAACAGCCACTGCTTGACAAAAAGGGGCTAGATGGCTGAGGTAAGTCTACTAAACCTACAGGGAGGACTATTATCAAAAAGGAACAACCTCCACTCCTATCACTCTACCCTGCACTACGGCTCCCAGTTCGGATATGAGGACTCAGTAGGATCATCTGACGACTCCTCGGATGCCTCCTCACTAGACTCTGACTCGTCCGACTCCGTGGCTTGGGCTACTGCTCGCTCGTCCTCCGAATCCATCTCTAGCTCTGGGTCTAGATATAGTCCGGTCTAGACACAGTCCTAACTCTTCATCTGATCCTACCTCTATATCCGAACCCAACTCAGCAACCTCTCCGTCCTCGTCCGGGTCCTAATCCATAGGCTTCGGCTCTGCTCAACCTCCTCCTCATTCATCGGATCGGGGTCATCGTACCATACCCTGGGCTCCTTGTTCATGACCATAGGCTCCTCGACGGTTGGAGGATCCGCACTCTCGCAATCGGCCATTTGGGGTATCATCACCCCACCTATATCTACTGGAACGTCGAAGGTCCTGAGGGGTCGTCCGATATTTCCATCTGCATCTTTCAGGCACTAAGCCACGTACTCTTTAGTCTAGTAAAAATATTCACTCACATTCACAAATACTACGGAGTGATATCTCACATATGCCTCCCCATTCCCAGCTAGGTATATTCTCGAAGTCAAATGGATCCGTGTAGGGATTCCAAAAAGAGGTGGCGTTTTCGCATGCTCAAGACTGGGGGACAAATTTCAGCGAGTATAACCCTTAAACCTAGGTTAGGCTAACATGCATTCTCCCAACAGGCATATCACAATCAACAAAGCAATACCAAACACAATCATCCTCCGACCTGGGCCCTCGAGCTCCGGTCACTTACTCTGGCTGACCTGCAGGTTAAACATCTCAACACACTAATAATTACACATACATGAACACACTATCCATACGCACGTCATACGCATGCTCATGCTCATCCGTGTTTGTATCACATGCCATACACTGAGTCTCGCACCCTCGTACATCGGCCCATGCATTTTTATGCATGCAAATGCTATTATCATGCCATGTCCATGTCTCGGCTCACTAGCCCACACTAGCACATTGGCAAATGCTTAATTTATTAATTAAGACGACCCGAAGGCCAACAATTGTTAATCCGACCCGAAGGCCATGACTCGAAGGCCCACAACACTCCGCGGCCAGCGTAAAAACGCATCACTTGGCCCAGTGTCTCTAGCTTGCTACAAAGTGCATGAGGTTGGTCGTCTTCCGGACGTACCAGGCATCATCCTGCTACAAAGTGCATGAGGACGGCACAATCGTGTAAGGGCGAAATGTGATCACACAAACACACACAGCCAATTATTATCTGAATCCCACATAAAATGCATCAGGGTATTCTAAGTGATCACATGCTCATATCAGGCACACATTCTCGCACAATTTCGTCACACACCTTATTCTCGGCATACCAATGCATGGCCATGAAATGCAATATAGTACAACATGAGCATCGGTAAAACACAGACACTCAGTCAAATCAAAATCACCACACAATGCCCAATTCACAAACGACATGCTCACTTGGCCAACTATTATCGAGCGGCCCAATACACGCTTCACAATTCAATTCTCGTTACAAGCCATCAATTGGCCAATCACACTCCACACGGTTCGGTCATGCGAACACATAGCATGTCATAACACAATTGAGCATAAATTAGCCATCAATCAATTAGTCCGGCAATTCCCGGCAATACAGCAACTTATACCGTAATTGGTCAATTTCTATCCGCCGACAATCCCACGTGGACAGCCACTATTTGGCATGTCCTCGGCCTCAAATCACCTTCATTTCAGCCTATAAATCTGTCCCAATCCACATATCGATAACCTCCCCCAATCGATTTACCAATTTCTCCCAATATTCACTAACAGTACCCAAACCAGTCCAGAAAATGCAGAGAATTTAGGAGGTACACTCACTTAATCCAACTTCACGACAACAAGGAACGACGACCGATCACCGGTGAACGGTGGAATTAATGGTCCAAGGCGCATTTGAACGGTGACATACGGACAGGCTGGTGTCACGGGCGGCAACATTTGTTCGAGCTCCGGTCGGGCGGCGGTGAAGCTTCCGGATGTCCGGCGTGGCGGAGGAAAAGGAAATGAAAGAGAGAGAGAGAGAGAGAGAGAGAGAGAGAGAGAAGATGGTCGGATGAGTGGATGGTGTTGTGAGGTGTGGACGGCGGCTAGCGGATGGCTCCACGAACAGCGAAAGGCAACCGGTGGAGGAGGAGGACGGTCGGACGGGAGAGGAGGAGGAGATGGTGGCTAAATGGGGAGGAGGGGAGAGAGTGGGTCAAAGCTGGTCAATTATAGTGGCTGGTGGGCACTACATGTCGCGATCCTACGCGATCTTCCCATTTTGCCCTCGATCCAACGGCCCTCGTTCGTCCTTATCCAATAATTGATGGGCAAAGGGTCATTAGCCCCAATAATTTAGCTGAAAAATCATACTTAATTAATCCAAAAGTACCCCAAAATTCGGAGCTCAAAATAGCCCAAAGGGGCAAAACGGTCATTTTTCCGATCCGGGTCGAAATTCCATTTTTCACCCGTTCCAACCCCAAATGTGCGTGGCCACTCAAAAATGGTGTCGGCCATGCAAAATAGTTACTTATGCCCTCAGAAATCGATGTCGGGGTCCAGAGGAGCAAAATCGTCATTTTTCACTTTCGGGCCGAAATTTCATTTTTCGATCGTAACTACTCCAAATACGCGTGGCCAACATAATATGACGTCAGAATCTCAAAAATAGTCTCTTAAGCCCTCAAAAATCGGCACCGAAGTTCGGGTCCAATTTCGTGACAAAAACTCGCTAGATTTGAAATTTCGGGGTCTCTCACTAACAGGCGACTGTTTAGGGGTTACGCGTATCGACCTAAGGTTATCCGAGTCATGACGGTCTCGATCATTGAGAGGATGAGAAATTACCACTAGTTCCAGAAGTCGCGATCGTTCGGTTCAAGTTTAGGACTGGTTGGCCACGTGCACTTTCGATCGTGCAGAATCACCTGGGATCCGATTGTACATCGTTGGCTTTGGCCAAACCAAATCCATCACTTTTTCAAAGATCCGCCTACGTCGACCCAAAATATTCCCTCATCATTTCTCATGATCGGTGCCCGATTCACGATCGGATCCCTGGTCCACGTACTATTTTTCCAATTAGCCATACGCCATTGGTTAGTATCCCAAGAGTGATCAGCTATGGGTGAGACTTATTAAAATGAAATGCGAATTAATGTCAAATTTATTGATCTCGGAATCACATCGAAATTCAGGCTGTTACAAATTTGGTCCACATTGATCTCCACAAAAATAGCAAAACACAAATGCATAGAAGCAACGAATCTGAGAATCCACCAACATGAACCATTCAGCAATTCAAGCTTGTCTAACCACTAAACCAACTATCCATAGCCATGAATCAGCCCTTAATATGTCCATTAGTAACCCCTTAGCCTAGTTAAGGGTTAAAAGCCACTTACTAGGAGCCTAAGCTTGAGATTAGCAAGATCAGCCCAACAAGCAGCTGCCGTTCCGGTGGCCGGACGGGAAGGACGGCGGTGGCTCCGGTCAAATCGGTTCACAGCTGAGGCGAGCACAAGCTGGTGGTCACGATGAGGGATGGTGTTGACTTTGGTGATGGCTGGTGAGGCCAGAAAATGGCAAGGAAAGAGAGAAAAAAGAGAGTGGTGGTGGTGTACAGCAGAACCAGCGACTGGTGGCTATTTTGGTAGCTTCACGGCGGCGTCACGATGGCTAGAACAGCTGCTGGTCGGGCAAGGTGAGGGGAGAGGGAGCTTTGGCCGAAAATGGAGGGGAGAGTGAGAGAGAGAGAATGAATGAAAGAGAGAGAGAAGACTTGATCAGATTTTTCCACTAACCCCACTAAAACCCCATCACTCACCCCACTCACACATCCAAGACTCACATTCCACCCTCTTCCCCATGCCAAGATCCAAGAGCCCCTAATTTTCCTCTCCAAATTTCCCAAAATTCCTAAATGGCAATCAAAATAAAAAGACAAGATGGGGAGGGGCAGATTGGTCCAAGATTTTCGGCCAAAGGAGGGAAAGCCCATATGTCCAAATTGCCCTTCAACCTTTCAAATGAATTCAAATAATCCCAAGGGCAAAATGGTCATTTTTCACTCCCGATCCAAATTTCACTTTTCCGACAAATTTGAGTGGCCTTAAGGTTAGCCACGCCAAATGCGACATCGTCCAATGAATTAGTCATGACTTTCGAGAAATTCGATTCCCAAGTCCGGATTCCAAGTAATGGTCAAATTCGATTAAATGCAACTTTAATGTATCTCAAACTAACAGACGGCTTTTAAGAATTATGCATATCGACTCGTGACCGATTCGATATCGGGCCATATCTAAGTTTACTCGAGCCATGGCGACCTCGGTTGCCATGTAATTGCAATGGTCAATCACTAGTTCCAATCGACGTGATCATTCGGATTAGGTTTAGGATCGTTTGAAATTCATACAATGGTCAAGCGAATTCACCCACGATCCAATTATACAACATTTGCGAATCGTTCCATAACCATCCTTGAATTAGTCTATAATGGCCCAAATATCTCCTCGTCAATCATTATGGTCGAAGTGTCGATTCACGGTCAAGTTCTTAGGTCCACATACTTAATTCTTAGTTAGCCATTCCCCAATGGTTAGTCTTCTCCAGAGTAATCAATTCCGAATGAGATTTAACTAAAGTGTATTAAAGATACAATCAATTTATAAATCCCAAAAAACAAGTCGAATTTCAGAATGTGACACATCATCTCCGTCGAGTTTACAAGTTAAGAACCCCGACAAATGAGATTAAAACAATTTTGCTCGCATTTCTGCGGGCGAAACTTATTAACATAAAAAAATCCTATGTTAATCCAAGTGCCCTAATCTAAAGAGACCTTATGAGGGATGTAACCTAGGCTCAATAATGGGTTGAGAAACAAAGAATTTGTTAGGCTCAAAGATTTTTCATTGAAGAGGTGTAAAAGATGGTGATCATCTTGGGATTGTCCTTGGTCTTTATCTTCGTCAGGGTTTGTTTTCTCACGTAGATGCTTCATTGGCCATGAGAGTCTGACATTGACTTTTCAAACTCGTGAGACGACCAGTGCTCCACTAGGTATAGTATCTTCGCAAATTTGGGTCATCGGCCCCAACACAATTTTTCCACATTTTCTTCCACACATTTTTTTTAGCTCTCTCATGGACTAGCTAGACTCTAACAACTCGGCATTTTGTACTTTTGGGGTCCTCGTCATCGATCGATGTTCCAAACACACTATCTCAATTATGGCGGTGTGATTGCCTTGCCCCAATGTGGGGTATGATCACCAAATGGGTTTGTGAAATAATTTGCAATGCAAGGGATAAAAGTGTATATGATAGAGAAAGAAATGCTCTTCATCATCTTGAGACACTTAAATTCTCATCTGGGTTCATCCGTAATAAAGATACTCAAAGATAGTTTGCTTGCCAAAAGTGCCCAATCTGGCAAAGGTGATACAAGATCAGGGCTTGTCTCAATCCCGAAGGCAAAGGTGATATAAGATCAGGGCTTTAGGTATGGATTGCACCAAGGACAGGTCCACTTTGTTCTTCCTTATGCTGATATCACGTTCTAGAAGTTCACCGAATGGATGATGTTCTCGTGAGATGCATAAAATAATACACAACAAGAAGTCTACCTCCATTGCTTGGCGCCTCAAACGACCAATCTGTTTCTGTGCTACCAGAAGACAAACATCAAAGATCAATAAAAAAGCTATCATCACTAGGACGATATATAAATGGTTTGAAAATTATGTGCGTGCTTTCTAGCAAGTCAATAACTGTGTTAACAAGATTTTGTAAAACAAAGAAAAAATCCTCACTTTTATCCTTGAGTATATTGTAGGTCTATTTTCCAAACTATTATAGCAATTAAATTTTCAAATAAACCTTATTTTGAAAATTTTGAAGATAAGCTTTCCGTAAATGCAAAAATTGCATCAATTGAATGTTGCACGAAAAAAATTGGGTCTACTAATTTTTTTGCAAGGTTGATTCTTAATTTTAACTACAAAAATTACGCACCTACTTTCTAGTGAGTCAAGAACCGTGTTAATAAGATTTAAAACAAGAAAAATATACTACTTTTCTTCATGATTGCTCTTTAGATCTATTTTCGAAACATTGTATCAACTAAATTTTCTCCAACACCATATTTTGAAAAGTTCGAATGATAAGATTTCCGTAAATACAAAAATCGAGTTGATTGAGCCCCTATTCAAGAGTGTAGATGCCTGACACCGAAAGGTCATAGGAGCCCCTATTCAAGAGTGGCCGTTGTTAACGCCTGATTTTTAGCCAACGCGTCATAGAAGTAAAAATATTAAGATTATGGTTTACAATCGCGACAAAACCTGTTTCTCAACTAAATAGAGTCATTTAGAATTTGAATTAGCATTAACCATTCATTTTATAGCTTTTTGCACTTTATATCAAAAAGTCAAAATATTGACTTTTAAATTAACTTTCGATCAAACTTTGACCGAAAACTCAACCCTAAGTCAAAATTTGGTTTTTTGCATAGAAAATCCCAAAATGGTGTCAATTTCACTTTTGCATTGTCAATTTTCAAAAAAATTCATAGTTTGACTCATTAATTGACATTTTAGTGACTAATCACCAAAATTTTGACCTTTTATCCAAAAAAATTGAAAAAATTCAAAACCCTTAAATCAACTCCTTTTTACCTTAATTTCACTTTAGCATTATCAATTTTACAAAAATCTATTTAGAATCAACTTTTCTGCAATTTGCGGAATTTGGTTCAAATCGGCCAAAAATAAAATTACTTCATTTTTAGTCATTTTTTAAGATAGTCTCATTCACGACATTTGATCTAGAGGTTGTCTTTTATTCAATTTTCAAATCAATTTTAGAATTCCGAGCTAAGGGTGAAAATGAAAACTCCAAATTTGAGCCCTAATTAGGGTTTTGGTCGGTTTTTCATGATTTGCACAATTAAGCTGCGGATGAACTTAATTTCTTATATGCAACTTAAATCCAAAATCAATTTTGAAAAATTCACATGAATTTGAGTCAATTTGATCAATTAAGCCAGTTAAAACCAAGCTAGATTGATCCAGTTGAGGTAATTCAACTTGACCCACTCTTATCTAGGGTTTAATTTGATGAACTGAGTTTCAATTTGACGATTAAACCCCAATTTCCTTTTGGGGTTTCGCTCAAGCTAATATGTTGAAGTCAATTAGGGCTCCGTAGGATGTTTTAAACCCATTTGATGGAGTTAATTGATTACTTTTCAAATCAATTGCACTCAATTGAAATCAACTTTATCGATTAAGGACAAAACTTGTGAAAATTGCATCAATTGATTGAAAAGGCCCAATTTGTGTGAGACAATGCAATTGAGATGAAATTGGCATCACCCATGATATAATTCATCCAATTGAGATGTTGGAAATGCATTTAATTGACTTTAATTGATCTGATTTGAGTTGTGTTACTTCAATTTGATCCATACTTTTTTGACAATTGGATAGAAATACTTTGCAATTAGGTCCCCAATTGAACAAACTAAATCAAATTGCATAAATGTTTTGCAATTGAACCTGCCAAACCAGTCCAAGCCGGCTTGAATCGGCCCAACCAGTCCAATCAGCCTGAGTTGCCATTCCAATGAGGATGGCCGGAAAATGGCCACTTCCAGCCATGGTCCGACCACCTCGAGCCTTGGCCAACCACCATCTCATTTATTTTGAAATTACGATTTTGCCACTACATGAAATTACAAGATTTCCCTAATTAGAGAAATTAATTAGAGATTAAGCAAAAAAAATCTCAACCACTCATTTGGTATTCAATTTTGGCCTTCCACTTTGCCATGTCATCAATCCATGTGATTGAATTTCAGCCAATGGGAGCTTTGCTTAGCCCTTAAGGAATTAGCTTAGCCATTAAGAGTTTAATCTCAATCATTTGATGCATCCAAGGGTCAAGATTCAAACTAGAGAGGGTTTATATACAAATTTCCCATCAAAAATTAGGGGGGCCCATTTGAATTCAAATATCTCTCTCTCTCTCTCTCTCTCTCTCTCTCTCATGCGTGGCCGGAGCTCCATCGCCTGGTTTGGCCACTTGTCAGCCTCCCTCCGGCAGTCCACCACCGCTCTAGCCTTCTTCACTCTCTCCCCTAGCTGGTCGCAAGTCAAGCCGGCGACTCCCGTGGCTAGACCACCCTGATCTAACGCATTTTCCTTCCGGCATTTCTGCGGGTCTGTTGTCCAGTCAGTATTCCCGGCGATTCCAGCAATCCAGTGGCCCTCAAAGGTGTTCCTCAGCTTGTCCATGAAGTCATGGTGGCCGGAGTTCATCCAAACGGCCACCGGAACACTCATCTTCATTTGATTTTCTATTGATTTTTCAATCGAGTTTATCAAACACTCATCTTCAGTGATCCGTTGAGCTTTTCGAGCTACTCCATGGTGTTATCGAACTGAATACGGTGGCCGGATAGCTTGTGCAAGCATATCTAGCTTATCGAACAAGGTACGCATACTTACGTCATGTTCTGTGATTTTCGTATACTGAAAAGTCAGTAGGCTTCCATTGGTTGATTTGAGTTCGAAGATGTCAAAATCTGAAAAGTGTTCAACTAGAAATTTGATCTAGACTTCCTAAGCTTCGCTTTGATAGGTCGCGTGTATGGAACTGACGTCGTTTGCTAGGTGAAAAACTCTTCGTAATCTTAGGCTACAATCTGGAATGTTTATTTCCTGATATGTTCTTATGCTATTCCGAATGACCTTGCTCGATTCCACGATATTTCTAATTTTCTATGCTCATTATATGAAGAAACTTCCTTCATGAAAGTCGTAGAACACATTTCGATCCACCTAGCATAAAAATTTCATAAAATTCCAAGTTAATTAGGGTAGTACGATCAGTATCATAAATCGCGTTTTCTCTCATCATCAGTTTCAGACTGACCTTTGCATGTTCTCCGTTTTTTATAAATTTTTGTGCTTGTCATTTGGAAAAACTTCCTTCATGGAAGTTGTAGAACACATCTTGATCTACAAAACCTCAACTTTTCATGCAATTTAATCTTGATTAGAATAGTCCGATTGATTTATGATGAGGACGTCAGAATTCCGTATCTTGATCCAAAAATTTCCAGTTTCAGTTACCGAAATGGTTTTGCAATTTTCATAAAGTTCGGGTCCTTTTTTACAAAAACTCAAAAACTTCAAAGTTGTTCATTAGGGTCTTATTGTGTAAACTTGAAAGTCTTAGGCCTTAGCCTTAATAGGAACATCTTAGGGGTCAAATTGGAAAAAAATTTGGATAAGGTCTTCCTGGCCTAAAAAATGCTTTGCAAACAAGTCCTCGGTGAAAACCGATTTTTATAAAATAATCAAGGGCTTTTTAGCGAAAACTCAAAATATGAAAGTTTGGATAATGTTCATTATTTTTCCTGCATTTTTTTAAAATCCATAACATAACCAGGCCGGGTTTAGCCTGTCATTCCAAACGAAATTCTAATTTTCGGAAAATCAGGTGGGAACTGGACAAAATGATCTTCTTGACTTTTTATCCTCGTGATTTAAGCTTTCTAATGATACCTAATTCACATCATTTGGACGTCATTAAGTGGCTAATCACTTTCAAACAAAATAGACCCGGATTTGGCAATTATAATTGAATAAGTGATCCTTTCATGAGGCTCACTTCCCATTGCTTGATTGATTGAGAAGCAAGGCTTTTGAGCCTAAATGCATGTTTCATTCAATGCTATGCATGTGTTTGTTAGATGAATGCCTACCCGATGCATGTTCTGCGAGTAGCCTATGGTGGATACTTAGACCCGACTTTAGGGGTTAAATGATATAAACCATCATTTTGCGAATACAAATGGTGGTTCATTATCGTTAACCAATTAATCAATTAATGCTAGGTGGGGTGATCGAAATGTGTGAGAAACAGAGGCCAATCCGGAAGCCTGTTTTTCAATTGATGATTTGGATGCCCTTTGCCTTGCTTAGTTTGCTTGTCAGCATATTGCTTGTATGAGATGTGTGATTTGAATGTAAAATCGACACCCAAGAGGCGGTCCATGGAGGAAATGACCAAAAGACGTGGAGACAGCGATATAAAACCGATGTCTAACCCGATTTATCTTTGTACCCAATTTGATACCTGATCATGTCTCGGGTTTTGTCATTCGTGTTGTAATAAATATCCGATGAGTTGCAGGTTTTCCTTTCTTGCACTTAGAGTAGCTTGTCATTTCAATACATTTGGTGTTTACTTTATGCATCGACTTTTCAGTACAATCGCTTGTTTTTTCCTTTTTTAGACTAAGATAGGATTAGTTTAGAACTTTAAATGGAAATTACAAAAACAAGTTACATGATCACCTAGTGGGATTAGGACTTTGGCATGAAAATGGTAAAAACAAATGCATGATAACTTAGATAACAATCTTGTTAAGTTTAGCGGTACTGAAAGGACGATTAGTAAAAACATTAATGTAAGCTAGTCCCCGAACCCATAATATTTGGTTTTCGTAGAAACTGAAACGAAATTCCTGCATTTCGGTTAGGTATTCTAGCCGACTCCCGACATGCGCTAGTGGTGACTCCTTTTTTTAAAAAAAGATAAAATCAATCCTCTATCATGCGAGGTGTGGATTAAGGGAGAATCCACGTTAATGATTAGGACTTTATGGATGAACAAAAGAGCAACACTTTGGTAAGCTGTCTTTTATGATATGCCATTCGGACCGTTTCATGAACACTTATCTTTAAATCCACTTCCCAAGTTTGGCCCTTGTGGGAGGCAGGTCACGATAGCTATTGTATCTCCAAACTGTCGTCGGATAAGTAGACAGCATTGTCGCTCTAGATATGGGATGGGGTCTAGCATCTCAATGGTCTCCATAACATTCGCTCAATAGCTCAATGAGGAGCATAAGAAATAAGTGGACCTACATCAGAACTTTCAAAAGACATTAAGGTACTCTATTTGGAATTGTGATGATTTATGGATGGACAAGCACCTCCGATGCCATTGGCATGCCAGTAATAAAAAGCAATCAACTATTAAACCTTGGTAAATAATTACAAAAAATGAAGTATAGCCCAACATACTCAAAGAAATCAATTACACGAACAACACAAAGATGGACCAACTTCCCCAATTCATAAGCATCACAAGTATGGCATTGTTTTTTTTTTTTTTTAGGTAAGGTTAGGTATGGCATTGTTGCATCTTGCAATCTCCGCAGCAGTTGAAATCGCCTTAGCTCAATGAAGGCAGTTGTTTGACTATGACAAGAAGCCATGAATTATTTACTCCCTAGCAACCAAGGTAGCGAATTATAACCATTCTGTTCCGGAATGAGTTCTTAAACCAAAAATAGATTTTTCTATTTCTGGTTCCTGGATGAGTTTCGAGAAAAAAAACCCGTTTGATAATGACAAAAAATTTCTATTTCCTGAAATAGAAACCCGTTTGATAAACAACAGAAAATTCTATTTCTAGGAACAAAAATCCATTTTTTAAGAAATGGAATAAAAATAATAAAAAATCTGAAAAATTCATAAAAATCTTCAAAAAAAATTCAGAAAATCCCAAAAAATTGAAAAATTCCAGAAAAAATCATCAAAATGTCGAGAAGCTAAACAAAAATTAGATTTCGGGAAAATAGGAAATTTGTTGAATTTTTTCAAAAAAAATCAAGAAATCAAAATTTTCAAAACTTCACAGAATTGCTTAGAATACCTGTGGCCACCCACTTTTAGTGAAATTTAAATTTTTTTAGGTGCCCAAAAAAAGTCAAAAAATCAAAAATTTCAAAACTTCACAAAATGACTTACCATACCTCTAGCCACCCATTTTGAGTAAAATTTAATTTTTTTTAGATGCCCAAATGGTATTTTTGATTTTTTTTTTTTTTTTTTGGTTTCCAAAGAAAATTAAATTTCACTCAAAGTGGATGGCTACATGCATTCTAAGCCACTCTGTGAAATTTTGAAAATTTTTCCTTTTTACTTATTTTTATTTTTTTTCGACACCTAAAAAAATTAAATTTCACTCAAAGTGGGTGGTCACATGTATTCTAAGCAATTATGTAAAGTTTTTTTAAATTTTTTTCGGCACATAAAAAAATTAAAATTTCGCTTAAAGTGGATGGCCACAGGTATTCTAAGTCTTTTTGTGAAGTTTTGAAATTGTATTTTTTATTTTTATTTTTTTTGGCACCTAAAAAATAAAATTTTCGCTCAAAGTGGGTGGCCACAGGTATTTTAAGCCATTATGTAAAGTTTTGAAATTTTTACTTTTTTGCTTATTTTTATTTTTTTTGGCATATAAAAAATTTAAATTTCACTCAAAGTGAGTGGCCACAAGTATTTTAAGCTATTCCGTGAAGTTTTGAGATTTTTTATTTTTTTTATTTTTTTCGGCACCTAAAAAAATTTAAATTTCACTCAAAGTGGATGATCACAACTATTCTAAGCCATTCTGTGACATTTTGAAATTTTTGATTTTTTACTTTTTTTAATTTTTTTCGACACCTAAAAAAATAAAATTTCGCTCAAATTGGGTGGCCACAGGTATTCTAAGATATTTTGTGAAGTTTTTAAATTTTAGAATTTATTATTATTTATTATTTATTTTGGCAACTAAAAAAATTAAATTTTGCTCAAAGTGGGTGGCCGTAGGTTTTCTAAGCTATTTTGTGAAATTTTTTTATTTTTTTTTTTTTATATTTTTTATATTTTTTATATTTTTTTCCATACCTAACAAAATTTAAATTTCGCTGAAAGTGGGTAGCCACTGATTCTAAACCATTCTGTTAAGTTTTGAAATTTTTTATTTTTTACTTTTTTTTCTCACCTCAAAGATCGTGACTTCCATATGAATATGTGTGTTGAAGAAAATGAATTCCTCAGAAATGGTTCTCACTTTTGTTCCAGAAATGAAAAACCAACTTTTTTTTGGTTCTCATTTCTGGTTTCGGAATCAGTTTTGGAAGCAAACTTGTCCCGGAAATAGAAAAATGAAATTGCGTTACCAAACGAGTTTCTGATCCAAAATTGATTCTGGGAGCAAAAAATCAGTTCTGGGCAGAACCAGAATGGTTTTCATGCAGCACCCAAATCATTCAGTCCCTAGGTTTCCTAATTTATAGTTATCACCATATGGTAAACCCTCTGAATCTTCATACAAAATCCTCTTCGGTACAAACTTATAGCCCTAATAACCAGGCTTCCATCAATGATTATCTTCCACTAAAATATCACAATTGTCAAAGGCTTTTAGGCTATCACATGGTTGATCTTTTCTCCGGCTTATATTCCCAATTGCCAAACGAAATGAATGGTATCTACACATTTTTGCTCATCAAGTAGAGCCTCACAAGCCAGACAGATATTTAAGCCAAGTTTGATGAAAGTCAGGCTACTTTTAATAGTCATAAGATTTGAGGACAGGAAGATAGAAATTAGGCAACTAGCAATGGTTACCAAAATCTATCAAAATGGTAGTGATGCAAATTAAAATGACAACACTCTTACCTCAATCCAGAACGCAAAGGTGACATAAGATTAGGGCTTCAGGTATGGACTGCACCAAGGACAGGTCCACTTTGTTCTTTCTTATGTTGATATCACGTTTTAGAAGTTCACCGAATGGATGATGTTCTCGTGTGATGCAATAAAATAATACACAACTTAAGCTAAACAAGTCTACCTCCATTGCTTGGCACCCAAAATGACCAATCCGTTCGTGTGCTTGCCATCACGAGATTCCACAACTAGTGAGACAAAAAGATTTGTTTTAAAAAATCTTATTAACACAGTTATTGACTCACTAGAAAGCACGTACATAATTTTCAAACCATTTATATATCGTCCCATTCATGGTCTTGCGATCATTTGGTGACTAAACAGTTTGGTCGCCAAAAGGGGACAAGCTAGCAAACTTTTGGCTACCAAACAAAGATTTGGTCACCAGAATTAAGTCATTCACAACTGATGCAGGTATGGGACGAGTGAATCCGGAAATGAGGAATTTTCTGTTTATGTGTATGAACAGGTGTGTTATGTGATAACAGAATCATGTGTAAAAGATGAGGATATGGGAGGTTCACATCATAAATGCGTAAGCCACCAGTCAAAGATAAAGAATCGGATAGATGGCAGCTCATCACCAAGGTGTAAAGAATTGCTTTACCGACCAAGGATAAAAAGTGTTTGATGCACCACCAACGGCGTTGGATAATAGGATAAATATTCACTCGCGTAGAGGAATTTTCATATATTCATCAACTCTATGTTATAATAGAGAACTCCTCTCTATTTATAGAAGGATTAGGACATAGTAAGTAGATAAACATAAAAGAGACATGGGAACTCCCCAAATATTAAAGACCTGGGAATTAGAAAAAACATCCAAGGAAACTACTCTGAACAACCTTTGATCGTTATGTTATTGATTAACTTTGAAATTGGCAACTAGTCTTGGTGAATCGGTAACTTAATACTAGATTGACATGGAAGAATCGATAACTCCAGAGTGGATGACTTGACAAGCTCAGCCAGTCTATCGAACAAGGTATGTAATCTAAAATTTTTAGGATTAAATGATGAAAGGAAGAGGCTATCTACATACATGAGATAGATCAATACCTATCACAAAATCATGCTCGTCGTTTGAATGCTTAGAATGATGGATGTTGATTGTTCTATGCATACGAATCATTCTATGAGTGTTTGGATCATTGATTGCATGTTCTGTGATTTTCAGGTACTGCTGAGTCAGTAGCCTTCAACTGTTGATTTGAACCTCTAAACGTGGAAATCTGGAAAAATGTTCAACTAGAAATTCAAACTAAACTTCCTGAGCTTCGATTTGATATATTTTTCGTCTTGAACGGACATCATTTACTATGTCAAATCATCTTTAGAATGTTTGATTAGAATCTGGAATAATAATTTCTCTGTTCTGTTTCATTAATTACTGACTGACCTAATTCGGTTTTGTGATTTTTACCATTTTTTGTGTTTCTCGTTTGCAAAAACTTCATTCATGAAAGTTGTGAAGAACACTTTGATTTTTTAACATAAAATTTCAGAAAATTTCATGTTGATTTGGTCTGCACTATTGAGGCTCAAAGTCTCGTTTTCTATGCTGTGAAAACCGTTTCTGGCTGACCTTTTTGTGTTCAAAATCTCAGGAAATGTTCTTGATGAAAGTTTTCACTGAGATCCTAAGATTTCCAATGGTATCAATTTTGTTGAAATCGCAGCTCATATTAATGCTTAAAGGTTTAATCGTTGTGTTGATTGGATTCTCTATTCAGATCTAGAATTTCAAGCCTCTGAGTATCCAAACGTGTTTTTGCTATCTCGTCAAACTTGACGTCGTTTTTTGCAAAAATTAAAAACTTCAAAGTTGTTCATTGGGGTCTTCAATTGAAGAATGGAAATTTTGAGGACCTTATTGCAATATTTAGGGGGTCAATTTCATAAAAAAAAAAAAAACTCAGATAAGGTCAATCTGTTTTTGAAAAACGGTTTGCAACTAAGTCCTGGGCGAAAATTGATTTTCTGAGAAAAATCAGAGGGTTTTTAGCAAAAACTTAAAACTTGAAAGTTGTTCAACACATGTTTTTCTAACTTTCTATATAATTTGGTGTGATTTGGATAAAGTTTGTTATTTTTTCCACATTTTTTCAAATTTTAGGCCAAAACCAAGTCAGATCAAGGGTATTCAGGACAAATCCCAATTTTTGGATAAATTGGGTAGGAATCAGGCGAAGTGGGCCTCACTTCCTAAGCTTATAATGATGCCCAGTTCTTTTCATTTGGACAGCGTTTGGTAGGTTAATCACATTTAAACAGAATCTACTTGAATTTGACAAATTTCAATGGACTAAGTGACCCTCTTAAGGCTCACTTCCCATTGTTTGCTTGATTGAGAAACAATGTCATTTGGCCTAATTGCATGCTTAACCATTGCTTATGCATGTGTTTGTTAGATAAATGATTAAGCTCGATGCATGTTCGGCAGTAGCCTACGATGGACACTTAGAACAGACTTTAGGGGTTAGTTGACATCGACCGCCATTTTGTGAATACAAATGGTAGCCGATTATCATTAACTATTAATCAATCAATCATAGTTGATTAGATGGTTGGGTGATCGAAAAGCACGAAATGCAAAAGCCGATCTCGAGGCCAATTCAATGCTTTGTTATTGAATGTTATTGCCTTGCTTTGTTTGTATGCTTGCTCTACTTGTTTGGATATATAAGTTTAAATGCAAAACCGATACTCGAGAGGCGACCCATGGTGGAGGAGGCTGAATTCTTGAAGGGCAATGACCGATGTCCAATCCGGTCCAAAATTTTTGTAATCAATTTGATACCCGACCATTGTCTCGGGTTTTCTACTAGTGATGTAATAAATATCCGATGAGTTACGGGTTTTTTTTTTTTTGCTCTTAAATTAGCTCTTTCTTCAATTACATTGAGTGTTTACTTTACACATTCGCATTTCAATACAATTATTTGTTAATTTTTCTTTTCTAGACTAAGATAGAATTACTTTAGAACCTTAAATGGAAATCACAAAAACAAAGATGCATGATCACCTGGTGGATTAGGACTTTGACATAAAAATGGTATAAACAAATGCATGATCACTTAGATAACAACCAAATTAAGTTTAGCGGTACCAAAAGGGTGTTAATAGAAACATTAATGTAAGCTAGTCCCTGAACTTAGGCATCTCTGGTTTTTGTAGAAATTGAAATGAAATTCCCGCATTATGATTGGGTATTCTAGCCAATCCCCAACATAAGCTAGTGGCAACTCCTAATTGATAAAAACATAAAATCAATCCCATGTCATGCGAGGTACGGATTGAGAGAGAATCCACGTTCATAATTAATGGACCTTATGGATGACAAAAGAATGACACTTCGTAAGCCGTCTTTTGGAATGTGCCATTCGAACCGTTTCATGAATAATTATCTCTAAACCTGCATCTCCCGAGGCAAACCTCGAGGGGTGGGTCGCAACATGTGTAAAGTGTCGCGCCACACGCTCACGCGCTTTACGATGAAGGTATTTTTCTATACGGGCCTTTCCCAGACCATACCTCACGCAACAGTGGGGTTTATTTGATCTAACCTTAAACTTGGAGTCGCCACTAGCCATTTACGATAGGTCGACTAGAAACCTAATTGTGGTACGGGAAAAGTGCCATAATCCTACGAACCAAAGATTCTAGATAAGGGACTTGGTTACATTAACAATCCCAAATTGAGACCATTAATGCCCTTTCGGTTCCTCAAGAACGATATGGCATGTCTAGCGTATCACACGGATCCCTAAGATCACTTCACTAATCTAATCATGGACAAATAATTAAGCATCCAAGAATCAAATACGCATCCAATGGCAAATCAATCACAGCAACTCTAATTTGGTCACTAGAAATGAAAATCTACCTAAACTCTAACAAAACTCTAATAGTTTGTTCATTTCATTTGCAATTTTCCAAATTATGCCACTTAGGCATTTTGGAAAATTCAAATATCACTTTTAATGACCGGCCACAATGATTTCTAATCATTCTGCGGATTTTCAAAATTTTTGATTTTTTTTAGTGTCATTTGGACACTTCAAAGATTCCAATTTCATTTTTCATGACTGGCCACAATAATTTTGGACCTTTTTGTGAATTTTCAAATTTTTGAAATTTTTTTTCGAAAAATTTTTTTTAAACCGAGAAATGATTTTTTTATGATTTTCTAGAAATTTTTGGTGAGTTTTCCAATTTTTCAATTTTTATTGATTTTTCAGAATTTTCAAATTTTTATTTTTATTTTCTGAATTTTTAAAATTTTTATGAATTTTCTGAAAATTTTTCTATTATTATTTTTTTTTAATTTTCTGTAATTTTTCTAATTTTTTGAATTTTATGATTTTTTTAATTTTCCAAGAAAATCTAAATTTTTTTAGATTTTTGTGATTTTTTGTGATTTTTTTAGTTTTTTAGTTATTTTTTTATTGATTTTTTATTTTCTTTTGAATTTTCCCGTCGGGGATTAAACTAGCCGGACCAGTTAAGACCGGTTCGACCGAGACCGAACCGGCCGATACCGGCGCTGGCACCGATCAGCTTCTCCGATGGGTACGATGCCAAAAAACGGCACTGTTTCGCCCCATGCCCATTGGGGCATTTTTTCAAACACTTCATGGGCATTATTCTTTGTTCTTTATTTTTGAGGCCGCCACTTTGAACCATCCTCCGACGACCTTCCAGTGATATTCCCACGTTGATTTTTGGTTCTGTATCATACTCATATCACCATCTATCAACCTAACCTAGTCGGAACGCCGCCGGACCTCCTCTGGCCGATGAAAACCGAACTCAACAACACTAACCTAAACTAAACTCTAAACTAACTTCAGAGACCTATGAACTAACATTCAATCCGTCCTAGCCATCTAAGTCGCTCAAAACAATCATCAAATCATCATACAAGGTAAATGAAGGCCTACTTGAATGGCCATTGGCCACGGTGAAGCTCCGGCGAAGACCACCGAGCTCGGTGAGGTTTTGTCCATGGCGGCCTAGAAGGTTTTGTGTGATTTTTATGACCAAAATGCAATCAAGGAACATAGAACATGATCAGAAACGAGTTTTGAATATTCATAAGTCTAAAATCGTAAGAAAAATCGCATGAACATCAAAACTTAGGTTCTGGAATTTTTTTGAAAAATAGGGCAATGAGCGATCTTTACCACTTTCGTTTGATGATCCGACGAAGTTCCGAGACAAATGATGGTCACAGAGTTCTTCCTTGACACCTCAGCTTTAAGACCGTAGCTTTGGAATTGCCGAAATAGCTCTAGAATCACCGGCCAGGGGTTGTTTTCATACCTTCGCAGACTAGCTTCGTCACCGGCTCGCTGGACGTGGAGGATCACAATCAGAGCCAATTCGCCGGCGTTTCCTCATCGGAGAAAACACCGATCACTCAATCTTTGAATCCTCTACACATCTCTAACACTCTCTCTCTCTCTTTCTCATTCTCTCTCTCTTCTCTCTCTCGGGAATTTCATCGAGCATCTTCTGTTCTTCTTCTTTAGTTTCTTTTTGTTTTTCATCCTTGATTTCCTGCCCAAAATTCGACCGGAACCGAATGCTAATCCCTTTTGCTTGTTGAATGAAGCTAGCTGGAAAATTTGATTAAAAACGCGCTAATTAACCAGAATTAGTCAACGAAGTCACGGGCTCAAACCGTTTTTTCTTCTGGGTTTCTCGCGGGTCATGGCCGGGTGAGGAAGACGAACTATGCAGGTCGAGTCGGGTTGACCCGTCCGAACTGGCAATTCCGGTTTTGATCAAAAATGCAAATTGGATCTTATTTTGATCGAATTTTTTAAATTAAACCTCAAAATTGCATTCCCCAGCATGTTTTGAACCCAAACATATAATTTTCCCCAATTTTTATTATAATTGTGCCCAAAATTTTCTCATTTTTATATTCGGGTTAGTAGGATTTTGTTCAATTAGAGGTCTTAATGAACTAATTAGGCAAAATTGATGCCAAAATTACATTGTTCACCCCTGATTAACCCTAGAAATGATAGTCTCACATTTCGGCAATTTCATTTGGGCACGATTCCCAATTTAGGTTCAAAATTCTTAATTTTTAATCAAATTTTGGGGATTTTTTATTTTTGCATCAAATTGTGTAATTGGACTGACCATTGTGCAATTAAAGGTCCCAGAATCAATTGTTGTGAAGACATTATGACCTAAAAATGTCTAGAAAAAATTAATTTCATTTTTGGTTCAATTTGGATTTAATTTTGCCCAATTTTGGGAAAAAATACACCCGTTTGAAATTTTATAAAATTGACAGTGTATTTATGAAATTGGATTTAAAATAAGATTATTGGCTATTTTTATGGAATTTTATGATTCCATTTACTATTTTTCTTGATTTTCTTGCTTATTTTGACTAAAAGAAATTCAGAAAAATGCTAAAAAATGCTAAAAAATTAATTTTTTGTCTAGAAATAATTTTCTAGGCTTGGCCAAGATCCCTAGACCTAATTTTGAAATTTTTGAAAATATGACAAAAATGAGTTAAAATCAGGTGTCAACAGCTGCCCCTCTTTGAGATTGAGCTCGTTTAGAGGTTGATCTCAAAGATAAGTGACACCTGAATTTTTAGTCGGCTTACTAAACAAAATGGAAATAGAAATTTCACAACAACTTATTAGGGTCTTTGCTTTTTGAAATTCGTGATCTAATCCAAAGGTTCTTCTTTTTGGAACATATTTTGAAAGGGTTCTTAATGATTTGAGAGAGAGAGAACCTTACTTGTTTGTGAGAGTTTTTTTGTTTGCTCATCCAAGGGCATGAATGGATAATGGTGATGATTATGATAATTGTTTTGTTTTCTTAGTTTGAGAATGGATTCACAAATTATGAACGCCCGAGACTCCTCGCCTTAGGACTTGAGTTTGCTTAGTGGTTCCTCACCAGTAACACTTTGAATATTTATCTAGTGGTTCTTTGCTAACTAAAACTTGGAAATCTTGCCTAATGATTCCTCACTTGTAGGACTTCAATTTACCTAGAGGCTCCTTACCTATAGGATTTAGGTCTTCCCTAATGGTTCCTTGCCCGTAAGAATTGAATTTGCCCAGGGGCTCCTCATTTGTAGGACTTGGATTCTACTTAGTGATTTTTCACTAGTAGGACTTTGAATTTTATCTAATGGTTTCTCACCGGAAAGAATTGATTTTGCCTAGGGGCTCCTTGCCCGTAGGATTTGGGTTTTATCTAGTGGTTCCTTACCAGTAGGATTTGGGTCTTATCTAGTGGTTCCTCGCTAGTAGGAATTGAATTTGCCTAGGGGCTCTTGGCCTGTAGAATTTGTGTAATAATTTTCTGAAGTTACAGTTTGTGATCACTTACAGATGATCAATTTTCTGAGGCTACAAATCTGTAATCACTCAAAAGAACTATAACAAGGCCATGTTTTAGGCCTAAAAAGTCATCCAAAGCTACAACTTGCGAATACTTGGAGGGTGATGGCTCCGAAGCTACAATCCTGTGAACACTTGGTAAGACCATAAAAATCACCATATTCAAAGCTGTAAAATCGCAATCACTCATGAGAATCATCACTCAAAAGCTACAAAAAATGCAATTTGCTTTAGAATACCTATTTTGTCTAGTGGCTCCTCACCAAATAGACTTGAAATTTTGGAGACCTGCCATGTAATTTACCAGTAGGATTTGAAAATGCCTAAAGGCTCTTAGCCAATAGGACTTGAATTTTGGAAACTTTCCATGTAAAAAATTGCCTAAAGGCTTCTTACCAATAGGATTGAATTTTGGAGACTTTCCATGTAGAATTTGCCTAAAGGCTTTTTGCCAATAGGACTTGAATTTTGGAGACTTTCCATGTAAAAAATTGCCTAAAGGCTTCTTGCCAATAGGATTTGGATTTTGCCTAATGGTTCCTCACCAAATAGGTTTTTAGAAAGACTTCAAACAATGAATGTCTGTTTTGTGATTTTAAGGTTTCACTAACCTTGACATGGTTTTTTTAGTTGACCAAAAACTATTTTGAAAAGGTAGTTTTGAAATTAATCAAAGCCATTTGAAATGTGGTTTTTTCTTTTTAGTTTACCACAAACTATTTGAAAACTTGGTTTTGAGTTGACCAAAAACTATTTGAAACCTAATTTTGAAATATGCATTCTTTGTATGCATTTCAGGCAATCAAATTTCTTTTTAAAGGAAGTATTTGAACAAAATGCTTGTCAATTTCAAGAAATGCTTGAAATAATCATTCGGAAGACCTTCATTAGAAAGGATTTGTTTCGATCTATGAATTTGGTCTTTTCTTCATTTGATTAAAAGGAGATTGATCTAATATCCCTCAATTTTATTTCTCCTAACCAATCCTTAGGTGTTCGGAGATATTCGCAATGTATACAATCCAATTGATCCGATAAGATCTTTCAAAAGGTTGTAATATTGGCTTGGTTAATGGCTATTCAAAGGATAGGCATTCTGAGGCCAAGAAAAGGATTTCATTATGTCTGACTTCGGGTTTACAAGTTAAGAACCTCGAGGATAAGACAAAACAATATTGCATACACTTCTTTGAGTAATAACCTCTTGTCATGAAATCATATTTTCACTCTCAACATCCCAATCTGCAAAGCCTTTAGGGAGAGGTTGCAATGTTGGTATTGGGTATACTCAAAAAGGCTCAATTGTTTTTGAATTCAGGGTTTTTATGAAATTGGCGATCTTCTTGACATCACTACCCTTTTCTTTGTCCAATGGGGATCTTTTCTTAACATGAACACAAAAATCCCCTTAAAGTCTCATCGAGATTTTCAATCACGGACTTATTGTGAACACTTGTTGTGGCTTTTGATTGTTCACAACTTTTGCTTTTCTTTTGACTTGACTTCTGTCATTCTTTCTTTTGAATGCTTTTCTTTTCTTTTGCTCATTTTTCTAAGCATTGGCCTTGCTTTTACCGGGCACACTGCTTTTTCATGCCCCAGACTCTTTTGTCTTTAATCTTTTTTTGCATTCTAAGGACTCTGTGTTCTGCCCTTTGCTTTCTATTTATCAAAGTGGATCATATGCTCATGCTCCAGTGCGAAGAGATGATCACCAACTTGGGGTCCTGAAATGAATATTCAAGCTCAATTGGGCTGTGCCAAAGGTAAATGTGTTTGGGATATGGAAATGACATGCTCTTCTTCCTTTTGGGATGTTGTGAGTTTCCATATGAATTCATCTGAGACTATCACAGAAAGATTGATGCAAGTGTATAAAATAAAATCTTTCTTGATCCTATTCTTCATAAATGTCAACCGTGAACCTCCTAATTTGCTCCAGTGTGAGGTGGTTCTTAACAGGGTTGTTGTTTTGTTTTGGAAAATTTCTCCACTATTTATGCTCAAATCTGGTTTACAAGGGATAATCATGTGTTTGGGATAACAAAATGATATACCTTTCATCATTTCAATTCATGTAATCATTGCAAATATCTCCTATTTCCTTCAAATGAGTTTTTCTCACTCATTTCAACACTTTTGACTTTGAGTGTATAGAGGACATGTTTGGATATAGTATACCTTTCATCATTTGAAGGTCTTTCCATTTGATTTGATCCAAACTTTTTCTCTGAAATTTTTCATGACTTTCGTGAAAACTTCCTTTTTAAAGAATTCTGATGCGTAATGCATGCTCAAAGAATGTGTGTTTCAAAACTGTTTGTTTAAAGCACTCTTGAGGTAATCTTTGAAACAATCTTTCATGTTAATCCGCTTGGGGAAAAGAAGTTTCATTTTTTTAAAAAATTAACTTCTTCAAGACCCAAATCTACAAGTTAGGGATACTTACCTCACCAGCTTATCAATGTCCCTCTTGATTGTTTTGCTTCTACACTAATTTGTTCCACTGGAAATTTGAAAACGAGATATTCAAGCTCAAATTCATGGATTAAGGATACTTACTTGATTGGTTTGATGAGATCCCTATAACATTAAAACCCAGTGTTAACATTGGTTCAAGTATTGTTCAATTCTGATTGAAACGATACAACCAACCTCTGGTTCGTTTTGTCTTGATCATTCATGAAAGATTATCTCTTTTAATCTCTTTTCCCGATTTCTCTGGGGATGATAAAAGGGAAAAGTACATTGGAAGGCAAAGTTGAGAAAACTGAATTTTGAGAATGACACTTCCCTTTTGTTTTTCAACTTCGTTGAAAGATTTTAGAAGTTTTGAGTCATCACAGATTTCCTTTTGTTATATCCTACAAAATGAACAAACATGTTCTATGAAATGCATGATATACATGATATGCACATGTTATGATTAGTGCCAATTTTCTGGAATGTCCGTCTTTATTTCATGGATAGAAAATCTTGACAGCATATGCATTTACAAGATAGGCTAATTCTGTTCCTGTCATATCTACAAGAATTAGTGCCCCTCCAGGAAGAAGCTTCTTGACAATGTAAGGACTTTCGTAATTCGGAGTGAATTTCCCATGTGGATCTGAATTATTGGGAATGACTTTCTTCACTACTAGATCATCCGTTTCAAAACGTCTTGGTTTCACCTTTCTGTTGAAAGCTTTAGCAACTCTTTTCTGATAAGCTTGTCCATGACATATAGCCCTTAATCTTCTCTCATCAATCATGTTGAACTGTTCATATCTTTGTTGGCTCCATTCGGCTTCTGAGAGTTTTAATTGGGACAATATCCTTAATGAAGGAATTTCTACCTCGATGGGTTTCACTGCTTCCATCCCGTATACTAAGGAAAATGGAGTTGCCCCAGTTGATGTTCAAATTGAAGTTCGGTATACCATCAGAGCATAAAGCAATCTTTTATACCAATCACGATAATTCTCAGCTATCTTGAACAATAGCTTCTTGATATTCTTGTTTGCCGCTTCCACTGCTCCGTTCATTTGTGGACGGTATGGAAATGAATTCAAGCGTCGAACATGGAAGTGTTCAAGCAAATCATTTACGATTTTATTATTCAAATTTGAATCATTGTCGGTAATGATTGCTTCTGGAACTCCGTACCTAGCAATGATGTCCCGCTTGATGAATCTTGCTATATTCTTAGCAGTGACATTTGTATATGAATTTACTTTAATTCACTTGGTGAAATAGTCAATTGCCACCAAGATAAAGCAATGTCCGTTTGAAGCCTTGGGGTTAATGGGCCAATCATGTCAATTCCCCATATTGAAAATGGCTGTGGTTCTGACATCTAATGTAGCTCATTCAGAGGTGCATTAATTCTGTCTCCATAGACTTGACATTGGTGACAACACCTCACATGCTGAATGCAATATGTTTCTATCGTCATCCAGTAATATCCCAATCGCATGATTTTGCGGGCTAAGAGATGGCCATTCATATGCGGACCACGTTCGCCTTTATGGATTTCTCTCATGATTTGTTCAGCTTCTTTGCTATCAACGCATCTTAATAGGATCGAATCGTATGACTTCTTATAAAGAACCTGTCCATTGAGAAAGAACTTGTTGGCTATCTTTCTGATAAATTTTCTGTCGCCTAATTAGCTTCCTTTAGGAAATTCTCCTTCTTGTAAGTACCTTTTGATATCGTGGAACCATGGTTCGTGGTCAAATTCTGCTTGAACCACCATGCAGTGTGCTAGTTGTTCGAGAATATTGATTCTTAATGGTTTTATATCGATACCATCTTCAGCTTGGAGTAAGGATGATAAGGTTGCAAAAGCATATGCAAAATGATTATAAGCTCTTAGAAGATAATCAAATGCTATTTCTTAGTATTCCTCCATCATTCCTTCTAGGTATTTGTGATAAGGAATTAGCTTTGCATCCCGAGTTTGCCATTGTCCAGTTGTTTGTAATATAATGAGCATAGAGTCTCCATATACTTGTAACTTTTTTACCCTCATTGAAAGGACTAACTGTAAGCCGAGAATGCACGCCTCATATTCAGTGATGTTATTGGTGCATGGGAATACCAAAGTTTTGCAGATAATGGATAGTGTTGGCCTTCTGGGGAGATCAGTACTGCCCCAGTTCCTGAGCCAGATAGGTTGGTTGCGCCATCGAAATACATGGTCCATTTGTCATCGACCAATGTCAATATGTGGTCATCAAGCCGTTCTTCAAAATTGGTGATATCTTGTGAATTCTCTGCCAGTATATCTACTATCGCTCGCCCTTTGACTGACTTTTAGGATGAACTCCTGATGTCGAATTCAGACAACAAGACTTGCCATTTGGCTAATTTCCCGACCAAGGAGGATTTCTCAAGAAGATACTTTATCGGATCATTCTCGATCACTAGCAAAATTTGGTGATGAAGGGTGTACTGCCTTAATCTATGTAACACCCAAATTAATGCGACGCATGTCTTCTCAACCACTGGATAATTCACTTCTAATGTTGTGAATTTCTTGCTCAAGTAATAAACGGTTTATACTTTACCGTCATTTGGTCTTCTTTGTACTAGCACTGCTCCTAATGATTCATGGTGAATCGTTAAATACAGGATCAGCGGGACTATAGGAATTAATGGTATCAATACTGGTGGGCATACTAGATATTCTTTGATTTTGTCAAAGGCTTGTTGACATTCTTTATCCTACTTTACTTTGGCATTCTTCTTCAACAGTTTGAAGAATAGTTTAGCAATCTCATAAAGCTGATAAATGAAACGGGTAATGTAGTTCAACCGCCCCAACAAGCTTCTCACTTCTTTTACCATAGAAAGAGTCTTCAAGTCATGTATTGCCTTGATCTTGGAAGGATCAATTTCGATTCCTCTATTGCTGACCACAAATCCTAGCAGTTTGCCCAGATTTTGCTCTAAATACACACTTATTGGGGTTCAGTCGCAACTTATAATTTCTGAGTCTTTTGAACAATTTGCGAAGCACCTCAACATAGTTTTCTCCTCGTTTGGATTTTGCGATCATATCGTCGACGTATACCTCAATTTCTTTGTGCATCATATCATAGAACAGAGTTACCATCGCCCTTTGATATGTGGCACCAGCATTTTTCAGACCGGAAGGCATCACCTTATAACACAATTTGCCCCATGGTGTTATGAAGGATGTTTTCGCCTTATCCTCTTTCTTCATGAGGATTTGATTATATCTTGAGAAACCATCCATGAATGAGAATGTTTCAAACCCAGCCGTGCTATCCACCAATACATCAATATGTGGAAGCGAAAAATCATCTTTTGGGCTTACTTTATTCAGGTCACAATAATCAACGCATACTCGCACCCGACCATTTTTCTTCAGTAGGGGTACTATGTTGGCAACCTATTATGAATATGGCACTACTTCCGATGAAATCAACTTTGAGGAATTTCATCACTTCTTCTTCTTTTTCTTTGACAATTCTGGCTTTGTTCGCCTCAATTTTTGCTTCTTCGGTGGAATACTTGGATCAATTGACAAAGCGTGTTCAACTATACTTGGATTAAGGCCTGGCATGTCAGCATAAGACCATGCGAATATATCTTGATATTCCTTGAGCAAATCTATTATTCTTTCTACCTCTACTGAAGGAAGACTTTCTCCAACCTTGACTTCTTTGGGATTTTCCTTATCACCCAGATTAACAGTAATCATTTTCTCTAACATAAGTGGCTTTGATTCTTCATGACGGATCCATTCTCTTTGATCCATTCCTCATCTTCATTATCCCCTTCAATATCATAAGTGATCTCCTCGGAGAGATTTGAATCACATATGAACTTACTATGGGTGTGTGAATGCTCATGCCTGACATGCAACATATATGATTAGTAATTACATATGAAATGAATTGATGCATGAAGTTTAACGAACAACCATTTTGAAAAACTATTTTGAAATCTTGTTTTGAAGAGATCAAGAGAATAGAGCTGATCCTCATATCCTTGGATATCCTTGCTCTTAAAACCGTTTTCGCAATGAGGAGTCATACAGAAACCCAAAGCCTCAAGCCTCACGTGTGAGAGCGATGTTCATCATTGGTTTGGTTTTGTTTCCATATGTCCTTAACAAAACATTGAACACCTTTATTAAATTTGAAAAATGCAATTACATCTATATTGAAAGAAACGTAAATCACGACTGAACTGAAACAACATCAACATGAAACAGACAAATTGTAAAGGTAACAATAAGGAAAGGGTTCAAATGAATCTTCTTACTCCAGTGCGTAGGTATCTTCATCTTCGATTATAATGACATTGATAATGTCTTCTTCGAATAAACCCAGCGTGTCAAACTCAGTCTTTGCACATAAATTTTCTTTTTAAAGCAATTTGGGAGGCCCGGGAAAATTTTCTCTGATATGAATCCAATGATAGGGTAACTCTTTAGCCTTACCCTTCCATGTTGATGGGTTAATGGTTCGATCACCTCGGCTTCCACGGCCTTTATGATTCTCTTGACGTTGGCCTCGGCCTCTATGGTGATTATTGATGACTTCATATCCCACTCCATACTTCTTCTTGATACCAAATTGGATAATGGGTTCCTTAATTCCTTGAGCCTTTGCCCCAAGCCCACCATTATGGTTAAACCCATATTGGCATAACACTCTTCCAGTCATAATATACGATGCCAAAAATTCTGAAATCTTCATGACACTATCAGCGGGAATTTGTATCATGGAAATCACTCGAAGGAATGACAACTGGGTTCTTCTTTTATCTCTAGCTCGACATAAGGTATGGCACTTTCCTTGTAAGTGGCAAAGTTTGTCTCCCCGTGTACGGTAATCATTTTACCGTTAATAACAAATCGAACCTTCTGATGGAGACTAGAAGAAATGGCGCTAGCCATATGAATTTAAGGCCTCCCTAGCAATAGGTTAAAGGTCCTTGAAATGTCTACCACTTGAAAATTGATAAAAAAAAAAAAAAGGCACATGGCCTATGTTTACTTCTAACACGATGTCACCAATAACATTTTTCTTCATCCCGTCGAATGAATGTACGGTCCACTTTGAGGGTTCGATAAATTCTTCACTAATCCCCAAGCGATGCAGCGTGCTTAGAGGACACAAATTAAGTGCGGAACCATTATCGATGAGCACCCGTGACACTTCCTTGCCCCGGTATTTGACGGCAATATACAGGGCTTTATTATGGAAATGTCCATCAATTAGGAAATCTTCATCAGAAAAGGCAATCTGATCCTTTAGAAAAATGGCACTAACAAAGTCTTCCAGTTGTACCTCATTGATCGTCTCGGAACGTGCACTTCATTAAGAAGCTTCATAAGCACCATTTTGTGGCTTTTATGAAGTCTTGAAAAGATCCAGGAAGGAAATCCGTGCTGGCATCTTCCTCAATTGCTCAATTACTTCGTATTCACTTGTTCTCATGAGTGACAGCAACTGCTTGACATCTTCTTCAGTTACTCCCTTCTTTTCATGCTCACCTTCTTTTGGGACATAACATCTTCCCAATCTGGTTACTGCATTAACCTCTTTAGGCATGTAATCCCATAGTACACATTTGGTATCAAATTTCTCCTTTGGAGGTAAAGTGATAATCACAAGCTGCACTTCTTTCTCTTCGATCTTTAGTTGACCAATCGAGAGCTCAATAGTAATTGGTTCAACATGGTTCTTTTCTTCGTCAAGCCTGTCTACTTCATCAAGATTGATCAATAGTGGTGTAATCATGGACACCATGCTTTTGTTAGCCTCAATAGTATCCATTCCACCCCAACCGTTAAGCACGATATTTTCCTCTTTAGATGCCCATGAAGGTGGCGTGTATTTAACATAGTAGTTATAACGGCCACTGTCTTGTCTCAGATAATCCACAATTTCACCTCGTTTTCGTGCTTTGCGGACAAACCGCCTGTCTCCTTGGCAAACCTTTTTCTTTATCTTATTATCTTGATCTTCTTTTTCCTCAAGACTTAATTTGTTGATTGGGGTTTCATCCATACCTCCCCATCAATCGGGCACAATAATTTCATTTTTGAAAGCCCAGGGTGGGGGTGTGTACTTAACACGAAAGTTGTATTTTCCAATGTCTTGACCAAGGAAGTCTACAGTGTCATCCTGCTCAAGTGATGTTTGGGTAAATCGCCTTTCACCCTACCGGATCTTTTCTTTTTGCTCTTCAAATTGATCTTCCTCATCACAAGAAGGAATCTCTTCTTGTTTGATGAGCACATCATTCATACCGCCCCAACCATCAGGCACAATCACTTTATTTTTAAAAGCCCACGGTGGTGGAGTATACTTTACTTGGAAGTTGTATTTGCCAGAATCTTCTCCCAAGTTATCTATGACTTCCCCTTTTAAGAGTGCTTTACGGCGAAAGCGAACATCTCTTTGACGGGCTGTCTTTAATTTGGCCTCATATTCAACTTCTTCATCAGGCCTCATTATTTCTCCCTCTGTAAGGACCATATTTACCACATTGTGCTCAGGAAGAGGGTTCTGATGTACATCTGGCTCTGGTTCTTGAAAGCTTAGTATCTTCTTGTCTATGAGTTGCTAGACTTTGTATTTCAAGACTGTACAATTGTCCACATCGTGCCCTCTTTCTCCGATATGGTATGTGCAAGTCTTCGACTCATCATACCAGGGAAACCTTGTAGGGTTATCTCTTAGCACTTCTTTAGCCACCAAATGCCTTTCTAATAGCATCGGTAATAATTTCAACAAGGCCGTGGCAACGAGGTGAATTGTCTTATGAGTTTTTTCTTTGGTTCGAATGGTTTTGAATTTCTCCAAGGAGTATCGAACTGCTTTGGGAATGAAGCTTGGTTAACGTTAGGGCTAAATACCATAGCCACATCACATATAGGTTCTTTATCCTTTCTTCAAGGATACGATCTCCGTACTGTCGCTTCTTGAGATTTCTTCTCCTTTAATGACCATTCGGACCTTTCACCAACCTTCACCAACATGGTGAATGTGTTGGCAACCTGATATGTGCAGCTTGTCATAATATTTAATTGGTAACGACTTCAAGAGGAGTTCAATAAGCTCATCCTCACTTATAGCCGGTTTGACTTGTGAGACTACAGCTTTCCACCTTTGAGCATAGGTTCTGAATTCTTCGCTTCTTCGTTTTTCGGTTCTGATTAAGTCCTTCCGGGTTGGAAGTACTTCAACATTGAATTTGTATTGGTGAAGGAATTATCCTGCCAAATGATCCCATTCGGTAAAATCTTCTATATCAAGAGCGGTATACCATGCCAAGGCTGCTCCCTTCAAGCTATCTTGAAATGTACTGATAAGGAGTGGCATATTGTCTGAATATTTCGCCATTTTGTGGAGATAATATTTCAAATGGCTTTTAGGACAGCCGGTTCCGTCATACTTGCTCACGAATTCTAGTTCTTTGTAGTTTTCTAACACAACTACCTTTGTGTATGGCGAGAACTTATCGAATCTCTGAAGCTCATAGCCCTGACTTGTTAGGCATTCTTCAATTTTGGCCAATCTCTTAGCCTCTTCTTCATCTTTTGTTTTAGATGTTTTCTTGGTTTGATCATCCTCTTCCAAATTTACTACCTCAAGCATAATCTTTGGAGGATTTTCTTGAACTGGCTCTTTGTTTCTGACTAGATCTTCAACTGGTACTTCAGCAGCATCTGAGATTCCTACATTCAGAGTAGTAGGATATGACCCTCGAGATACGAGAATAAAGGCCTTCACCTCTGCCATCATGGCATCCATTTGCGTCATCTTATTCTCCACTTCAACTAACCGAGTGCGAATTTCTTCCCCGGCCATTTTAATTTGTAAACAAGTTCAGGGCCTTTTGCCTTCCATTCCTAGAAAACCTGCTTTCATGAAAACCATCAGAATGTTAGAATTGGTGAAATGATCATGAAACGTACATTCTTTTAATTGTATGGCTTCTTGTGATTTACAAGGATAAGAGCTTTTACACAAGCCTTAGCCTTGCAATAAAACTTCTCATCCATGCTTTTATCAAGGAATCATACCATTCAAAGAATTATAATCCGTGGTGATCATTCCTTTTAATCACAATTTTGAATTTATTCAAATGGATTTTGAAAAATAAGTATTGCATATAAAATCGAAGATTGCTTTACAAAGAGATTTTGAACTCGAATGGGAATTCTAAATCATCAAAGTCTAGGCTTCTTGCTGGCTAAGGTAGCTTCTGCCCTGTGGTAATCCTTCCACTCCTTGATCAGGGATTTCCATTCTTCGACATCAATCATGACTTCTTCGGGGATATAAGGCTCAACCCCAGGCACGCGTGAGACAATGTATTCTGGGACATATTATAATGCTCAATGAAACATATGGCTCCACATCAATTGATCGTTTACTTTCCATCCACTTGATGTATTCCTTGGACGCCATATAAATCTTAATGTCTCCTTCTAAGTTCTTCGACCATTCCACTACTTGTGAAGGTGAATTATCCAAAGAAAGGATGGTTTTGTGAACCTTGGCTTGAAGGTTTTTCTTCTCTTGTTCGGGTATAATCCCATTTGGGATATCGAAAACGAACTCTTTAGAGTTCCATGTCGGTGAAACTTTTTGAAGCATCCTAAATTGTCTGACAACTCGCAAGGGGCAATAGGCGGCTCCCCCATTCAACCCGAGTAATGGTACTGCGTTTCCTTCTTGGCTTGTAATCCGTGCCTTGCTAATATTTGGCCAATTGATCCGCCATTGGATTTGACTAGGAGTGAAAGCCCTAATGAAGTTGGCCCAATCTAAGAAAGATTGTTTTGGGTAATTCATGTTGAATACGAAGGTATTGCTCTATGGGATTTATTGTTGGACAAATCTCACGAATACTCATGGAATGACACCATGGTCGAATATGTGAGATGAACCAAAGAGATAGGAGACCCGTAGAAGCTTGGAAGATTCCCTTTCCCCGCTTTTGATATGTGTTCAAAGAAATGACGGTTTGGGCAAGAAGCATGTTAGAGAAATCCTATTTGAGACATGCTTGCCTTGTGATTATTGCAACTAAAGGGTCGAATCCTGTTCTAGATACGGGGAATAGAATGAAGCCAAAGAAGGCTAGAATGAAAACCCGAGCCGAAGTGTTTCCGTTTCCCTAGGAAGTTTGGAAAAATTAGCTATTAAAAAGGATAACGGAAATCTAGCCGTATTTGAGTTGATCAACTTTTCGATTTTTGAAACTTTGAAGTTAAGGAATTCTGCAAGAATGCTTATGAGGCTAAGTCCAACAGGTAGCTCTACGACCCTAGGCTTCGAATCAATTCCAATGGCTGCTTGGTACTCTTTCAAAGTTGGTGTCAATTCATACTCTCCGAATTGGAAGGTGGCGGTGGAAATTTCCCAAAAATGCGCCAATGCTTGAACCAAACTAACTTGATGTTCCACATGGATCAAGTCTAGAAGGTATCACAACCTATCTTGAACATAAATCTGGTTATCTTTCGTCATGCCCTTCCACCAAGCCATGAGCTCTTTTCGCGGAATAAGAACCACTTGGATGTCTAATTTTCCCATCAAGCCTAATTATGCAAAAAAATTCATTATTAATCACCATGGATTATACATCAATTTAAAATGCCCCCATTTACTTGTATGTCCTTTTATGGACAAAATGGAGGTAAAGTACATTTGCATTCTTATGACGTAATACAAATGCCACTTCTAATCCATTTATGCCTTAAAAGAGTATATACTTAAAAATGTGAATGAAACCAATGTTTAATGTAAATGCCCTTTTGACATGCTCCATTTTGACTATAAAGTCCTATCCTAGGGTTTACAATTTCGAATACATCGAAAATAAACTTTCGACAAATGGGATTATACTTGTCACATCTTAAGCATTCAATCTACTTGAATTACATTGAAAATCGCCATGGACCTATACATTCCATCTAGAAATGAAACAAATGTGACCAAATGGAGCATGTCACCCTATTCATTCATTCTAGTATGAAAAGGCATTTTGACCAAACATTGATTGTCATTTGGGCATTTTTTAACGAACTTGTGTCAATTAACCCGCATAATTGAAAAGATGATAGAAGTGGAATGACATTTACTTACCGACACATTTTTGCTTGGTTTTAGGTATACCAACCACAAAGCCAAGCATATGTAATAAGTGAGGTTTTGACACCTAAAAGGGTAGGATATACTAAAGGCTCAAGGTCACTACTTTAATGGACAAGGGATTCCATTCCAATAGGCGATTAGCCTAAAGTAATGGAATATTATTCCATCTCGGTGATCGGTATTGTATCTAAACGATCCCATGAGCAATCGGCTCACAGGTTTCGCCTAAGTACATACCTCCTAAAGGTGATCCTAAATGTAGCCGGGGTTGGGCCACAGGTGGTGTGTGCGAAAAGTGCACTGCTAAAGCAATTTAAAGGCAAGCACAACAATTTATAATCAAACAGTACTTCTAAAATTTGGTCAAAATCACATTTAATCCCAACACCATCCTACAAAACAAAGGTAAGCATAGACTACACCCCTTATACCTCCCACTTGCATCACCATTTAACACACCATTAGTGGAACGTACCTGGGATCCTTGTGAGCACAAACACATGCGTATCGTTCTATCTAGGCCTAAGTCCACTTTGAAATTTAAGATTCCCCAGCGGAATCGCCAAGCCTATTGCGCCACGCGCTCGCACGCTTTACGATGGAGGTATTTTTCTATACGGGCCTCTCCCAGACCATACCTCATGCGACAACGGGGTTTATTTGATCTAAACTTAAACTTGGAGTTGCCACTAGTCATTTACGGTAGGTCGACTAGAAATCTAATTGTGGTACGGAAGAAGTGCTGCAATCCTACGAACCAAAGATTCTAGATAAGGGACTTGATTACATTAACGACCCCAAATTGAGACCATTAATGCCTTTTCGGTACCTAAGAATGATATGGCATGTCTAGCATATCATACAGATCCCTAAGATCACTTCACTAATCTAATCATGGACAAACAATTAAGCATCCAAGAATCAAATACACATCTAATGGCAAATCAATCACACAAACCCTTATTTGGTCACTAGAAATGAAAATCTACCTAAACCCTAACAAAACTCTAATAGTTTGTTCATTTCATTTTTTAGGGTTTAGGGTTTTTTAAGGGTTTTGGCCTTAAATTTAGAATTTTCCAAATTATGCCACTTAGGCATTTTGGAAAATTCAAATATCACTTTTAATGACTGGCCACAATGATTTCTAATCATTCTGTGGATTTTCAAAATTTTTGATTTTTTTTTAGTGTCATTTGGACACTTCAAAAATTTCAATTTCATTTTTTATGATTGGCCACAATGATTTTGGACCTTTTTGTGAATTTTCAAATTTTTGAAATTTTTTTTTCGAAAAAATTTTTTAAACAGAGAAATGATTTTTTTATGATTTTCTGGAAATTTTTGGTGAATTTTCCAATTTTTCAATTTTTATTGATATTTCATAATTTTCAAATTTTTATTTTTATTTTCTGAATTTTTGAAATTTTTATGAATTTTCTGAAAATTTTTCTATTATTATTTTTTTTGAATTTTCTGTAATTTTTCTAATTTTTGTGATTTTTATGATTTTTTTAATTTTCTAAGAAAATCTAAATTTTTTAGATTTTTTGTGATTTTTTGTGATTGTTTTAGTTTTTTAGTTATTTTTTTATTGATTTTTTATTTTCTTTTGAATTTTCCCGCCGGGGATTGAAACGGACCGGACTGGTTCGATCGAGACCGAACCGGCCCTAGCACCGGCTCCGGGGCTGGTCAGCTTCTCCAGCGGGCATGGTGCCAAAAACGGGACCGTTTTGCCCCATGCCCATTAGGGCATTTTTTCAAACACTTCATGGGCATTATTCTTTGTTCTTTATTTTCGAGGCCGCCACTTTGAACCATCCTCCGACGACCTTCCGGAGATATTCCGGCGTTGATTTTTGGTTTTGTATCATACTCATATCACCATCTATCAACCTAACCTAGTCGGAACACTGCCGAACCTCCTTTGGACGACGAAAACCGAACTCAACAACACTAACCTAAACTAAACTCTAAACTAACTTTAGAGACCTATGAACTAACATTCAATCCATCTTAGCCATCTAAGTCGCTCAAAACAATCATCAAATCATCATACAAGGTAAATGAAGGCCTACTTGAATGGCCATTGGCCACGGTGAAGCTCCGGCGAAGACCACCGAGCTCCGATGAGGTTTTGTCCATGGTAGCCGAGAAGGTTTTGTGTAATTTTATGACCAAAATGCAATCAAGGAACATAGAACATGATCATAAACGAGTTTTGAATATTCATAAGTCTAAAATCGTAAGAAAAATCGCATGAACATCAAAACTTAGTTTCTAGAATTTTTTTTGAAAAATAGGGCAATGAGTGATCTTTACCGCTTTCGTTTGATGATCCGACGAAGTTCCGAGACAAGTGATGGTCACAGAGTTCTTTCTTGACACCTCAGCTTCAAGACCGTAGCTTTGGAATCGCCGGAATACCTCTAGAATCGCCAGCCGGGGGTTGTTTTCAGACCTTCGCAGACTAGCTTCGTCACTGGCTCGCCGAACGTGGAGGATCACAATCAGAGTCGATTCGTCGGCGTTTCCTCGTCGTAGAAAACACCGATCACTCGGTCTTTGAATCCTCTACACGTCTCTAGCACTCTCTCTCTCTCTCTCTCTCTCTTTCTCTCTCTCTCTCTCTCTTCTCCCTCTTGGGAATTTCATCGAGCATCTTCTGTTCTTCTTCTTCAGTTTCTTTTTGTTTTTCATCCTTGATTTCCTGCCCAAAATTCGATTGGAACAAAATGCTAATCCCTTTTGGTTGTTGAATGGAGCCAGTTGGAAAATTTGATTAAAAACATGCTAATTAACCGGAATTAGTCAAAGAAGTCACGGGCTCAAACCTTTTTTTTTTTCTGGGTTTCTCGCGGGTCATGGCCGGGTGAGGAAGACGAATTGTGCGGGTCGGGTCAGTTTGACCCGTCCTACTCGGCAATTTCGATTTTGATCAAAAATGCAAATTGGACCTTATTTTGACCGAATTTTTCAAATTAAATCTCAAAATTGCATTCCCCAGCATGTTCTGAACCCAAACATATAATTTTCCCCAATTTTTATTATAATTGTGCCCAAAATTTTCTCATTTTTATATTTAGGTTAATAGGGTTTTGTTCAATTCGAGGTCTTAAGGACTTGATTAGGCAAAATTGATGCCAAAATTGCATTGCCCACCCCTAATTAACCCTGGAAATGATAGTCTCACATTTCGGCAATTTCATTTGGGCACGATTCCCAATTTAGGTTCAAAATTCTTAATTTTTAATCAATTTTTGGGGATTTTTTTTTTTTTCAAATTTTGCATCAAATTGTGCAATTAAAGGTCCCAGAATCAATTGTTGTGAAGACATTATGACCTAAAAATGTCTTGAAAAAATTTAATTTCATTTTTGGTTCAATTCGGATTTAATTTTGTCCAATTTTGGGAAAACTATACACCCGTTTGAAATTTTCTCAAATTGACAGTGTATTTATGAAATTGGATTTAAAATAATATTATTGATTATTTTTATGGAATTTTTGATTCCATTTACTATTTTTCTTGATTTTCTTGCTTATTTTGACTAAAAGAATTCAGAAAATGCAGAAAAATGCTAAAAAATTATTTTTTTTTTTTGTCTAGAAATAGGTTTCTAGGCTTGGCCAAGATCACTAGACCTAATTTTGAAATTTTTGAAAATATGACAAAAATGAGCTAAAAATCAGGTATTAACATAAAGGACGAAGAATATGAAAGGTTCATCCCCAAAGCATAAAGGCGTAAGCCATCAGCCAATGATAAAGAAGTGGATAGATGGCAACTCACCACCAAAACATAAAGGATTGCTCCACCGGCCAAGGATAAAGAACTGTTTGATTTACCACCAACGGTGTTGAATAAAGAATCGGATAAATATTCACTCGCGTAGAGGAATACTCATATATTCATCAACTCTACATCACAATGAAAAACTCTCCTCTATTTATAAAGGGACTAGGACATAAGAAATAGACAAATATTAAAGAGATGTGAACTCCCCAAAAATTGAAAGACATGGGAACTAGAAAGCTATTAAGGACCTAGGAACCAAAAAGTGGTGTAAAATCGTTGAGCGTCGTAACTTTTGTTTGGTGCTCACTTAAGTATCATAACTTTTTTTTTATCACTTGAGTACCTATTCCAACAATTCGTCCTAGTTGACTTTTTTAAAAAATATTTAAGCCTGACTTGGCTTTTCCTTATAAAAATAAAATCCAAAGGGGACAACGCCCACATTATGACTCATTCCATTTCCTCACATTCAACTAAGCATCCTCTCTCTCTTTCACACACACATTTGCAACCTGGACTCCGCCTTGCCGTCACGGGTCAAGTCGAGGTACTACAGATGGTGGGGATCATGTTCTTAATGGGCTCATCTTTGCTGTTGCCGCGGACCCCATCATCGTAAAGGACACATTCAGGTGCCGTCGATTGCACGAAAGCAGGGCAAGAACACTGGCTCGAAGATTTTCAGCTCTCTATCCTTCTTCCTCTTTCAAGGTGAGCTTGTCCAATTTCGTGACAAACCGAGATGCAATCAGAGTTTTGCGCCGCTGTCTTCTTCTGCTTGACTGATTGGTTCTTTCTTTGTTTTCAACTGAGTCTTTTCCTTCCATAATGGAAGAATTTGTACCAAAAATCAACAATTTGTGGTTTTCTTTTCTTCCTCCTTGGAATCAAACGACAAAATCAATACTCAGACATCATTACTCGTGAACGAAATCGAAATTCTTAAGGTTAAGTTGGGGTATCATCTTTAAATCGTTTTGGGGCAACAAAATGGCCAAAACGACTATGTTTATGCACACTTTTGTTGATTTCATATCTCCGGCGAATTATGTCGGAATATTTATATTAAATCAATTTCACATTGGATCACCCACCTGCACGAATTGTCAATGGCACTCAAGTGCACGATTTTCAATCACTGTGGCACTTAAAGTGATCGGAAAAAAAGTCATGATACTCAAGTGAGCGTTGTACGAAAATTATGGGTACTTGTGGTATTTTTATATCCTTTATTCGATAGAGTAACAAATACAAAGCAAAAAGGGATTAATCGCACAAAATTGACAAGTTTTAGGATTAATTGCACAATTTAAAAATTTTAGAATTTGATTACACTTCAATATAAGTTTTAGAAATTCTAAAATAGTAGTCATTTCTAGGGGTGTCAAAAAAACCCGAGCCGACCCTGCCCAGCCTGACCCGACCCGGCCCGACTCGAAATTTTAGGGTATTTTGGGGTCAAGTTTTATTTTCTATGGGTATAAGTTTTAGATGTGGGTTTTTATTAGGATAGGGTTGGGCCGGGCCGGGCCAAGCTTTTTTGATCTGGTACCAATATAACCCTACCCCCCTCTCTCCCCTTCCCTCTCTTCTCTCTCTGCGCCCCACCCCCCCTTCCCTTCGCTTTTTTCTCTCTCTGCTCCAAGACCCATCTCCCGGTCGATCCTTTCCACCAGAGCAGCGGCCGCCTCCCCCTCCGCCACCTTCCCCCTCCTTCGTCGCCGCCACTGCCGAGCCACCTGGGTGGCCATCTCGCGCCCACGGCACGGTCACCACGCGAGACCTCTCCCTCCCCTCCGGCGGCGGCGCCCTCTCGACCCCAAAGCCGTACTCTCAAGAAGACAAGCTCCTGACCCTCCTTCGCCAGAGGAAGACGAAGGAAGCCTCTTCCTCTCGGCTTCTCAAATCCACGAGGTGAAATGAACGCCAAAGCAGCTACAAACAAAAACAAACAGATAGACAAACGGCAAGGACGGACATTGCCGAACCAGAGCGTCTCAAAGCGCGAGCAACGAAGGAAGACATGCGAACCCCGCGCCTCACCTTGGGAAGAATCTGATCGGCGGCGGTGGCAGCGGCAAAGGAGCGGAGGTCAGGAGGGGGGGCGGAACCGGAATGCGACCATGGTGAGCGCCCGCGAATTGCTGCTCCTTCTTCTTCTTCTTCCTCTTCTTGGTTATGAATGAGGAAGGAGGTTGGTCCTTAGCCTACGCGAGAGCGATAGAGAGAGACAGAGGAGAGGAGGAGGCGAAGGCACAGAACAAGGTGTAGAGAACAAACCCTAAACCCGACCCGGACCGACCCGACCCGACCCCATTCTTGGAGTATATACTTAACAGGGTCTTGGGTCGGGTCGGGTTGGGTCAAGTGAGACTCTATATATTTCGGGTCGGGTCGGATATCATAAAAGCCCGACCCGACCCAACCCATTGACACCCCTAGTCATTTCTTAATAAAATTGCAAGTACGAACATATCCAAAGCCAATTTAGTCTTGGTTTTGGCTATCTTAGGTACAGAGGCATGAACCATGCCAACGATCATACTTTGTACCCGCTAGCATCTGAGGTGATTCATAACACTCCTCTTGCGGGTGTTTCTATTGTTCCGTGAGGAGTCAACCCCTTATCGTAACACATCTTAATCAGGTTTTGTCGCACTTCTTATTCAAAGTACTGTGGCATATGCAAAAACTTAATCAACAGTCACTATCTACTTTTTTTTCAATTCAACTTGTTCAAGAACAGTAAAAGCACCCTTTCATAGCTTTTTTTTTTTTAAATTTGGGCTCGTGAATGGATCATAGGCTGTGATCTGAGTTGACTTTTTTTGGATACTGCAGTTTAAAGTACTATGGGGACGTTTTGACCTAATAGCATCAAATTCACCTATTAAATCAAGAAGATTTTGAAGTACTTGTATAACCAAATGCACAAGGGCTCGGCTGAGTAAAAGATTCCTTACGGAACTAGTACACTTGTCTCCATGAAAATAGAACTCTGCGTCAACTATCAATTTCCCATTAATCTATTTATAATTGTGATAATGCAAGTGCATGCAGAGTGGGGGGGGACATCATATGATGATCATTAGCCATGTCTAGTATTTAGTTCTCTCTCTCTCATATAAAAGCCACGTATTGATAATAGTGTCGTTGTATTAACCTCAAAAATGTTCCTCCAAAGAAATAAGTTGCGGGAAGAGAGACAGCTCTGCCGTGTTTGGGAAGCGAGGGAAAATGGAGGGGAAGAGAATTATTTTAAATCCTTGTGTCACACCCCAATCCCCACGGGCACGCACCAGCCCACCACGGTCATTAAGAATGCAACATCCCAAGAGTTGTCGCCAACCAAAACGAACAAATAGAAAAGCAGCACACGCAGAAGCAATACAAACTCTCCATACAACATCAATTAAACGAAATAGTAAAGAGACAATGGAATCACATCCATAAAAACACTTTTATAAACATAGTGTCAATAACAACATATACACTCCCAAGCCTTCTACCAGGCAACTAACTACAGACCACGTGTAAGAAAAAGGTCAGGTGGTCAGTTAACCTAACTCCTTTAATAAAAGGGGGTTTCTCAAAAGACGGGAGACTAGACCCATCATCAACTATCGCAATACCTTGGCGGCGTCCTCAGATCTTCTATATCATCATAAGGCTCGGGGTTTTGAAATGTTTGTAATTCAACAATAAGAATAAATCTCAATAAGTCACTACCTAAGCCTCGTTAGGCTAACACGTATCGCAAGACAGTTCGGAGCATGCAAGGTTTATCACTCAACGTGCCATAACAATCACAGGCGTCCTTACCTCGCCTTGGCACACACATAAGCCCCACGTATTAGTAAATAGCCACAACATGGCAACCATTTATCGCACATAACAACCCAAATCGGGGCAAGCACATGCATAGCACACTTAATAATCCGGACATGCTCAATAATAATCTCACATAGCATACCACAATGCATATCACAATCACAAGGTCCAGATCAATAGCAGCCCCTCAGGCTCCCTGAACTAGCGCAAAACGCATCAGGTTATCCGGCTACCAGCGTATCCGGGCATCGTCCCGCTACGTCGGCGACGGCATCATCCCACGTCACACGCATCAAGATGGCATTTCATGAGGAGCATCAATCCAGCCTCCACCACAATTGGCATCCGAGCCTCCCGAGCATCCGATAAATCGGGTATCGTCTCGCATAAAAAGCATCAAGACGGATTACAACCCTGCGTAAAACGCCTCAAGGTATTATGTGATCCTACGGGCATCCAATTACTCAACCAATTTTCATCTTAACCCCGCGTAACACGCCTCAGGGTATTATATGAGCATACAGGCATTCAACACTCAAACCAATTTCTCATCTTTCAATTAGCCAATTGCCATTCAATTCATGCTCAGCTCACAACCAGCCACATCCTCACGGGCAACAACAACATCAAAAAGCTCCCAAGAGAGAGAAACCACTTTTACACAGAATCGGGCTGAAATTTGGCAATTGTGCAGTAACCGAAACCTTTTCAAAATAAATAGTAATTCAATTTCAAAAATTATGAATTTTGGATATGTCATTGGAAACATCTTGATAAACATTTTTTATGAAGGATACAAAGTCCAATTCCAATCGTAAACAGATCTTTTGTCACCCAAAGTTAAATTGAAATTAGCCCACCAGGGCAGACCGTTGGGTCATCAAAATCTATTTCAATCAGTACCCAAATCCCCTTGGAAAACCTTAAAAGTTTTACAAGTGTTCTTGACAACTTTCATGAAAGAAGTTTGTTGAAAAGAGGTTTGGAAAATTTTATAAAAATTCAGAAAGATACACTGGTCGAGTGAACAGTAAATCCGATAGAGTCGTGATGGTCCGAAAATGAACTTCCGAATACCCCAAAACGATCTCCAAAAATTCCAGATTTAATATATGACATACTTTAAAATTTTAGGGTCAACTTCCATGAAGAACACTTCCTCAAATTCGATCCACATTGATTTCCACAAAAATAACAAAACAACAGGGCACCTTAAGAATCAAATCTGAGAAACATCTCAGCAGCCACAAATCATCAATCAAGCACAACCAGCCAATAAACCAACTCTAATCCACCCCCGAATCAGCCCCTAAACATGCCATTGATAACTCATTATCCTAATCAAAGCTTAGGGAGTACTTGCTAGGAGCCTAAACTTAAAAAATAGCAAAATCAACCTAACAAAGGAGCTGCTTTGTTCCGGCGGCTGGACAGGAAGAACAGCGACGGCTCGGGTCACGGCGGTCCATGGTTGAGGCGAGCACAAGCTAGTGGTCACGGTGAAGGGTGGTGTTGGTTTCGGTGGTGGCTGGTGAGGTAGGAAAATAGCAAGGACAAAGAGAGAAGGAAGAGGTGGTGGCGGTCAGTGTGCAAGCGACGCAAGCGGCTATTTTGACGGCTTCGTAGCGGCATCACGGTGGTGGCTGAGAAGGGCTAAGCAGATCAGCAAGGTGGAGGGGGAAGGAGCTTCGGCCGAAGGTGAAGGCAAGGGGAGGAGAGAATGTGAGTAAGAGAGAATGAGGGAGAGAGAGAGAGAAGACTTGATCGGATTTTCTACTAACCCCACTAAAAAAACCCCATCACCCACCCCACTAATACATCCAATGGTTCACATTCTACCCTCTTTCCCAAGTCAAGATCCAAAGGCCCCTAATTTTTCTCACATCAATATCCCAAAAATACAAATGGCAACCAAAAATAAATAAGCAAGATGGGGAGGGGCATACTTGTCCATGAATTTCGGCCAAGGAGTGAAAAATCCAATTGTCCAAATTGCCCTTTAACCTTTTAAATGAATTCAAATAATCCCAAAAGCAAAATGGTCATTTTCCAGTCCCGATCCAAATTTCACTTTTCCGACAAATCCGAGTGGCCCTAAGGTTGGCCATGCCAAATGCGACGTGGTTAAATGAATTAGTCATGGCTTTCGAGAAATTCGATTCCCAAGTCCGGATTCTAAGTAATGGTCAAATTCGATTAAATGCAACTTTAGTGTGTTTCAAACTAATGAACAGCTTTTAGAAGTTACGCATACCAACTCATGGCCAATTCGATATCGGACCACATCTAAGTTTACTCAAGCCATGGTGACCTCGATTATCATATAATTGCGAGAGTCAATCACTAGTTCTAATCGACGCAATCGTTCGGATTAGGTTTAAGATCGTTCGAAATTCATACAATGATCAAGCGGAATTACCCGCGATCCAATGGTATATCTTTTGCGAATCGTTCCGCAGCCATCCTTAGATCGGTCTATAATGATCCAAAATATCTCCTTGTCAATTATTATGGTCAAAGTGTCAATCCACGGCCAAGTTCTTAGTCCACATACTTGATTCCTAGCTAGCCATTCCCTAATAGTTAGTGTTCTCGAGAATGATCAATTCTGAGTGAGATTTAACTAAAGTACATCGAAGATATAATCATTTCATAAATTCCAAAAGTGGGTCGAATTTTAGAATGTCACACCTTCTGAGAAGGAAGTATAGGGAAATAAAAATTTTTGGTACATTCTACTTCATTTTCCTCATCTAGGTTACCCAAACAAAGTTGGTCTTCAAAGACAATGCAAATAAAGTCTTTGTACTTTCAATGCTTGCATTTTGTGATTTGCAGCTTATATTAACTAGTATTATGGTTTGACCAAAAAAAAAAAGCTAAGATTAGGGGAAAGCATGATGTTGGAGGAGTGCATTGAGAAACATTATGCGTAAACAAGCTGAACAACATGACGGTATGGTGATGTGGGATGGAAATCCTACTAGAATTGTTATCCTAGCCTTCGAATTTAGGTTGATCTCTATACTTATGTTTGATATCATCTTAATAGAATATTTAGTTTCCTTGTTTTACTTAGATTCTTGTTCTAAGATCTAATAAATAAGAAGATTATGGTTTTGAGAATTTTGTCGAGATTGAATATTTAATTGCTATTTTTTTATTGGTCAGAAAATATTTAATTGATATTGACTTTCCTGTCCTGTTTTGGTATTTCTTCTGATTCTCTTCTATCTGTTGCCAATCTCGGCGTCCCCTTTCTGTTTCTTCTTCTTCTCCTCCTCCTCCTTCTTATATCCTCTTCTGCTTCTAGATCTAATCTGGTTACTTACTCTTGCCAATGCAAAATGTGCTCTCCACAGAATGAGAATGGGGACAAGAGACATGAGAGATTCGACTTGATTGTGCCTTATTTTGAAGTGGGAAAAGACCAAACTTTTATTTTGGGTGAAAAGTGGTTATTACACTCGCCAATTCAAATGTGCTCTCCACAGAATGAGAGTGAGAACAAGAAACATATGAGAGAGAGAAGATCCAACTTGCTTGTGCCTTTTCTTGAAGTGGTAAAAGGCCAAACTTTTATTTAAGGTGAAGAGAGACCCAACTCTACAATTGTCTAAAGTTGTAATTTTAGCATCAGATAATAAACGGGGCAAAAAGCATGTCAATATGGAGTTGGGCTCTACTCGGTCTCCGAGCAATAGTTTCCATGAGAAAATTATCTAGTCAGTCCATATTGTACAGATATCAATTCAATTTTAAACTTTTCAATTTTGCCAATTTAATTCTAAATTTTTGCACGAAATTCTAATATAATCATTCCGGTCAATTTTTCTCGGCGATTGTCGATACGGTGGTTCAATTATCACCGGCCATCCTTTATTACACACTACCATGTTGGCAATTTCCAATGAAAGTTGGCCGGATGGACCACAATGGATTTCGGGAAAGGTTTAGGAATAATTGACAAAATTGAAAAGATTTCAATTAAATTGGTATACGCACAATGAGTTAGAACTAGTTGGATAATTTCCTCACTTTCCATTAGATCTTTTCTTTGCTGTGATACCCTACGTAGTTGCACGGAATTAGATTTATCTTATCAAGTTTAATATCATAAATAACTATTTACATTCATAAATTTAGATACAAATTAAGCATGCAATTTTCAGTGCAATTTCAAAGATACATGCAATTTTTTCACTTTGTTTAAATTGGGTTTATTGTTTGAACAGAAACTAAATTGATTTTCCATATTAACTTTATTTTTTATTATTTCAATAACATTATCTATGCTCAGTTTAACTGAAGAAATAACTGTTCTTTTTTTTTCAATCTAATGTTTTCTGATAAGAATTTTTTTAAGACCAATTCCATAGACATGCTATTTATAATCCTTCATTTTATAATTTTTTTTATTTTGTTTAACAAAAACTATTTTGATTTATCATATTACTTTGATTTTTCTTAATGATTTCAAAGTTTGATTAAATAATTCATTCAATTGAATAATTAAATTCTTGTTTTGTGTGTGATTAAAATATTAATGATTTTAATTATGAATTTAATTTTAATTTTACGTTATATTATATATATAGCAATCAAATGGCCTCCGCAGATGATTGTATTGCTCATGGTAATATGATACTTGCCCTTCAGTCTAATTGCCACATGGCAAACTCCAATGAGAAGAATAAAGGCTGTCGAGTTACTACAAATATGTGTGTGTGTATGTGTGTATATACACACACTCTGGTATTTTTCCATCTTCTTTATTGTCCATGTGGAGGAACTTCGTGTACATGGCCTGTGGGATTCAGAGGGATCGGCTGTCAGGCACCAAGAGGCGTTGCCACTCGCCTGCTTCCTTTCATTCTTCTTTGTTTCAGCTCATTAAGAACTGAACAGATTTCAAGAAAGCAGTGCGATTAGTTAATTTTATGTTGACAAAAAGTAGACGCTACGTGACTTTTTCACTGATTAATTGTAATGGGTGTACGGGACGATATATTGATGAAGTTTGGTAATTAGAAAACATCAAACGAAATTCCTCATTGAAACTTGTGATGCAAAAAACATTGATGACTTTAAGATCACCCAATTGAATTAGATGGACTTACTATTCTTCGACTGATGACTTTTACAATATAAAAGTAACGTGTTAACATGATATGACCCTCAGGATCCCATAAATATATGACCAAAAAAACATCCCATAAATAGCAACTTTTGAGTCATTGACGCATCTGAAAGTTATATGGCTGAAATCACTCGTGCTTTTTCTTTTTACGCATTTTAAGTAGAGGAATCCAAGATCCATTTTTTCGTGTTTTTCATGAGGTTCCTTTTGAAAAGTTATGCAGGAACAAAAATAAATATTGCGCAAAAAAGTTGTCGAAGCAATGAAAAATGCACTACAGAAGTTTTGCCCTCTCAAACTCATTGCAACAGGACAAATAACAGGAGACATGTAACATTCAGGATTTTTGATCCATTTTGGGGTTTTAAAATAGAATGGTCCTCCGATCACTCGGTTATTATTTTTCAAGAAATTTCGATTTAACGAGATTCCTCTCAAACAGTTATACATAATCAAAGGAAATATCGCCTAAAAAAGTTGTCGGAGTGATTAGATATGCATCCCAGTAGTTTTGTCCTCTCAAACTCATTTAGACAGAACCACTAGGGCCCCAGTGGCTACCAACCCCTTCCCACTTGCGAAAGGATAGGTGAGGAATTCAATTCCCCACCTTCTCAAGGGGTGGGTGGGGACGCGTGAGTGAAGAAGCAAGTTTCAAGCTTGTGCACAACATATAGAATATGTAGTGACTTGTGAAATAGAAATACGATAGAACCTAAACAAAGATGGTAGAAATTATGGGACTAAATTGGGCGATGGGACTAAATTAATTTGAGGTTTATGAGCGATTATCGGATCGATCTCCCTTTGTGGAATTGATTGGCTAATTGAGCCTATTAGTGATTAATTTGATGATGCCATGTCACGGTCTAGCGAGACTAGAAATGGATTAACTTGGTGAGCCCTCAATGCACGAATGCTTGTTGACCCGGTTAAGTAAAATCATGGATGGATAGTGTGCTGATTTGATGCTATGGCTGATTTGAACTTGATTGTTTGAGTGGGCATGTTAATTTATGAAATTGAATATTGTGAATTGCCCAAGTGTGAATTTCATGGCCATGGATGTGCATCACGAACATTGGCACGGTATGTGCAAGTGATCACCTAAAAATTGGGTTCGGATAAAATTGAGGTTTGTGAATGTGTGATCACAATAAACCCCGATGCGTGTTACGCGGGTAGTAAACCCGCCCCGAGGCGTGTTACGCGAGACGATGCCCGGATTACCGGAAGATGTCCGGCCCTTTTTACGCTGGGCTGTGTGGCATGAGCTCGCGGGCTAGAGATCGATCTCGGTGTGGGACCCGGCGGCTTTTACGCGGGTCGGACCTGATTTTTAACGCGGGTCGGAGGAGAAATTGAGAAATGGTAGGGTGCTAGTGTGTAAGTGTGCCATAATGCATTGATGAGGCATGAGCATGAGTGATGGCACTAGCATATGATAATATGCGCTAGACATAGAAAATGGTATGTGCTGTGATTATATCGAGGGATCGATCGGGAAATGCACGGCAAGGTCTAGCGAGATTAGATTTAGGCCCGAAGCCGCTTTTGTGTAGTCTGTTTAGTACTTGTCGAGGTGCATGTTAGCCTAGTTTGTGTATTCATTTATGTACGGGTGGTTTTAATCGCTTCCGCATGTGCTTTTTATCTCTCAGATTGGGTGTTGGGTCGGGCGACGCTGCGTCCGGGACGTCGACACGAATCGACCTCTGCGAGGGATGTGGGCGACCGAGGAGTGCAGGGCGTGACAAGACATGCTTTAATAGAATGGTCCCTCCTATTTTCAAGAAATTTCGATTTAACGAGATTCCTCTCAAACAGTTATACATAATCAAAGGAAATATCGCCTAAAAAAGTTGTCGGAGTGATTAGATATGCATCCCAGTATTTTTGTCCTCTAAAACTCATTTAGACAGAACCACTAGGGCCCCAGTGGCTACCAACCCCTTCCCACTTGCGAAAGGAAAAGTGAGGAATTCAATTCCCCACCTTCTCAAGGGGTGGGTGGGGACGCGTGAGTGAAGAAGCAAGTTTCAAGCTTGTGCACAACATATAGAATATGTAGTGACTTGTGAAATAGAAATACGATAGAACCTAAAAAAAAAAAAAAACTCATTAGAACAAGACAAATAACAGGAGACCATGCTCTAATACCTTGATACTTCCTATTTTTTAAAAATTCGCGTTTTCCATAAGAGTCATCTCAAAAGTTATGCAAAATTAAAACAAACATCGACCAAAAAAGTTACTTATTTAAGTTAAGATATCTATTATTTGTGGAGAAGAATTTAAACTTAGAAAAGAAAATCATATAGATATATCTCAAGTATCATCACTGATTTTACTACTTCTATATCTCCTTTTGTTTTCTCATTCTCTTGTCTTATCAATATAATTTTATATGAGGGAAATTACGAAGAAGTCATAAACCTATTGCATTTGCGCCATTTAAGTATTTAACATTATAATTTGGCCAATTTAGTTTTAAATATTTTGACAATTTACCAATTCAATCCTAAACCTTTTGATAATTTGCTAATTTAGTCCTCTAGTCAATTGTGGCCAGAAAGTGCTAATGTGACAATTTAGTCAACAAGTGGACAAGTTTTTGCATTTTTTTATCTTTTTTAGTTTTTTTCTTCTTTTCCTTTTTTCTTTCCCTTTCTTTCCAACTCTTGGCTGGCGAGGCGTGAACGTTGCCAACCAACCTCACCCAGATCTAGGCGAGGGCCAAGACACCCTCACCCAGACCAAGTGAGGGCATCATGACCCTCACCGGCCAACAAGTGAGGGTCATGGCACTTGCTTGGATCTAGGCTCTAGCATATGAGGGCTCAGAGGCCCTTGCCAACCAAGAGTTGGAAAAAAAAAAGGAAAAGAAAAGAAGAAATATTCTTTAAAAAAATGCAAAAAATTATCCATGTTAGCACCGACTGTACCACATAAGACGGCTAGCGCTAACTAAACAGACAAATCAATATTTTCACACCAAAATTGGTCAAAAGGACTAAATTAGCAAATCGTTGAAAGGTTTAGAACTAAATTGGCAAATTGTCAAAAGGTTAAGGATTAAATTGACACAATTGAAAGGTTTAAGACTCAATTGACAAATCATCAAAAGGTTTAGAATTGAATTAGTACAAATGTAATAGGTTTAGGACTTTTTTTATAATTTCCCCATTTTATATGCATTATTCAAAACATATTTAAAAATTTAGGAATCAACAAATGACCATCAACATTTTAATTGAGGCTGCAAAGACGCACAATTTTACGCATGCAAGAATTCTAGTAGTTTCGACCAAAAAAAAAAGAATTCTAGCAGTTAATAATAATCCAACAAAAATTCTTCAACTCAACGAAATTTATAAATGTACTTTCAGTTAGTTTTAAACTATTTACCAAGGTCCACAACTTGTAACAACATTTGTAAATATTATTTATACTAAGAATAGTTGATCCTATGCTGCTCCGTAAGTGGCTAAATACCTTTCAGGCATATAAATGACGAAAATTCGACACAGAATTGTGCTTGCTATTTGCAATTGATGTTCATGGACATATTAGGTCACATTGCTCCTCCTTATCTGGTCTTCTGACTATTTTAAATGAAGCCAAATGAAGAAATACAGAGGAGCAAGAGAACAAAAGAAGATAAACAAAATGCCAAAAGAAACTAATAATAATAATATAGAGATAATTCCAGAGACAAAGTCAGAGCAAACCTAACAATCTGTTTGGGTAGATATACGTCGGCAATTTTTTTAAAGTCAACTAGTTAGTCAAAATATAGGATGAGTCAATGGTCTCTCATTTGTACAATGCCTCCATAGATTGTCATCGTTGGATCGAAACTAAAATCTCACGACCGTACCGGCTAAAAATTATCAGGTGACTAAGATCTACTTCTAGAACTGTAGCTTGACCCTAAAAAAATAGATAAGAGCTGACAAAATCAAAAGAAGATCCCCCCCTCCTTATTTGAATTTGAAATCTTTCGTTTTTTAACAAGCTTTATCTCTACTTTTTCTTTTCATAGAGCCGCTTTATCTCTAATTGAAAATACTCGAAAGCATTAGTACAATTCTGGATTTGAGTTGACATTTCGAGCCATATGGTAGTGCCCGGTTGAGTGCATAAAAACCTAATTTGAGGTCTAGCTAGCTCTAATCCAAATTTATTAAAGAAAGATCACAAAAATGACTTCCAGTTTTTGCTAAAGAAGTCTCCTTCTAGAACAGCCTAGCATTTATTTCTACACTATTCCTCTTGTGAACCCTTTTAAAGAGACCCTCAAAAGATCAATCTTCAACTGTAAATCTGTGATATTGTAATGTATAAATATAACCATTCAAAACTATAGAGAATTGAGAATCTTTTGAATTTCTTTGAGAGATTATCACGTTATCTTTTAAAGGTGCAATGATTTTATGCATCAACTTAATAAAAAACTATCACAAATTTTCTATTCCAATTTTACATTTAAATAGACATCTCTTTAAAGTAACTCGTGTAGCTAACATTTTTTGTATTGGATCTATTTAAATGATCTGGTCAAAATTGAAAAAAGTTCATTTATATAGATCACACGTATGGAAACCTTTCCCTTAAGAAGTACCTCCCACATCTACTTTCACGTACAATCATCACGCGATTCTTGTTAAAGTATTGCAAAAAAATTATTTTTAAAGTCTCTTTTCATATGATTTATGGCCAACAAAAAGTCTCCCTTTATATTTTTCCACTTTTTCTTTTTTTTTTCTGCTCAATAAGTAGACCTATTAAAATATATCATAAATTCATGGGTCGAGTTATTATATTGGTTAGTTATATTCAATTAATGAGTTATAAATAGATTTAAAGATAATCCGGGTGTTAAATGAGTCGTAAATTGATCATAAATGAATTTATAACTTATTTAGATCCAACTCACATCTATAACTCTCTTTTCGTTTTCTTTCGTTCTCACTTGATCTCGCACTTGCTTACTTCACACTTTCACCTTAGTTTAAGTATAAGTTTTTCTAAATTTGGTCAAATGTAGAAATGTTTTAACAATATATGTCGGGTCGGTACAGGTATAGGAATCGATCAGAATAAGTATAAATCACTAAATTTGTATTGTATGGAAATGGATCAAAACATATTAAATGGTTCGATTTGAGCTAAATCATTTCCTACTCTACTTGACCCATACGTTTGACCGGTCTATCAATAAGTGAAGAATCCCCTTCATCGGATCTGAAAACGTGGCGCCTTCTCATATTACCCCCAAAAACAGTTACGTTCCATTTTTTCTTTCTTTTATTTCTCCAAATCCGTAAAATGAATCCGAACTGTGTGTATATATATAAATGAAAATCTAGAGAACAAAACACAAACAAGGATGGGACGGCCTCGCTTCCTCGCAATGCTCCTCGTCTCCTCTCTCCTCCTCCTCTCCTTCTCCTCTCATGGTATGATGTGAATCCCCAAGTTCACAATTCATTCAGGAATATACTCTTTTTCGTCAAAGATGCATGAAAATCAATTCATTCTTCTTGTTCGCTTCCCTCTTCTGGGAATTTTCAGGATTTGGCAGGAAAGTGATGCAGGCTGTAAAGCAGGGAGGTTCCCCAGTCGAACTCGAGGTTCGTGTCTTTCAAAAATTCCCATCCTTTTTTCCGTTCCCCAAAACTATTCTGAATTTCCACATTTTCTCGATTATAACTTTTTTTCCAGGAAAGTGGAGGAAAGTGGAGGAAGATGGTGGAAGTGATGGACTACTCTGATCCTGAGCCGAACACGAATCCACGGAGTGGATTCCTCCTGAGCCCTCCTCATGCTCCCCCTGGACAAGGCTAATATTTCTCAGTTCCTGTCGCCGATTTTAAGCGTTGTTAGTTTTCAGTGTTCCAGCTTTCTGATAATCTTTCGTTGATTTGATGCGCAGAGTTTGTCTGCGAGAATGGTTATGTTTTGTTTCGTATTTGCGAGCCGATGAAAGTAGGCAGTTTCAAAGACGTGAGCTGAATATAAGCTTTTTTGCGTGATTTCCGGTCAAATTGTTCCTCAAGAAGATATCATTTGCCTATTTTTTTGGGGGGGTTTTCATATATATTCACTCGATCTCCGTGCTCAGGTTTTATTTACCGTTCAAAGTGTCGCCTATTAAAGGAGAAAAGTATTCTATGAAACAAATCGTGTAACCGACCAAAAATCTTGGGAGAGTCAAAGGGTTATCCTTTGTGCACCAGATCGGTCGTTGTGGGAGCATCAGACTCGAAGAAGCGTTTCTCGAGAGGATTAATATTGGCGTTGATGAATTTATGATACTTTTGAACGTGAATCGTGGAAGTTTTATATCAATTGGCTGGAAAACTCTCTCTCTCTCAAATGTTCACGGGAAGAGGAGCAGAGTTTTCCTGAATTTCTAAAAATATTTATTATTCACTAACTTTCTTTAAAGATGTCACGTTAGATAATTTTATTTCACGCATATCAAACAAAAGCCTCTCTTTCTCTATGTGCTCGCGTACGCGAGACCACAGATCAAGCCTCATCTGGGGCCACGAGTTAGGAGACCACAGATCGGCCTCAATCCATTGCCGGAGTCATTTGGCTTCCAATCGGCCTTAGTCTAAGGATATGGCACCCAGTTTAACTTGCGAACTGAACCAATGGTGGTTCTCACAAGAACTAGTCCAGTTCTCAATTCCAAAATTTGTAATCAATAATCAGTCTAGCTCCCAATACCTTATCTGGACCTCACCGACAAACTCAACCGGTGGAACTGGTCGATAGACATAAATCTGGGTCCATTATATTTCTCAATAGTTTGGTTTCCAACTAAAGACTCCTCCGAAGCACGATCGCGCAACATACTCAAGTAAAGCCTAAGCCTTTCTTTATTATAAGACGTAGCGCGCCTCTGGGTCAATTTATTCTCAAGTTTCTTGCTTTCAACCTTTCAGGTAAGGAAGGCAGCATCTGCGAAGTTCCACTGCGAAGTTCCACCACAGTCGATTTCGTCAATGCGGAGAGAAGTCGCAGAAGAGTGACAGGACTATTCGACGAGAGTGAAAGTGCAGTGTCGAGCAGCTACGACGCCTCATGAGGAAATGTAGTTGTACGAGCAACAAGAAGCCTCAAAGACAAGGGAGGCAACAAATTGTGTTCTATTTGTCTAGCAGAAGCAAAAAGCGGGAAAGTAAAATAACCCAATGGGTTGTAAAAAGGCTTCCCACCGCCTTTTGGGCCCAAGTTATTGCATTCTTCATGTAACTAAGGATAGAACCTAAGACCTAAGAATCGGACTAGTGGCGTTTTTAGGTTCCAAGATATGTAAAGTAGGTTTTGAGTTCCAAAAATTGGAGAACCTATTTTGACGGGTAGGTTTCAATTTTCCAAGTTCTAGATAGGTGGAATCTGGAACCCGACACGTGGAAGCTGAAATAAGTTTTGTATTTTTCTTTGTCTATGTCTTCGCGGGTGTTAAGGATAACAATGCATGACTCGTTCAAATTCAAAATATTTTTAATTAATCCATTCTTATCTCAATTAGTTATTAATATAGTTATTACTGTAACGGATGCAATTATTACTCTAGTTACTACGGTAATGGACTAATTCAAAATTCAAAATATTTTACATTAGTCCATTCTTATCTCATGTAATTGCTATAATAGCTAGAAGACAAACTCTAGAAATACAAACGCTATCCTAGAGTTAAAAGATAAGCGAAACTCAAGCTCAAACTTAGAGTATAATTCTTTCATGGTATCAGATGCCCAGTAAGATACTTGGAAACACCTCTACTATTTCTTCTTTCTCTTCCATTTTGACCTCTTCTATTCATGATGTCATCTCCCACATCCACTTCAACTGTGCAACACCACCTTAGCCTCGGACTTTTTGGTAATAACTTTTTATTGCGGAAAATCCAATTATTTTCGTTGCTTCGTAGCCAATCCTTAATGGGATATCTTGACGGCAGCATTATCTATTATTCTCTAACCATCATCCCCACGGGCTCCACTACTGTTGCACCGAACCCTGCATACGATGAATAGATTCGAAAAAACCAACTTGTTCTTAGTTGGATGATATCTTTTCTTTCACCTTGATGTCCTACCCTATGTGGTTAGATTAGCTACCGATGCCGATATCTAGAAGGCTCTACAAACTGCTTTTGGATCTCTATCACATACAAGCATTCTTCAGCTTCATGTGCAACTCCAAAATACATCCAAAGAAGACAAGTCTGTGTCAACTTATCTCCGCGATGTAAAGTACATTTCGAATCATTTAGCTTTGCCAATCGCCCTCTAGGGAATGAAGAATTAAATGCCATTGTCTTTCGAAATCTTGGTTCTGATTTTTTTACATTATTGCTGCCTTGGCTACAAACCTAATTCGATAACCTTTCCTGAACTCCATCGATTGCTTCTCAATCATGAGCTTCGAATGAAATCTGCTACGGTGCCTATAGAGGCAAATGTTACCACTTACACCCCTCCATCATCTACCCCTACTACTCAACCCCAATCGATTTTCGATTTTTGTTTCCAACTATCTACCACCCAAAACCCTCAATACCGTTGGCAAAGCAACCAGCGCAATTATAGAAACTCAAGTAATCGATCTAAAAATATGAAAGACTGATGCCAGATTTGTCAGAAATATAACCATACGACTGCATGTTATTTCAAGTATTCGCAATCTAACACCAGTGCATCTCAGCCTACTGCTAATATGGCTAGGATTCTTCCTACCCCATCGCAGCAAGACTGGTTTCCAGATACTATAGCTACTCACCATGTGACACCTGACATTGCAAATCTGCAGATCTCTGCACCACATTACTGTAATGAATCTCTTCGTGTAGGTAATGGAGCAGGTTTAACATTGTAAATGTCGGTTCTTCCACTTTCAAAACTCCTATTAACAGATTTTTTTTATTTCTCAAATATCCTTCATGTGCCTACCATTACATGTAATTTGCTTTATGTACGTAATTTTACACGTGATAACAACTGCTTCTTTGAGTTTCATCCATTTCACTTTGTTGTGAAGAATTTGCAGACCAAAACACCACTACTCCAAGGTTCACTTAAGGATGGATTATACCGACTACCGAGTCTTTATACCAAATCTCCATTCGCCAACACAATTTCACTTGATACTTCCGCCACTGCCACTACCTGGCACGCTTGGATGAGTCATCCCAAAGCAAAGTTCGCTATTTAATTAGTTCAAACAATTGGCCATGTTCTAGATTTGATTTCAATAAACGTGCTTCCTGTTTGTTAGGCAAATCTCATAAAACACCCCTACCCCCACTCATAGTATTAGTAAAGCATCTCTCGATTTAATTTTTACTGATGTATGGGGACATGCTCAATTAATTTCATTTCTAGTTATCAATATTTTGTTCTATTTGTTGATGATTTTTCCAAAAATACATGGTACTATCCAATTCAAATCTATCTATGGTCCCTTCCATTTTCAAAAAGTTTAAAATCATGGCTGAGAAACAATTTGAAAAATCCATCAAATCCGTCCAGTCTAATTGGGGTGGGGAATACAGAACCCTACATAAAATTTTTTCAAACAATGGAATTCTCCATCATGTGGCATGTCCACACACTAACCAGCAGAATAGAGCAGCTAAGTGAAAAATTCGTCATATTGTTGATACCGGCCTTACATTATTGGCACATACATCTCTTCCACTTAAGTATTACATTATGCTTTTGAAACTACAATTTACCTTATTAATAGATTACCTACACCACTCTTAAATAATATCTCATCTTTTCAAACACTTTTTCATCAAGAATCGGATTACAAGTTTTTAAAAATATTTGGTTGTGTTGTTTTCCCTTTATTAAGGCTATACAATTCGCGTAAGTTTTCACTTAATTCTACTCAATGTGTGTTCTTCGGATATAGTCCATTGCATGTTGGTTATCGTTGTTTAGATTACAAAACTAGACATATGTATATTGCAAGACATGCTCATTTTATCGAAAATATTTTTCCACTCGCCACACTTGGTTCCTACCCTTCTAAAATACCCTCACCACCACATCCTTGGTTGACAATCTCCACAGCTGGTATGTCCTCCCAGGCAAACCATGGTGTTAATAATAATATTCTACCTTCTACCCCACCCTCTAACACTTCTCCACCCATCTTTGAAGAACCATCACCGACATTATCAAATACTAATATTGCTTCAACATCTAACACGTTGATTTCTAGTCCATCTAATGCTAGTACATGTTCAAATGAGGATCTTTCATATGCCTCCCCACAACAAGTAGTTGTGATACCTCCACAACCAGTTTATCAAAAATCAAGAATCCATTCAATGCAGCTACGTTAAAACCCGAGGCGTAGCACTAAATATCCATTGCCAGATGTGAACTTGACTGAAATAAGCTCTAAGGAAGAGCCAAGATGTTTCACCAAAGCTAATAAAGATAAAAAATGGAGGGATGTGATGTTTCAAGAATTTAATGCTTTGTTGCGTAATGGAACATGGGTTTTGGTTCCACCGAATCCCAAAGCAAATGTTGTGGGCTCCAAATGGGTTTATCGAGTTAAGACACATGCAGATGGTTCGATAGATCAATACAAAACCTGCCTCGTGGCCAAGGGCTACAATCAGCAGCAGGGTATCGACTACACAGAAACGTTTAGTCCCATTGTTAAAGCAACCACCGTTCATATAGTTATTTCATTAGCTATGACAAAGAATTGGAAACTCCAGCAGTTGGATGTTAGCAATGCATTTTTAAATGGTAACTTGACTGAAAAAGTCTACATGGCTTAGCCCTAGGGCTTCATTGAGATGATCAAACATCAATCAGGGCTCCTCTTGTCACAACAGAAGTATGTTGTAGATCTTCTCCATCGAACAAGAATGGATGGTATTAAACCAATTCACACGCCCATGGCTACAAATACCAATTTAATCAATCAGGGTAAGTGTAACAATACCAACTCAAGCGTGACGTCCCGGGCTATCATAAAAACTATGCGGCTTAATTATGTAATTTGAGTAAAAATATAAACGGAAGACGAAAATGTAAATCAGAGATAACAAAAGAAATATAATAGACAACTCTTATTTATCTTCTTTTTTTCTTTAGATGATTAGTACATTTACATCACAATGGAAATGACCACTGGAAAAGCAAGGATCTAGTCTACTCCTTCTACCGGCTGCAAAACATCACATCCACGCCTGTCTTAAAGCTACCATGCAAAAGCCCTAGGAGACTACCCACCAGCGACCATGATGCAGCTCAAACAAAAAGGGGCTGCTGCATCAACACCTAGCCTGATCAACCACTAGCCGCGAACCTCCTCACACTCTCACAAGGGAAGAGGACAGGTCTAAACAGGTGACCAACTATGCGGAAGTAGTCCGATATGAAATGAAATAGCATCCATACTAAGTGGATAAAGAAGTCGACCCAGACAATGGTTAAGCAGTGTTCCCACACAAGATAAATTCAGCAAGTAAATCAAGCCATGACTATTCTATTCAAACAGTTATATCACGATTAAAGAGTCTACCACAAGATCATCAATTTCCATCATGAATATGAATAATGATAATAGGTATATGCGAATGCATATGATACACCTATGAATTCCCCGCAAATGCCACTCTCAATCGTAACCATCAATTTTAAGAACTGATCTTCTGCAAACCACACAGCAGTAGGCGTCTCGCTCCTACTTCGAGGTTATGCGACTTACTTGCACATCTATCACCGAGACCACACAGCACGGCCTTGAGCTTCTCAAATTCTCTTGCTGGCTCCCATGGGGCATCACTAGTACTCCAGCCAATGGTCCTCACTGTAATCCTCACAATACAATGTATATGGATGAAATGACGGAAACGTAACATGTTAACTTCAATACTCGATAATGATTATATCGATATCATAAATAAGATACGATCGACGATAATCGAAATAATCATTATGCAGAGCGTCCATGGTTGCACCACCAGCCACACCGTTTCAATCACGTCACCATCAAAATTTTTTGATATTCACCACATCATTGAGTTCATCACAACTAAGTCACGAGATATATTGAAAATTGTAAAAGGCATGTAAGCAATAAAAGCTAGCCATGCAAAGCAAATCACATTCGTCATTCCCATACAAAACCACTACACGACCTCATCACGCCGATTTAACTAAGAAACAGTATTTTCACTTCCTGCAAATTAGCATCAGCTGAATCATCAACATGAATGGCTATCATCGGAATTTCCGAACTAACGAAAAATCACATTTTTCCACTATTTTTAAAGCAAATAACCTCGTTGTCACAAAACAACTTCATTTCGAGGCTTAAACCAACGTTCACGAGTTTCGCGCGACTATTGGTCGGCTTTACGTACAACGTACATTCCAAGCTCCACCTCTAATCATAATATAAGGAATTGAAATGAAGAGAAATGGCGAGAATACTCGCCTTAGATATGATCGTAAAGCTTCGTCCTTCGTCTTTCTCGAGGTATGCCAGAACTCAAGTTTCAACGGAGAGGAAACCAGCGAGATCTGAAGAAAACAAACAATGAGTAAACGAGTATAAAGAGAGAGCACAATGGAGAGAGGCAGTTCGGTCAGTGGAGGAGAAGAAATGAAAGATAAAGAGAAAAAGCAGAAAGATAGAAAGAAGAAAGCAATAAAGTCAAGACTCATCATCATTCTCAATTAATGCAACATCAAATATTATCTAATACAATATATGGACTTCAAAGATTATCAATTGAGACATAACAAAAGAAATGAAGGGGAAGAGGGAGAGAGGTCGGCGTGAGAGAGAGAAAGAGAGAAGAAAAGAGAAGAAAGACCTTAGCTCAAAAGTTATCATTGCTCACACATAATTGGACTCAAAGCTTCTTCAATAAAGTAAGACAATAATCGAAGAAAAAGAATAGAGATGGGGACCGGCCGTGTAAAAGGGAGAAGAGAGAGAGAGTGTGTGACATCCTCATTCTAACACCAATTAATTACGCAATATTGAATTTATTCGGACTCGTTAGGTGCCAGTCAAGAAGGTAAGGCCATCCTATCATATTGGACCTTGATTTAATTATTTGAATGTTGCACGTTAATGTACAATGTGCTTGATTGGTATCCTATGATTGATTAACCTGTAGTTTTCATTTGTGTGCAATTTCTAGAAGTCTTGATGGAGATGAGACAAACTTTTGGTCTTATCATAGTGGCTTGGGAGCCACTTTTGGGGGGGAAAAAGATATGAGGACCAACTTGGTTAAGCTTCTACAATTGTTATCCCATAAGCCTCTTGCATGTGCCTAATTCTAGTAGGTATGATTGCCTTAGGAGGAGAGACTTGATGGAGATATTTTTAAAGGCTAGGCTAGCCTAAGCCTAGAGCATTTGAGTGAAAGTGCATTATTGGACTCTCTTTCTTCCTTGTAAGATCACTCGAGGATAACACTCTCATTTTTCACTCTCATTTCTCTCATTTTCTCTCTTCCTCTCCCTCTCTTCTCTCCCTCACTCATGCCACCACCATCACCGGCCACCGCTCACCGCCACCAGCACCGCCAGCCATCACAACCGCCATGCCACACTGTTCGTTCGCTTGCCACCACGCCACTCGTCATCTTGTCGCCGTTCACGCCGTGCTGAGCCACTCAACGCTCACCGCATGATGATTGGACCTGGTGGAATGAGTTCCAATAGTTTATTAAGTGGTTTCTCTAAACCTTGGCTAGGGTGTTTTTTTTATGCATATCGGCCCTAGGTTAGTCTTGGTTGAACTTGATTCCTCATATGTGTTTATGGATGTTCAAGTGGCTGTTGCATGATGATTGCACCTGGTGGAATGAGTTTTGTGGGCTAAAGATTGGTGGGTATCAACTAGGGCTTAAATCTTTGAAGTTTGGTTTGAAATCCAGATTTGTTATTACTATACCTTTTCGGCTTACTATTTTTGTAGAGACCTTTGTGGGCTGAATCTGAAGGAGTGTTCTTCACAAAATTTATTCCTCACATCTTGAAATTTAACATAGTTTAAATTTGGAATTTTTGGAGGTTATTTGTTTCTCACAAAAGCCCATCTTCATACAATGTTTAAACTGCCTAGAATGCTATTTCTCTGACCTTCTTGTCTTTCTGAATTTTTATAAATTTTTTCGAATCTATTTTCAACAAGCTTTCTTCATAAAAGTTGTTAAGGACTTTTCTTTCTATAACGTATAAAAATTTTGAAGCTTTTTAAGGTGATTTTGGTACTGAAATAGATGTATTTTGAGGACCGAGTAGTCTGTTCGAACGAGCTGATTTTGGTCTGACTTTGAGTGAAAAAAAGACATGATTGCAGATTGAAATGGGTTTTGTGTTCTTCATAAGAAATGTTTTATCAAGTGTTTTATATGACATATCCAAAATTTAGAATTTTTGGAGTTCATTTACTATTTATTTTGAAAGGATTTCGGTTACTGTGCAATCTGCCCAAGTTTACCCCAATTTCATATATGCACTATTTTCTTTAATGTGCGATTACTCTATTACATTTTATGTGTGCGGAATTTATATGTTCTAAGTGCATGAGCATGAAACACTCTTGCATTAGCCTAAGTGGAAGATAATAATTGGCTTCAATGATTGATGTACTTGCTTGATCACATAAATGGTTCCGTACTCGTATAATTGCAAGGGATGATGCCTGATGGATTTCGGTTGCCATTCGCGATGGAGGTCAAAACAATGCTCTTAATTGAATGTTATCTTCGAGTGAGGTCGAGATGATACCGTGCCCAATAGGGTGGGACGATGCCCGGTTACGCCCGAAAGACCACCAACACGAGTGTTGGTCGTGGCCCTAAGCAGTCGTAAAAATCGGAACATGTGTGGATGCATTGTGCATGAATTATGTGGCATGACATGTTCTTGATTAATATGCATGATTGTTGCATGTCAATTGAAAGCAAGACTTCACATGTGAATAGTTATGTGAATTTGATGTGCCGTCAGAAGGGAAGAAGTATGAGTGTTTGCTTGATGGTTTTGTGGCATGCAAAGTTGATGAGTTACCCTTCATCTTTCCAAAGCAAGGTTTCATCCTACTCGAGGTTTAGCGGTTTTGCTTATTGAGATTTTCTCATTTGTCGTTATTTACCTCTTTTCAGGCCCTTAGTATGGATACACGGATAGTATGTTTTGGGATCCTGGTGGACCAAGATGTTGAGATAGTTGAGTACGTTGCACCGGAGATGGACATGACATACACGGAGAACACGACTACCATTTCGGTTGACGAGGGACTTCCTAACTTAGTTCCTCATCGCTTCAAAGCGTGGTATGTGTGGTTTGGGGAGGAGCGTTGGGGACCTCTTCGGCGCTTTGACGGACTGCCGGGTGCGCCTGGTGCAATTTCATGGGATGCTTCGGGGTCAAATGTTCCTAACAATCTCGTTAGTGATCTGGAGTCAAGCCCGAACTACAACCCCATAAAGGAGCCATAGCATATCCGAGTATAAAGGAGTCGTGTCTTTCTTAGGCGGCCCTTGTAGATAGAGAAGATTGGTCTAACCCCAACCCCTTTTGTTCGATTCGGATAAAGACCCGTAGTTACAGGTTTGTATTTTTCTAACATCCAATCGTCTTGATGAATATATATGTGAAGCATGCTTTTGGTGAATGTGTTTCCTATGCTATCCATGTTATGCTGTTTGGTTGGGTGATATTAGGATTTGCTTCCGCATGTGCTTACTCGTTAGTTAACACGATGGGTCGACGACATCTCCTGAGACATCGCAATTAAATGACCTATGTAAGAGGGGTGTCGCAAGTGAACCTAAGGGATTAGGGTGTGGGGCGTGACAGAGAGAGACTTTCTTGGCTAAGTAATCATCACAACTCAAATAATTTGACTCCAAATTATATCAAATAAAGATTATAAAGTGATGAGGAGAGAGAGAGAGACAAAAAGAATTTTGGTTTTGTCTCCTTGAATTGGACTTATGGAGGAGATGTCAACTAAGAAGCAAATCAAAGACAAAGAAGACGGTTGGCAACACAAGGACAAAGAGAGGAAAGGAGTCGACGGATTCCAAAGGAAAATAAAGTTTGACTTATAAATGGCCTTTTTTCCCAAAAATACCCTTGTGATTTCCAAAATTTACGATATTTCCACCGAGCCATTTTTACTTGCTAATAAACACCATGAGCCAAAAACGCAAGGCGCCACCATCACTAAACCCTTTAGATTCCATGCCACATCAATAGAAAATTATATAAAGATTATGCACCTCAAAATCACAATCATCGCAAGACCGATAATTCACAAAAGAAAGGTAGATAAAACCCAAATTAATCACCCAAAGACTATTCCTCAATAGCCATTGCAAAATAACATTTCCAAATGTTATTCTCTGCGTATTAAAATAGGTGAGCCAGAATCAGGATGTCACAATAAGCCACTTGAAGATGCTACTTTGTATAGAAGTACCATAGGAGCTCTTCAGTATGTCACCCTAACTCGGCCAAATATCTCTTATGCGATAAACAAAGTCTGCTAGTTCTTGAAAGAACCAACAAGAGACCACTGGACTACGGTAAAGCGAATCCTACACTACTTAAAGGAAACCGTTTTCGCATGAATTGTTATCAATTCCCACTCCACCACAAAACTCTACACACACAGTGATATGGACTAGGCCGGTTGTCCCACTGATAGGCGCTCAATAGGAGGTTATGCAATTTATATGGATCAAAATCTAATTTCTTGGTCAGCCAAAAAGCAGCATACCATTACACATTCCTCAACCGAATCTAAGTATCAGGTATTGGCAAACGCCACAGCAAAAGTGGTATGGTTGCAATTACTGTTACAAGAATTAGGCATCTCTCAATAAAAACCTTCTATCCTTTGGTGCGACAACCTAGGGGCAACGTATCTTACATTGAAGCCACTTTTTCATGCTAGAACAAAGCATATCGAGGTAGACTTTCACTTTGTCTGCCATTTAGTGTCACAACGCAAACTTGAGGTTCGCTTCATATCCACATGTGACCAAATAGCGGATATCTTCACCAAGCCTCTTACAAGGTGTCATCGTGATATGCTCAGATCCAAGTTGAAGATCATCCAGAAGGCCACCTTTAACTTGTGGGGGCCTGTTAAGGATAGCAATGCATGGCACATTCAAATTCAAAATATTTTGAATTAGGCCATTCTTATCTCAATTAATTATTACTATAGTTATTATTAGAACAAATATAATTATTTCTCTAGTTACTACTATAACGGACTCATTCAAAATATTTGAATTAGTCAATTCTTATCTCATGTAATTACTGTAATAGCTAGAAGACAAACTCTATAAATACAAACGCTATCCTAGAGTTAAAGGATAAGCGAAACTCAAGCTCAAACTTAGAGTATAATTCTTATAGCGCGATCATATGGTATTCCATGGTGTCCAATGATGAGTACATAATATGAAACAGCTAGTCTGAGCTTTCTTTTTATGACTAAGGCTTTTACTTTGTTAATGGATCATATTCTTCGTTTGCACATATATATATATATAAAAGATATGGTCAGTTGATTGTAGTATTAAATGGTGGTCACTAAAAATGATGATTCACTACAATCTTTCCATTAATAATACAGGTGGAACTTAGATAGACACTGGAACCGATCCTGAACCTATGACAGGGTAGGTTCTAGTTCCGAGACATGCAGGATAGATTCCAAATTTCAAGATATGCAGGGTAGGTTACAGGTTCTAAAAAAATGAGGAATCTGTTCCCACGGGTTCCACTTGGAACCTATATGGAACTTGGAATCGATCACCCCTACACGGAACATACGAATAAATACATCCTAGTTATTGCATTGTTTCTTGGGTAGCATTTAGTGATTGACCACTTGACAGGTTAGTATCTTTGAGCGGGGAGATCTTAATCCAAGTGATGTCACCGCAAAAAGAAAAAAGAAAAATTTACCGGTTCCCAGGTTGATCGAGTTCGGGCCGATTCTAAGGTTAACAAGGTTAGTTCTCGGTTCCACAAACTGAAAATCAATCCTAACCAGGTAGATTCCAAGTTCTTGGGTGAGAATTGACCCATCTTGGAACTAATCATTCCTAACGTGATGGTGCGCGATGATGAGGCCCACATAAGAGATGGTGGCATGTGATTGGGCCAAGCAATGGAGATGGTGTGAACATCACAACGGGGTCAATTGCCTCGATGGTGGCCATGGGTGTTGAGAGGGAGGGAGAGAGGGCAATTTTTTTTTTTCTTATTTGATTTTTACTATGCATTAAGGGTTATGTACTGGTACTATTAGAATGCTAATTAGCAGAGAAATGACTAAGAAAGTCAACATGTTTTTTCTCCAAAATCATCATAATAGTTGCCCCAAGAATAAAGGGGTTAATACCACGAAAAACCCAAATCAATATATATGTGACAAATTTACCCCAAACTAATTTTTTAACCACCAAAATCCCAAACTGGTATACCTATGACAAATTTATCCTCTCTTAGTTTTCGTTAAATTTTATCATCAAATTGCTAAGTATGATGATAAGTGACAGTTGATAGGAGTTCCCAGTTTGGAGTTTTACCACTCTGTTTGTCATAAATTTACCAATTTGTGATTTTTCGTAGTATTAATCCAATTTAACATAAGGTAAATTTGTCACAAGTATACCGATTTAAAGTATTCAATGGTCAAAAAATTAATTTGAAGTAAATTGGTCACAAATATATCAGTTTGGGGCTTTTGGTTGTCAAAATATTATTTCGGGCTAAATTTGTCACAAGTATACCAGCTTAGAGTTTTTTATGGTATTAACTCAAAAAAAAACATTCCATTTATCATATGAAGATTTTCCAACCCATAAAGTGCTTCTTTTAATGTTTCAGATAATCTCTACCGTTGATTATGTAAATAAGGTATATATTAGACGGTTGGTATTAAGATCGTATTATGAGATAAAGAATCAATGTCCCTGTTCATCTATTTTCATTAAGCACAGAAGCGTGGTGCAATCCCTCGTCCCAATGTAGATACTACATGCATGGCAAATAGAGAATATCACTTTCACACATTTTTTATGGAGTTGCATGACCAAATTGAGACAAATCAAACAATACCAACCACATTATTTCGTGGAGCGTTATTAAATCAAATTTTGCATCTATCATTATTTGGGAAAAGTATGAAAAATAAGTCATAAATCTATTGCATTGGTACCAATTCAATCTTCAATATTTCAATTAAACTAATTTAGTCCTAAACATTTTCACATTGGTACCAATTCGGTCCATTCGACTAATTTAGGTCGGAAATTGCTAACGTGGATGTTGTCTGTCCTATGTAATACGGTTAGCACTAATGCGGAAAATTTTTTTATGATTTTTTAATAAATTTTCTAATTTTTTTTATTTTCTAAGAAAAATACCCTTCTTTTTTTTGTCCTTTCCTTTTTTTTCTTTCCATTTTTTCCTTTTCTTCCTTTGGCCTGTGGCCGATACTCGGCCATGGCCCATGACCATCCACAGGCAAGGGTTCGACCCTTGTTGCCTATGTGAGGGCGACCTTCGCCGAATATGGCGAGGGCGACCCTCACTTGTGGCCAGTCGCCATCAGCCACAAGCCAAAGAAAAAGAAAAGGAAAAAATAAGAACAAAGGGAAAAAATTAATTATAAATTATAAGTTTTATATTAAAAAAAATTGTCAACGTCAGTGCCGGCCGTTTCACATAGGATGGTTGGTGTCCACATCAACAATTTCTAGCCTAATTTGGCCGGATGAATTGAATTGGTACAAATGTAAAAAGGTTTAAGATTAAATTAGTCCAAATGAAAATTTTAGGACTAATTTGGTATCAATGCGATAGGTTTAAGACTTTCTTGGTGCTTTTTGCAACATCATTCTTGTTTTGAGATACTTGTGCCCTTTCAAGGTGGAACATTAACCTCAGCATCCGAATATCACAAGTATTTAGTTTATGAATTAACTCATAGCTTGCTTTCGGTATAGAATAGGTTAAGAACGGAATTACTACTTTCATGAATTGAATAAAAAGTACCAATTTGGGCTATAGAGAGCACGCTCAACTAATTGTCCAAGCTTGAAAATGATTAGTCTCTTGTCTCTCGTTGGAGAGCCCTTCTCTGCTTCCTGTAGCAGCTTCTTTGAAGAAATAAAACCCTAAAAATGTCGTCTATTTCCCAACCTTTGCCCCACAAATCTGTGCAGTTCTTTTCATAAATAGCACAATCTTAGAGTTCTCTATGCCCCATCACCAGCTCACGTTATAAATGGAAGCTCCATCTTAAACCCTAACTTCTCTTACGCCTTTTAACTTCTACCACTATGATATTGGGGAAAACCATCTCCTTCCCCCTTCCTTGTGACTCTCACAGAACCATTATTTTTTTACCCCAACCTACACCCTAGCCCTTTCTTTAATTTCAGTTCCCTCTCATCCTTGAAGCAACCGTGCCACTCCGTATGTAGTCTTTGAGCTAGAACGGATGGCAAGAAATGGAAGTTCAGAAGCTTGCCTTAGGCTGCTGTGTCAAAGGTTGGGCAATTTGTGGTCCGAAGTAGAGGCCCTTGAAAGAGATGCTGTGGTGTCAAAAGAAAAACTGGAAAAAAGTAGCCTTACTGTTTTTGGAAAGTTATACTCAGATGTCAACATCAACTATCAGGCGTTCTACAATACAATGGTGAAAGCGTGGAAGATCGATTCAGTAATTTTTAATCAACCAGAAGCAAGCATTTTATCTTTCACTTTTCGTAATAAGTCCAAAAAAAACAGAGTTATAGAGAATGGCCCTTCGTCTTTTACTAGTTATCCACTGGTTCTACAACCCTAGGAACCTAATAAACCACCGCAATGCTATAAGTTTTCCTCATGTGAATTCTAGGTCCATGTTCATGGCCTCCCGGTGGAATGGTGTACAGAGGAAATGGTTTCCCATGTCTCTCAGATCTTGGGCAGAGTCCAAGAAGTACGGGTTGAAAGAAAAGGAGCAGCTTTTCATAGAGTGGGCAGAGCTCGGGTTAGTGTGAATTTGGATACCCCTTTATGCCCCGGCACCATGACAAATTTGGAAGGGGAGAAGGTGTGGCTTGATTTCAAATACGAGCATCTACCAAGATTTTGCTACTCTTGTGGTAAGATTGGCCATTTTACAACAAAATGTGCTGATATCCCCCATGATGAAGCTTAGTCCGACGACAAAAGATTCAATCGATTAGGACCGTGGCTTAAAGCTCAAGCAAGGGAACTAAGTCCTTATTGGAAACTCTACTATGATGAAGCTGATGATGTGTTTGATGATATTGCAGAAGAGGAAGTTATCTCTGAAACACCTATGCAAAGTTCTCAAATGGTCTGTGTTCAGCAGAAGAGGACTTGTCAAGTCCCTGAACAAGATCCGGCCTCTGATCAGGATTTGTCCCAAGCTGAAAATGGTATGGACACAGCCTTCTATCAAGGGGAGACGCAGAACAACCCTGAACATTGTGTGAGTAAGAAAGGCGGCCAAATCCAGCGAAAGGAATGCTTGGAACTCCAAGTAAGGGGACTACTGGAGAAGGGGTTATCACAAAAATACAGAGTCATTAAGGGACCAGCAAACAAGAAGTTAAAGAGGTATAAGCCTTATAAATCCAAACCGTTGGAATTTAATGCTCTAGATGAGTCCCAATTGCAGGATACTCTAATCAGGTTCTCTAGTGAATCTGCTGAATGGGCTCTGGTGGCTAGCCCGAATAAGCCACCGGGTTACAAATGAGAGTTTTATGTTGGAACTATCGGGGTTGGGCAATCCTTTAACAGTTCAAGCACTACGAGCCATGGTGGTTCAAGATAGGCCCAATATGGTATTTCTAATGGAGACAAAAAAATCAAGAAAGTGTGCTAGATCGAGTACAAAAGCAACTAAATTTTCAAAGCAAGTTCGTGGTGAACCCATTGGGGATAGCAGGGGGATTAGCCGTTTTGTGGAATAACTCTACTGATATTAACATTGAGGAAGCCTCACAGGAACTCATCAATTTGATATGCACGGATGTGGATAGTGGGAAAACAATGAGGATTACTTTTGTCCATGCACCAAATGTGATCCAAGAGAAAGTCAAATTTTGGGATAAGTTGAGACAGGTAAGCTTATTAGATTCTTCACCATGGTTGTGTTTAGGTGATTTTAATGAGGTTCTATATGACTGGGAAAAAGTGGGAAAACGCTCAATAAGCCAATCTCACCTAAATGCCTTACGAGAATGCTTAGATGACTGTGCTTTGATGGAGATGGATTGTAAAGGATGTGCATAAACTTGGGCGAACAATAGGGAAGGAGAAAATTTTGTAAAGGAAAAACTGGATAGGGTGTTCTGCAACTTAGATTGGCGGCTTTTATTCCCAACAGCTGAGGCCTTTGCAATAGTGGCTATTGGTTCTGATCACAGTCCTCTTTTACTGGATTCCTCAATTGAAGTTGTACAAAGAAGAAGAGAATTACTGGAATGAGGAAGCGGAGTGCAGCAAGATTATAAAGGAGGCATGGCAGTCCCCATTTCTGGAAAATGCAGGCTTGAAGGAGAAATTACAGGTGATAACCAAGGTTTTGACCATATGGAGTAAAAAGAAATTTTCGAATAGCCATCATAAAATCGAATCCTTAAAGAAGGAGCTGCTGGAAATTACAAATAACATTCATGCTCTTAAGGAAAAAAGCAAAATTCTGAGCATAAAACAGGAGATTGAAACTCTTTGGCAACGCAAGGAGATGTATTGGGGGATGAGATCGCGGATCAATTGGTTGAAATGGGAGGACAAAAATACAAAATATTTCCATGTGACAACTATTTAGAGGAGGAACAAGAATCGAGTATCTATGCTGCAATCCCCTGAAGGAGAGTGGATAAAGGATAAAAATCAGCTCCAGCAGATGACTATGACATATTTTACTGATCTTTATACCATTGTGGGTCAAAGAAACATATTACCCATACTAAACCAAATTTCCAAGCAGGTAACAGATGAAGTAAATGAAACTTTAGTGACAGAAGTAACAATGGCGAAGGTTAAAACAGCAGTATTTCAGCTAGGAGTGTCTAAAGCCCCTGGACTAGACAGATTAAATGGTATATTCTTTCAAGGCCATTGGGATCTTATTAAGCGGGATGTATTCTTGGCAATTAAAAAAAATTTTATGTCTGGAATCATGGAACCAATACTGAATAGAACTTCTATTTCCTTGGTACCAGAAAAGCCTAATCCAGAAAAACTAGAGCAATTTCAACCCATTAGCTTGTGCAATTTTGCATACAAGATTATCTCAAAAATTCTAGCTAAGAGGTTAAAAACTTTGCTGCCTGAACTGATTTCTGAGGAACAGAGTGCTCTTATTAAAGGAAGACAAATACAAGACAATATAATGATTGTACAAGAGGTCCTACATCAATTGAGGATCCGCAATCGAAAGAGAAAATTCCAAGCTATCCTCAAACTAGATATGCAAAAGGCGTATGATAGAGTGGAATGGAACTTCTTGGAAGCTAGCTTGTTGAAAATGGGATTTTGCACTAAATGGGTTGGATGGGTGATGCAATGTGTATGTACTGTAACTTTCAGTGTGAGGCTTAATGGAGAACCTCTCCCTTTTTTCAAGCCTACTAGAGGTATTCGGCAAGGAAACCCCTTATCACCCTACCTCTTCATTCTGATCACAAATTGTTTATCTTTTCTGATGAAAGAAGCTGTGGAAAATGAGAGCATCAAGGGGATTAAGTTAAACAGGTATTGTCCAACCTTATCCCACTTGTTATTTGCGAATGATTCCATCTTTTTCTTGAATGGAACAGTATTAGAATGCCAGAATATTTCAGCAGTCCTAAATCAATATTGTTATGATTCTGGACAAGCGATAAACTTGAACAAGTCAGGGATTTTTTTCAGTAAAGGATGCTCGCAATCATTGAGGGATAACATGGTAAGGGAATTGAGGATTCCAGAGATTAGCCATACAGGGAAATATCTTGGAATTCCATCCGATTGGGGTGCTTCTAAAAAAGATATGTTTGCTTGGATTTTGGGGAGAGTAAATTCTAAACTGGAGGGTTGGAAGGAACAATTGATATCAAAGGCTGGGAAAGAAATTTTGCTAAAAACTGTGGTCCAAGCATTGCCACAATATGCCATGTCCATATTTAAAATCCCCATCTCTGTTTGTAAAGCCATAGAGCAGAAAATAGCTAATTTTTGGTGAAAAACAGTACCTCGAAAGTTGGAATCCACCCGGAAAAAGTGGGAAATTCTCAAGACTAGGAAAGATGAGGGAGGCATGGGCTTTAAAGACTTGCTCACGTTCAAGAAAGCTATTCCGGGTAAACAAGCTTGGAGGTTAATCACAAACCCAGCTACTTTATGGAGTAGAATACTGAAGGGAATTTATTTTAGCCAAAAGGAATTCTAGCATGCTGAAAAAGGAACAAGACCATCTTGGGGATGGCAAAGTCTGCTGGTGGGGAGGGATGCCATTGCAAATTCAACAATGTGGTCTATTGAAAACGAGCAAAGAGTAAATATCAGGGAAGATAAATGGTTGAAGAGGGAAGTGATTGGAGGGCCAGCAAATGTTAATGAACCTAAGAAGGTAGCAGAATTGATAGATGCTACAGAGGGCCAATGGAATGAGCAAAAGCTTGAAGAACTCTTCGATGAACAAACAAAGCAAGAAATTCTGTCCATTCCAATTCAACCACAGGAAACAAATGATGAATTATTCTGGAAGGGAACAAAATCTGGATGCTACACAGTAAAAAATGGGTATAATATAATCAGGCAAGAATCATGCAAGAAATTGGCAGAACAACCCTCATCCTCTACTCAAACACCCAGAGCACTGTGGAACTCTATATGAAATCTAAAGGTATGCACAAAAGTGAAAATTTTTCTGTGGAGTACATGTCAGAACGCATTACCAACGAAGGAAAATTTGTGGAAAAGGAAAATAGTACCTAATCCATTGTGCACTCTATGTCAAAGCGAAGTGGAAACAACAGAACACACTTTGTTGCTCTGTCCCTGGATCCAACAGGTATGGTCTAACCCAAAACTCAAATTATCCGTTTCAAAGCAAGGGATAACTCGAATTGAAGCATGGTTAATGAAGTTTACAAAGAAACAGAATGGATTACCATCTCTAGAAATGGTGGCGACTACTCTGTGGCATATTTGGAAATCCCGGAACAACTCGATCTTTAGAGGCCAAAATCCAAATGCGGAGGAAACTGTAGAAGCTACGCAAGTGATGGAAGAAAATTATGAAAAATGGGGGATTCATATGGCAAAAATAGGAAACGGAAGAGAAGGGGCAGCTTCACCAACCTGGATTGCACTGGAGAGAGGGAGGCTGAAAATCAATGTTGATTACAGATTTGTAATATGCACAAAAGCAAAAAGGAAGGAGATACAAGTTTTTGTTTCCTCCAAAAATACGCTTAAAGTTTTGTTTGATAAAATGATCCTTTTTGGTCGGGGGCTGATCGGGCGGTCTTGTTTTTTTTTAAGGGTTCCTCTCCCCGTGGAGTGCAGAGGGTTTTCGACCCAAAAATTTCGAAACGCCGGGTCGGATTTTAGGTTCAAACCCGGATTCGATTTTTTATTATTTTATTTTCTTTTATTTTATTTTAAAAAATATTAAATAATTTAAAATTTAAAAAAAGGGTTTTCCTTTTCCTTTTTCTTTTTTTTAATTTAAAAATTTGAAAAATTTTTAAAAAATTTCTTCTTTTCTTTTTCCATATTTATTTAAAAATTAATTTTTTAAAAAATATATATTTTTCGTTTTTTTTTTTCTTATTTCTTTTTTTTTATTTTTTTTTTTATTTTATTTTGTTTTATTTTTTTTTTTTTTTATTTTATTTTAAAAAAAAAATTCAATTTTTTTATGTGACTTATTTGAGTGTTTTAATCCTTTATCATATTATTATGCATGTTATTGTCTTGTTTAAATTAGACAAGTCTAGGTTGTGCGGTAGTATTTTATATGTTTTTACTACTATCCTGTATTATTATGCATGTATTTAATACAAATTGCATAAGTTGTTGTGTTTCTGAATGTCATCTGACTTAGTTAAGATTAGAACCCTAGGGCTGCATATCTGCATGACTGCTGATCGTTTATGATTACGCACTCGCTTGATCACCTCACATGTTAGGAGAAAGGTCCTAAAATCAATCCAAACTGCATTGACAAATGTTTTCAAAAATGAACAGGGTAAAATGGTACTTGAAAGGGCATTAGTTATCCAACTAGTGTAACCAAGTCCCCGAATTCAGTTAATCTCTGGTTCGCAGGAATAGGGTGATTCTCCCATCACCTTATTTGGGTTTCTAATCGACCCACCTCAAATCGATTAGTGGCGACTCCTTGGTATAAACCATTTGCATGTTAAATATTTAAACCCTAAGTCGCGATATGGTATGGGCTTGGGAGAGCCCGAGTTAAGTCTTGAACCTAGACTTAGCACGTACCAGGCGAGCCCCCCTATTTTTTGCATGCCGTTCGAAAAGGCTCGGGAGGTCGGTCGCGACAACTAGCTATACTGGAGGCAATGAGATTTGCAAAACAGCGAAGCTTGAAGGAAATTATAGTTCAGTCAGATAGACTTGAACTGATTCGTACATTATCAGGTGCTGATCAAGTCAATTGGGAGATTCGAGTGCTCGTTAAAGAATGCAAGGACCTTCTTGTGGACCTCCCTTTGTTGCAGTTGGAGTATTGTCCAAGGAGTTCAAATTCGGTTGCAAAATGGGCAGCGAAAAACCACCGAAACCAACTTCTTCCACTAAATTGGCTGTTTTCCCCACCCCTGGCCCTCTGGGCCTTGTTTTGTAAAGATGCCCCGCGTGTCCTATGTGTTCATTCCCAAGCTTGAGAGGCAAAGGACGGACGGGAGGGGTACTGGCAAGGGCTATATATCGAAACGCCTTGCCCGCCAATCATACATTCGAATGTACATTTTAGATTACGGCAGGCTTGGGAACAAATTAGGCACGTATTTCAAGTTGGTTTAGCTGGACTCTCTCCCAATGATCAATTCTAAATTTGGTTCCTCCATGTAAAGTAACTTCCCTTGCTTGATTAGGCAATGAATCTAGATTTTAATAGAAACTAACTTAATGTGCGTGATTCATCTATAGTTTCTGCAGTGATTCCTATCACGATGACGCCTTTGAATCATCTAATAACGAAAAACCGCAATCCTAATGCTTAACGGATTGTTAGTAAATATAACTGGAGATGGGTTTTAGCAATTACGGAAAAGAGCAAATTGAATTGGAGTTAGACAACTAAAGAACGACCGTTGTTCTTATTGTTTCATTTGGAAAGAAGATCCGATGCATCATAAAAGCAGTGTAGTATCACAGTATCGAAGTTAAGAGAATCCAATAATCAATTAACTTAACTATTCGAAAAAAAAAGGATTAAGATCCAATTAATTAAATTATAAAGACAATTATTTATTCGATTCATGAACACATTAAAGACCCTACAACAACATAAAATCCACCACAACTTAAATCATGAACACATTAATTATTTATTCAACTTGCTAACGTTTGACCAAAAGAAAAAACTTGCCAATGAACTTATAGCTTGAGGGTCAAATCTAGTTCTCCATGGTCAGTCTTTGGCCGAACATCCCTCTTCCCTGGTAGGACATGACGATTGCCACTGCTGCCGCCACCTCCGCAGCTGCTGCCCCCGCCATTAGCGACCGTATTCATTGGCACATTCGGACTGGGAATGCTTGAAGGACCTTTAAAGCTGTGCATCACCGCACCACCACCCTGTTGGGGATGATCAAATGCTGGAGGAGGAAGAAATTGGCCCACAAATCCACCATTGTTGACATTATTATTGCAATTAGTAGGAACATAAGGCATGCCGTCCATCCTTGGTGGGGGAGAGGCCATCATCGGCGGATGCCGGGGCTGGCTCCATGATGGTTGGACCCTTTGGACCATGGGCTGATCCATCCCCATGCCGGGCGGGGCCAGTCGGTTGAGTGGTCCGAAAGCAGGGAATCGAGGGACATTCAAATAGAGCGCATTGAAACCACCATAACCATATCTCATAGTTGAAGGCGGCCCGTGCCTGTTCATGGCAGCCATTTCTTGCTGCCTTTTCACCATCAAACGCTCAAGCCTGTGTGCGTTCTGGTGGCCGCCGAGCGCCTGCCAAGATGTAAAGTTTTTCTTGCAATAGGCGCAGCTGAAAACCCTATTGGCAGGGGGTGGCTCGTCACGGGCACTGTTGTCCGATGAAGAGGACTCCTTGACTTTGTTGGAGCTCAAGGGATCGTCGAGGCACAAGCCAGCATTCACAAGGGTCAGATCGAGCAAGAGACGGGCATCGGCAGCACCGGGAATCTCACCAGCTTCCTCTACCATCTTCGTTTGGTTCTTGGCAGCTTCATGAGCAAGGACAAGTAGTTTGCATGCAGTGTCACCGTGGTCTGGAGTCGCTGAGACATTGCTTGAGGAATCAGAAGAAGGGCTAGAGTCCACTGTGATCACTGGTGTTTTTCCCGTGGCTTTATCCATTTCTCTTCCTCACTCTTTTTTTCTTCTTTGGTTGTGGGTTTTGCTGGATGATGAGGAAAACTATGAATTATACTCGTATTTATAAGTGGTCGGGTGAATGTAATTGTTTCATGCATGGAAAGAAATCCCAAATGACGATGACGACTTGCTATGCAACTGAGCGTCTCCCCAGATCTTAGAGTTTGAGCACATCTTCTCATGGCAAAACATTCCATACGAGGTTGTGACCTGTGGCAATTGGACATCAAATGCGTGTACGTCGCCATCAAATGAAACATTTTTCTCCTTTTGATTCAGATATATCCTTCCAAAATTGTCGCTTCTTTCTCGTACTTTGCACTTTAGTTCGGCGGTATTTATACCCAAAAGTATCTTAGTTCGATGCTATATTGGGTCGAAAATAGAGATGTTTTTCCTAAATAAATAATGGAATTTGAACCTTTCTAAGATGTTCTAAGTGGGTTGGAGGCACATGCGACGTCACGCTATTCTATACATTCTTTCTACAAGTATCACTTTCAATGCGATGAAAAGTTGCGGGAAAATTATACAAAAAAGTTATAAATCTATTGCATTTTTACCAATTCAGTCATAAACCTTTAATTTTACCAATTGAGTTCTAAATCTTTTCACGTTTTACCAATTGAGTCCATCTGGTCAATTTTAACTGTCAATTGCTGACATGGATGCCAACCATCCTATATAGCACTGTCGATACTGACGTGACCAATTTTTAATAATATTTTTTCAATTTCTATTCTTTTCTTCTCCTTTCCTTCTTTTCTTTTTTACTGTGGCCAATAAGAGTCGTTCGTCCCTCAGTGGGCCTCATCAATAGCTGGCGTTCACGTTAGCAATTTCCAACCAAAATTAACTAAATGAATTCAATTGGCAAAATGTAGTAAAAAAAAGATTTATGACTAAATTAACACAATTAAAAGGTATATAACTGAATTAGCAAAAGTACAATAAATTTTACCTTTTCAGAAAATTTTCCCAAAAGTTGTTGTAGTATTCATACGAGCAAGAGAGCCAAAAATGCAAAATCTACTGGATACAATGTTTCTCATTTACTTGGCATGCTAGTGTTGGTTAGATAAGTAGATATTTGAATCTCTAAACTTATAAGTAAACAATATCTGACCAAAAAAAATAACTTAAAAGTAAACAATAGATTACTATAGTTGGGATCTTCAAAACTTGCTCAGAAAATACCAAAATATAAGCACTTCTCTAAATCGCACTAAAGGACAAGGAGGTTGCTCTTTTTGTCTGGTCAAAATATGATTAGGCGTGAGTCAATATAGTCGGATTGACTACCATAGATAATATAATATAATATAGTAAGGCGCCAATCAGTGTTTTTGGTCATTCTTTAAATATATTTTGCAGAAAAAGGTACGATATCTTGTTTGTTGCGGTCTGCAGATGACAAGTCATTCAAGCAGTTGCTCTTGAGTGCTCGGTTGTCACATGAAAGGTACATGAGATGCCACGCAAATCCAATAAGGACCACTCAAATGTTTTTCGCAATTAGCAAATGTTATGCCGCCATAGGAAATTACTATCCTGATGAGATCTCACTCACGTAGCTATGGTATTACGTGATTTTCTGTGTCATGATCGAATTTGGAAGTGAAGTGATGATGCGAGTGACAACGTTGGCCAAGTTTAGGACATGAACAGATTTATTTACCTGTCTAAAAGTCTCGGAAAGTCTACGGTTGAACCATATAGAAACCCACTGATCCTAGCCTTGAAAATAATTGACCTTTTTAAGGAAACAAATCTATTGGATTATTTTCAGGCTGCCACTTTCCACGTCGAATTGGGATTTGATCCTGTTGACAGCTTATCATCACCCGCAAGCATCTGTGTTCGAACAATCAAAACGATATGCCGAGAGAAATGTTAGCTTCAGGGGGAAAATATTTGAGATAAGTCGTGTAGTGTGGGTCTTGCGTGATCTAAGAATTATATATCATCTCACTTCGTATGAAATTTTCCTAAAGGTCTGCATGTTTTCGCTGCGTAATAATGTCTCTCCTTTAACCAAATTTGGCATTTTTTTCACTAGAATGCAATGATAGAAAACTGATCGAAGTGATAAGATTTACATAGATATTACCAATAGTTCTTCAAGACATTATTTCGCGGAACATTGTTAAATCGAATTTTTTTATCTATCATTATTTCTCGTTTTCAAGAACTTGTGCATATTCAGGCCGAACAATAATCACATCTTGGTTACACAAACTGATAATATGTTTGTGAATGTAAAGCCTTGACCGCCCATTCTTGGCTCTAGCTCGGGCCAATTAAAACATATACATGTTCTTTTCAGATTACGGCGGGCTTGGGAACAAATTAGGCCCAAACTTCAAGTCAGCTTGGTCCTACATCATTGTCTAGAATGAAGTAGGAATATGGAAAAGAATGAATAATGACACAAATATTCCCTCAATACTAGATCAATATACAATGTGGTCAATGTACTTTAAATTTGTCTAATATGGTCAATGAACTTTAGCTCAATATGCAATGTCGTCTCTAAATTTTTAATTTGTTTGAAGACAACATTAAACATTTTCATATAGTCTAGAGACTAAATTGAACATGTACCAAAAATTCAGGGATTATATTGAACAAATTAAAATTTTAGGGATGTCATTGCACATTAGGCTAAAATTTCAAAATCCCCATTGTACATTAAGTCAAAGTTCATTGAGCATTTGCATCATTTACCCAAAAAAAAGAAAGAAGAGAGTCCGATGCTACAAAATCCAAATTGACTTGCTTGGTTCATCAAAATTGCCCAAGTGATAACCTAGCCATAAGATCAAGATATTCCAAATATTTGCAATAAGATTAGGTTACAAAGCTTTGCAACAAAGCTTTGCAACCAAACACATGAAACTACAAAATATTTGGTTTTCTATTTTTGAATAATTCATATGGGATTTTCTCCAACAATAGTCATAGAAAAACCCAATTTATAATATTACATGCAGTTGCCGGTACCTTTACCCAAAAATATGAAAGGAAACCACTTTTAATTAACATGGTTCTTGCCATGTCTTGCATAGACCCGTTTTTCTTTTCAACAACTCCATTTTACTGTGAGCGTATGGAGAAGAAAAATTGTGTTTAAAATTATTTTCATCATAGAAATCTAAATAAACTTTCCTTTCTAAATTCTCCCCCGTGATTGGTTTTAATGGAAGAAATAGTGTAACTTTTTCATTTTGAACCTTTTTAGCAAACTTAACAAAGGTTTTAAAAGTTTCATGGTTGTGAGCCAAAAACCGAACCCAAATAAGTCTAGAATAGTTATCAATAATGACCAAACAATATTTCTTAACATTAAAACTTTTACTTCGAGTAGGTCTAAATAAATCCATGTGAAGTAGCTGCAAAACTCAACTAGTAAAACAGAGTTTATAGATTTAAATGAACTTCTTACATGTTTATCAAGTAAGCATATGCTACACAATTCAGACATTTTATATTTCAACTTAGGCAAGTCTCCAACTAACTCTTTAGAGGATAATCTAGAGATTATGCAGATCTGGCCAAGCAAGAAATCACTTTCTTCTTTGATAGAGACAAGACACTAGATAGAATCGGGCGCTATGTCTAAAAGATAACTTTTACTATGTCTTCTTCCTACCAAAAATTGTGATTTGTCTTTGTTTATACCAAAGCACTGGTTTTCCTCAAAGTTGACCTTGAATCCTTTGTCACAAAATTGGATTATACTGATCAAGTTGTAGTTGAGCCATTTGACAAGAGAGACATCTCCAATGACTGAACTTCCCAACTTGATGTTCCTTTTCCAATGATCTTGCCTATACCACTTCCTCCGAAGTTAAACTTTCATCCGTTGAATCTTGTTAGATGAATGAACTTAGTTGAGTCACCAGTTATGTACTCAAACATCCACTATCAAGATATCATTTGTTTGTTTTCCTTTTTCCTTGCAATAGAGAAAAAAATTTTCGTTTTTGGTACCCAAACAAGCTTGGATCCTTTCGTATTAGAGGAAGCTCAAATATCCAATTGATACTTTTTCATTTTTCTAATCAAGTAGACATCCGTGATTAGGATTGCCACAGCTCGAGCAATTATAATATTGTTGACCAATCATTTTAATAAATTACTTTCCAAAATAATTTTTATAAAACCGATTTGAAGGTCTACCGTGTCTCTCTTTGACCTTTGAAAAACCATTTTTCATTTCACTTTCCTTTTCAAAGCCGAGACCAGATTCGTTGTAATAAGGAATTTGTACGGAAAAGATATGCTCCAATGTTTTTGAACCTATGAAAATTTTTTTGCAAATCTTTGAGATTTCCTGCTTGAAAAAATTTATTTTCTTTTTGCAAAAATCTCTCTTCTTAACAGAAGACATTTCCTTTCCAACTCAACAATCTTTTCTTCTATAAAAACGCCCGGTTGCCTCAATTCGGAAACTTTTTTTTTTCAATTCAGAAATTTTCTTTAAAACCGTTTTAAGCTTATCACATTCAGCTATCACATTGACAAGATTTCAAAGTACATATACACACAAGTAAATGCAAATAAACAGCGCTCAGGTTGAGTAAAAAGGTTCTTTACTGAATTAGAGACACCTGCCTGAACTGTCTCCTTGAATATAAAACTATTGGTCAACTATCAATTTCCCGTTAATCTATTTGTAACTGTGATTACTCAAGCGTATGCACATCAGGGTGGATATCACATGATGATCATTAACCATGTCTAATATTTAGTTTACTCTCTCTCTCTCTCTCTCTCTCTCTCTCTCTCTCTCTCTCTCTCTCTCTCTCTCTCTGTAGAAAAGGAATAAATAAATCAATTATATTCCGTGAGGCTTCATTGAGTGTTTCTTTAGGTGTTAAACTTCCGTTTGTCCATATTTCTAGAAAAAGTATCTCTAATATTTAGTTTACTCTCTCTCTCTCTCTCTCTCTCTCTCTCTCTCTCTCTCTCTCTCTCTGAAGTCATATATGTATTAACCTCAGAAATGGTCCTCCAGTGAAACAAGTCTATTGGGAGGAGAAATAGCCCTGCTGTGCTTGTGAAGTGAGGGAAATTGGAGGGGAAGAAAACTGGGGTGACAAAATGAAAATAATTTTAAACCCTCGTGAGAAGTGTGGGGAAATAAAAGTTTTTGGTACTTTCTACTCTCATTTTTCCTCATCTAGGCTTCCCGAACAAAGTTGGTCTTAAAAGACAAAGCAAATACTGTCTTTGTGCTTTGAATGACTGCATTTTGTACGTTGAAGCTTATATTAACTAAGATTAGGGGAAAGAGAATGATGTTGGCGTAGTGTATTGAGAAACAATATGTGCTCACAAGTTGAGCAACATGATGGTCTGGTGATGTGGAATGGAAATCCCACTAGAATTGTTATCTGATTAGCTTTTAAATTTAGGAGGAACTCTATTCTTATATTCGATGTAATCTTATTAATATGTTTAGTTCCCTTATTTTACAAAGATTCTTGCTCTAAGATTTAATCAATAAAAAGGTGATGGTTTTAAGTTTTTTGTCATGATTGGATATTTTAATTGATATGGAAAAATGACACAAACGGTCACTAAACTTTGGATTAATGTGTAATATGCTCCTTGAACTTTTAATTTATTCAATGTGATCCCTGAACTTTAACCCAGTATGTAATATGGTCCTTGAACTTTAACCTGATATGTAATATGGTCCTTGAACTTTTAATTTGTTCATTTTGATCCTTAATTTTTTGTACACGTTCAATATAGTCTCTGAACTATATAAAAATGTTCATATTGTCCTTTCATTAATTCAAGATTAAAGACAATATTGAATATTTTCATATAATTCGAGAATTAAATTGAATATGTATCGGAAGTTCGAGGAACAAATTGAACAGATTAATAGTTCGGGGACCATATTGCACATTGAGCTAAAGTTCAAAAACCATATTAAATAAATTAAAAGTCCACGGACCATTTTGCACAATTAGCCAAAATTTATAGACCGTTTGTGTCATTATCCTAGTTGATATCGACTTTCTTGTACTCTTTTGGTATTCCTCTGAGTCTCTTCTATTTGTTGCCAATCTCTGTGTTCCCTTTCTAGTTCTCCTTCTCCTTGTCCTTCTCACTGGACCAAAGTTTATAAACTGTTTATGTCATTATCCGAGTTGATATTGACTTCCTTGTACTCTTTTGCTATTTCTTCTGAGTCTCTTCTATTTGTTGCCAATCTCGGTGTCCCCTTTCTGTTTCTCCTTCTCCTTCCCTTCTATACTCCTCTGCTTCTAGATCTATTCTGCCTTATCCGGTCACTTGCTCAGCGATTGCAAAATGTGCTTTTCACAGAATGAGAGTGGGGACAAGAGACATGAGAGACTCAACTTGCTCGTGCCTTTTCTTTTCTTTTTTTGAAGTGGCAAAAGGACAGACTTTTATTTTGGGTGAAAAGTGGTTATCACCCACGCCGATTCTTAATGTGCTCTCCACAGAATGAGAGTGAGAACAAGAAACATGAGAGAGAGAGAGAGAGAGAGAGAGAGAGAGAGAGAGAGAGAGAGAGAGAGACATCCCACTTGCTTGTGCCTTTTCTTGAAGTGGAAAAAGGCCAAATTTTCATTTTGGGTGAAGAAAGGACAAACTCACTATGTGAATAAAGTTGAACTTTAGCACCACGTAATAATCGGTCAAAAAGCATGTCGACATGGAGGTGAACTCCACTTGGTCTCAGAGCAAGACTTTCCATTGGGTATACCCGCAGTGATACCCCGCGCAATTGCACGGAATTAGATTTACTCTGTCGAGTTTAATATCATTTAGTGGTTTTCATTCATAAGGTTAGATTCAAATTAAGCATGCAATCTTAACTACAATTTCAAAAGATCGATGCAAAATGTAAATTTTCACTTTATTTAAATAGGGGTTATTGCTTGGGTATAAACTAAATCGATTTTTCCTTATTACCTTTTTTTTATTTTGATATCATTGTCTAATGCTAAGTGTAACTGAAAAAATAATCGTTTCTTTCACTAGGATTAAAATACCAATGATTTTTCATATGCATTTAGTTTCATTAATGTTTTCTCATAACGATTATTTATAGTCCAATTCCAAAGATATATGCTATTTATAGTTTTTCACCTGCTTTAAATTTGTTTATATTTTCTTTAACAAAAACTATTTTGATTTCCATATTACTTTGAATATTTTATGATTTCAATGTTTGATTAAATACTTCACTCAATTGACTAATAAAATTTTTATTTTATGCGTGATTACATTATTAAAGATTTTAATTATGCATTTAATTTGGATTTGATGTTTACTTACAATAAATTTTTTTCCTTTTTGCAATCGAATGGCTCCACGATGCTTGTAATCTTGGGAAGTTTTCATTGGTGATTTTATTTACACCCAAAAATAACCAATTTTGGTTTATTATCAACACGTGATAGATTTAGTCGATAAGAGCAGAATTTGGTCATTTATGAACAGAATGATTGGTCACTTAAAGAGAATCAACAATTCACCAGCGAAGTCATCAACGATACATAATGTGAAGATATCGACGAGCACTTTGGAGTTGGTCGATGAAGTCATCGATATCGATAGCAAGCAATTGACACAAGGATAACCGTTGGTTGGTTATTTCTATTGTCGCTATTTTCAGTAACCATTTATAACCTTCATTTATAACCTCTGTTGTAACCGTTGATTCTAGGCTTTTAAATAGTCACGTCATACTCTTTGTAAGCTCCCTCCCCCCACCCCCCAAACAACAAGAACTTGTTATCTTTCAATTCCCGTATACTAGTTACGATTTCAAATATCTCGTCGTTGATTAAATTCTGACTTGTATCTTAGTTGTAGATTTTAGGCTTTCATTGCGATTAAATTCTAGTGTTGTATCGTTATGTCATTGGACTTTGTCTTCGATTAAATTTGGCCAAAGCTTTTTATGACATCACACTTCATCTTAGATTAAATTTCATTGAAGCATATCCGTTCTTTGTGCTCAATTGATAAGACTATTGTCTGGAATTGCTATAGACTTGTCTCCTTTTAATACTGAAGAATGAATGTTGGTGAAAGATTTTTTGTTGTCAATCAAATATCGGCAAAATATCTTTTTGCCATGCCCAATGGGACAACTTGTGGTTCGATTTGAGGAAATTCAATGCCAAAAATTTCGACCAAAAAAAAATGCCTCGAATAAGGAATCATCCAAAGGCTGACTATGCCACTTGTAACAATCGCAATGGCAATGATAAGGCTGCACACTCTGAAACTTCAACCGTTAACCAAGCAACAGAAGAAGGCCAACACGAGTGGGCAGACACTCCCAACATTTCACTGATGAGAAGTTGAGAGAAGTTGCACCAAATCCTCATATGTTGGCCTCCATGAAGAGACTATTCTAAGAGCAATGGAACAATATGGCCAATTACATTGTAAGTCACATGTTAGACGTGATCAAGCCAACCGTCCTCTCAAGACCAAGATCATCCAATCAACCACCACTGTCCAATCCAATGGTAACAAAGTATGTTCCTAATCCTCTCCATTTATTGGTACCAAAAATGTTGTTCAAAGTAGTCAACCCCCTATAATAATTATGCATGGGCCTATATCTTCTAATCAAGGTCATAATGATGAGAATAATCAGGCTAATGTTGGTCAAAATAACCAAATTGGTGACAATAATTTGGTAAATCAAACTAATCTACATGCCAGTCAATGGTCAACTGTTGAAGATTTAGGGCCAATGGTGCCATTGGTTCCACCCAATGTGAATATCCCTATTAGGCATAACATGCCGATTAACATTGATAATCAAGCAAGACCAACGCTACCGCTTAAATGGCAAAATGGCCATCCAAATCCACAATTGAACCTAGCACCATATGTCGAAGAAGTTCGACAATGATTGGAATTAGATAGGGGTGTTATCGTATATGTTAAGAGAGAACTACATCCTAAATGGGTCAACAGTCAGCCTTTTTCAAGGGGCTTTAAAATCCCTACATTTGCCAATTTAATTGGTGAATATGAACAATCAACCATTTAACACATTGGTCAATTTATAGCCTAATGTAGAGAAGCATAAACAAACGAGTTTTAAGGACTTAGGTTATTTCCTTTGTGTTTATCACTAATAGCTTTCACCCAGTACACTAGTTTGTGTAATTGGGTAGAGATGGAAAAACAATTTCATTCTCAATTTTATAGAAAAATAAATAAGGTATCAATTGCTGATTTGGGCCATACTTTATCAATACAATAACGAGTCGGTTGATCAATTTGTTACTCGATTCAAAAGCAAGAAATAGATGCCCCGCTTCACCCTTAGAGAAAAAATTCACAAATTTGGCTTTCAATTGATTGAATTTCAATCTTAGAGAAAGATTCAGAGGCCAAGATTTTGCCGATTTATACCAATTGGCAATGAGAGTGTCTAAATATGAGTAACTACCAAAGGACAAAAATAGAGGGCCACATGAAAACTTCAAACAAAACGTGGTTTTCGTGAAAAAAAATGAGCTAGAGAATGAATCTGACCATAATGAGAATATTACAATTTTTGTAGCAAAAGTGGTGCTCTACAAGTCTTATGTTTGGCGATCCTCAAAACTTGCCAAAACAAAGGAAGCAACAATGGCTAGGCTAACCATTCAAGTTTTTCAACTTCTGGGCATCTCACCCCAATTTCTTGGAACTTGTCAAGCAAGCTTGGGATTCACAGCTTTCCGGTACACCTATGTTTATCTTTTGTTGCAAACTGCGAATTCTTAAACAAAAGCTGAAACAGCTTAACAGGAGTTCCTTTTCTGACATCTCGGCAAGAACCAACCAGACTAGAGAAGAACTCTACACTGTTCAGGCTGCTTTGGAGCTACACCCCTTTGATCAGAGCCTCCAAGACAGAGAAGTGGAGCTTACTCGTTCTTTCTCCACATTGAGAATACAGGAGGAGTCCTTTTACAGGCAAAAGTCCCGTATTCGCTGGCTTAAGGAAGGAGATCTAAACACGAGCTTTTTTCACCATTTTGTTGCCAAAAGGCGTGGAACCAATCGACTTCTTTCGGTCTCAACAGAAGATGGGTCCTTAGTTACTGACCCTCAAGCGGTAAAGGACCATATTGTGAATCACTTCCAGAATCTGCTTAATGGTGACCCTGCCCCTACTAGGCCTGATGCTAGTGAGCTGAATGCTTTCCTAGGGCGAACCCTTGATGAGAATCAGAGGAACACGCTTTCACTCCCGGTCTCAGATGAGGAAATCCGGTCCACTCTTTTCTCCCTATCCAAGGGCAAAGCTCCTGGACCGGATGGTTACAATGTCGATTTCTTTAAGTCTAGCTGGGAAATCATTGGACCCTCCACTCTCGGGGCGGTAAGAGACTTCTTTGAATCAGGATGTATGCTTAAAGAGCTAAACAACACCATTCTGACGCTAGTCCCGAAAACCCCAAATGCTTTAGCTATGTCGGAATTCCGTCCCATTGCTTGTTGCAATACTCTATACAAGTGTATCTCCAAGATATTGGCTAGGCGCATTGCGCGAGTACTTCCTTCACTTATTAGCCCTAGCCAATCGGCGTTTGTTAAAAAACGAAGGATAAGTGACAATATTCTGATAGCCCAAGAGCTATTTGCGGATTTCCACCACCGCCTTACCTTCCCAAATGTGCTATTAAAGTGGATTTCCAGAAAGCATATGACACTGTGGATTGGAACTTCTTAGAAAAAGTTCTTATAGCCTTTAAATTTCCCACTCCCTTTATCAAGCTGGTGATGGCCTGTGTTTCGTCAGCGAAATTTTCAGTCTCTATAAATGGGGAATAGCATGGGTATTTTGGAAGTTCTAGAGGCATCCGCCAAGGAGACCCTCTGTCACCCTACCTCTTTATTCTGGTCATGGAGATTTTATCGAGCATCCTCAAGGTTAAAACTGATATACCCGATTTTCATTGGTTCTGGCGATGCAAGAAGACCTAGCTTTCACACCTCTTCTTCGCGGATGATGTACTGCTTTTCTCAGAAGGCCACTTGAAGTCAGTTGAAGTAATAAAGGATTCTCTCCTCTTGTTCTCTGACTGGTCTGGCTTAAACCCGAACAAGACTAAAAGCAATATTTTCATCTCGGGAGGGACTCAGGGGTTACAGGACCAGTTAACTCAATGTCTAGGGTTCCAGCGGGGTACTCTACCTTTCCGGTACCTAGGTGTTCCTATCATTTCAACTAGATTGCGTAAGATGGACTGTCAAGTGTTGATTGACTCGATCACTGCTCGAGCTCGGTCCTGGACCCAACGCTTTCTTTCTTTTGCTGGTCGTCTACAGCTTATAAAGTCTGTATTGCATTCCATCCAAGTTTACTGGGCCACCATCTTCTCTTTACCCAAATCAGTATTGCATAGCATTGAGGCCATCCTGCGACAGTTCCTCTAGAAAGGTCCTGACCTTGGAATTGGCGGAGCTAAAGTAGCATGGAATGCTGTTTGCCTACCCAAAGAGGAAGGCGGCCTAGGCATCCGAAGACTTGTGGAATACAACAATGCCATGCTTTTAAAGCACATTTGGCTTCTCTTCACCGATAAAGAGTCGTTGTAGTGCAAATGGGTACATTCCACTTTCTTAAAGAAATCAAATTTCTGGGTTGTGTCCAAACCTTCTATCTGCTCATGGACATGGAAGAAAATACTCGATATGCGTGCTTGTGCCCATACTATGTTCCGATGGAACATCGGAAATGGACGTTCTGCCTCTTTCTGGTTTGACTCGTGGCACATTAGGGGGCCGCTTTACCTTCTTTTTGCTAATACCGAGATCTACCAATCGCGGATTCCTCGGGAGGCTACAGTTCGATCCTTCTATGAAGGCTCTTGGCAACCCTCTTATGGCGCTGACCACTCTCATGAGTTGGATGGATAGCCCTCCGCGATTTATGGATAGTACGATGGACCAATTCGTATGGACACCTCATCCATCTAAACCCTTCTCTGTTAGTAGTGCTTGGAATCATATACGGAGAAAATGGCACCCAATCCCATGGCATTCTTTCATCTGGGACCGACACATAGCACCACGGCATGCTTTTCTTCTATGGTTAATCTCTCTTAACCGATTACCTACCCAGGTATTCCTTTTGCAGAATCACAGGATTGAAGATGCTTTGTGCGCGCACATTCTGTGGGGCTACTCCAGACTCAATCAACCATCTTTTCTTTGAATGTACCTCCACCAGCAGATTGGCGTCTCTTTGGGCGACAAAATGCAACCTACCTTGGCGAAATCGTCCATGGCAAGATCATATATTATGGGCGATGCAAGTATGTGGAGGCTCCTCTTTTGCACACCGCATATCTCGTTTTTCTTTTGGGGCCTTATGTCACATCATTTGGACCGAAAGGAATAATGCGATCTTTAGGAACAAGAGTGTTTTTATCCCATGTATGCGAAAGCACCTTTTTAAAGCCGTCAAGGACAAGGTCGTCTCTATGGGGCGTATCGAGGACACATATAGAAATCGACTTATACAGAGAAAGTGGGACCTTCCGCCGTCTATCTTCCGTTAGTGCTGATCCCAGCTACACCGGGGACCTCACTATGGTTGTCCAGAGCAGGGTGTCTGCCCTCCAACCTTCAGCTTCTGCGGCTATCGCGGCTTCTGGAGTTTTTGGGCGGTGGCCTACTTCTCGCGGTTGTTTTGGTTAGCTCTGGCTTTTGGTTCGGGTTGTTTCATCTGCCGGTTTTTTGGCTTGTTGTATAGTTCCTGCCGAACCCTCTGGACCTTGTCGGGACATTACTATGTCCTAATATGGTCTTGAGTTGGTTTGGGCTTAGGTTGTACTTGGTGTTTGAAAAGTTATACATATACTTACCTTACCAAAAAAAAAACAATGGCTAGGCTAAAGACACTCGAGCTTACTCGTTTGACATTGATAAATCGAATAGAATCTTCGACATACTTTTGCAAGATGGCCTGTCGCGACCTACCCCTCGAGGACCGAACTCGAATGAGGTGGGTTTAGAGATAAGTGTTCATAAGACGGTTTATATGACACCTCATAAAATATGATTTTACTAAAGTATAAATCTTTTGGTTAGCCATATGGTCTATTGATCATGAACGTGGATTTTCCCTAAATCCATATCTCGCGTGACAGCGGATCGATTTTATTTTTTAATTTTTAGGAGTCGCCACTAGCCTAGATCGGGGGTCGGCTAGAATACCCAACCGAAACGCGGGAATTTCGTTTCGATTTCTACGAAAACCAGAGATCAAAGGTTCGGGGACTCGCTTACGTTAATATTTCTATTAACGCCCTTTCGGTACTGCTAAACTTATCATGGTTGTTATCTAAGTTGTCATGCATTTATTTTTTACCATTTTCGTGTTAAAGTCTTAGTCCACTAGATGATCATGCATCTTGTTTTTTGTGTTTTCATTTAAGGTTCTAAACTAATCCTATCTTAGTCTAGAAAAAAGAAAGAAACAATCAATTGTATTGAAAGACATTTCATAAAGTAAACACTCGAAGTATTGAAAAGACAAGCTACTTCTAAACGCGAGAAAGTAAAAACCCGCAACTCGTCGGGTGTTTATTACAACACGAATTGAAAACCCGAGACATGATCGAAGATGAATAAATTGAGTACAAATTGAAACCGGATTGGACATCGGTCTATCGCCATCATTAAATGAGTACAAATTGAGACCGGATTGGACATCGGTCAATCACCTTGGCTTTTTCAATTTTGGATTATCTTCCATGGACCGCCTCTCGAGTGTCGGTGTTTACATTCATAGCATTCATTCACGACAAACAACATATAAAAGAATAACCCAAAGAAGAACAATGGTGCAAACAATTCACTAATTAAGCACGGGCCTCGGGGTCGGCCTTTGTTTTTCATGCGTTTCGATTCATCATTCACCTAATCATCTAATATTATTTGATTAATGGTTAACGATAATAGGCTACCATTTGTATTCACATAACAGCAACTCATATCGATTAACCCCTAAGGTCGGGTTCTAAGTGACCATGATGGGCTACCCACCGAACATGCACCGGGCCTAACATTCATCTAACAATCACATGCATAGCAATGAAATAAGCATGCATTCAAGCCCATGGGCCTTATTTCGAAGTCAATCAAGCAACGAGAAGTGGGCTTTATAAAAAGACCACTTATTCAATTAGTATCTAATTCGTATTGCTTCTGTTCAGATGTGATTGACTGTCCTAATGATGTCCAAATGAAGTGATTTAGGTGTCATTAGAAAGCTTATGACATGAGGATCAAAAGTCAAGAAGACCAATTTTTCTAAATCCTCACCGATTTCCCCGAAAATATCAAATTTGATCTCAATGACAGGCTGGACTCGGTTCTGTTATGGATTTTAAAAAATGGCAGGAAAAATAACAAACCTTATCAAAACCACGTGAAAAGTTTTGTTTAATTAGGATTCCCCGTGTGCAACAACTTTCATGTTTTGAGTTTTTGCTAAAAAAGCCCTCCAAATTTTTATAAAATTCGGTTTTCGTGAAGGACTCAATTGCAAATGAAACTTTAACCCGTGAAGACCTTTTATGAAATTTTAAGCAAATTGACCCTCCAAAAATTGCTATTAGGCCCTCAAAATTTCCAGTTAACATAATGAGACCCTAATGAACAACTTTGTAATTTTGATTTTTTGCAAAAAAGGACTCTAACTTTATCAAATTCCGAGAAACATCTTTTGAACTCCAAAGGAATGAAAGTCAGATTTGGACACAGATACTGATCAGATTGTGAAAATTCCCTTTGAAAATTCAAATGACCTCCGATTTTGATGAAATTAGTATCAATAGAAAGATCTCGATCTCAGTGAAAACTTTCGTGAAGAAAACTTTTTCATATTTCGAACACACGAATTTATGAAAATCGAAAAACACACGAAGGTCAGTCTGAAACTAGTCTATCACTAGATTCATACAAACATGACGTTGTAGATCGTACAAGGATAATATGCTTGCCATTTTGTGAAAATTTTATGATGAATAGATCAAGATGTGCTCTGCAACTTTCATGAAGAAAGTTTTTCCAAAAAATGATCGTAAAAAATCATAAAAAATCATCAAACAACGTGACGTCAATTAGAAAGATATCAGAACATACTTGAACAACCTATTCCAGATTCTGATCCTAACTTCTAAAAGTGTTTTGACATAGTAAATCAAGTCCGATCGAGGCATATGATATATCAAATCGAAGCTTAAGACGCGCTCTACGATTATCTAGTTTATCACTTCACCAGATTTCGACATTAACAAGCTCAAATCAGCATCTCAAACATGCAGGTTTTCCAGGCTACGAATTTGCAGAATCACATTCAAATGCACTTACCTTGTTTGACGGTGCTCCAACGCGCGATCGAGCGATCCGACCTCCGTATTTAGATCAAGAACAGCACGGAGAAGTCTCGGAAAGCTTGGCCAACCTATGATAATAGATTGCACAAACTATAGTGAGAATCGATCCGTTTTTTGTACTAATGAATTAAAAACAGAGCATCAAATCAAAGAAGGCGATCCGGTGGCTGTTCAACGAACGAACGAACACCACAGCCACACGGAGATGTTGAAGAACGTCGCTGGAGGTTCGGGATTGTTGAGGAGGACACCGATCGGCTGGTTCAGCCGCTTGAACCAGCTGATCGCATCACCAGCAGCAGCGTCGGTGATGCTGCCGAGAGGAAGAAGTCGCCGGAACAGCAAGCTCCAGCCACCGAGACGGACAGCTGGTGTTGCGACCAGCCTTGGGCCACCGTGGGGGATGACGGTGAGGTGCTGGTTCGCCGGAAAACAGCCGGCGATGAGGCGGAGGGGCTGCCACCGAGAGAGAACACTAGAGAGAAATGACGGAGAGGATGAGAGGAGAGAGAGATCACGTAAGAGGAAGAGAGGGAGAGAGAGAGAGAGAGAGAGAGAGAGAGAGAGAGAGAGAGAGGAAGAGAGAGAAATCAGATCTGAAAAATGAGTCCCCCCATTACAAATTTTGGACGGAAAAAACATTATATACCCCCTTTGATTTTGGAATTTAACCCTTATATTAATCCAATTGCCCAAAATGCACTTTTTAATGATTAAAAATCTTCTTTAAGGGCTAAAGATTAGTGACATGGCATCATGTACGGTCGCAATCGATTCTAAATGAATGGCCACGATTGATTTATTCATCCCCTAATTAATTTGTTTAATTATTGAAGAAGGGCATTTTTGTCATTTTTGAGCTCAAAAGGATGTGGCGGCCTAGATTAATCAGGATAGATCATCAATCACCGGATTTTCGACCGGAAAATAACCAATTCGATCAAACCATTTGAATTTGAATCAAACCGGGTTGAGCCGATTAGTCTCGAATTTGGCCTGATTGAATCAGTTCAATCCTTGATTCCAATTTTGCACAATTTGATCTATATCATGATTAATTGACTCCATTGATACTGAATTAGATCAAATTGGATTGAATCGATTTGTAATTCATGCACAAATTGATTCAATTTAACTTGTTTGTCTCAATTAATTTTGAATTTGGGTAATTGCATGACCAAGCTAGACTAACAAATTTAATTGAAGTCTAATTAACCAAATTGAGTCTCAATTCATCAAATTGAATATTAGTCTAGAGTGGGTCAAGTTGAATTGCATTAATTGGTCCAAATACTCTTAGACTTTTTAATCATTGAATCCCTAAATTGATCAAATTAACTCAAATTCATGTGAATCTTCCAATATTGATTTTGAATTTGGACTTCATATAAGAAATTAGGCTCATTAGTGCTTCAATTGCGCAAATCATGAAGAATCGATCCAAATCACTTATTAGGGCCTAAATTGGGGGGTTTTGTATTTGGCTTGGAATTACAAAATTGGTTCCAAAATTGAATATAAGATGACCTCTAGATCAAATACCGTGAAGAAAACTAACCTAAAAAATGACTAGAAATGAAGTAATTTCATTTTTGGCCGATTTGAATCAAATTCCGCAATTTGGGAAAAAGTTGATTCTAAATCGATTTTTGTAAAATTTCAAATGCCAAAGGTAAATTGAATGTAAAATAAGATGATTTTTGGATTTTTTATATTTTTCAAATTTTTTTTGTCAAAGGTTTGACCAAAAGTCAAGCCCTAGTTGACTTTTCACTAGGAGCTTGATTTTATGATCAAATCTTTGAATTTTTCTGAAATTTTCACTTCTAAAGTGAAATTGGACTTAAAAGGAATCTTTTTTATCGAAAAGCCCTTAATTTGATCCTAGGTTGACTTTTGGTCAAAGGTTGACCAAAAGTCAACGCGAAAGTCAACTGTTTGACTTTTCGGGTTTTTGCATGAAATGAATAGAAAATTGTCTGCAGAAGCTAGGCTAATAGACAGAATTAAAAAACGACACTTTTTGTTCAAGAAATGAGCTCCGTCGCGATCAAAAAACCATAATCTCGAATTTTTTATTTTTTATTTTTAATGACGCGTCGGCTAAAAATTAAGTGTCAACATGGCCTAAATTAAATTAATTGAAGGCCAAGTAATTCCAGTTAAGGAAGATTTAGTAAACAAAAAATATTGTAAGTGCAACATTCATGGAACCAAACATAGTTAATTGTATTGTTTAAAAAAAAACAATTCAAGAGACAATTCCGTAAGGGGCACATGATTACTCCTAATTATCTAATTTAAAAAATTGAATAGCCAATGAATCATTCAATTTTTTTTTAAAAAGATGCATATGTTTACACCCAATAATGATCAATTTTTAGTTATTATCAACGCGTGATAACCTTAGTCAATAAGAGTAGAGTTTGGTCATTTATAAATAAAAATATCAGTAACTTGAAGTGATTTGACAACTCACTAGTGAAGTCATTGACGAGACACAACGTGAAGATATTAACGAGAACCTTGAATTTGATTGATGAAGTGATCGATATCTACCTCGAGCAATCAACACAAGGATAACAGCTAGCTGGTTATTTCTATTGCCGCTATTTTAGGATTATTGTAGATGAGTATTGCTAGATAATAGGAAAAGGCAAAGTAACTTCTTATGAATAATGCAATTTTCTTGTAACCACTAGCAAGCTATTTACTTGTTTGTGACTTACATACGTAACCTCCACTTGTAACCATCGATTATAAACTTTAAATAGTCACATTGTACTCTAGGTAAGCCCCCTTCCCCCACCCCTAGACAAACAACAACAACCCGGTATCTTTCAATTATCTTCAATACATGTATCCTAGTTGTAGTTTTCAGATTTCTCATCGTCGATTAAATTTTGGCATGTATCTTGGTTGTAGCTTTCAAGTCTTCATTGTCAATTAAATTCTGGTGTAATATATTAATGTCATTGAACTTTGTGGTCCAGCAAAACTTTTTATGTCATCTCACTTCATTACATATTAAATTCCGTTGAATCATTTCCATTCTTTGTACTCCATTGACAGGACTCCTCTCCGAAATTGCCACAAAACCCGTGTCCTCCTAATAAAACTAAAAAACGAATTTCAGTGAAAGATATTTCATTGTCGATCAAATTCCGGGGAACTCCATTTAGAAGCATAAGAGCTTTCAAAGTACTATTTATATACAATACATGCATACATACATATGTATATAAACACACAGAGTACATAATTGGCTTTGGTATTTTTCCATTTTCTTTATTGTGCGAGCATGAGTAATTAATTTTGGTTTCCACTCGCTTGCTTGCTTACATTTTCTCCACTCGCTTGCTTGCTTACATTTTCTTTGTTTCAGTTCATTAATCATTGAACGGATTTCTAGAAAGCAGGGACCAACCCAGATTAGATACTACGATTAGTTCATATTATATTGATATAAAGTCAACGCCTAAGTCACAAGCCAAGTCTTAGTATTGACTTTTTTACTAAATAATTATGATGGGTGTGCCCGAGGATCTATTGATATAGTTTTGTACTAAAAAAGCATCAAAACAGAATATCATTAAAAGTACACGAGGGACCCAAAAAAATTGATAATTCTAATATCACCCAATTGAATTAAATGCACGGACTATTCTTCGATTAATGTTTTAGGGTTAATATCATGAAAAACTCCAAACCGATACACCTGTGATAAATTTACCTAAAACTAGTTTTTTGACCACCAAAAAGTCCAAATTGGAACACTTATGATAAATTTACCCTAAACTAATTTTTTTATCACCAAAAACCCTAAACCAGTACATTTGTGACAAATTTAGCCTCCGTTAAATTGAATTAATATCATGAAAAGAACAAATTGATACACCTATGACAAACGGAGGGTAAAATCATAAACTGAAACACCCGTCAACTGCCACGTATTATCCAACTTGGAAATTTGATGGTAAAATTTAACGGAAACTAACGGAGGGTAAAATTGTGACAGGTGTACCAATTTGAGGTTATTTTGTGGTTAAAAAATTATTTTTTGGCAAATTTGTCACAGGTATATGCTGATTTAGGGTTTTCGTGGTATTAACCCAATGTTTTGTTACTATGGAAAGTCGGTAGCAACATGAAATCAAATGAACTCATTTGAAAATAATCTGTATCACGGGTAAAGAGATACGATTATCTTATGAATTTTGTTATATCTATTAGCGGGAATGAGGTTTTATTTTAGGTATCTGCTTCTCTTATTTTCCCCTAACTATCCTTGATATCTTATTCAAGTTAAGATATATTTTATTTTGGACAAACATTTAAATTTGAAAAGAAAAATCAAATTATAATCATTGATGTCATTATTTCTATCTCTCCTTTTATTTTCTCATTCTCATTTCATTTTAATGTGGTTTTTTGAACACTGTCTAAAACATATCTTAAATTCAGGAATCAACTAATAAACGTCAATCTTTTGGTTGAGGCTGCAAAGACGTGCAATTTTACGCATGCAAGAATTCTAGTAGTTAATAATAGTGCAACAAATATTTGTCAACTTGACGAAATTTGCAAATGTACTTTGAGTTAGTTTTAAATTTTAGCTAAGTACTGAAAAAGACTTAAAACATTCAATCATCTTTCTGGTAATAAGATTTATTTTTCCCAACTTTTCAATTATAGGGTACAAGAATTGTAAGAAAGTCTAATCCAAAAAATTATATTTATAGGTGGAGGAAGACCACGCGTATATAAAAGCATATAAACCCCATTATCAAGCGATGTTAGATATTTTCAAAACCCTTCTCTCACGTGCAAGCAGAATTAGGAGTGGCACATAGAATTTGATTGACAAAGGAGTGAATGCACGAGAAGAGCAAAATCGGACTCTAATATTATGTTAGAAGGTCCTATCCTTTACAAAAATGTAAGTTTGTAAGTAGAGAGACACTACGTGTATACTAAGAGCTTATGAATCTCATTCTCAAGAGATGTGGGATATTTTCCACAAGAGCATTTGACATTGCCCAGGAAGCTAGTAATCCAGTAAAACTCGATGATAAACCATTTACCAAAGTCCATAACTTGTATAATTTGATATTTTTTTAGTTAGTATGTAACTATTATCTTTCCTAAGAATAGAGGATCCTATGCTGCTCCATAAGTAGCTAAATACCTTTCGGGCAAATTAAGGACGAAAATTCAACAAGGAATGGTCCTTGCAAGCTGCAATTGATGTTCATGGGCATATTAGGCCACATTGCCCCTCTTGATCTGGTCTTCTGGCTATTTAAAACGGAGTTAAATTGAGGAAATATAGAGAAGGAAGAGAACAAAGAAGATGAATAAAAAATCCCAAGAAAATCAAAGGAGTTGCTGTAGAGATTCTAATAAAAGTCAGCCAACCGAACAATCTGGTTGGCCAGATAAATGTCGGCGATATTTTTAAAGTGAACTAGTCAGTCCAAAATATTAGGATGAAATCAAAAATCATGGATTGAAAATAAAAAAATCATGACTATCTCGATTGAAATTCGTTATACGGTCAAGATCTATTGTATTTCAATCCACCAGTGAAAAATTGTGAAAGCGTCATGGCCTTTCGAGATTGCAGCTTCACCCAAAAAATTAGATTAGAGCTGACAAAATCAAAAGGAGATCCTCCTTATTTAAATCTAAAATCTTTTTTTTAATCCGCTTTATATATAACGTTTTTAATTGAACTGCTTTATATCTACTTAGAAAGTAAAAGTACAATGTTGGATTTGAGTTGACATTTCGAGGCATGCGGCAGTTCTAAGTTGAGTGCCTAAAAATCTGATTTGAGGTCTAGTAAATTCTAATCCGAATTTATTAAAGAAATATCACAAAAATGATTTTAGTTTTGCTAAAGAAGCTCCCCTTTATGACACCCTACCATTAATTTCAAACTGTTCCTCTTGTGAATCCCCTTCAAGTTCAGGTACAAAAGAGAGCCTCAAAAAGCTCAATCTTCAATTTTAAATCCCGCCGTAATTTAATGCACAAAAATAATCACTCGAGATCATAGAGAATTAAGATTCTTTAGAACTTAATTTGAGAGGTTATCGCTTTAATTTTTAAAAGAGCAATCGATCTTATGATGCATCCACTTTCTCAAGAGCTATCGACATTCATTTCTAATTAATTTGTGTATCGTCATTCTAATTAAATCTATCTATATGATTTAATGAAAATCGAAAAAGTTAATTTATTCAGGATCATAAATATTAAAAATTAAAAACATTTTCCTATAAAGAGTACTTCCCAACATTTACTTTCACCTATAATCATCACGAAATGCATGTTAAAGTCGCTCTTCATATTATTCAAGGCCAACAGAAAACTCTGCCTTTATTATTTCCCCTTGTCTTTTTATCATACCCTCAATAAATAAAAGGTCACCGTTCGTCGGATCTGAGTCCTTAGCGCCTTCCCAGAAGAACCCAAAAAAATAGCTTACGTTTATCTTTTCTTTTCTTTTTGTTTTGCTTTTATTTTTTCAAATCCATAAAATAAATCCGAACTGAAAAATATGGATATAAAAGAAAATATAGAGAACAGAACTCCAACAAAGCCCACTTTCCCAGAGTCTTCCAAACACAAACACAGGCTCGATGGGTCGTCGGTCTCGCTTCGTCGCAATGCTCCTCGTCTCCTCCATCCTCCTCCTCTCCTCCTCTTCTCACGGTATGATGTGAATCCTCTTTCACAAGTTCACAATTCATTCAGGAATTTACTCTTTTTCGTCAAAGATGCATGAAATCAACTCGATCTTGTGCGCTTCCCTCTTCTGGGATTTTGCAGGATTAGGCAGGAAAGTGATGGAGACTGTGAAGCAGGTAGGTTCTTCCCCCGGTCGAGCTCGAGGTTGGTGTCCTTCCCGATAATTCCCCGTTTGTCTTCTCCTCCCCAGAATTGTTCTGAATTTTCCCGGCCTCTTGATTATGCAGGAAAGCGGAGGGCAGTGGAGGAAGATGGCGGAGGTGATGGATTACGCTGATCCCGAGCCGAACACCAACCCTCGGACTGGATACCTCTTGAGCCCTCCTCCTCCTCCTCCTCCTCCTCCTCCTGGACATGGCTAATTCTCAGTTCCCGTTGCCCCCATTTAAAGTGTCGTTAGTTCTCAGTTTGTTTCAGCCTTCTAAACTGTTTGTGGATTCACAGAGTTTGTCTGCAAAGAACGGGTTATGTTTCGTTGTGTCGTTCGCTGTTCTTTTCCCTTGCAAGAGTGTGTAATGCACGCGTGATTATGTAGGAGCCGAGGCGTCGTTTGCTGTTTTAGAGGAGACTGACTGGTTCCACTTCCATCCTTTTCCCTTTCGTTTTAGCTGTTGAGAACTGTCCTCTTCCACGTATTGCAAATGCGAAAAGCAAGTCGTTCTGTGAAGCAAAAATCTCAAAAAAAAAAAAAAAGGGGGTAATCAATATGTCCTTTTCTCGTGGAAATTTGATCGGATAATCGAGTGTGTTTTTGAATTAGTATCTGCAAGTAGATGAAACCTAGGCAGTTTCAAAGCCGATACCTAAGTACCAGCTTGCTGCCAAATTTTCGGTCCAACTGTTGCCTAAAATCACACCGGATTTGCATTGTCATGTTGCTGACGGTTTCATCGCGTTTCGATGACCCAGAATGGGGTACAGCTTTTTACTATTATACTTCTTGAAACTTGGGATTGAGCAATTTATTTTGCTCTCATACGGAGAAAAGAAAATTTTCGGGTCTTTCGATATTCACTCGATATCTGGTCGCAAGGTTTTATTTGGTATTACTTATCTTGCAAAGTATTAACTAGAAAAGGAGATGCGCCAGCGCATATGACGCCAAAGACAATGTTGTTTGTGACAATGATGATTGTTCAGATTCACCACTACATCATTATTACACGATGAAGGGGCCCTTCATGTTCCCTTCGGAGACCATAGAGTAGTCGACAATTTTTCACCATATTAATTGGTGACAGTGCGTTGCATGAGTTATTTGTTAATCATCAAATACACGTCGCGCGCACCCTTCAATATACTAGCTAGTCAACTACCATGTGTTGGACCTACACTCTGCTTAATAGAGTATTCTATGTTACACAGAATATTGCAATCCACGTTGGTGGATTCGACTTCTACATCCCGCAAGTATGTTTTATTTAGCGGCAAGTTTCAGGCCTAAGTCAACGCCTGGCTTGTCCACTTCTGATTTGAACAAGAATCGTGAAAGTTTTATGTCGATAGGCTGGAAAACTTCTCTCCCAAAGGATTGTTAAGGGCAAAGAAAGAAGAATCACATTTTTTCCTCTAACAATATGCATAATCGGCGGATTTTCTTTAGAGATGTTACCCTAGGTAACTTTGCTTCGCACGCATCAAACACATCCAAAAAAACCCCCTATGTGTATGTGCACACACTCGCGAGACCATAAATGAAGCCTGATTTGGGGTCACATGAGGTTGGAGGGCATAGAGTGGCCTCAAAACCCTTGCCACTAAAGTATGAGCTCAAGTCGGCCCTAGTATGTGGTTGTAGTGACTTTGTTGTGAGGGACAAAGAGAGGGCTTGGATGTGATGGTGCGGATTGCCTCGATGGTGGCCACGGGCGTCTAGAGTTACATGGTTACATTTGAATACCAATTCGAGAAATGTGTGACTTAGAACATCAAAATGTCTCTTTCCGTAATCATTGTATTAGTTGCCGAAAAGAAAACGAAAGCAAACTGCTTATCAGATGAAGATCTTATAATCGCAAAGCGCTTTCTCTAATGTCTCAAAAATTTCGACCTTTGATGGATGTATAGGAGGTATGTAAATAGTTGAGACTGGTTGGTACACCAACGGGAGTATTTGGTGAGATAGAGGATCAACATCCCTGTTGTTCATATATTCCCATTAAGCACACCAGCATGGTGCCATTGCAATGCGGCATAACATAGCAAGCTGAACTTTCCCCCCTATGTAGGTGACTTGATCGAATATACTATGGCAAATAGAGAACTCCAAATAGAGACAAATCATAAGAGTAGGAACCATAACAAGTTTTGGGCTTTTAAACTGAGTTGGGCCGCCCATGATGGGCCGACCCAACCCAGCTTTGAATGATTCAAATGTTCCCACATGAGGGAAAAGGCGTGCTCTAGTAAAGATGTGTCGTGACCAAAAAGGAAAGTAATAGAACATTAGTGCTCGTGGGGTTGGTGCCGTGAGAAGTAAAGAGAGAGATCAAGGTTCTTCGGAAATTGCAAGTGTTCTGTGAGATCAAAGGGACATATTTGGTTGCGAACGTACGGGTTTTAGTGCGAGTACATGATTACTTTTCCGGCCAGTACAAATATACTGGTATTACGTGGAGCAACCTCGGTTCTTAAGACTTAAGGTACAATTTCATGAAATCCGTTATAGGATTAAGGCCGCCAAGGTAGTTGGCCTAGTGGTAAAGAAGTACGTGTCTTCCACGAGTTTCACGTTGGGAGTGAACCTCTTAAGGGCTCGTGATGTGCTGCCTTATTGGGAAGTATCTCATGTATATATTTAGGTGGTAGCATCTTGGTAGGGTTGCAGTGATGAGCTCGTCCAACTTGAACCTTTGGATTGTGTGGGTGCAAAGTAAGTCTGGCTCAGCCCAAATAATATTCCATAACTGGTGTAAAAACCTTATAATAACACTTAGAGGAGATTGCTAGTACCGGGTAACTCGGTGATATGAAAATAAGCACAGCACTAACGGTTGGTGGCTTAGGACATGAAATCAAAATCATGTAGCTCACTCTATTAGATTCAGTAACGAAATCTCATATGCCCTGGCTTAAGTTTATGTGTTATTGTAACATAATTTTATCCTCTCTCAGACATTGGCGTGCAGTTCAATCCGCCTTATCTTTCTCGGTCGTTGGACGTGATCTCCATCTCAAAAGTTGCTTTTCTCGTGCCTTCATACGTCAATGAATCAATTAAAAGTTAGATGGCCGATAGATCATCAATGTTGGATGCACCGACTCCCCCTAAAGATGTCATGCCCCATCATGAGACAACCATCTAGAACCGCACAAAGAATGAACGGATGGGAGCTATATCCTATGCATTGTCTGATAAAACGGGAAACTTGGGACCGAAATTTTTAGAGTACTAAACTCTTAAGTGTTTGAAAACTATAACTATAGAACTCTGAGGTCGAAATATATCTGTTATCACCATGAATTTGAATGGTCGATGTTTTTTGTTCTTGGTAGCATTGAATATACTGGAATTATCAAATGGTTGTCAATATATAGTTATCAACTGGCATAGGAAGAAGGAAATTTAAAAAGAAAGAATAATTATAAAAAGTTTAAAAAAATTTTAAAAATTGTATATGTTAGCACTAGTCATGGCATGTAGGACGGTTGACGTCCATGTTAGCAATTTTCAATCAATTTTGACTAGAATGTGTTTAAAGCGCGTAGCAAAAGCTCGATATCTTCACCCAAGTAGATCGCCAGAAGAGAGACCAAGTCCGAGTCTGTCATTGTATCCAGTTGGATCCACCTCCACTCAAAAGTTTAAGCCAATGGGTTATGGACTAACTTAGATATATTAACTATTTCACACCACACCAATTTTTCAATGTTAGACATTTCTAATACAACTTACAAGTGCATTTTAACAATCTCTCATTTACGCATAACCTCTGTGTTAGGTTTGCTCCCCCGTAATTTAGGTATTATTCTACATCAACTAATTTCAACTTGAATCTCCAAATTATTGCAATGCACCCACAATCATGCACAAGAACCGTCATCATCTACTAACTTGGGATTTCATCACTAGACCAATTGTTTGTGGTCTCTTCTTGCTAGATTGGTGTTATCATGGTCTCTTCTCGCTGTACCAACCGTTATGGTAATTTCCACTCGAAACAAGCGTCAATCATGAGATTTCTTTCTTGAGATATGAACAGATTGGGTTGGAGCACCAATCAATTATCAACTTCGATATCATTTGTTGGGAGCACATAGCAGAAGCTCTATACTTTCACCTAGGGCAATCGCCAAAAGGAAGCTTAAGTCCAAGCTCATCAACATTTTCAATTAAACTCACCTTCACTCAAAAGTTCAAGTCAATAAGTTATGGGCCAATTTAGATATATTAACTACTCCACACTATACTACACTAATTCTTCGATGTGAGACTTTTTAACACAACTCATACCCGCATCCTAACAGAATGACTAAATTAACAAATTGTCAAAATGTTTATGACTCAATTGGCATAATTGAAAATATAGATTTAGGACTTTTTGGTGATTTTCACTCGGAACCATAGAATTGTTTGTCCAATGGAAGGAAAAAGATGATAGTTTGGTGTACATACTATGAAGAATAAGCAATTCAAGCATATAGAAAATGGTTCAACTAAGCTACTAAACAACTTTGAGCAGATTAATATCATGGCTTCATAGTTTGTTGTCATTTATCAGCGACGTGACATGGATCCACGAGATTCTTGAGCTTGCATTGGCAAAGGCCATGGTGTACATACTATGAAGAAGATTTCGTCCTTTCGCAATCCTTTTCCTCCTAAAATATCCTCCATTTGTTGTTTTATAAATATTTTATCAACAAACAAATCTATTGAAATTTGAATCTTTCTTATCCTACTCACAACCTTGTCAAAAAATAGTTTAAGCTTAAAATCTTTTAATTTTCCACATACATACGTGTAAATTATGTTGGATGTATGCCCTAAAGTAACTATGTAATGGTTACATGTTAGGGATTTAAATTGTACTATCAATTTCATTATTTATTTATCGACAAAAATGTATTCATTCATTTGTCCAATTATGTATATATATATATATATATGAATGATTCCATAAAATTAGTTGTGACTAAAACTATTATGGAGACGTTAAGAATATGTATGAGTTCATCATTAGACTGAATTTTTAAACCGTTCTCGTTCAATGGATCATTAAGTGGATATTATCCTATCGAGACTGGTGTGTTTTTAACTTCACCATTAAGTATTAGATATTTAAGGGAATGACAAGTAATGAGTTATTGGGTATTGTTATGCCTAAGTTAGAACACATATGCTTATATCAGACATGTTCACTGAATGTGACACGTATAGAACGATTAGCAACATAAAAGCCTAATCATTCATGCTCTGGTCTTACGTAAATATGACTATGGTTCACATGTGCGCATATTGCCAGTTCGTTGATCCTTCTTTGTACTTGATGGTCATAGTTCGTTCACATTGTGTGCAAAATGGATTTTGTCTCCTTGTTACATGCAAGGTACAATAGTTATGTCCTATGCGATCTAATCATGACACTGCATTGAAATTAACGACCGGGATTGTAACCAAGAATGAACTATTTATGTCTCGTAAAAATGCATGTCAATTAAGTTTGTATATATGATCGAGGCTTGACAAATATTCTATGGTTTTTATTCGATTGAGACATAGTAAGATAAATGGATTGAATTACACAATAGTAAAAACTGACAGATTCATTATGTCCTTAAAGTATTCACACTGTTTGTGCAGCTATGATATATTGTTAGATTTCAATCATGGCTTGCAAGAGTTAAAAGTTGATCGAGATAATCAATTCTCTTGAGAGCACTATTGTGTTAGTACAAGTCTTACTATCAACTTAATGATGAATCTACCATAACCAATTCAGGATTACATTAAACGGGAGAGAAAATATTGCAAATATTCAAATTGAGTCGAGCTAAAATTAAATTAAATAGGATTTTATTTTATTTTTTGGTCATAAGCATGCATGCATATGATGCACACGAAATATGCCCATGCTACTTACGCACTCTTATTTTTAATCATTTGAAAAAATAAAAAAATGATTAAAAAAAGGGGATTATGCAACATGTGTGAGTGAAAAGTAAAAGGTTTATCTCTTCTGGTGCTGCCGTGATTGAAAATATCGAAAGTGCGGAGAATTATCTCTACGAGATTATTAGCACAATTATAGTGGTGATTACCCGTAAGTTCTTTATTCTATTCGACATGCGATTGGTGGTGTATTTAAACTAAAAGTTCGACGTTTATGAGGGCTCAAACTGAAGAAGATCCGAGGCACGCTACGAGAAATAATCTGTATAATCACTTTGTTCTTTTGATTTTTTATTAAAACACATAAACAACACCTTTGGAGATATATATATATATATATATATATATGATTTTATTTTTTTTTATGCTGCCACTGCTTTTATATTTTGTTTTTAACTCTGCATGGACGTGTGAACACCAACATTTTCGTGTCAAACCAATAGTATCTTTTGATTAATTAGTAATTCAGATATTTTGTAATAATATAATGTTGCAAGATCTTTTCAACGTAAGTCGCCATCGCAGATGCTTTTTTGGTAGTAGATTGAATGCAAAAAAGGGTTAGGGGGCATTTGGCAACTTGTTAAATAATAAAATTTTTGTTCTTTTGTTTCTAAAATCAGTTTTAGAATAGAAATCCGTTTGTTAAAATTTTTGTGCCCGAGCATAAATTTGCAAATAATTGTTCCCAGAATCAATTTTGGAATAGAATCAAGAAGCAAAAAAAAAAAGTTTCTTAATTCTGGAACAATTTTTTCATTTCTAATTCTTCTTGGTTTTTTTCTTTTCTTTTTTATTTGTTCTTCATCTTCTTCCTTGTCCATCGCTGGTGACCGCCCACCGGCAATCGTCCACTAACGACTGGTGATGACGAGGTCGGCTTTGCCCACATCTGGCGAGGCCGACCTCCGCAATGGCCAGGTCAGCCTCGCCTTGGCCAGGCGAGGCACAACTTTACCGTGATCTGGTGAGGTCGAGCCTCGTCCGGCCTGGTGAGGCCGACCCCCCGCCGTCGATTAGCGAGGGCCGCGGACGCCCTCGCCGCCCCGCCTATTGCTAGTCGCTAGCGCCGGTGACTAGCCATGGCCAAGGAAAAAAAAGGAAAGAAATATTAAAAAATTCAAAATATTATTAATAAGATTTTTTTGTGTAGTTAACTAACACATTTTTATTTTTTTTCTATTCTAAGAATATAAATTTTGAGCAGTTACCAAATATTTTTAAATATATCAAATATTTTCGGAAATATTTAAAAATTATTTTTAGTAAAATTTATTTTTGAGCACAAAATAATCATCATACGTGGTTTTAAAATACTTTCGCTTTGACTCTGGATCACAATGGAACAATTCGTCATGTTGCTTTCCCTCGTACTTTTCGTTCTCTGAAACCACGCACGAGACTCTCGAAATTCAAATTCAATCGTTTTCATTTTCTGTACTTTTCAATCACTGTCTGTCTGTGTGTCTCTCTCTCGAAGCAACACGTATGTAAAAGCCTGCAAAGCCGCGAGGGAAGCTGGCTAACCTCCCTTCCGACGTTCCGATTTCCATGTCACTCCCTCGTCACGCAAACTTTCCCTCCCAATTCCCCTCTTCTGTAGCCTTCCCTCGCGACCTTTTCAAAACCCACCCGCCAACGCACTTTTCACGCATCACGCACGTCCTCTAAATGGGGACCCTCTTCGCCTTCCCATCGCCTTCTGGCCCTTCCATATCTGATCACCTGAGCCGCCCCCGCAGACCCATTTGAGTTCCGAGCCATTCGGGTCGCTCTGCCTGCCTTCCATGGCGAAGCCCGGCGGCGAGGCGAGACGTCAAGCCAGCGGGAAGGAGGTGCGGAAGAAGAAAGCGACGGGAAACGGCGGGGGGAGCCGCGAGGAAGTGGAAAGTCGCGACCTTGGAGGTGAAACTGGTGGTCCCGCGAGAGGGGGCTTCGGAGATGGTCGCCCGCGGAGGCACGGAGGCGGCGACGGTTCCGGGGAAAGAAGGGTTCGCTTCGCCGGTGAGGAAGAGGTAGAGGGGGGCGAAGGTGGCGGTTCGAGGGACGAAGCCGTTGAGGAAGGGTTTGCTCCTTGCGAGGAAGGCGAAGTGACCGCGGGAACTGTTAATCGGGTCGATGGCCAAAGTCCGATCAAGTTGAGAGCGAGGGATCGTGGCGGGAAGAGGGAGGTAATAATGTATGACGACAGCGAAGACGATGGAGGTTTTGCCAAGAAGAGGGTGCGGAGACAGAAGGGCATATCGAAGGGGGGAGTTGTGGAAGTTCACAAAACAGGATCGGCTAAGAAACGAGCTGTCAGCAATCTCGATGTTGCAGGGAAAGGTACAAATGCAGGCAAAGATGAAGAAACCGTGAGGGAAAGAGGTTTAGGAATTGGCAAAAGATTATCGCAAAAGAAAAGGAAAAGCCAGCTGAGGGAAACAGAGAGCAATGTGGGGATAAACAGAGAGGCCACACGCGTGAGACCAAATAAACATGACCCTAAGGTAAACGCAAGTGTCTCTCCATGTTTTTCATTTGGGTGTGTGCGTGGTGGTACGACTGATGACGTTTTGTTCTTGGTGTTGATTCAACAGTGGTTAGAAGAGGAGTGTCGAATGTGCCATCAATGCCAGAGGAGCGATAAAGATCGTATTGTTCGGTGTAAAAGTTGTAAGAGGAAGCGATTTTGTGCACCCTGCATTAAGAATTGGTATAACATTGGTCCTGCACCTTTGTCGCTCTTCCTTTGCCTGCTCATATAAGATGCGCCTCATCTTGCTGCTATGATGACTGTGAATGGGTTGGTTGAAATAAATAGCGAACGATTAATTTTGATGAGCTCGAATGCAATGGGACCTTCTTTTTCTCTGGTTTTTGGTGCTTGTTATGTTTCTTGTGCGCAGGGCACCAGGAGACTAGACAATGTTTTTTGACATCGGGAATTCTTTATATGGAGTATGAGTAGGATTTTCGGTTTTCTCTATTAATGCTCCAGTGAGCTCATACTACTACTCATGGAGCAATTAAATGCAGAGATAGGGTTCTTCTTTGCCTCAAAATTATACTAGACACAAATGAGGTATAATGTGACTGATAGATTATATATTGCTCAGTTACCATGATCATGAAGTAGCTGGATTCAAGGTGTGTAAACATTTATTAAATCAGTAGAAACCTGGAAAATGTGTCTTCGCTTGAGCAGCTTGTGCTTTTAACATGGTCTGCTGCTTCTGGAAGTTTATTGATTGAAGTCCTTACACCTAAATAGAAAGGTGAAATTTGTAGTGGGGAATTCCCTTAAGTAAAAACTGTGCTTAATGCCCATGCATTTTCCTGATTTTTTATTGGGAAATTGGGCAATTTACTCTTCTTTGGCTTGGTGCGTAGGTATCCTATGACAACAGAGGAAGATATTGCTAAAGCTTGCCCATTTTGTCGTGGGAACTGCAATTGCAAAGCATGCTTACGTCTAGATGCACCAGTTAAGGCATCTGTTTTCACTCACATCTTCTCTCTTGATATGCCAACCTGTTTTCATTGATGTTCACATGCATAGGCAAAGCTGCCAATTCCACGTGTGTTCATGTCTATCTAATTCATTGTGTTTGTTGTAGAATCTGAGGAAGATGGAGTTAGTAACTAATGAAGAAGCTACTAAGCATTTCCGATATTTGCTGCAAGCACTGTACCCATTCATGAAACAATTTCTTGTGCACCAAATGATGGAGGCGGAGTTCGAGGCAAAGAGAAAAGGTATTTCCCGCTTGTGCCTTGAATAAAAAAAAGGAACTTACACTTTGATTTGATACATGATGATAATGACAAGAAATGCCCTTCACTTATTCCTTGGCACTTTGATTTGAACTTGTAATGTCCACTTTCTTCTCTTGATATCCTTTTCTGGGGTCAAAGGTTAGTCACCTGCTGATTTCATGGGGGCAGCCTGGCAGGGACTTGCCATTCAATGATATCTTATGTTAGTTCAGAAGAGTATTTTGGGAGAGCATGGTGGTCAAAATTTTAACTTATATAGCATCAGAATATATCTTTATGACCTTGCAATTTGGGAGGGGAAAAGGATATGTCCCACTGGATTTCCATCTGTTCCTTCTCTTTTAGTCTTCACTCTTGGGGTTGATTGTAAGTGGTTAATCTAGGTTATTTTGTATTCTTATAACAATAAGGTGATGCCTTTCTTAACTTGCTTATGTCTATTTGATTTGGCAGGGCTACCAATTCAAGAGCTCAACATTGCAAAGGCAGGATGTCATGCTGGTGAACGAGTGTACTGGTAAGAGTTCTGCTTTGAGAGCCTACTGCTCATCACTTCCCATCACATAAATCATTTCTACCAGTTAGTTTAATTACAACAGGAATTTTTCAGCGACAACTGCAGAACATCTATCATCGACCTCTACAGATCCTGTCCCAAGTGTTCTTATGATCTCTGCCCAGTGTGTTGCCAGGAGATTCGTGAAGGACGTCTTCGGGGTAGTCAGGAGGAATTAGTAATTGAGTACATTGACAGAGGGCAAAAATATTTGCATGGTCTGAAGGTGGACAGTGTTGATGTTGCAGTTGAACTTAATCAATCAGAAGTAAAAGTAGAAACTAGGTGGAAATTGGCAGAAGATGGAAGTATTCCTTGCCCGCCAAATAACATTGGAGGCTGTGGCAATGGCCTTCTGGAGTTGAAGTGTATACTAGAAGAGAATTTTGTTCTAAGATTGGTGGAAAAGGCAGAAGTGATTGCTAGAGAGCTCATGCCTACAAGTTCAGGTCATGGTCCTCCACAATGTTCTTGCCTTAAGCCAGAAGGCAATGTGGAGAAAAGTGGTAACCATTTAATGAAAGCTGCAAGTCGAAGTGATTCTAATGACAACCATTTGTTCTGTCCAAAGGCTAAAGAAATCCAATCTGGGGATCTAATACATTTCCAGAGCCACTGGATCAGAGGAGAGCCTGTAATCGTCAGCAATGTGCTTGAAACTGGAACTGGTTTGAGCTGGGAACCTATGGTTATGTGGCGTGCTGTCCGCCAGATATCACATAAAAAACATGGCCAACATAAGGATGTGAAGGCGATGGATTGCTTGGATTGGTGCGAGGTTAGTTAAATCTCTAATTGCTGGGGATTGGTCTCAATACTTATTTTATGAATTCCCTGCAAACTTTTGGACCTACTTCTGCATCTTAAGTTTGGCAGAATGTTCTACTCTTTTTCCCGCCTTTTCATATATTAGCTGCTTGGTTTGTTGGAAGAGACTATAACAAGACAACACTGGTTGCAGATTGCACGTCTTGGAGAACTCTCAAAGATGAGAATCCTGTTTCCAATGGAATATTATGTTCCCATAGTGTTCCTGCTATATAAATAATCATGTGGGTTGCAATTATCTTTTAACTGAAAGCTAACTTGAACATCTTCCTTTGAGAGCATAGTAAATAATTTAAATCTACCATGGTTTGTTGCCCAATTTATGCTAAAACTGTTTGCTCTGGTCTTATCTCAAAATGCATTCGGCAATCAGTTTATCAATTACTACTGATGAAAGTAATAACTGTCAAAATTCGACATACATTATTTGCTTCTCTTTCATTATTGAGAATTAATTACATGAATTCTTGAAGGGTTTATGAGGCTTTTTGTCATATATAGGAGAATTTTTACCTTCAAAAAGACTTAATTCCTTCTCTAAATAAACAAGAGAAGTGAGTTGAGTACAATCTGTGCTTCATTGTGTGTAGGTTGTTCTTGCTCTTTCTACTAATGAGCCCCCATTCTTTCATGACTTGATGCTAAGAAGTCCATTAATAATTGGTGGCGATAGGAACATTCCTATTTGTCATGGGAGAGAAAAGCTCTCTTTGCTATTTCCTGTAGCACATCGAATTGAATATCTTTACAGACCTTTTCTTGTCATTCCTTGCAGCTATTTATCCTTACCTGTTGAAAACAAGATGGTTTTGTCATCTTCTCTTTACTATCCTAACTCTTCTTCCATCTCTTTCCTTTGATCCAGATAAACCTTTTGATCTTTGCTTCAGTTTTGATGCTGCTCTTATTTGATGCTTACAATTTTTATTCTTTCTTGAAATGCAGGGAGATATTAATATTCACCAGTTTTTTGCTGGATATACCGACGGCAGATTTGATAAGGAATATTGGCCCCAATTGCTTAAGTTGAAGGATTGGCCTCCTTCTCATTTGTTTGACGAACGTTTGCCACGTCATGGTGCTGAGTTTGTTTGCTGCTTGCCTTTTAAAGAGTACACGCATCCTTCCAGTGGTTTCTTAAACCTTGCAGTGAAATTGCCCCAGAATTCACTTAAACCAGATTTGGGTCCGAAAACTTATATCGCTTATGGATTTGCTGAAGAGCTAGCGCGTGGAGATTCAGTCACCAAGCTTCACTGTGACATGTCTGATGCGGTATCTTCTCAACTCTGTGAACCTCAAATTGTTGCACCTTTGCTCTTGCATTTGTTCATCTTACTGGACAGACTGCACATGAACTGAAATTTGTTGGTATGTCAGTAAGGGTGGTGTGAGCATAAATGGAAAATGAGTTACATGAGGTAATCTTTTCTAAGAGATACACAAATTATGTAGGTCTGGAGACAATGGTTAATCATCTCTTTCCCCCCTAGAAACATATACATCCTCCTATTCATTTGTCCAGAATTGCCCATTTGAAGTATGAGTTCACTTAAAGCAAAATTTACTTTTCAAATGAGACACACAGTAGGCAAAGTTTATTCTAGAATTTGAGATTCGTACACTGGCTTGAGGTTTCTTAAAGCATTTATGTTGAAAATTGTCCTATTTGTTTTCCAGATCTAGTGCCTTTATGATGTTTGTCAGGCGTTCTTGTTCTGAAGAACATGTGTGATTGATTATATTTACTTTTCTCTTCTATTTATCACATTTTGTTCTTCTCTTAATGCAATTGAAAGCGATTGTGTCTATATTTACCAATGTCAGAAGACGGGAGATCAGTAGGGTCAGAGTTAGTAGATATTGTGTAGAATTTGTGGATATTAATCAGACTGGCTGGGCTTTAGTTGATGTTTGTTATACCTTGATAGTCTTACTTGATTATGCTCGATGTTACTATTATGTGGCAGTGCAATGCAAGCCACTGCAAAAATGTTGTAGCTCAGATTAGTTCAGATTTGATGTCATGTCCTTATTTTCCTATCTCCTGTAGAACTTTAACTACTTAGCTATTAATCTTTTTACTGTTGTTGACCTAACACTCAGGAGATCTTTAAATTTATAATTTGGTTGTTTCGTGTTTCATAATAAGCAATTTGCTCACAAAGCATGGGGATATGATTTTCAGTTATCAATTGCCAGTGCCTATATACATTAATTTTTTTAAACAAGCTGTTGCCTGTAACATCTTTAGGTATCTGATGCTTTCCATTAACTTTCTAAATAGCCTATCTTCAGTCGGCAGTTGATTATGAACCTGAAGAGAGAAAATGAGGCCTGCCTTTTCTAATCAACCCAGCTAGAATTTTCTAGGAAGATTCAGAAATCAATCTGTTTTCGTGAGCATTGAGCTTGATTTGACGTGTAAAGTTGGACATGATCTTAACGTCCGAAGGATAATTACATGTGTTGGTGAAGTGGTAACTTGTGATCTGGAACATATCCTGTTATCATGTTATTCTGCCTTTTGCATTAGAAATGACTGCCATTATGCGATTGCAATGATTTGGAATGAGAAAGATTGTTGAAGATAGGTATCTGCAGCAGCTATAATTGTCTCTGTTTCTCACAAATTCACAGCAAGAGTCACATTTATTGAATGATCGCTAAATATCCAATGTGACTGGTGCATGTAGTGAGTTGGATGGAACTGATTCTTGTGCTGCTGTTTGGCTGTACAACTGTTTCAGGTCAATGTGCTTACACATACTGCAGAGGTAAGATATACAAGGGAACAAATGAAAATAATAGATGAGTTGAAGAAAAAACATCGAAAGCAAGATCAAAGAGAAGGGATTGAAGTTTGTAAGAATCTTGAGAAAACAATTGACAATACTACATACGACAATCTTGTATGCGGGGCAGATGAACGATGTGATACTAATGGTCATGTTACATTGGATGGGAGAATTCCTTTGAGTACAGCAAATATGGCCAAGACTGGAGAAGGAGAAGCCAGTTCAGGGGCTATCAATGGGGCTTTTGGAACTTCAAGAACTTCTGGAGATGTGTTGGATGCAGCTGAGGGAGGTGCGGTCTGGGATATTTTCAGGAGAGAGGATGTTCCTAAGCTGCAGGACTATCTGAAAAAACACTTCAGGGAATTCAGGCACACTCATTGTTGTCCTCTGCCTCAGGTAATTACCTGGCTAAGTGGACTTTGAGTTCTGATGTACAATTGTAGCTTTCATAGAAAGATCTGTGGCCGTTATTTTTTTTCCCAGTTTTTTTATATAGATTTAATGTTTTACATCTCATTCCCTTAGTAAAGGGCTTCAAATGCTACTTCGGCTCCATTTGATTATCACTAGCTTGTAGTGCATGGAGAATTCTCTTCAAGAGGGATGGTCTCATAGATGGATCTTCAGCCACATCAAAGCTTTGTTGAAACGTCTAATCTTGTCTTGATAGAGCGATCGATAAATCATGCTTATTGATAGGTCCAAGTGGTGTGCTTCAAAGTCGGTGCCTAATCAGTACTGCAGGCTGATTGCACGACTCATGGTGGCTATGTAGCGTATTAAACGAAGCCATAATATGAGCTGTTGAATGATTCAGGAGATGTTAAATTAATTTTTGTTCTTTGTGCTGTTGTGCAATTGTTTCTGACTTGTGAAATAATCTGCATCTTTGCTCGGTGCAGGTTGTACATCCAATACATGATCAAACCTTTTATTTGTCTAGGGAGCACCTAAGGAAGCTAAAGGAGGAATTTGGTTAGTCTATTACAGTACGTCCACACAGTCTGCACATTAATTATCCTACTCTTTCCTTATTGACTTTCATGTTTCTGTGTTTAGGAATAGAACCCTGGACATTTGTGCAGAAGCTTGGTGATGCTGTCTTCATTCCTGCTGGCTGTCCCCATCAAGTCCGGAATTTGAAGGTGGACAATTTTTTTTGTTAAAATATTGATCTTTATAAAATCTTTTGGAAGGTGTGCTCTGTTTGTGAAATAAAGTAAACGTTGATGAATTGCTTCTCAGCAAATGTCCCTTAAAACATGAATTTCTTCTTAGCAAACTTGATCAATTGTGGACTGGGAGGTGAGATGATGATTACACAACTCACTGCTAATTGGTATTTAAGCAAATACCCATTCAGCTAAGAGATGTCACAGTTTGTGCTAATCAAGAGATGATGTCACTTTTGAGGTAAAAAATCGCACCTTTTGATAATTGTCTCATTGCTTCTTTAAATTCATTGAGGTTGATCATTTTTTCTATCTCATGCATGCCTGAAGTAAAGCCAAGCCTTTCTTGTAGATTGCATAAAGAACAGGCTTATGAATTGGATTATTAGTGTAGTTTGATCATTACAAGGTCACCTGTGACGTTGTAATGAATTGTGTATGTGGTTATTTGGTAATTTTTTTCAAATTTTGTAGATGATTCAATTAGTAATCTGTTGTATTATCTCCACTGTTATGGCAAGTAGGATATTAAATAATACAAGTGATGCTTCGTCATTCAACAGTTTTAAAGTAAAAGTTGATAAGCTAGAGGAAGAACACTAACTGAAACTGAATTTATCTAAAATTTGACATAAATAATAGCTAAGAAATGTAAAAAGCTCCCTGGGTTACAACACTGTGTTGACTTGCTTTGAAAAATGGCAAATGAAATGCTCTCTGCATAAATGGTTTGGCTTCTCTAGTGCGTTGATATTTTAGCTTTCCAGTATGTCTTATGCTGCTCTTCTTTTGTTGCAGTCGTGTATCAAGGTTGCACTTGACTTCGTTTCTGCTGAGAATGTTAGTGAATGCATCCGCTTAACAGAGGAATTCCGTTTACTCCCCAAAAACCATCGAGCCAAGGAGGACAAGTTGGAGGTTTGTTACTTCTACTTGTATGAGGCATCCAACATTAACGCAATTGTTGATTGAATCTCATATTTAGAGAAGTCTGTTTTTCTTTTAATTATTTGTCAAATTGTTGAGAGTCCATCTGAGTATTTCCTGCTATCGTTGCTATTGAGACGGTATTGTCTTTTTCTCTATTATGCAATCTTTTCCACATGTCAACATTTGATGTTTGCAAATTGATATCAGTAAATTAACTGTGTGGAATTGTGGTGAATTTGCAGTTAGATTATTGGCAAGACTCTTAGCTGGCATAACAAAAGATACCTTTCTATGTTGGCATGTGAGAATTAAATTTAGAGCCAGCTGCACTCATAGGAAAACGTTATTGTTAGAATGCCCTCTCAACACGCATTACTTCCTGGAGTCATAAATTAAATATTCAGAGTTTTTTGTTGGAAGTATAACACTTCTATTCTGATAAATATTCGTTTGGGATGCAGATTAAGAAAATGATGATTTATGCTGTCAAACAGGCTGTCGAGTTTCTGGAGAATGTGGGGTAAGAATTTCACACAATTATTTGTACTAGTTGATACTGGTGATAACAGTGGGTATGAAAACAATTATGGAATCTTGTGATCATGACTTAATTTTATCATAATACAGCTGGGAAAACAATCAAAACGTTGGAAACAAAATCGCTTTTCTAAAAAGATAGTAATGGGTTTAGTGTCTTTGACTTGACACTTAACTCTTATTTTAGATAATTGCAGCTCTCATAGTTTACACATTTTATTTTAATTTCTGAGAAAATGGTTGTATGAGCAATCCACAGCTATTTCAAGATTATACTTACTGTGATTCTCTTATTATACTTGGTTTTCTGCTGTGAGATTCAGGCCCTGAGCAGATGTTGCATCCATCTGGTATAATGTCCAAGCTGCTTTTAGTTATGGTTATGCATTTTTAATTGTAGACTTTGTCTGATTATCTCGTACTTCCAGTGATCACTTGGTTCTTTTTTGTAATATCTTCTTTTGGCTTGGTTGGAGCTGGTGTACATAGTTTAAAAAGTTGAGAGGCGGCAGAAGTTGGAACTTAATGAATAGTCGGTGCACTATAAGTTGCCAAGTGTGTCTCCAAGTCTTTATCATATTTTTGAGTTCTCATTATTTCTCATTGAATTCTAGCATGAAAGGGCCTACGCTTCAAGTCATGTTGCATTTCTTAGGAAGTTGTATGATTCAACAGATGATGATTGCATCTTATTATGGCTATTAAGGCAAATTTCAGCAGGACTACATTAATACAATGTATAGATTATATTTGAAACAGACTGCATCAATCAATTTGTGACTGTGATGATATCTGTTAGTTACATCAGCTAAATCTTGAATAGAAAGAATAGCCAACATGTTAATTCAAAACGGTATATAGAACATTGAAACAAAGAACAGAAAAAAGAATTGAAAAAGAGGAATCTGTGAACCAAATTCTGTGAGGATAATGTTTCTTGTACAAGGTCCGCTGATTGTTAGTTTCTTCTGTTGAAGTCTGGAAAATAGTTAGGACAAGAAATTTATCTGACTTGAAACGATAATAGACATCATAGTGGGTCCTCCAAAAAGCATTTTAAGTGTATTTAGGAGGCTGTTTTTGAGAAATTTGCAAGAGATTGTCTGGTTGGAAAAAATCTTCCCTCTCTAAATTGGGGAGACTTGCTCTTATTGAAGTACTATTCCCAATGTTTCTATTTAGTTCACGTGTCTTTTTTCTATCCCTTGCTCAGTAGCATAAATAGTTGGAAGCATTCATGATAATTTATGGTGGCGTGATAACGAGGAGGCTCGCGAGTTCCATTTGGTGAATTGGAAAGCAGTCAAGTGACTCTTTGGTGGTTTAGCCATCATGTTATTCAGCAAGGCTCTTCTTGGCAAATGGCTTTAGCAGTTCATTGTTGAAAATGAACATCTTTGAAGGAAAGTAGAGGTTGCGAAATTTCCTTGAAAAGGCAGGTTAGGTCACTTAGGATATGAGAGCTTCACATGGCACCAGTGCATGGAGGAGGAATAGAGAGGAATGGAGTGAGTTCCTTCTTGCTTCACGTGGAGTACATAATTGAAATCGGACATAGTTCTGGTCTAATGGTTAGCGTGGAGACATGGGTTTAAAAGACGGTTACTAGATCTCTCTCTTTGACATCTCCGGCAACAAGGATGCTGTGCTAGTGGATTGTGATAGATTGAACGATGGAATGATCATTTGGGTTTTCAAGTTTTTGTATGATATGAAGGTTTCTATGCAACTGCGGATGCTTTGGTGTGGAATAATGAAAATGGAATCATTTCTGTAAAGTCTTACTACGAGGTGCTAGACAAGGAGGCTGTTGCCAGTCGGCGATAGAATGGACTTTTCCTTGGAAAGCAGTTCGGAATGTGAGGGTTCTTACAAGAGTTTTTTTCCTTGCTTCTTTTTGCTTGGGGGGGAACGAATGCTTATTTAACCTACATTCAAGAGGCAAAGTACTGGTCAATAGGTTTTTCCTCTACAAGTGTGCTTTTGATTGAGAAAATTCTTCCATTCCCGTTGTTGAAAATCGGCTTTAAGTTTTACATATTTTATGTTGAGGAAACTTGCATGTGGCTGCTTTGGTCGATACAATTGACTATTTGTCCTGTAATTGGGGTTGCTTTTGGTTTTGAGAGCTGTTTGTATATGTGATGTTGCCGTGATAGCGTACGGACCTTCTATTCCCTTGGGTGCTCCTCTTGATGTCTCAGCAAATCTCAACCGTCGATAAAACTTTCAATTTTGTAATCAACTGTTGAGATTTATTAAGATATCAAAGGGAGTACTGTGCGAGATTGAAGGTTCATGTCCAAGTAAGATATGAGTTTATTCAACAAATTGATGCCAAGCGTCTATTCATGTTTTACTAGAATTGCTCGACATCTTATACGTAATTGTGTAATTTGTGATTGATCACCTAGGTAGTTACATTCTGACCAAAAAAAAAAACCCAGGTAGTTACATAAGAAAGTTATACAATTGATTTGATCGATATCGGTCATCGTTCCACAATAGTTGAAATTTGCATGATTCCTTGAAAGACGAACGAAGTGTTAGATTCAGCTGCAGCATAAAGCAATTGTATATTAATTGTGAAAACAACATAGAATACGATAATTAAATCTTTGTAAAGTAAGTCTTGAAAAGGTTGCCTTCGCCGGACCGCCAACCAAAGCCCCCTTTTCCAAGAAGCCCCCAGGAGCCCGCATTCTCTAGTCCCCACGACAAGGTCAGCAAAAAAAAGGCAAATTCTACGGAAATGTCTCGCACGTCCACACGAAAGACGACGGTTCATTACGTTGTTTGTCGTTAAAAAAATCAGAACAACGAAAATTATGCAGGCAGACGAAGTAGAAGACAAAACAGAAAATCAAAGGGCATGAGCGTGGAAATTTCTTATCCTCTAACGTGTCCCACGCATCAAGTCTGACCTTCTCTTCACGTTTCCCGCACTCTCTTTTCCTCTCCTGGAACCTTCCCTGCTTCCTCCGGACACTTTCCCTGGCTGACCAAACATTGAATCCTCCAAGCTCTAATGAATATATATACACACATATCACCCACAACCTTTTCAAGTTGCCCCCAAAGGAGAAAACCCTAGTATTCATTCTATCGTCGCTAGCTTAGTTTCCAGTTTCTTTTGTTGCGAATCGTGAATATACCATTTTTCTGGCAACGTCAATAGATACGTCTCTTGTTTTTTGTTGGTTGGAAGAGCAGAAGATGTCTCCGAGCCAATTATACTATGCCATAGCATTGGAGAGATCACCGACGACGAGCGAGAGCCCGGTATGTCTCCAGCTCATTCGAGGACTCGTTAACGTCCTCTCGGGCCATGCCATATACTCGTGGGCTGCTAACAACTTGCCCGAATCCTTGTCGAGACTCCGGTCTTACCTCCTCCATCCAAAAGCCGAGGAGAAGGGCTCTCGCGTCGAGCCCTCGATGACCTGTCAGTACAGTTTCCAGGGCAAAAGGGACGATGGGGACGACAATGAGGAGGATGATGATAATGATGGTGGAGTGAGCGTCTGCAGAGAAGATGTGGAGGTGGTGATGGGGAAGCTGGGGCTGTTCCACAGCCCCGAGAGCGGTGGCGGCCACGACGAGCTAATCGGTTGGGACAGACCGATGAGCTGCGGCGGGATTTCGCTGGTGTTCAAGGAGGAAGAGGCGAGCATGGAGGAAGTGAGGGACGCCTTCTATGTGTTTGATGTGAATAGGGACGGGTTCATCGACGCCAAGGAGTTGCAGAGGGTCTTGTGCGTGTTAGGGTTTGATGGAAGAGGTAGAGGAGGGTTGGAGGAGGAGGAGTGCGAGAGGATGATCAGAGCGTTTGATGAGAACGGGGACGGCAGGATTGATTTCCAGGAGTTTGTAAAGCTTATGGAGAAGTGCTCTTGCTGAAATTTCACATTCTTTTTTATGGTGCGCGACATTATTCAGTCTTCATCATCTGAAGACGACACAAATGATGAAGTCGTAATTCTCTCAATGAAATAGAGTTTTTTTTTTTTCGCTAGAGTAAATTATTTAAGGAAGCAAAGGTGCAAATAAAGATGTGGAAATTTCACTTTAAAGGCTCAAATTACAATGGATGTGTGGTGAAATATTTCACACATAGGTCGGCCGTGTTGGTTGGCTGGTTCATTCCTCCAAGTAGAGATATATCGTCAGCCATCGTGCGGGTCGATTGCCTATAATATGTGATTTTAACAAACAAAATCTCTCCCCTCCCTACCTCCCGAGTACTTATTGCCTGCACCCGAAACCTATGGACTCAGCTCAGATGCCCCGTTAGATCAAGTGGGTCCCATGCGTGGCCCACCTCATCAATGGTTGAAATGAGCTAGTCACACTTGATCCAGATACATCTAATAATTTTTCGTCCCTTCCACCCTTTTCTACCATTCAAGTGTGCCGTAATAGTTAGACCTGTAAGACGGGTAGATCGAATAAAAAATGATCTGACCCAAATTAACCCATTTTGACCCGATCTTCATCCCAACCCACATCTGACCCAATTCATATTGTTGAAACACACATTTAATCAAATCTAGGAAACTCATATCCAAACTAAGGTGAAAATATAGAGTGAACGAGAGCGAGATCAAGTTAGAGCAAAAGAGAGTCATAAAAGGATTTAAGTAAGTTGCGAATTTATTTAACAACCATATTAAATCTATTTATGACCCATTTACTACATATAACTAATATATATAACAACTCAACTTATCAAATGTGGATTAAAAAATAGAATTATGATCAATTTTGATAGGTCTAATCACAGCAAAGGGAGTTGCTGCCGTTTCATGGCATGTGCAAATGGAGAGAGCAGAAGTCACGCCAAAGAATTGCGGGTTATAAGAGTCGACAATGGTCATGAACAGTGGCAATGGGTAAGCTAAGCTAGAAAGAGTTAGAGAGAAAAATTCATAATTCCATATTGTGGCTAATTTGTTCCGTGATTATGACGTTATCTTTGTCTATCGATCCCAAAATGATTGGAGGCAGCGTGCACAGGCAATAGTGGTGGTTAGAGGAGTTGATGATCAGTGAATGGCGGCAGTGGTTAAGCTAAGCTAAGCTAGGAAGAGAAAAGGAAAAATTATAAAGGCACCGATACTTTCCAAACTTATTAATTTATAACCTTTTTTGTCAAATTGGATCCATCTATCTTTTTTTTTTTTTTTTTTTAGTTAGTCCTGTTAAATTTATGGATGGAATTTCCGACGTAACAGACGATGTCAATACCATATCAACATGGTCCACTAATTCCTTGATGATGTGGAACAAAAAGAAAATAAATCAGAAAAACTACATCATACTAAAATTGAGCCCAAAAAAAAAGAACCAAAAAGATAAGCCGCGTAAGGGAATGTCTACAATTCAAAGATTTCAGATATAAATTCCGAAATGGACCACAAAAGGGGATGCAAATTCTGGAAAAATCAACCAATTACTTGGGTCCATCACGGTTTTTGCAATAGCAGAAAGGATCCTCTCCGCCTCTTCGGTGAAGACTATGGCCCCAAGTCTGTCTATCAGATTGAAGCTTCTGAATTCAAGTGATTTCAAGCTCCGGAGCACAGACTAATGTGTCTCCAATAATTACCCAATGTTTATGAAAACAGAGGGACCGCCACAACCGAAAGGGAATTAGTCAACTATTCAAAATGCCTCGAACACCCATCGATATCAGAAATTGATCGGTAAAGGCTATTCCAAGCTTATTCTCTGTGGAACGAGAGCAAACCAAACAAGATACGGTCTTGAGACAACTACTACATTCTCTAAATCCAACAATAAGAATAGTTATTCCATTCCTGTTCCTAGGCTACTCTATCCCTTTGGAATGACTTCATTCCTGCCTTATCTCGTGACTCACCTGAGCTCTAAAGGGGCAGAATACAAAAGCCAGGCTAGGCAATGATCATCATAGAATTGCTCAACCATACCAATATCCAAGATGACTGTTTAGAAACAGAAAAGGCAAATAGGAGAGAGTCACTAATGCGTGAGTCCCATCACTACGCTTGACCTCCTCAGTCGCATGAGGGCAACAAAAACACCTGGAAAGACAGTTCAGTGCTCCTAACATTCACATGTGAATATCGGGGCGAGCTTAGCAGTGCCATGTCAATGATTTGGCGATGTTAAAAGCAATAGAGGATGATAGGATTGAATAGCAAAAATAGAAGATCCTTCCAGATCTTGATTGAACAGAGAATAAAAGATCATAGGACAAAATGGTATAAAAAATACAGGACTACTATAAAACTAAAATTGTACTTAACCCTTGAAAAGGTCAACTGATGCTCCTTTGAGATATCATGAACAACTCCTTGTTTGAGAAAATAAGTTCATCAAAACCACTTGAAGAGTATGATGACACTTTGATTCAGATTTTGTCGGAAATACAAGAATTAAATCGCTTACATATTCAGTGAAATTGGTAGAAGCTAAGTACTAGATTTCCATAGTCACATGCCTCCCCCACCTCCCTTGCAGTTTCGTTCGTTTCACTATAGGATTTAGAGTAGGCTATGGACAAACTGACTGGATGTTGAAAGAAATTACAAAATAGAAAGTGGATAGTCTCGGTTGACTTCCAAACAAATTGCACCCATTTTTTACAAAGCAGCCAGGCGACCTCATGCGCATAACAATTACTTCTGGCGAGCTTATAAATGGAGACAGCTAGACAACATGTAATCAGCAATTTGGCAACAAGTCCCTATCAACAATTTCTTCCAAAGCGTTAAAGTTGCCCAAATCACAAAAGTCCCATTAATGTCGGAAGAGATCATACATTCAAGCAACAAGACAAACCTGAGCCACTGAAGCAATGCATTTGAATAAAAATTAAATTTCCTTGTCCAAACGTCTCTTCCCACACTTGATCGACACGGAAGCGGAGAAAAACCACCTAAAGATTTTTCCACTGAGCAGCCGGGTACAGCTCAATGCCCATAATAAGGTGGTTGGCCGGGTAGTGAAGCTCCTCCAGGACTGACATGAGGCATTCTCATGGAAGCTGCATTTGGAGAAATTTGGCCGGTTTGTGGCATTGGAGAAGAACCAACGGGCATGGCAGCAGCAGAATACTGAGGATAGCTGGATGGGGCGAAGTTTTGGCCAGGAAAAGAACCAGGAGCAGATACAAAGCCTGGTCTTGCATTCATTGTCTGATCCCATGAGGGAACTTGTCCCCCAGGCATCGGAGCTTGTGCAGAATTTGCAGCGCTTATCGCAGGATTCTGCCAGACTGGTGGGGCAGTAGGATGTCCAGATGTAGGCTGGGCTGCAAGCAAACTAGGGTCGGGAATTGTGTAATCTCTACTTTTGTCACTGTAAGCCTACACAGAGAAATAAAGGGATTCTTTTCAGATTCAGAGAACAGACCCCCCGATGATGATAATTTTGTTGAAGGGTTTAGAAAAGTTGACAAGAAAGAGGCAGCACTGGTGTTCTAAGAAGCATACATCATAAGGTTGTTTTGGCCAAAACAGGTCCAACTTTTTCTTCTTTTCACATCATTATCTTTTTCTTCTCAATGATTTAAACAATAACTCAAATAATACCTTTATATTGAGATCAGTATGACGAGAGTATGATAGATGAAGCTTACAATAACCACCATCATATATGCAATGGCCCTCTAACGCCTCTTTGGCAACTGCCGCAGTCGGTATGTCTAAGAGAGAAAATTTCAAACATCAATTGACAGAAGAAAAAACAAATTCAGTCACTCATGAATATAGGAAATCAACCAATCTGAAATCAGAGGGATGTATAAGACAAATCAAGAGACATCTAAAGCCACCAAATAAATATGGTTCTGATGGATACATTCCCTAAAATTCCGAAAATAGGAACATGACAAAAAAGGCGTTGTCCAATAAAACAACTTGTTGGCCTCAAAAAAAAAAAAAACAGAGCAAACAACTCATTACAGGAATCCCCGAGCCACAACTTAACTTGACCACTTGACCACACAGAATTATCAAATAAGACTGCTAGCAACATTGGGATTGCTTTCATTTACCAGAAAGTAAACGAGTAAGAAAAGAGAGAATCCCCTAGTGGATAACCATTGACTTATTTGAGTATGAGATACTATATTCTAAAAAATGTAATCATTCTCAAACTATGTATAACCAAACCTTCTGGCAAACTCCAGTAAATGAATGAGCTATGCAACATAACGATTCAAGGCAGGTTCATTAAATAAAAACAGCCAGTAGAAACTACGCTCAAAGAAAGATCATCAATGTTAGGAAAAGAACGATACCAGGGTACTGAATCAATGCTTGAGTTCCACCATTCTTCTCAAATATAGCAATTTTTTGCACAGGACCAAAAGCAGAAAACACCTGTAATAAATGAAGTAAGACTTCTCATCTTTTAGTAAATGAATAATCTTAAAAGGTAAAAAGATGTTAGACGACTGCCCACCGTGTGAAGTGCATCCACTGTAACGGCATACTGCATGTTTTCTATTGAAGCAAGAAGCACATTACTCTCAGGTTCATTCTTCTTTCCATCAGGACCTACACCAGGCTGATTAAGAAAACCTCATCAGTTAAGGAATATAAGCCATTTTTAAGTTAAAAATATAAGAAAATAAAGAACCTTGCCTGCATAATTCCCTCAATTGCAGTTGGATTAACAGGAAGATAAGGATTTGTGTAGTCCCTGTAATTTTGGTCAATAAAAGCTCACACATCATAAAACAGCTAGAGTCCACTCTTAATAAGCAGTTCTAAAAGATCACAATCACCAATAGAGTTTGACAGGACAATTAGAAAGTAACTCGCTCTTCTTCAATAGAAAGGAACCAGCAAGGACTGATTTAGAGGCCAAACATCCGCTTCACACATCGGCATAAACAAGAATAGCAATTATTGTAAGTGCGACAGACTACCAATGAAGCACACTAATATTATCTACGAATGTGATGCATCATATAATCGGAAATGTAGCCACAATCAGTACAAAGATTAAGAAGTTATAAACATCTAACCCATCTGGACCCCAAAATAGTGTTTACAATAATTAGATCAGAAATTGCAATTTGGGGCATATGCATGGGAACATGTCTTCATAATTAAGTTACACATCTTAGGGAAACTAACAATATGATCTTGTAAGGTTCATAAATATAATAATAAAGTAGTATAATTTCCACAAGTGGGTATTAAGAGTAAGCCTAGAGTTAGGGTTTTATGTAGAGGTTGCAGTACCAGTAGAAACAAACAAAAACTAAGGTACGTTCACTCAAAGGGAATATTTCGAGTTTTAATTTTAAGGAAAATTTGAACGCACTGTTTTAATTATTGCAGTTTACTGACAACATTTGAGGCAAATTGTTTTCAATTTGAAATTTCTTTTCCTTTTTTTCCATTCCCATACTTTTTTCTAAATTATTAAAACATGACAAGTATTTCACAAATATCAGCTCCTAGTCTGAGACAATTAATCATGACATCAATTGTTTTTCAAGCTTTAAGGAAAACTACTTTTTCAGTTTTGAGAGCTTCCAAAAAAAAGAGAGGCTGCCATATTTCATCTTCTAATCAGCCTTTTCTTATCAATAAAGTTGAAGAAACAAAAAAAATGAATAAAAAGAAAACACAGGAACAACTCATTAACCAAATGCATTCCTAATGTATGTCTCTTTAGCTTTGAGCTGCATCCTCGCTACATGTAACTCATGAGCTTACATGGATCCACGATGCCAAAATCCACATAGGTAAGACATAAGTCAGTGTGACCAAGCAGTTCTTGTTGAGTTACTTGAAAAGAACTTAGAATGGGTGCTACTAAATTCATGAAATTATGCAAAAACTCAAGGAGGTAATCATTATGAGAGAAGAAATTACTAATCAGCCATGAAAACAACTCCATGATCTGGCCACAGGCTTCACTACCCCTAGATGACAAAAAGAACACCCATCAACCAGCAAAGCCTCAAATGCCTAATCTAATAACATAAGAGCATGAAATATTTTATTCAAGTAGGGGTGTACAGAAAGCAACAAAGGATACTAAGAAAAAAAAAATCATTAGCATGAGCCCATCAATACCTGCTTCTATGAGACTGGAACTTGATGTTTAAATCTGTATGGGCAGAATATGTAATTCGCAAGTTACACGACCTGACATGCTCTGGAAGTAGGTATCTGGGCAGAAAGAAAATTTGAAGAAAATAAGAACAAAGTAGTTGTTCTGGGAACCACACATAATTATTGCAGATGAGAAAATTTTGAGGCATATAGTCATTTATAATTGGAGAGAAGGAGAGGAGGGGGGGGGGGGGGAGGCAGGAGAGAGAGAGAGAGTTGAGTTCATGCCTGGGTATACTTCTTCCATCTAACTGAGTCCTTGCTGCAGATGCAGTCTCAACATCGCTAAATTGAATAAGTGCCTGCGACAGCATCCCTTAAGTCCATCAAATGAAACAAAAAAAGTAATAAGGTGATTCAAATAAAACAATGTTTTCTCTTCAGATAATCTCACCTGAAAGCCTGCAGCTTTCTCAAATGTAGCAATTTTGTGTACAAATCCAAAAGCAGAAAATACCTGAATTGCATCATCAGTGAACACATACCAAACACATGAGTTGGATAGAGAAAACTCAGACCAATGTAGAACCACCTATAGAGGAATTTGACATGATAGATAAAAAAAAAAATTCACAAATTGGCAGGCTCTACAGCAGAATGACACCTGTGAACTTGTGCATTAAGATGGACATTAGGTTATAGTACTAGAGCAGGATAATCCCACCAAACCTCCAAATATAAACAAAAGGTGCAAGTAAAGCATTAGGTGCATTATATGCTATTAGAAAAAAAAAAAGAAAAGCATTAGGTGCTTAACCCATCAAACAAAAACACACAAGTGACTAGATTCCTCTCCATAAAGATAATAATATAACAAATTTTCAGTCCAATTGAACAAAGAGAAAAGCTTTGCTTTGAGAAATTGTGGAGAGATATGAAGTCTCCCAGTGGATGTGTAATATAACAAATGAAATAAAATATAGCACTATCTCTATGAAAGACAAGTACAGTTTGTCCACTAATGTTGCCTCCCGTGTCACTTTTTTCCCTGGACTTTGTTTACTATCTGACTTTGCTCCCTCATACTTATACAACATGCATTACCTGCAAATCTTGCCACCACAGATTTTTGGCAAAAAATTAGTCGCAAGTCTTGCATATGATCAACCTTTGAGGGCAAAAGTAGAAAAACTCCAAAGTCCAAACTTTAACATTTTCCCTGTTTCTCGGAAGCATTTGCCCTTAAGTTACAATTGCAAGATAATTTTTATTTGATATTTTTTCTCCCACTAAGTGTGATAAGGCTTAGTAGTAGTTGTGGTTTATGAATTTACTGTCCGTTAAGAAGTTAATAAAAGACAACGGCGACGACATAAACTAAACCTTATTCAACTAAGTGGAGTCGGTTATATGAATCCTTTTACGCCATCATATGAATCACTTTACTCCTTGATACAGTATCAAGGTAATGGCGTAAAAAGATCCACATAGCCAACCCCACTTTAGAGAAACAAGACATAGTTTATGTTGCTGTTGGCTATTAATATTTGAACTGACAGCAAATTCACACATGGTATGAGATTTCTTCTAGAATTTTTTTGATTAGACTCTTAGACAATTAAAATGTTAAAGTAGAAACTTTAAGGAATTAATTACGGAAGGAAAAAGGAAATATCAATAGAGACTAATGCACCAACTCAGTCGTCCCAGAGCAGGAACACAAGCAATTCTTTCCAAATGGGTACAATAAACACCCCTTGGAGATCATATTGATGACGGGGAAGAGATCTTTTGTTATTTGAAGGGGGGGGGTAATTAATATCAACCGACATCTTAGAAATTCAACTGTCACAAATTCTGCCAGATTAGATCCTAAAGAAAAAGGATTGATATTTAGCTGATGAAACTAGAAGAGTTACCAGTAAGTTTAGATGTGTTGCCTATGAAGGTAATTAATCCCCACAAAAGTAAAAGCGCAACAACCACCACCAATAGGACCCATAGAGCATCTTGAGACTTCCGCTCTAAAGATCAAGCTGTATTGATGATATAAGTGAGAATCCAAAAGGTATGGGTTTCTTCTTTTAGTCTTTTGAGTTCAAGTACCAGTTTTGCTACCAAACATAGGTGCATGCAAGTCAGTTCGCATAACCAATTTCTGGCCAAAACTCAAATGTGACCAATTAACAGCCAAAGTTGACCGGTCGCATCCTCTTGCTCAGCAATGCAGGTTATACAAGCACAGGCGGACTAAGTGACAAAAGAAGCTCCAAGGGTAAAGTGATACGAAAGTCCAATAGGCAAAGTAATTTCTCCATAAGAAAAGCCACACTGAGCTTTGTTTCACTTGATGCTGACCTTCCACAGCACCAATTGCACCGGCCCATCCAGTGAGATTACACAGCAGGAATTAAAGTGAATTTCAAACTTCACACTAGGCGAGTTAGAAGAGAAAAGGCTAGAAAAAGGCCGAGAAACAAAAATTATAGTTTTTCCACGTAAAATAAAGAAAGGCTTCTCGATGGTCTGGGCATAAAAAACCTACATGCGAAATTCATTTTAAGTAACCAAAAATGCCTACTGAAGTATGGTCTTTCATTTTGACCAAAAAAAAAAAGTATGGTCTTTCATTAATTTTGGAGCTCCAGAAGGCTCCGTAGCCCTGAAAATTGTTGAGACAAGCACCTTCGTGTCATATCTGGGGTTTTAATACAAAAAAACTAAAGAGAAAAAGTATCTCCTTCTCGCTCTACTCCAGTCTCTCCTCGTGTAACCCTAATAAAAAATGAAGGCAAAGTTTCGGGTAATCAAAAGCTCACCAGGTGGATAACGTCTATGCTCACATCGCCAGCCTCAACGCCCTCCATGGTAACCAGCAAAACATTTCCGGGAACATCTCCTGGACTCTTATTGTGCACAATTTCATGTCTATTGGAATACTGGATATACACAGTCTTGCCACGAATCTGTGCAGGCTCCGAGGACGAAGCGTAGTATGACACCATCGAAATAGCTTGGCTTAGCTCGGTCTGCGAACAAACAAAATAAAAAATCCAAAACCAAATCAACGCAATTCCGACGAACACCAAACACATCATAGTCAATTCTGCAAAATAATCAAAATTTAGCAACACAAACTATTCTGCAACATCAGACATGTACAAGAGCCGATAAGGGCAAAAAAACCAAATCGAACGGATCAGCCAAATCACGTGTCCATCGGGTCATAAACCCTAGCCAGGACGCGAAATCACTCAGGCGAGCACGGGAGGAGCAATCATCACGAAGCAGGGCGGAGAATGAATCGGACAAAAGCTAAAGAAGATAGAGAGAGAGAGAGAGAGAGAGAGAGAGAGAGAGAGAGAGAGAGAGAGAGAGAGAGAGAGAGAGAGAGAGAGGGACGGACGAATTCGACGAAGGCCTGGTTCTTGTTGGCGCCGACATTGCACTTGGTGTTGACGACCTTGCCGAAGGGCTGGCAGAGCTCGACGAGCTCCTCCTCGCCGCACTCCCACGGGAGGTTGCGGAGGTGGATGACCTTGGACGGAGTCTGCGTGTACCGGAACTGCGGCTGCCCCGACGTCGACATGTCTCGCCGGCGCGATTAGGGATTTCGGAAGGAGGAGGAAGAGGAAGAAGAAGAGGGCTTCGAGGGTCGTATTCGTAGAGGTCTATCGATATGTGGTGACTGGGAAGCGCAGAAACCGCGACGACGGAACGACGGGCCGTTCTAGTATTTATATGGCGACTGGCGAGGGCTTCTTGTTCTAGGTGATCCGGTACCACGTGAGCCCAATGCGCCTGAGCAACTGATAATGGTAAATTTCATGTGGAACATGATCCAAAGGTCGGGATGCATCGGTGTCTGCGCTTGGTAAAATTCGACGCTCGGGGTCGGTCAATGTATTCCTGCTCGGTGTAAAACCTTCAGTGAATGCTTATAGTTTGCATAGATTTTCTATTTATTATTTTATCAAATTAAAACTAGGAGCTGCTTCTAACCTATTCTAGGCTAGCTGATTAAGAGTAGATTTATCAAATGGGCGGGTCGGATCGGATTGAAAATGGTCCAACCCAAATAGACCCCGTTAACCAATTTTGATTCGTTTCTATGTAATGAAAATTTAATGACCCATATTCAATCTATACCCAACGCAACTCATATTGTTAAAACACTTCCATATTTAACTTAATCTAAAGAAAAATCGAACCCAAATTGAAATGAGAGTGCGAAGTGAGTGAGGGCGAGAGAGATAAATTTAGTTTAAATAAATTGTAAACTCATATATGACCCATTTACGATCCATTTAACACTTATATAATGTTTATATTCACTTATGACCCATTTAGTAATATAACTGACCCATTTGTTAGTGATCCGTTGTAGGAATCAATTAAGGTTGATACTCTAATATTAGTTATGAATTAGGTTGTGTTGGAAAATCGACTTTTACTATACTTAGGTAGTTGTAATGTCTTGCTAGAGACCGCTTATGACTTGTGGGCCAAAAAGGATTTTAAGAATACTGCTAATGTTTAGCGAATCTATATGATCGCACATAATAGCAAACTGAGTTAATATTTTAGGAAAAGGCCAACAAAAACCCCAAACTTTGACCCCTGTGATACATTTACCTCGAACTTTTTTTTGTGACACCAAAAACCCCAAACTTTCTTATTTGTGACACATTTACCCTAATGTACATTGTCCATGGGCATTTTCATCTTTTTCTCTTTTTCTCTTTTTTTTTTTTACTTTTTTTTTCCTTTCCGGCGAGGGAGGCCTCGCCGGCGTCGAGTGAGGGCAGCCCTCACCGGCGTCGGGCGAGGGCGAGCCTCGCCGGCGGAGGGCGAGACTCGCCCTCGCTCGCCCACGCGAGGGCGGCCCTCGCCCGATGCCGGCGAGGCCCTCGCCTGGGCGGGGCGGCCCTTGCCTGGGCAAGGCGAGGGTCCCTCGCCCTCGCCGGCAAGGGCAGCCTCGACGGAAAAAAGAAAAAAAAAAAAAAAATAGAAAAAAGGAAAAAGACTAAAATCCCTCTAGGCTACAGTATATCGGGGTAAATGGGTCACAAATAGCAAAGTTTGGGATTTTTGGTGTAAAAAAAAAGTTCGGGATAAATGTATCACAGGGGGCAAAGTTTGGGATTTTTTGTGGTTTTTTCCCTAAGATTTTCTGTGCCCCGAGATCTACTTAAAATAAGAAGTAAATTTTAATTTATTCTCTACTCAAATTATCTACGCGATCGTGCACGTTATGAGATAACAATTAAATGTATGATTGAAAGTGGACAGTTTGGCGGGCCCAAATCGCCTGGCCTCACTTCTTTTAATTTGCATAGATAATGAAGATATATATATAGAGTGTGGGTGACAAAAACCCTAAGAGAGAGAAAAAACGAATTTAAGAGAATACGAAGAGAATCATTCTCTGTTCAGAGATTTTTGAAAGAGCCTCGAAGATCAAAGGCGATCAGGAAAAAGAAGTCTAAGATCTTTAGCTAGCACCTGGATCCTTGGAGACTTCCGTTCGTGTGTATGGATACCGATAGAGGCGCAACACTTGGAGCGCTAATCTAGATACAATCGATTGTCAATTTACCTTCGATCTGTAAAAGGTACATTTCGAACTTCTATTTAGATTTCAATTTACGCATGGATCTTATCTAGGGTTTCGATTTATAGATTCCGCTGCATTTTTAGCACTAGAGGAACCCAACACCATTTACTGATTTATAGGTTAAGAAATGTGTTTATGATCCATTTTGTCAGGTCTAGTTAAGAGCCAAGTAAGGCACGAAACTTTGTTACGTTAGTTTTACTCGAATCCCGTAATCAGCACATTTCCTCTTTTACTAAAAACCATTATTTCATAGAGTTTTTTCAAATTTTATTCCTAAATATGTGAATCTGTACGGCTGTGCATGAGTGCTCCCTCAATAATAATAATAATAATAATAATAATAATAATAATAATACAAATTAAAACAAATGTAAAAGTAACCAGAATCATATCGAGCAAAATTAATACAAAGTCTTGTTATTATGTCCCGGGATGGGACCCTGTGCAATACATATAAAAGTAAGTGCACTTTAGTCTAAGAAAAGAAAATCTTCTAATTTGTTCAACGGAGCAACGAATTCTAAGTATGATGAAACTAGCAAAAGACTATACTAATCCCATCATGTAATGCCAAAAACACTAATGTATTTTAAATGATTTTTTCCTTCTTATCTATGTTATTAAATATAAAAAAATCTCAATGCTGGACAAAACGAAATACATGATAAGATCATGGGAACGCCTAAACTCCGCAAGGGAAAACAATGTTAGAAAAAATTGACATCTGTTTAATCCTGATTTTTTTATAACCTGTAAAATAGAGTTTAGGACATATCCAAATACGTTTAAAACATAGCTAAGAATGCAATGACTGATGACAAGATGAACAACCATTGAAGGTCGATGACCATTCGGGTTGAACATGGACCCATCAAGCCTCAAGTCAAATCACGGATTGGCCAACTCCATTTCTTATTTTTACATGTTATAATTGCATACGGATTGCCCTAGATGAATGCATGATTTGTCATTGAATGTTAGAATTAGCTACGGTGTAAGCGAATATAAAAAATTGACTAGGCCGATGGGAGTGCAACTGCGAACATATGCAGATTATTAGCACGAGAAAGATCAATGCATGAAAGGGCAATGGGAATGCGACTGTAGCTACTGACCAGTGACGGCAATAGATCAAAGTGTTGGATCCTGACGTCAAAACACGTGATCTCAGTATTTGCTAGTTACTAGCCAAGACTTGCTCACGAGAAAGATTATACTGATTTTCTAAGGATGGTAAGAGCATTTGAGGCACAATAAGTACATGAAATAATGAATATGAATGATCCAAGTATAAGGAATGAATAGTGAGTTTATACTTGGTTTGTTCGGACAAACACACAATCTTAACAAAGTCCAAGTCTCCTTTTGAATTCTCCTTAGTGTCAATAGGCATATGGCCCTGCTGGTAAGGAATTGAAGAGGTGAGGACGCTAGTATCACAGGGTGTAAGGTTCGACGGGAGGTTCGACTCCTGCGCTCTGCAATGCAGAGCAAAAGTCAAAAAATGAGAAGAGTTAGAAATATGATAGATAATAAAAAAAAAATCTCTTCCACGACTTAAATTAGGATATCATTATCTTTTATTTCCTTTTATATTTTCTTTCATTGCCCTAACTTGCTAAAGGAAGTTGGCTTTGCTCTATTTGCAAAATATCCAAATTTATAACTTTAATTGGCATTTTTAATTCTGAATTTCATAAAAATACCAAAAATAAATCATTTACCCGTCATTAGAATTATGTCACGTCGTCGCATGACATATAGTTTGCATGTTAGGGTTACATTAATCGCATGTTAATTTTTACACGTTATTACATATAAGTTAGTTTGCATTTTAATAAAGTGCAAACCCTAAAGAACACCTCGAGTGCCTTATTTTGTTAATTAAAATTCATATTAGGATTGCCTGTATGATTTTCTACTAACAATGCAGATGCTTGCGTTGCATTAAGGTACGTCATTTTCCTAATCTTGTAATTTATTTACTGCTTTTTTGGGTGTTACTTTGGTAATTTGCGTACCCGCATGATCACCTCACATGCTAGTGACTAAGTTAAAATGGATCAAGACTACCTGCGTAAATATTTTTGAAAAGAAAAGGTACCGAAAGGGCGTTAGACTAGATCTAGCGTAATTAAGTCCCCGAGCTTAGAATCTCTGGTTTGTAGGAATAAAACATATCTCTCTATATTTTATTTAGGTTTCTAATCGACCTACCACAAATAGATTAGTGGCGACTCCCAAGCATGAAACTTTTGCATGTTAAAAGCTTAAACCCTAAGTTGCAAATTGGTAGGGCTTGGAAGGGCTCGAGATAGGCTTAGTCTTAATAATCTATTAGCCTGAGCAAAATTTAAGTCGCGACAAATGCAACACAAAGAGAGTGCTCACGAGCTTCAACTTCAGCAACAGCAAAAAGAGTGTCCGTGAGCTTCAAAGTATCTGTTGGAAGCTTTGTCTAATCATATAGCAATTGATCTTTACCTTCTTTGGCCAACTGAATAGGTTTCTACACCATCCGAACGGCATTCTACGGAGCATCGGAAGCCATTTTCCAAAATAAAACACTCTCTGTTTCTGCAATTGGCTTGTCATCTTTGCAAAAATTGTCTAAAAAGTCCTAAACCTATTGCACTTTTGCTAATTCAGTCATAAACTTTTTGTGACATTCTGAAATTTGATCCTTTTTTCGGGATTTATGAAAGGAATATATATCTTAAATGCACTTTTAGTTAAATCTCACTCAGAATTGATCACTCTTGATAAGACTAACCGTTAGGGAATGGCTAGCTAGGAATCAAATACTTTGACCTAAGAACTTGGCCATGTATCGACACTTCGACCATGAGGATTAACAATGAGATATTTTGGGCTATTATAGGCCGATTCAAGGATGGTTATGGAACGATTCGCAAATATTGTATAATTGGATCACGGGTGATTCCATCAATCATTGTATGAATTTTGAAGGATCCTAAACCAAATCCAAACGATCGCGTCAATTGGAACTAGTTTACAAGACAACCGAGGTCGTCATAGCTCGAGTAAGCTTAGATGTGGCTTGATATCGAATTGGCCACGGGTCGATATGTGTAACTCATAAAAACCGCCTATTAGTTGAGATACACTAAAATTGCAATTGATTGATTTTAACCATGAATTAGAATTCGGAATAGGATGTCGAACTTTCAAGATTCCGCGAAAATTTATTGAATGTCGTCTCATTAAGCGTGGCCAACTATTAGATCACTTGAAATTATCGAAAAAAATGAAATTTGGACCAGATATTGGAAAAGACCATTTTACCTCTAAAGATATTTGAATTCATTTGAGACATTGAAGGACAACTTGAACTTTAGTATTTTCCCTCCAAAAGCCGAATTTAATGGACCATTGTGCCTCTCCTCTCTTTGCTTATTTATTTTCTAGCCATTTGTTATTTTTAGGTATTTACTTGAGAGGAAATTTGAGAGCCATTGGATCTTGGAGTGGGGAACAAGTTGGATTCTAGACCATTGGATGATAGTGGGGTTGGTATTGGGGTTTTGTGAATTAGTGGGCTTAATGGATGATCAATCAATCACTCTTGTCTCTCTCTCCTTCATTCTCTCCCTCCCCTTGCTCTCTTCATCTTCAGTCGACCCTCTCCCCCTCCACATTGTCGTGACCAGCTCAGCTACTTCAATCACCATTTGGTAGCCGGAGATACGCCGAAACTGCCGCTGACCACCACTGCTGCTCACCACTGCCGCTCACCACTGCCACCACCCTCTTTCTCTCCCTCCGTCCTTCTCATTTCGATCACCACCACCTCTATCCGAGACCAGCACCACCCCTTACCGTCACCACCACCCCATGCTTGTCCTAGCCGTGGCCCACCCATGATCAACGCCGCCACCGAGCCACCCTGTCTGTCCTCTATAGCAGCTACTTGCTTGGCTTGGCTTTGCTTAGGATTTCCAGTAAGTGCTCCCTAAACCTTGGTTAGAATAATGGGTTACTAATTACATGTATAATGGCTAATTAAGGGTTGATTAGAGGTGGTTTAGTGGCTAGATGGGTCCGGTTGCTTGTTGGTTCTTGCATGGTTGATTCCCGATTTGATTGTTGATGTGCCTCTATGTTTTGTTATTTTTGTGGAGACTTTGTTGGGTCGAATCTGAGGTGGTGTTTCTCATGAAAATTGTCCCTAACATATTGAAGTATATCATAAATTAAATCTGCAATTTTTGGAGATCATTTGGGTTAATTCGGAAGTCTATTTTCGGACCGTCTCAAAACTACCTAAATTACTGTTCTCCCAACCTTCCTGTCTTTTCGAATTTTTTTATAAATTTTTTCAGGCCTCTTTTCAACTAACTTCCTACACAAAAATTGTTAAAACACTTGTTTCTATTGCATATAAAAATTTCAAAGCTTTATAAAAGAGATTTGGGTACTATTGAGATGCATTTTGAAGATCGAGCGGCCTGTCCGAACGGACTGATTTCTATCTGACTTCCGAGTGATAAAAAGAGATGTTTACAGTCGGAACTGGGTTTCGTGCTCTCATGAAAAATGTTTATCAAGATGTTTCCTACAACATATCTAAAATTCAGAATTTTAGAGTTGAATTGCTATTTATTTCGAAAGGATTTTGATCGTTGTGCAACCACCTAGATTAACCCCAGTTCTATGCAAGTTTAGTTTTCTCTCTCTTGGGGACTATTCGGTATTATTGTTGCATATGAGAGGCGCTGCTTCTTGTTAAATGAATACGGATTTAGTGGCATTTGACTAATCGAAAAGATGAGAATTGGTTTGAGTACTTGAATACTCATGTGATCATATAATGCCCTGAGGGATCTCACGCGAGGATTTAACCTGTCTTGATGCGTTTTAGGCAAGACGCTACCTAATTTATTTGATGCCCGGCGAGGGCTCAGATGCCAATTGCGGTGGAGGCCGGATTGATGCTCCTCATGGAATGCCGTCTTAATGCATTTAACACGAGACGTTGCCGTCACCAATGTAACAGGATGATGCCCGGTTACGTCGGAAGACCGATAACCTAATGCGTTTTACACAGGTTCGGGGGAGCCCGAGGGGTCATTAATAATCTAGACCTAATGAGTGCGATATGCAGTATGGAATGCCATGTTTGAGACTAATGTTGGGCATGTTTAGATTATTAAGTGTATTATGCATGTTCATGTCTCGATTTGGGGTTTTTATGCTCGATGAGTGTTTGCCATGTTATAGCAGTTCTCTAACGTGTAGGGCTTGTGTATGTGCCAAGGCAAGGTAAGGGCACATGTGATTGATGTGACACGTTGATTGATAAAATTGCATGTTTAGAACTATCCGAAAGTATGCGTTAGCCTAAAAGAGGTTTAAATAGTTCTTATTGAGATTTATTCTCATTGTTGTATCCTAAACATTTCAGACCCCCGACCATGAACATGAATGGTCCACCGCAATGTTTTGGGGTACCAATGCATATGGAGCATATGTTGACGGAATACCTAGTGGGAGAAGATAGGGTTTACATTAGGTATGCTAGCACTGTTTGGATAGACGAGGGTAAGACCATTTGGAAACCACATACCTTTTTGGCTTGGTTCTACCGGGATGGAGACGAGTTATTTGGTCCACTCTGGAGATTTGATGTTCACCCTGATGACGGAGTAGAAGAGTGAGACCTCATGGAGATCCTTCCACCAAACGGAGTTGTTACTAGTCCGAACACCGATCTTGAAGATTCGGATCCCAAGTCGAAATCTATGGAGTCTAACCCCGAGCCGGAGCCTATTGAATCCGAACCCGAGCCATCCAATGACATGGCTAATCCGGGATCGCCTGAGTACTTCGAGTCCAATCCGGGGTCATCCACTGGGTAGCATGGGGGTGATTAATAGGTTTAGAAATCCCGACTTTTGAGAAGCCCTCTTTTGATTAGAAGAGTTAGGCTAACCAGCCACCTGACCCTTTTTGTTACACGTGATCTGCAGTTAGTTGCCTCACAGAAGGCTTGCAAGTGTATATGTGGTTACTAATGTTATGTTTATAAAAGTGTTTTATTGATGTGTATCAAATGTTTCTACTATCCCGTTTAATTGTATGTTGTGTGGTAAGTTTGAGTTTGCTTCTACTGGAGTTATTGATGTGATTCGATTGGGTCATCGACAAGTCCTAGGATGTCACTTACCTAACGACCGAGGCGGGATATTGCATACTCGTGGGAATCGGGGTGTGACACCTTTTCACTTCTTATCAATTGAGTCCATCCGACTAAATTTGGCCGGCCAGCGCTAATGTCGCCACCGTCCAGTGCCGGCCAATGCTAACATGGCAGTTTTTAAATTTTTTTTTTCAAAATTTTTAATATTTTTCTTTTCTTTCTTTTTTTTCTGCCTTCTTCCTCGCCGGCCTCTAGCGAAGCTCGCCCCCGCTGGCCACTAGCGAGGGCGAAGGCGTCGCTAGCCAAAGGGAAGAAGGGTAGAAAAAAAAATTAAAAATTGCTATGTCAGTGTTGGTCGGATGGCCGACACTGGCCGGTCGGTTAAAATTGGCCAGATGAACTCAATTGGCAAAAAGTGAAAATGTTTAAGACTAAATTGACAAGAAATGAAAAGGTTTAGAATTGAATTGACAAAAGTATAATAGGTTTAAAATTTTTTGGACAATTTTCCCTTTCATCTTTTCTGTTTTCACAAAAATGGCAATAACATGTCTAATTCAATCAAAGTCGTAATAAAGTAAAGGTCCAATTCGATTTGAAAGAGGAATTAGATGAAAAATCTGGAAAAAAAGGGCAAAAGCAAAGTCTGCATAAATTTAGCGAACCCATGCTACATAGCAAATTAATTGCTTTTTTTTTAATTGAATCTACCAATTCAAATTCCAAAACTGATTGTCATTGTAATAAGTGTGTAATTTCATTAATAAGTGCCGTATAATTCAAGTTTTAGTACTTAATTGAAGTTGTCAACCAAGCATTGACCTAAAGCTATGTATTGCTAAACTCTCATAATTTGATTGATCTTGTGGGTAGTAACTTCCCATCACAAACAATAACCTCCCTTAACTCGAGTATGTTGCCACTAGTACTTATCAAATGATATTGTAATTTCATTCGAATGGTCATAAATGGTACTTCATAATGGTTATTAACTTTCTATCATTAATTATAACTTTGTGCTATCATTTAGGCTTCATTTGTTTTACGAAAAATAAATAATTTAAAAAATATTTAAAAATATCATTTGTATCGCTTGAAAAAAATTAGTCAATGATTGATGATCCCTACATACTTAAACAGTGCAAATTGGCCTCAATGAAACTTCCTCCTATGCCTCATCGATTTTTATTATCGATAGCAATTTATGTCTAGACATTTTCCCGGAGGAGGAAAACATTTTTTCGTTCAATCATTATTGGAAGTGATACAATCGATTATTTTTAAGAAAATATTTTTCAAATCATTCATTTTCCACAAAACAAACACACCCATAATAGTTATCCAAAGATATAGTATTTTAACAAGATAGATCATAACTTAGAGGTCCTTCCAATAATTGTGATTTGCTTTAAGTAGTCATAATCTCAACTGCATTTATAGTGAGTAATTTTCTTTTTTTGTATTTAGGGTCGTTAGTTTTGTGGAAAATGTACTATTTTGAAAAAAAACTTTTCGAGAAAATGACTTTATTTTCCAATATTTTGGCTAAAACCTAAAAAAGACTTGGAAAGTATTTTCAATCGTTTGGTAAGAAAAATTTGATGGGGAAAATTATCAAAAATTCATATTTTTAATCATTTTAATTTTAATTTTTTTATTTTAAATTTTTATGTATTTTTCTTTTCTTTGTTTATTTCTTTTTCTTTTTGCTTCTTCCTTAGCTGGGATTCTTTGGCCATGGCGATCGGCCATAGGCAAGCTTGAGCCTCACTCGCCCCGGGCGAGCTTGCAGCCTTCCCGTGCAAGCTTGAGCCTCGCCACCAAAGGCTGCAAGCTCACCCGATCTTGCAATGCACGAGTTGCGGGTCTTGGGCAAGCTCAAGCCTCACCGCCGGAGGCCGTGAGCTCACCCAATTTGGCGAGGCCCGAGCCCGAGAGGCCTGGGCGAGCTTGGGCCTCACTGCCGAAGGCTGCTCGACCAACGAAGATCTGGTCCTTAATGCTGGGACTCAAGAACAAATGTCAGGGTTTTTTGTTTCCAAGTGTAGAGTTTCGGGTCCAAATGTCGACACATAATCATATTTCAGAAAATGTTTTCCGGTTCTTTCAAAGGGAAATTATTTTCATGAATTTAAGTTTTAATAGGAAAATATTTTCTTGAAAAATGTTTCTTGTGAAACAAACGCAAGTTTTGTCATAAAGTTTGCCATATGAGAATGCAATTGCTTAGTAACTAACCAACAGCATTAGCAACTTACCTAAAATTGTGATAAGTTATAGAATCAATAATTAGTAATTGACCCCAACAATATATAAATTATCTATTAGTCCATATATATGATGACTATTAGTAATATAGAATTAGAGATAGTAAATTACCTCGACTTTTTATAAATATAAATGTCCTTACGGTCATAACTTTCAAAAATAGTAAGCAGCCTAAATTTATGGTAAATTCTTTTTCCATATTTGTGGTAAATTAACCTAAATGATTGTAGCATCTTTTTTAAATTTGTAAAGCAATGGATACTATCCGTAAAATAATCATCCTTGGTTACTGTAAATTCTCCCTAAGCAATCAAAAATTGATAATCCTATTATCAGTTATTTTCCTTTAATAGGTTTGCAATTACACTTCTAGAATTGATCCAACGGGCAAGATCGTTTGGCCCATATTGTAAACAGAATTGGTCTCGTAAAACACCCTATTGGTCCACAGTAGGGGTGTAAACAGTTCGTTTCGGTTCGGTTTTCTTGAAAAACCGAACCGAACCGAACCGTTAAGGGTGCCTCTTTGAACCGAACCAAATAGGAACCGAACTGAATTAGAATCAAACCGATAAGCCGATTTGGTTCGGTTTAGTTTGGTTTTCGGTTTCTTCTTCTTTTATCTTTTTTTCACACTTCTTCCCTTCTGCCTCCTCGTTTTCTTCTTCCGCTCTCTCTCTTCCCTTTTCTGCGAGACTGCTTCTTCTTTCTTCTTCCCGTTAAGAAGCAGGTCAATTGATGACCCACCACCCGAAGGCCCCACCAAATCATGAGTCAGCCATGGACACTCGCCGGAGACCGAACTTCCGACGTGAACCCGCTCTAACAACCAAAAAGCAAGGACTAGGACTCGGACGGCCCGTTTGATTAATGGTGGCCATCACAAACACCTTGGAGCCGCCGTCACTGACCCGGGTGGACTCGGTCTCAATGTCAGCATTGGCCGAGCCAGGCTAATTGGTGAGGTAGTGAACAAGCGCTACAAAGGGCTTGTCACGCTACTGACCAAAAGGCCGTTAAGGGAAGGGCGGCGTGGTCTTTGGGCGCACCTCGGGCCCATGCTCGTCCCTAGCGCCGACACCTTTGGCCTCGCAAAGGCCGTGAAGCTCCGGCACTCCCTCTACGAGATCGTCTTCTCCGCCTCCAACCCGTCACGGACCGCCTCCGAGCATCTCAAGCGCGGCATCTAGCCCAACTTCAAGAAGCCAGAGAGAAAAATGTGTTTCGTAACTTTTTGGGAGATGATAATGATGTGAGGGAAGAGGAAGAGAGAGAATAAAGCAGGAGAGGGAGAGAGAGAGAGAGAGAGAGAGAGAGAGAGAGAGAGAGAAGAGAGAGAGAGAGAAGAGCAAAGGAGGAAGAGAAAGAGAATAAAGTAAAAAAGTGAGAGAGAGAGAAAAGTCAGTGAGAGGTGAGCAGTAGTGGACAGTGAGATTGAGGAGAGAAAGCGCGCACGAAGGAAAGAAAACCACATTAAAAATCGAAATCCGAACCGATTTGAGCCGAACCGAACCAAATCATTATGTAAACCAAATTTATTTATTTATTATCCGAACCGGAACCGAACTAAACCGAAAATGCATGAATTTTCGATTTGGTTCGATTCGGTTCATATCTCGGTTCGGTTTTTCGGTTCGGTTCTGACACCCCTAGTCCACACATTTCCCCAAAAGATGAGATTGCTTTCTATAAAGTGGAAATCACTTTTTTTTTTTGGGGTTGCAGGGTGGGGGTTTCCGGCAAGGGCCGGTGGCCCTTGCTTGAGACTCCCACTATCCCGTAGGGATGTAAACAATTCGGTTTAGTTCGGTTTTTCAAGAAAACCAAACCGAATCGAACAATTAGAGGTGCACCCTTAAATCGAACCAAATCTTGCTCAAACCAAATAAAACCGGTTTGGCTCGGTTCGGTTCGTATCTCGATTCGATTTTACAGTTTGGTTTGAAACCCTTACAGTCCCGAATCCTAGGGTCCTAAGAAAGTAAGAATTGACCCAATAGCAAGCCACCTCATTAATTTCATAATGAAAATACATAATATCTGTAATTTAAATAAATAAGGGATATTGACACAAATAGTTCCAGAACTTTGACTTAATATGTAATATAATCCCTAAACTTTTAATTTGTTTAATGTAGTTAAACTTTGACCCACTGTGCAATGTCGTCCATGTACTTTTAATTTGTTTAATGTGGTCCCTGGACTTTTAATACATGTTCAATATAACCCCTAAACTATATGAAAATGTTTAATATAGTTCCTGAGCTTGAATTAATGGAATGACTATATTGAACATTTTTATATAGTTCGGGACTAAATTAAATATGTACCAAAAGTTTAGGGATGACATTAAACAAATTAAAAGTTCAGGGACCACATTACACATTCGGTTAAAGTTTATGAATTATATTGAACAAATTAAAAGTTCAAAAATCATATTGCACATTGGACCAAAGATTAAGGACTATTTGTGCCATTTTCCCAATAAATAATACATCTTCTGAGTTGAAACCATTGTTTTGAAAAGCTTTTAAATAAGGAGAGCACGGTACTATTTAGTTAGATTTAAAAATCAAATGCCAAACCAAACTAAATTAATACGCTTCAACGAAAAGTGAAACCACATCAAATCAAATAGACTGGAGAGGAAATCGCACCCAACCAATTTTCGCAGTTCAGATTCGACTCTAAGCCGTCTTCTTTTTTATTTTTCATTTTTTTCAAAAACTAATGGTTCACGAACTCATATTCACTCAGATATTTTAGAAAGAATACTGGTTTCATGAAGAAGTCAATATTCATTACAACTCATATATTCACACTAAAGGCAAATCTAATCAAAACTTCAAGCAGTACGAACCCAAAAAATGTAAGCTACTTACATATCTAGACGACAAAAAAAATATCGCAAAAGATTGTGAAGGCACTTCACGAATTCGTGCTTAAGTTGATCTCTTCCTTTTTCAAACACGAAAAAGGTTCGAATCAACTTGTGAACTATTCTTTTAAAAAAAGTATTCTCAAACCGAACCATACCATGAAAAGTGAATTTCTAAGTCTCCTATGCTCAAATCCTTTGAACAGGTTTAGGAAACATATGTCTCCATGTTTCTATTCAAAGTCTCAACATAAATTGACATGAAACGAGTGCATAGTCACTAGACTTGTCAAAGTGGGCCATAGAGCCATTTCTTAATCCATATTTTATGGAGTGAGTTATTACGTAAGTTAGTTATATTCGGTTATTGGGTTTAGATCCAACTCTATATGTCATAAATAGGTTTAATATTGATGCTAAATAAGTTAACAACTTTCTTAGACCCACCCACTTCTATGACTCTTTCTTCATTCCCTTGTCCTTACTCGATTCTACACTCGCTCACTCCATTCTTTCACCTTAATTTGGGTGTGATTTTTCCTAAATTGGGTTATATATAAAAGTACTTTAGTAATATGATTTGGGTCAGGAATGGATCACTAAATTTTAATTGCATGAAAATAGGTCAAAACATGTGAATTGTTCAATTTGGGTCGGAATATTTTTGACTAGACCAAAATCGGATTTTATCTACCCATTTAATAGGTCTAATAGTCATCAATTTCATAAAATCGCATTGGATTCCTCTCTTTTAGGTGGCAATTTTCTCCTCTGCCTTTTGTACAATTTTCTTTTTCTGCTCCTGGCCGAAATCACCTGTACTCTTTTTTTGTGGGGGCGGGGGGGGGGGGGAGTCCCCCTACTGATGAGCCGAGGAAAGGTCCTTTTTTTCTGGTCGAAAGCAAAGGTCCTCTATATGACCGAATTTGTGCCTAAAAAGAGTTGGAAAGAATTAGGGCGCCGAGGAAAGGTCCTTTTTTTCTGGTCGAAAGCAAAGGTCCTCTATATGACCGAATTTGTGCCTAAAAAGAGTTGGAAAGAATTAGGGCTTGTTTGGAAATCGGCCAAACAGTATTTGATTTTATTTTTTTATTCCCAGGAATAAAAAAAGAACAGAAATCCGTTTGGTAAATTTTTATTTCCAAAAATAGTTTTGGAACATAATCAGGAATAAAATAAAAAGTTGATTCTTGATTCCGGAAACAAAAAAAAAATCAAAACTCTAACAATAGAAAACCAGCGTGACATGCTCGTGGTGAGTTCACACAAGAATTAGATCGCTGCTGCTCCTTCACCGGCGCCTTCCTTCACGACGACCACTGCTCCACCAACCAAGCTTCTTATTCGAGGTGAGTTCTTGCCGACTCGCAACTATGGGAGGGGCGCCATCACCACTGTTGAGTGATGGCTACGCTCGCTCGTCGATCTGTGCAACAACTTGCTCACTATGACCTTCGCCGATTTTTTCGTCTTAGCTCCCAAAGAAATCCAGTGGCCCTACCTAGCTAGCCGTAACGCACGGCGTGTGTACACAGATTGACATGCTAATCTGTCGTGTTGATTTTGGCTTTCCATCTTTTTTGGTTTGACCCTCCTCGGCTCCCCTCTATGCAATCGCCACATTGCCTCACTTCCTTCGCTTGTCGTTCATCTCAAGTACATTCTCAGATCTCCCTCCAAGAGTTGTGTTTGGTCATGTGCATTTCTGGTTATCCTTCGTATCTTCGCATTCTGCTTGTTTCGATAGCTGAGAACCTTGTGGAGAGTGGAGAGTTTCAAACCTGTTTGGACAATGGAGTTCTTGTGTTTGTTGATTGGTGCGATTGTCGGGCCTCTCTTAGCTGGTCCACTGGTTGGATTTTGGTTCTAGAGATTTTGATTTTTCATGGGGCTATAACCCTCTTGACTAGCTCAGCGACTTGTTGATCTTGATTCCATTTTCCTTGGTGGAAAATTGAATTTGGGCTCCGATTGGGTTCTAGTAATGGATGAATGTAGAGATTGCAACCATTCTCAAACCTTGAATCTTGTATTGCTTTAGCTTAATTCTTACTTGGCGCTTGGATCTCGAGAATGAGACATGGAGAATGCATATCTTTTATGGCGATGATATATCCCTATGCCCTTTTTCTTTTCCCTTTCTTTGTGCCTTTAGCTTTGCCGAAGCATATGCTTCTTTGTTTAGCTCGAATTGTAGCTCGAGATTGTATTTTCCAAATTTTCTCATGCTGCTGCTTCTCTTGAGAATAGTTGCGTGTATTGCTTGTAACTTCTACATGACTATGTTATTAATTTAATGCATAACTCATATGATGCTCAACCGTTCAAGTTTAAATGCCATCTCAGAAAGAGACTTTAAATATAAAGTGGACCGAGCTTTTAACCAACCAGTTTGTAAGTTTGTTGGTTGAGGAGGTCAAAAAGGAAAATCGCACCTCTTCTACTTATAATAAAGTACAGTGGAATAATATACGGGCTAAATTCTATAAATAGATAGGATACCAATATAGCCTGCTATAGTTGAAGAACAAGGTGAACAAACTGAGAAAATAATATGATAGTTTAAAGAAAGCTTCTTTCATAATCCGAATTTGACTGGGATAATGTGAATAAAACAGTAGTTATCGACGATCCAAGTATATATGAATCTCACATTAAGGTATCTTTGAACTTTTGATTATTTTGATGTCATTGTAGATGTAAGTTTTAAAAGATTTGATTACGTTGCTGACATATGTCATTATTGTGAAAATTGCAGGATAATATTGGGTAGACAAAATTCAAGAAGGATGGATTTCCTCAGTATCCCAAGTCGTGTATTATATTTGGTGGTACATATGCTACTGGGGATCATGCCATAGGAAATGCTGAAGATTTAACGGTGTCAGAGGAATGTGACAATTGGCGATCGATCTAAGTAGCATCGACACACGACACGCAGCACGATACGACACGCGACACGTTATTTCTCAAAAAACAGAAAATTTCGATACGTTGGGACACATTGTATATTAAATGTATATTTTTATATATACATGATAAATTAATTTGATTCAAATCCACAAATAAATAAAAAATAAGAAAAAAAGAGCCTAAAATGAATTTACACTAAAAACATTAATCCACTATTTGTTAATATCATTTATTGTTTCAACTTAGCAAATTCAACTACATTCCATTCCAATAATCCATAAAACTTGGAGAAAATAAAACAAGCAATCCACAAACCACCATTAAATTTAACATTCAACAAAAAGTCAAAAGAAAAAACAATCCACATTTCATCATCAAATATAACAAGAAGTCATTTATTTACATTATCCACTTCTTCTAACAATACATCGGACTCCATCTTCGACTCATCAAGTGAAAGATTCATAACTTCTAGCACTCCAACATCTTCATACATGTCAAATGCATCTATATCAATATCCCACATCTTGATCTCTCTTTGTGCATATTGTGGGCTTTTTCTTAATAGAAGACGAAGATTACTATGAATGAAAACCAAATCTTCTATACATTTTGGGGTCATCTTATTTCTCCTCACCGAGTGTACAAAGGAGTAAGTACTCCAATTTCTCTCGGCACATGATGAAGAAGAAGGTTGTGCAAGAAGCTTTAAGACTATATTTTGAAGTATAGGTGCACTTCCTTCATGAATAACCCATCAAGCCTTCGGATGACTTTGAATGGAATCAAATTTTCTAAATTCCGCATTTTTGCACATAAAATCTACATACTCCAAATTCTCCTTGGTGCGCTCATCCAAGTTAGGAAAGTATTTCCTAAATTATTTTTTTCTCTCTTGGATGATCACGTTATCCTTGTATGGAGAAACTCGAGAAGGATCTTCATTGAGCCATTGATCACCATAATACCTTATTTAGTAAAATAAAATAAAAATAGAAAATCATAATAAGTAAGACGAGTATTATATTATCATGTCAAAGAAAGAACAACTAATAAAGTAATAATCTCATACAATTGTAAAACTTACCTAAGATGCAAGGCATGTGCCAAGCAATAAAGTGGAGTGTTGTTTCTAGTCCAATGATGCACAAAAATTGTATAAACTGCCTCATAAAATGTAGATTCCTCATCTAGACTTTTCACTTTATGCTCATACATAGCTTTCTTCACTTTTTCAATTATTGAATCCTATATGTCATAAACTAAGTGAAGACAAGGCTTGTCGGTGTTAAAAATTCTAAGCGTGTCATAAATAGAAGCCGTAAAGGAAAGTATATAATTAATTGAATCCCACAAAAAATCATCCAACACCTTCTCCTTAATAAACTTAGCTCTCTCTTGATTATCATCTCGATAGATATTCTATTTGTCACAAATAACCATGATTTGAAGACCACTTTTTATCAACTTAAACCTAGGGGTGAGCGGTTTTAGATTCTTTACAGGTTTCACCTAGGAACCTAGAACCTACCTTCGGGTATGTGTTCCTCATATTTTTGAACTTGGAACCTATCCTATCACAAGTTCTAGGGTAGGCTCTAGGATCTAACAGGTTCCTTTTTTTACTTATTTCATTTTTAGTTAAACAAAACGAAAATGAATGCAACAATACCGAACAAGCTTGTCATTTACCAAAGAGAATACAAAAAACTAGTTTTCCTGACATTACGGTTCAAATAAATACAATTAAAATGAGAATTCATTGCGTTATCGATACTAGAGGTGAGTGATTTCATGTTCCGTACAGGTTTCACTTGGAACCTACCCATGAGAATAGATTCCTCATTTTTTGGAATTTAAAACCTACCCTATCATATATTCTAGGTTAGTTTTAGGGTCTACTTAGATTCCATCACTTGCTCCTTTGATCCATTGATAACAACTTATAAACACACAAAAAATATGAAATATTAACAAGTCATAAAATTAAAGCTCAGAATAGTGGTTCTAGATTATGCACTCATCTTCTAATGCCATCAAACATCACAAGATCATATGAAAACATAAACTAAAGGTTTCAAGTTTCAGGTCCCGTCGAAACAGGTTTCTCAATTTTTCGAACTTGAAACCTCCATTGCATACCTTGGAACCTGGAACTTACAGGTTCTCATCAGTCAAGTTCTCAAGTTTTAGGGTAGAACCTGAAACTATTGTCACCGCACTTGAACCTCCTAAGCATTACAATCATCAAAACAAAACGTGTATCCGCTACGGAAAGTAACTTCAAGTTAACAAACTCATTGTATATTGCTAATCTTATAGAATAATTCATGTAACATCCTCAATTTTAGTCCTCGGGAAATGGCTATAGATTAAATTTGATGGTTTTTCCAATCGGAACCAATTTATACTCTTGTACTGGAAAACCTAGTTTCGAGTCCGTGGTACCACCTCGTTTTGTTATTTTTGTGGAAAACTTTGTGAACCGAATTTCCAAAAATTTTCTCTTCAAAGTTGTTCCAAATATTTTAATTTCAGAATTTTCAAACTTGATTTGGGTTGGACCATCACCTCATTTTCCGAATCATGTAAAACTGCCCAGAATGGGTTTTTCTATTATGTTTACACTTTCTCAATTTTATACAAACTTTTTCGGGCCGAGTTTGAACAAACTTCCTTCACAAAAGTTGTTAAGAACTTCTTCATCTATAACATATATAAATTTAGAAATTTTTGAATAAGATTTGAATTCTAAAAAAGAGCTTGCTTTGAGAAGCAAGGTTTCTATTCCAGCGAACTATTTTTAGTCTGTCTTTGAGCTACTAAAAGTTGTGTTTATAGAAAGATTCAGATTTCTTGTTCTCCATAGGAAATGTTGTTAAGGCCTCTTGTTTATGACATATTCAAATTTGAGAATTTTCTGAGTCCATTTACTATGTTTTCAAGTCCGATTTCTTGAACAGTGCAAAATTGCCCAATTTTATCATATTTCAAAGATGCACCGTTTCTCACTTGAAATCTTGGGAATTTGGACTTGAGATCTTCTGATTATTTAATGTGCACATTCAGAGCTTTCAAATGAAATATGTTACACTTTGATTGGAGATTATATGAAAGGGGAAATGAGGCTTTACATGTGGTGGCAGAAGCTAAAATGTGTTCTTTTGGAAGGCTTCTATAATTGAGTCTTGAGGACCAAGACCATCATGCACGCCTAACAAAATGGCTCACGGTCAAAGAGAGAGAAAAAAAGATCATCATGATTTATATAGGCCTTGAATGAATAAGGCATAATGACCCTAAGGTAGAAACTTGGAGGTCAAGTTGGAAATGAATAGCCTCAAATTAAAAACTTGCACAAGAAACTTAATTATAAAGCTTAGACTTTAGGGCCAATTGCAACTTGAGAACCAAGTTTTAGGATCTTAATTGCTCCTATAGGTCATCATGAAATCCAGATTAAAACTTAGAGCCCAAGCTTAGATTATGTGGCTATAATTAAATCTTGCTCATGAAGCCAAATTAATGGCTAAAACTTTTAAGGCCATTTCATTATAGTCTTTTGACTCTTCTTCATTTTTTTTTTTTTTTTGGTAAAGGTTTTGACTCTTCTTCATTAATAGCTAAGATTTTCAAGATCTAGATAATGATGATATTAGACTTTATGGACAATTTCATCATGACATTTGTCTTTTCTTCATGAATATCTTATATGTCCCTATAGACATTAATGCACGGGCTTAGGTGTCCTCTTGGAATTTAATATATAGAGTGACTCATGTACTGTAACTTAAGGCATTATAACCTTAGTAGAACACTTGGTAGTCAATTAGACACTCAAATTATTAGGCCTAAGATTTGATAAGATTTCCTTTAATTATAGGTGACACTTGAATGAAGGTGATTGGATCATGTGACGAGTGAATTATGAGAGCTTGGAAGATTCTAGAGAGTTAAGAACTTGGGTGTTAACACCTGATTTTTAACTCATTTTTTTTTCATATTTTCAAAAATCTCAAAATTAGGACTAGGAATCTTGGCCAAGCCTAGAAACCTATTTCTAAACCAAAAAAATAATTTTTTTAGCATTTTCTTGCATTTTTCCTTAATTTCTTTTAGTCAAAACAAGTAAGAAAATCAAGAAAAATAGCAAATGGAATCAGAAAATTCCATAAAAATAGTCGTAAGTCCTATTTTAAATTTAATTTCACGAATACATCATCAATTTTGAAAAATTTCAATCGGGTATATGTTTTTCCCAAAATTGGGCAAAATAAAGCCCGAATTGAATCAAAGATGCAATTAAATTTTTTTCTAGTCATTTTTAAGTCATAGTGTCTTCACAACAAATAATTCTGGGACTTTGAATTATATAATGGTCGGTCCAATTGCACAATTTGTTAAAGAAATCAGAAAACTCCAAAATTTAATGAAAATTAAGAATTTTGAGCCCAAATTGGGAATTGTGCCCAATATGAAATTGTCGAACCATGACACCATCATTTCTAGGGTTAATCAGATGTGGGTAATTCAATTTTAGCATCAATTTCACCTAATCAAGTCATTAGGACATCAAATTGAACAAAATCCTATTAACCCGAATACAAAAATGTGAAAATTTTGGTTACAATTATAAAAACAATTGGGGAAAATTATATATTTGGGTTCGAAATATGATGGGGAATTCAATTTCGGGGTTTAATTTTGAAAATTGGGTCAAAATTGAGTTTAATTTGCGAATTTAGATCAACCCGGGTCTGCCAGGTCAACCGGGTCAACCCGACCTGACCCGGGTTGTTCATCTCCCTTACCTGACTCGCCCAGATGCACTAAACCTAGAAAACAACCATTTCAAGCCCGCGACGTCGCTGATCTTTTCCAGCCAAATTGACACGTGAAAATCGACTGGACTAGCTGGAGAATCTCCGGTTGGCACCAGGGAACCGATCTAACTTATCGGATATTGGTTCTAACTGAATTTGAACGGGATTTTTGATCAATAAAAAACTGAAAAAAATTGAAGAAAAGAGGGGAGGCGCTCGACGAAATGACTGAGAGAGAGGAGAGAAGCATAGGGAAAAGCTTGAAATCTAGAGAGAGAGGAGTGGAGATCCCTAGGTTGAGTGATCGGCGCCGGTCGATTGAACAACGCCGACAAATCGACCGTCTAGAGAGGATCTCCTCCTCGGGTGAATCGGAACGGAAGCTGACTGTGAACGTCTAAAAATCAAGCTCGATCGAAACGCTTAGAGCTCCTCCGGCGAGGCCAATACCACCAAGTGGAAGTTCAAGTGTAAAGGAACAACCCTATAGGCGCGGATCAGTTCAATAATTTCTTCTGATCATCGAACAAAGAAGGTAAACATCATTCGTGATAATTTTTTCCTCAGAATTCCAGAAAACCATTTTGGCCTAAAAATGGATGTTCATGCAATTTTTTTTGAGATTTTGATTTTCTGGAGGTTTAGAATATGTTTCTGAGCATAGTTATGTTGTTTGATTGTATTTTGTGTCATTGAATCAACAAAACCGAATCGGTCACCATTGATTGAATCTTGCCTGAGCATTTTCCACCCGCCGGAGCATCACCAACGGTCTATGGCTGATCAAGTTAGTGTTTCTAATTCCTTATGAATGTTTTGAATGATGAATAAACGCTAGAAATGGCTAGATCGTTCTGTGTGATGATCTGAAGGCTAGAAATGTTAGTTTAGATCGGTGTTAGGTTCGGTTTTTCGTTGGCTAGCGAACGTCTGCCGGTGTTTCGAATAGGCTAGACTGAAAATAGAACATATGGACATCACAATGGTGTAATCGGAATGGTGAGATAGTCGCCGGAAGGTCATTGGCGATGGGCCCGAACCGGTGATCTAAAAAAAATTAAATACAGAACAGTACCCATCAATCATTTGAGGAAATGTCTAAATAAAAAATAGTCAAAATGGTGCCGTTTTTTGGCTCTGGGCTCGTTGGAGAAGACGACTGGCGACCGGCGCCAGCGATGCTCGATTCGATTAGGCCGAACCGGGTTAAACTGGGCTTGTCCGGTTCGTTTCCCGAAGGGAAATTTTAAAAAATATAATAAATAATAAAAAAAAATTCATAAAAAATCATAAATCTAAAAAAATTGAAAAATTGTGAAAAAATCAGAAAAATATAAAAATGTTAGAAATTCGGAAAATTTCACAAAAAATAGAAAATTCACAGAAAAAACAAAAAAAAATAGAAAATTAATAAAAATTCAAAAAATTTCAAAATATTCATAAAAATTCAGAAAATTCAGAAATACAAATAAAAAATGTGAAAATTTAGAAAATCAATAAAAAATTGAAAAATTGGGCAATTCATAAAAATTTTTAGAAAATCATAAAAATCAATTCTCGGTTAATGAAATTTTCGAAAAAAAATTAAAAATTTTAAAAATTCACAAAATGGTCCAAAAACATTGTGGCCAATCTTAGAAAGTAAAATTTGAATTTTTGAAAGTACCCAAGTGGTAATTTTAGAAAATCCCAAATTCAGGGGTTATAATCCTTAAAAAACCCAAAAACCCAAAAAAATGTGAATCGTGAAATGAATAAGCTTCTAGGGCTTCATTAGGGTTTGGATGTTTTGATTAATTTTCATTTTTAGAGACCATTTAGGATTGATTGATTTGATTAACATCGATTGTATATTTAATACTTGATTGGTTTTTCTTGCGATTAGAATGGATATAATTAGTGGGTAAACCTCGGAAATTTGGATAATACGTTAGACATCGTATCGTTCTTAGGTACCGAAAGGGCGTTGGGGATCTCAACTCTGGATAAGTAACATAATCAAGTCCCCATACTCAGCATTTCTGGTTTATAGAACCGTGGTATTTCTCTCATACCCAGATTGGGTTTCTAGTCTACCTATCAATAATGGCTAATGGCGACTCCAAAATCACAAACTTAGACTAAATAGGAAATTACCATCCGCTGTCACGTGAGGTATGATCTGGGAGAGACCCTTATACGGAAATATCTCCTTAGTGCGCAAATCCCAGAAGCCCCCCCCAAAAAAAAGGCGCGGCGCGACATTGGGGAGTAAGTTTTGACTCTTAACTTGGTGAGCAAGTTGGGTTTGCCTATAAATAGGCTTGGTCCCCCTTAGTTACCATACACCATCTCTTCTTCCTCTTTCATCTCTCATTCTCACGTCACTCAACCTTTCTCACACGCCTACCCACAGCTGGTTCTTCCTCTTGCTCACGCCACTTTCCTTTTGCTCACGCCAATCACCATTTCATTCTCACGTCACTATTTGGTCCCCATAAAATCTTGCCTTGTCGAGTAAAGTAAATGGATTCCCTAATGTCAGGAAATGAAGATGAGATGTATTGTGACGTGATTTGCTTAGACCGTGTTTGGTCATTTGATTGGTTGTGGTTGGTTTTTTCCATGTCTTACTTATGTTTCGTATTTGATGTGACATGGTTTGCTTGGACCGTTTTCAGACTTGTGAATGATCGTTGATTGTTTTATCTTATGTCTTGTATATACTTGAGACGTGTATATTTCTCACGTTTTGCAAGAGTCAAGTATGACTTGATTGCGAGAAAGGCTTCTTTTGTTATTCATGGTTAATATATGATTAAAACTGGAATTTGATTGGTGATACTCATGTGTCATAGTCATGTTTGATGTTCTCTTGTTGTTGGCATGTATTTTGTTATTGATTTGCCATTGATGCCGGTGCGGTAAGGGTCAACTCATGTTAACGACGATCGATTCCTCCTCACATGACATTAGTGAGTTCACTTATTGGGTCTTCCCGACTCATCCCCTGTTGTTTTCCTTTTTAGGTTCGTAAAATGACATCTCCCCGACCCATTTCAGCACTCCTGTAAAGATGAAAGTTGAGGTGGTCGATACTATCAACACCCATGAACATCAAGCCTATCCTTGGGTTATTACCTATGTTATGGTTAATAAGGACCTTGTCCCCTATACTTACGTGGTGTGGTACCACTGGTCAAATGGCGACCTGGTTAGACCCTTACGCGGGTACAATGGCCCCTTTGGTGGAAATGGTGGCCGGCTAGGGGCACCATGGGCGGGGCGTGAGACAGCAAAGTGGATGGTGGCGAGAAGGGGAGTATGAGCTATGTTGGAGTTTGAGGAATCTAGGAACATTGAAGCCATAATAGCAAGCTTAGGATACCTAAGCCATAACTTTTGTTGTGTATAAATGGCTAAAATCGGTTAAGACCCGTAAGTCGGGTTGTAAAATATGCTTGCGTGTGCTGTAAATATAAGGTTTGCTCATGCTGCTTGTCATAACCCGTTGTTTGTTTTGATTGTAATTTTCTCAAATTAATTGCTTCCGCTTGTACTTAATCAAAGATAATAACGAACGAGACATCGTATTAATAACCCTAAGGTGGGAGCGTTACGGTTCATGATGAAATGTTTGATTTGCACAACTTCATCAACAATCTAAGAAATCCAACTACATTTCTCATAAATTACTTGATTGGTCTCCACATTTTTACGGCACAAATGTTCTTCAAAGCTAGATTAAGGGTGTGCACCACACAAGACGTCCAAAAAATGAATGAAAATTCTTGCTCAATGAGTTGTCCTACACCCTTACAATTTGACACATTATTCGTAATTACTTGGACCATATTCTCTTGGCCAATCTCATTGATTACTTCTTTCAACATGTTAAAAATAAAATGCATATCTTTTGTTTTTTCCAAACAATCAACCGATTTTGTAAACATAGGTTATCCATCCAACACTACCATAAAATTAACAAGTGGTCTTCTTTGTAAGTCACTACATCCATCACTCACAATACTTACACCCTTCTCCTTTCACATGTCTTAAATGGTGCACACAACCTATCAATATTTGTCTTCTCTTTTTGCAACAAAGTAGTCCTCAACAAATTATATTTCGGTAGTACATACCTCGCAATATTATGATTAATGGCATAAGTAAAAGTGGACTGAAAGTAAGGGTTCCTTATTAGGTTAAATGGCAATCACGCCGAATAAAATATCCTAGCAATCTCATAATCTAAATATTCCTATTGAGTCATGTTGAATGCCTTCTTAAGTGATCCTCCACTCACACTTCCAATCTTCCTTTTTTTGGAGTCAAAGGATGAATCCATCCCACCACCACAACCACCACTAATTGATAATCTCGAAAGGGGCAAAGGTGCATGTGTAGGCTAAAGATTTGGTATTATAGTATTGATCTCTTAATCCAATCTTTCCATCTCCAAAAGATTCTTTTTTTTTTTCTACTTTTCCACATTTTTCAATTCCTTTTTCACTTATCATCAACAAATGGGCCCTAACTCTCATGTTTGAACTCCTAAAAATCTTTTTTTTAATAATTGCATTTGCAAGGCAAATTTTCTCCCACATCGCTATGAGTAACTAACTCAGTAATATACTTCCATAATGGTTTATTGGAATCTTCATTAATAGATGTAGCGATAGGCCTTGTGTACTAGAAGTGCTATTATCCATGCTTGAAATCAAGCTACAAAAAATACAATTACAAGAACCACAAATTTAATATTTACCAGTAATACTACAAATAAACACATATTGATATAATCATAACTAATAAACACATCAATTTTTGCTCTTAATTACATACTCTATTCTATCAAAGAACAGTAAAACATTAAGAAGCCAGTAAATGTGACGCAATACTCATCATTGATTTTGCTATTTTGCAAGATTTTATTCCCAGAGAGACAATATAAGTTATATAACAATAACATGACGGGGCAACTACTCTGGTACTGGAAGAATGACCTTGCGCTCGGCATGTGCAGGCCAAAAGAAAAAAGATTTATTCAGATTAATTATACCTCTAACTACTCTCATCTGGTAATCAATAATCTCGCGAGATGACTCCTCTATACTTTAGAAAAGCTTGGAAAAGAAGGAGAAGGAAAACCTTTCTACAAGGCACATCTTTGAATAAAAGCATATACAACCGAATAATTCTAAACCTCACTCAGCAGCTACAAATCTCGATCACTTCAAAACAATCAAGCCAAAATCGAAACTACTTGTTCTGCAGTCTCAAACAACGGATGCACGAACTTTCATCTACAACAACATAATCGCACGAAATGACGGACGAAACAGACCATTAACAACACGAGAGCACATCAGGAAGCAAAAATCAGTCGATCATGGACAATCAAACCGTCACTCACGTCAATCATCACGCAAAAGACACAGCTCTAGGAAAAAATGAATGGTGAACCAAAACAGAAACGAGAGGGACGAAGAATGAGTCGGGATCGCGAACGGAGGCCTTTACAGTATAGCCGCGATGCAAGAAGAGCTTGACGAGCCACTGAAGGGATGAAACCAGACGCTCCGGTGATGCACACGACTTTCTCGGCGCCGACCGTTGCCAGGTCTCGTACGTCATGGGAAATTTGAGAGATGGAGATGAGAAGCTTAGGGCACAAAGAACTGAGTAATTGAGAAGCTTAACGCACGAAAGAACTAAGTAATTGAGCTTTATCCTTTTTCTTTTCTTTTTCTTAATTTTTTTTATAAATTTACATTTTGACCCCTAAACTTTTGGAAATTTATAATATTGACCGCGTGCGTGTCAAAAAATTGTGTGTCGATATTCCCGACTCGTGTGTCGCCGGCGTGTTTGACGATTTAACTGTGTGTCGGACATGCGATACCGACACGGTCGCTTTGCGAACATGTCGGTGCTTCCTAAGTGGCAATGCAGACGGTGATCCAAAGGACTTAAGTGATCACCACATTGATGAGAGAGTCATTACATTCGACAATATTGCAACTCTAGTTCTCACAAATTGGATAGAACTCCAAATACCAAGAGGAGAAGAGAGAATGCCTCATTTTGTGTTGCTGACACTTGCAAAGCTATATAGGAGTTGATGAAAGCTAAGTCAAGTCAATCTATGAGTGACTCTGCCACCTCACATGTCACACCACCACTTGTGGACCCCTTCTCCGTATTCGCTGTGATTGATGTCCTAATTAGTATGCCTGAGTTAGAGCAAGATCTTTACAACAAAGTAGTGAACCAAGCATGTGTTAGTGCCACATAAAGGGAGGCTTTCATCAAATTCCCAGCTAAAAGGAGAAATGGACTTCTTTAATGTCTTCAATAGATGTTAGGAAATATATTATGAATTGCGTGGGGTTTCATTTGATTGTATAACTTATGTTAGTATTTGATATTTGATTTTTAGAGATATTGATGTCGAGACTCTTGTACTTTTGTGGTGCCATGGGTACGATGGATTGGTTGGGATTTTTATATTTGGTTTGTTTCACTCTACGACTTATGTTATTGGTTGTTATTGGATTTTTTTTTTAGATATCTAAATTGATGTACTTATATTTGTGTGATGATATAGGTACTATGGAAGGGAGATCAAATTGTGTGTCTAATGGGCAAGTAGATCCAGATGAACAATTCTTGGATAATGATGATCTTCACGTATTGATAGCATGGTTGTGTATTGTTGTGGTGGACATATCCATGAATACGAAAGAACCTATTAGGGAGAGCAAACTATCATGACCCGAATGAATAAGGGAGTTTATTTATAGATATCAGATAGAATATATGAAGCCTTCAGGATGGAGAGACATGTTTTTTTGAATTTATGTGAATTAATAAGGGCAAAAGGTTGGTTGAAAGATAGTCGGTATGTTAGGATAGATGAATAAGTTGGGATCTTCTTATCTTTGGTTTGTTATAATAACTCCAATAGAGATTTATGTGACTGATTCCAATGTTCAGGAGAAACAATTAGCAAGTATTTTAATATAGTGTTGAAAGCAATTCTCAAACTCTCAAAAGAGATTATCAAACCACCATCCTTTGATGTTATCCCATAGGAAATTTTTGTTAATCCAAATCATGAACGATACTTTAAGGTATGGTTTTAATATGGAGTTTATACTATCAAGTACATGATAATCTTGTTGATAATTTTCTTGTTATAACGAAAAATTAGATTTTACACTTGTAACACATTTACCCCAAAATTTTTTTTGACCATAAAAACCCCAAACTGGTACACTGTGACAACAAGACTGAACTTTAGGTGCTATTGTACACCTATGGCACTCATATAAATGCTTATGTCCATAAAATTTTAATATTATTTTTTTATTTTTTCGAATTTTTTTTTTTTTTATTTTTTATTTTCTTTTTCATTTTCAAATCCCATTTAGAGGCAAGAAAGGGAACATCACCTAAAATGTGTTGTGTGTTTTAACATCTTGAATCGACGGGCTGGTCGCGGATCTATTTTTGAAAATGAAAAATGGAAATTGGAAAAATTCAAAAAAAAAAAAATAATAAAAATTTAATTTTATTTTTCGTAAAAGTCTAAAATTTTGGGGTTTGGGGGTTTTTATGGTCAAAAAAATAGTTTGGGGTAAATGTGTCACAAGTGTACCAGTTTAGGGTTTTTCGTGGTATTAACCCTTTCATAAATGCACAAGACTGTTTAGGTGCTATTGCTGGCACTCATATAAATGCTTATGTCCATGTGTCTCAGCATATCCCATTTAGAGGCAAGAAAGGGAATACCACCTAAAATGTGTTGTGTGTTTATAACATCTTGAATTTCGACCTATTTTTGAGATCAATGGTATTGATATTATTTCTCATTTAATTTTAGTAAGTCTCGTCTAGAATTGATCACTCGCGAGATACTAACTAAAAGGGAATGACTCACTAGGAAAATGGTACGTGGACCAGGGACCCGATCGCAAATCGAGCACCGATTCCGAGAAACGATGAGGAAATATTTTTGGTCAATGTGGGCCGATCCTATGAAGGAGACGGATTTAGTTTGGCCAATGAGATATGATCGGATCGCGGGTGATTCCGCACTACCGAGAGTACGCGTGGCGAACAAATCCTAAACTTAAACCGAATGATCGCGACTTCCGGAACTAGCGATAATTCCTCGTGCTCTCTTGGTAATCGAGACCGTCACGACTCAAGTAATCCTAAGTCGATACGTGTAACTCCTAAATAGTCGCCTTTTAGTGAGAGACCCCAAAAATTTAAATTGAGCAATTTTGATCGCGAAATTGAATTCGGATTTGAACATTGAATTTCATGGACATACACGACTATTTTGCAAGGACAACGTCATTTTAGTGTGGCCAACTATATTTGGGATCAATATGGTCAAAAAATGGAAATTCGGCCCAAAATCAGAAAATGACGATTTTGCCCCTTAGCCTATTCTTTGTATTCCGAATTTTGGAATTTATTGGAGATTATTTTGGGGATTAAAAATTGGATAAGATCAGCCCAATAATTTAGATTTTTGATGGACTAATATGCCCTTGGATATTTTGACTTTAGATAATCTTAGCTAAGTGAAGGAGAGGCAAGGTGGGAATTAGGAAAATTTGATCAAACCCCCCTAAGACTAATAAATGTTCTTGTTTCTCCCTCATTCCTTTCACCACCGGCCAACCCTCTCTCCTCCCCTCTCTTCTTCTCGCCAACTTCCCTCTCTCCCGGCTGTGTTCACCGCCCGCCGGAGGAGACGCCACCGCCGATCATCGGAACCTAGCGCTGTCTGTTGAACCCCGCCTAGCCTCACCATCACCATCCTCACCCGATCGACTCACCCTCTCGCCATTCTTTCTCTCCATCTTTCTCCCTCTCGGCCGCGTGTGAGGAGCACCACCGCCATTCGCTGGAAGAGCCGCCGTGAACCCCGCTTGGACCGCCCGTTCCCCCACTTGTCCGACTATATTTTGGAGCTTAGGAAAATTTTGAGTATTAGTCCATAAACCTTAATTAGGCTACTAAGCACTTCTAGATAGAATTAGGTTGATTTTAGAGACTAATTAAGGTGATTTAAGAGTAATTATGGGCTGATTAGTGAATGATTGATTATGGTTGATATTGTGGTGATTTGGTTTGTCTAATATGATGAATTAGAGGCAAATTGAGGCCCTAGAGTGGGCTGAGTGTGGCTGGTTGATGTGGATTAGTTTGGACTGAGTTTGGCTGATTTAAGCTTAACGGTGTAATCGCCGTGATTTCCTTGAATTCGCTTGTTCGAGTTGTTTGTTGGTTGATTTGTGATGTCATGTCGCATGCCCACTATGGCCAAATAGTGAGGAAATTATCGGACCATTGATTATGTGTTTTACATGATCAAGTGCATGTGACTTAGGTGTTATTGTGGAATGTGATTCAATCGGAATTAAATTGACTGATTGGGCATATCAATGTGATGTTTTAAGCGTGCTAAATTATTAGTCAATCATGTTATGGCTGGATTGAGTTGTTGGAGTATTTTACTCTAGTTATTGGCGATATTGAGCATGTCGTAATGCACGTTGATTTTGGCATGATTTATTAATGTGCCTATGTTGGTATTTTGTGCTCATGGTGAGTTGCATTATTGCCCGAGTACTGGACTGCATGGCCACCATTTCGCATGCTAAGCATTGGCTTGAGATGAGAATTGTGCAAGTATGCGTGCCTGACATAAGCATGTGATCACCTTAAGTACCCTGATGTATTTTATGTGGGGTTCAAATAAAATTGGTTATCTGTACGTATGATCATTATGAGTCCTGATGTGTTTTATGCGGGACGATGCCCGGTTCTGTCGGAAGATGGCCAACCTGATGTGTTTTACGTGGGTTTTAGTTCATATATAGAGATCGATGTTATATCTGATGCGTTTTACGTGGGCTAGAGACACCAGGCCTAATGCGTTTTTACGCGAGCCATGAAGTGTTGGTATTGATTGTTAGACTTAATGCATTTTATGTGGGTCGAACTCTAATTGAGAAATGAATAGTGTGCCAGTGTGCATTACTGAACTAGATCATGAGCATGAGCATATTCATGGCATATGTGTGCCCGCATATGCGTAACGGTGGCTCAAACGTGAGGCAAGCATTAATAAAGATGAGCATGCGTATGGCGTACATTTGACTAAGTATGATCGCGTATGTGCCATGAGTATTAATATGAACTATCTAACCTGCAAGATTAATTGTGTGCTCGATCTGGGCCCGGGGGTCTAGGTCAATTGATTGTCAATTATTAATAGTTGTATGTGATTTGTTGCATGTCAGGAGATGCATGTTAGTCAAGTTTAGGTTTAGGGGGTTTTACTCGTTGAGATTCGTCTCATTATTATTTAGACCAAACCTTTTAGAACCCCCGGCCTTGAAGATGTCAAAAGTTCCGATTCGTTTTGGGATTCCACATCATATAGAGAAGACGATATCCGTGTACCCCATAAGGAACGGGGAAATGTATATTAGGCATTATACTTCGGTATGGGTTGATGTGGGAGAAACGCATTTCGAGACCTACGAGTATATAGCCTGGTGTTTTAGGGACTATTCCGGGGAGTATAGACCTCTTCGGACTATTAATGTCCCGTTCAAAGGACTAGGCGAGATAGATCTGTAGTGTCCCGACGGAGATCTGGCGAGCCCCCAAGCTATAGCCGAGGGGAGTTTGAGTTCTGGTGTCGGACCTGTCGTCTGGGAGGTGGATGAGCCGGACCCGATAGACAAGGAGCCAGTGGATTGGGACGCTGATCCAGAGCCGATGGAGCTGGATGAGGAGCCAAGGCCTATGGAGCAGGACCTCGAGCCGGAGGGCGAGCCCGAGGAGATAGATTTTGAGGAGGAGCCAGTAAAGGCCGAGTTCGAGCTGGATTCCCTAGACTCCGAGGTGAGCTGTTTGATAGTTCTTCATCTTTTGAGTCCTCGGGATCCGACCCGGGACTGGGTTCCGTAGGGTTAGCCTTAGTCTCAGTTAGGTCAGATCAGTACCTTTTTAATCGAAGCCTAACCTTAGATAGTAGTTTAAACACCTAGGTCACTTACCCCTTTTTGTCAGTGGTGGTTGTTGACCGCTTTTAGTTTTGGTGCTCACTGTAAATGGATATTGTAAATATTTCCTGAGTTATATAAGTGTATTTTTGTTATCTCGCTGTTTGTTGTTATGCTAACCTTGGTCTCATGTTGTTTTATCTGTACGGGTGTTTAGAGATGGCCACGGGCCGGTTTTGGCCCGGAATCGGACCGGAACCTGCCCAGTCAAACCCGGGCCCGGCACGTTGACCGGGCCCGTGGTTCAGAATCGAAGCGGGCACATGCCCTACTGGGGCTCGGTTCCGTTCGAATTTTGGGCCGCCCGGAACCGCTGGTTCCAAGCTCGATTCCAAAAAAAAAAAAAAAGAAAATTGGCATTTGTGCGTTAAGCCAAGCAAGGGTTCGACCTCGCCGGCGTCGGGCGAGGCCGGCCTCGTTAGTTGCAGGCGAGGGCGAGCCTCGCCGGCGTCGGGCGAGATTCACCGAGGCCGGCGGAGGAAGAACGAGAACCGAAGAAAAAAAAAAGGAAAAAAAAAAGAAAATTATGTTCGGTTCGAATCGGAATCGGAACCGGAATAGGACGGTTTCGGTTCATTCTTGGCCACGAACCGGAACCGGTCGGTTCCGAACCGTGGCTATCTCTATGGGTGTTTTTGTTGCTTTCGCATGCATCTCGATCTCTATTTGGGTTTTGGGTTGGCGGCGTTTCCTGGGGCGTTGCACAAGTTCGACCTCGGCAGGGATGTTGCGCTTTGAAGGGTTCAAGGTGTGACATCCTTATTTGATTTGGTATCAGAGCAAGGTCACTCGGTCCAATTAGGTCAAAGCCTGGAATAATAAGGAGCGATAACCTTGGGTAACTAGTAGGAAGACTTTGTGTGCTAAGTGTATCTCCTCACTATCTGTGTTTTGACTGAGTACATATGTGAATTGACCCGTAAAGTGCAGGTGCGGCAGGACGTGAGGTAAGTACGTGTATCTCCTTGATTGAAATCTTGCGCTGCTTGTGACTAGCCGCATGCCGAGTGATTGATTGCTATTATGCTAGACCCCTGCCTAGGACCTTAGACCAGTTTAGCTTGGTTTAGGTCTCTAATTTCTGAATAGAATTATAACAGGTAGGTGGGTAGTGAGGACTGCCAGGATGAGGAAAAGAGGAAAAGAACCCCAAGGGCAATCTAGTCCAGGAGGCCAAGAAGCTAGAGATTCAAGAATGGAGGATGCCATTTAGACCCTACATGAGATAGGAAATCTTATTGATAGGCAGGCTCAGGAAAGGACCGCCACCATTGCCCAGGCTGTTGAGGCTGCAGCAGCTGCTACTATGAATGGAAACAATGCCAATATTGAGGAGGCTCAGGCAGCTGGAAATAGACAGATGCACCAATTGATAAAACAGTTTCTTAACTTGAAACCACCTAAGTTTAATGGTAGGGGTGACCCAGAGGTTGCACCACGATGGGTAGAGGAACTAAAAAAAGCTTTCGAGGTATTAGGATGCACCAAGAATGAGAAAGTGACTCCGGCGATATATCAGCGGTAAGATAATGCCAATGATTGGTGGAAGGCTACCAGGGATAGAGTATTCCTAGAAGGTACTACCCAAACTTGGGCTGCATTTACCGAGAGTTTTTATGGAAAGTATTTCTCAGAGAGTGCCCAAGAAAGAAAGTTGACAGAATTTATGCAACTTTGCTAAGGACAGATGACCGTAGATCAATATGAAGCGGAGTTTGCGGTGTTGTCAAAGTTTGCACCTAAGATGGTGGAAAATCTGCAGGATAAAGTTCGGAGATTCTGGGACAGATTGAAGCAAGATCTTCGAAGCCAGATGATTTCTTTGGATATCCGAGACTATGGAAGAATGTATGAACAAGCTCAAGCTATAGAGCAAGATCAAATGGAAAGGACAGTCGCTTCTGGATCGCAGTTTGCTTAAAAAAAGGGACAACCACCGCTTTAAGAAGAAGCCGATGGCAGGAAATAGGTGATTCATCCCACCGGCGAGGAGGAATATTGGGAAGCCGAACCACCCACAGAACCGATTTGGGGTTTGTTTCAAGTGCGGGAATTTAGAGCACCAGATCAGAAATTGTTTCCAATAGCGCCCGTCAGGACCATTAGTGCAACCGCAACAGTCCCGTGTAAGGAACCAAGCCGGGAATCCCCCACCGGCTAATCAAGGTCGACTGCTAGCGTAAGGACAAGTTTATGCGATGGCGCGAAAGGAGGCGGAGGACACGCCGAGCATGGTCATAGGTACAATTTCTTTATGTGATCGTGCTGCGTATGCATTATTTGACCCGTGGGCAACCCACTTGTTTATTTTGGAGCAATTTGTTAGACTGGTTGGGATTGAGCCTGTTTTGCTTGAAACTGTGCTATGTGTGATGACTCCATTGAATGATAAAGTGTTAGTGTCGTTAGGGTGTCCTAGTTGTAAGATAGTTATCGGGGGTAGGGAAGAAATGATTGACTTAGCAGTGTTGGTCATGTTTGATTTTAATGTGATAATTGGGATGGATGGGCTAGTAAGGCAGAAAGCCGTAATGGATTGTGGCAATAGGGTGATGCAGTTTAACTCGATGGGACATCCTAGATTTGAATTTCAGGAAAACCAAGGAGGAACCTCGATCTCTTGAATTTCCTCGCTTGAAGTGACTAAGTTGTTAGATGAAGGTTGTTAAGAGTACTTGGTGAACGTGGTGGATCCGACAGTGGCGAAGCCTAAGTTGGAAGAGATATCCGTAGTGTGTAATTTCCCCGAGGTCTTTCTTCAGGAATTGCCAGGTTTACCATCGGAGCGAGAAGTGGAATTTGTGATAGAATTGGTCCCAAGCACTGAGTCGATTTCAAAGGCACCATATCGAATGTCCTTATCAGAACTGAAAGAGTTGAAAGTCCAGATACAGGAATTATTGGACAAAGGTTTTATTCGTCCTAGTATGTCGCCATGGGGAGCGCCGGTCCTGTTTGTAAGGAAAAAGGACAGGACGTTAAGGTTATGTATCGACTACCGATAGTTAAACCAGGGAATGATTAAGAATAAGTACTCCTGCCGAGGATTGATGAATTGTTTGATCAATTACAAGGAGTCTCGATGTTCGCTAAGATGGATCTACGGATCGGATACCATCAGTTGAGAATCAGGAAAAAGGATATTCCTAAGACCGTTTTTAGGACGCGGTACGGGTACTATGAGTTCACAGTGATGCCCTTCGGATTGACTAATGCCCCTGCTTCCTTCATGGGCTTTTTGAATAGGGTGTTCAAGGAGTTCTTGGATCGGTTCGTTATAGTATTCATAGACAACATACGGGTATATTCGAAGAGCCTCGAGGAGCACAAGGTACATTTGATTGAGGTACTACAGACCTTAAGAGAACACGCACTCTACGTCAAGTTGAGTAAGTGTGAGTTTTGGCTAAGCAGAGTAGCGTTCCTTGGACACATAATTTCGGGAGATGGAATTTCTGTGGACCCTACGAAGATTGAGGTAGTAACTAAGTGGCCAAGACCGATCTCAGTAACGGAGATTCGAAATTTCTTGGGATTGGCTGGCTATTATCGACGTTTTGTAGAGAGGTTTTCGTCGATAGCCACGCCTTTGACGCGGTTACTTAAGAAGGAGCCTAAGTTCGAGTGGGATGAAAAGTGTGAAAGGAGTTTTCAGGAGTTGAAGCATAGGTTGATAACTGCCCCGGTATTGACCATTCCGTCAGGGCCAAGAGGATTTGAAGTCTATAGTGACACGTCATTAAGAGGACTCGGATGTGTACTGATGCAGCGTGGGAGAGTAGTTGCATATGCATCACGCCAGTTGAGACCGCATGAAATAAATTATCTGACGATGATTTAGAGTTAGCAGTGATCGTCTTCGCCCTTAAGATCTAGAGACATTATTTGTGCGGGGAAAAGTTCCAGATTTATACGGATTATTAGAGCCTCAAATATCTATTTTTGCAGAAAGAATTAAATATGAGGCAGCACCGATGGATGAAATTTCTTAAGGATTACGACTACAACATCCTGTATCACCCGGGGAAGGCGAATCGAGTAGCGGATGCGCTAAGTCGGAAGTCGAGTATTGCGCTCATGATGGTTAAGGAGTGGACCCTGCTAGAAAGGCTCAGAGACTCGGAGTTTAAGTTCGAAGTGAGCCTGATGTCTAACCTGATGGCCACATTGAGAATCGAACCGGAGATCCAGGCAAGGATTAAGGCACTACAGTCTATGGACTAAGAAATACAAAAGATTGTTAGAATGGACACCACTACTAGAAAGTTAGATTTTCAAGTGAACGAGGACGGAGTTTTAAAGTTCCGAGGACGATTATGTGTGCCCAACGACTTGGAGTTTAAGGAGGAGATTTTAAGGAAGGCACATCGCAGCAATTATAGTATCTACTCATATAGTACAAAGATGTACCAGAATTTACAGCAGCATTATTAGTGGAATGGACTGAAAAAGGATGTGGCAAAGCATGTAGCCAAGTGTTTGACGTGCTAACAAATGAAAGCACAGCATCATAAGCTTGGAGGGTTATTAAGACCATTGAAAATCCCTGAATGGAAATGGGAACACATCACGATGGATTTTGTAACGAGGCTATTAAGGAGTCAGAGAGGACATGATTCCATTTGGGTGATAGTGGATCAATTGACTAAATCAGAGCACTTCCTGGCAGTACGAAAGGATTTTGAGTTAGAAAGGTACGCAGAGTTGTATGTGCGACAGATCGTCAGATTGTATGGAGTACCGGTAATAATCACTTCGGACCGTGATCCGAGATTTATGGTCAATTTTTGGAAAAGTTTGCAGATGTCCTTAGGAACGAAGTTGCAATTCAGTGCGGTCTATCATCCATAGATGGATAGCTAGTCTGAAAGGACGATTCAGACTTTGGAGGATATGTTGTGTGCCTGTGTATTGAATTTTCAGGGCAAATGGGAAGAACAGCTACACCTGATGAAATTTGCCTATAATAATAGTTATCAGCAAAGTATTCAGATGGCGCTGTTTGAGGCCTTATATGGCAGGGCGTGCAGGACATCGATGTGTTGGGACGAAGTAGGAGAGCGAAGTAACACGGGCCCAGAACTAGTGCAATAGACGGTCGAGGCTGTCGAGATTATTCGGGAAAGATTGAGGACCGCTCAAAGTTATCAGAAAAACTATGCCGATCGGAGGCGACGACCTTTGGAGTTTCAAATTGAAGATCATGTATTTTTTGAAGTGTTGCCTATGAAGGGATTGTCCAAATTTGGCAAAAAAGGAAAACTGAGCCTGAGGTATGTTGGTCCATTTGAGATTTTAGAGAAGATCGGTGATATGACTTATTGACTTGCTTTGTCGCCCAACCTGTCCTAAGCGCACAATATATTTCACGTGTCAATATTGAGAAAATATGAACTAGACTCGACCCACGTTCTGAGGTACGAGGAGATAGACGTGGACGACAATGTGTCGTACGTGGAAAGACTAATAAGGATCGAGGACAGAAAAGATCGAGTATTACGGAATAAGACGATCCCGATGGTCAAAGTTGTATGGGAGCACCATGGAACCGAAGGTGCCATTTAGAAAAGCGAAGAGGCAATGCGACGTCAATACCTCCATTTGTTTGAGTAGATAAGTTTAGATTGCAAATTTCGAGTATGAAATATTTGTAAGGGAGGAAGAGCCGTAACATCTTCAATTTCGACCTATTTCCGATATCAATGATATTGATATTATTTCTCATTTAATTTTAGTAAGTCTTGCTCGGAATTGATCACTCGCGGGATACTAACTAAAAGGGAATGACTCACTAGGAAAACGATACGTGGACCAAGGATCCGATCGCGAATCAGGCACCGATTTCGAGAAACGATAAGGAAATATTTTAGGTCAATGTGGGCCGATCCTAGAAAGGAGATAGATTTAGTTTGGCCAATGATGTATAATCGGATCGCGGGTGATCCCGGGCTACCGAGAGTACGCGTAGCGAACAAATCCCGAACTTAAACCAAACGATCGCGACCTCCGGAACTAGCGATAATTCCTCACGTTCTCCCGGTAACCGAGACCGTCACGATTCGAGTAACCCCAAGTCAATACGCGTAACCCCTAAATAACCGACCGTTAGTGAGAGACCCCAAAAATTTAAATTGAGCAATTTTGATCTTGAAATTGAATCCAGACTTGAACGTTGAATTTCGTGGACTTACACGACTATTTTGCGAGGATAACATCATTTTAGTGTGGCCAGCTATATTTGGGATCAGTACAGTCGAAAAATGAAAATTCGGCCCAAAATCGTAAAATGATGATTTTGCCTCTTAGCCTATTCTTTGTATTCCGAATTTTGGAATTTATTGGAGATTATTTTGGAGATTAAAAATTGGATAAGATTAGCTCAATAATTCAGATTTTTTATGGTCTAATATGCCCTTAGATATTTTGGCTTTAGATAATCTTAGCCAAGTGAAGGAGGGGCAATGTGGGAATTAGGAAAATTTGGTCAAATCTCTCCTAAGACTAATAAATGTTCTTGTCTCTCCCTCATTCCTCTCACCACCAGTCAACCCTCTCTCCTCCCTCACTTCTCTTCTCGCCAACTTCCCTCTCTCCCGGCTGTGTTCACCGCCCGCCGGAGGAGACGCCACCGCTGATCACCGGAGTCGAGCGCCATCCATCCAGCCCCGCCTAGCCTCACCAACACCATCCTCACCCGACCGACTCACCCTCTCGCCATTCTCTCTCTCCATCTTTCTCCCCCTCGGCCGCATGTGAGGAGCACCACCGCTGTTCGCCGAAAGAGCCCGTGAACCCAGCTTGGATCGCCCGTTCCCCCACCTGTCCGACTATATTTTGGAGCTTAGGAAAATTTTGAGTATTAGTCCTTAAACCCTAATTAGGCTACTAAGCACTTTTAGATAAAATTCGATTGATTTTAGAGACTAATTAAGGTAATTTAAGAGTAATTATGGGCTGATTAGTGAATGATTGATTATGGTTGATATTGTGGTGATTTGGTTAGTCTAATATGATGAATTAGAGGCAAATTGAGGCCCTAGAGTGGGCTGAGTGTGGCTGGCTGATGTGGATTAGTTTGGGCCGAGTTTGGTTGATTTAAGCTTAACGGTAAAATCTCGGTGATTTCCTTGAATTCGCTTGTTCGAATTGTTTGTTGATTGATTTGTGATGTCATGTCGCATGTCCACTATGGCCGAATAGTGAGGAAATTATCGGACCATTGATTATGTGTTTTACATGACTAAGTGCATGTGACTTAGGTGTTATTGTGGGATGTGATTCAATCGAAATTAAATTGAGTGATTGGGCATACCAATGTGACGTTTTAAGCGTGCTAAATTATTAGTCAATCATGTTATGGCTGGATTGAGTTATTGGAGTATTTTACTCAAGTTATTGGCGATATTGAGCATGTCGTAATACACGTTGATTTTGGCATGATTTATTGATGTGCCTATGTTGGTATTTTGTGCTCATGAGGAGTTGCATTATTGCCCAAGTACTGAACTGCATGGCCACGTATTTCGCATGCTAAGAATTGGCTTGAGATGAGAATTGTGCGAGTATAAGTACCTGACATGAGCATGTAATCACTTTAAATACCCTGATGCATTTTACGCGGGGTTCAGATAAAATTGATTGTGTGTATGTGTGTTCATTATGAGTCCCAATGCGTTTTATGCAAGATGATGCCCGGTTCTATCGAAAGATGGCCAGCCTGATGCGTTTTACGCGGGTTTTGGTTCGTATATAGAGATCGGTGTTGCGCCTGATGCATTTTACGTGGACTAGAGACACCGGGCCTGATGCATTTTACGCGGGTCATGAAGAGTTGGTATTGATTGTTAGACCTGATGCATTTTACACCGGTCGAACTCTAATTGAGAAATGAGTAGTGTGCCAGTAAACATTATTGAACTAGATCATGAGCATGAGCATATTGATGGCATATGTGTGCCCGCATGTACGTACCGGTGGCTCAAACGTGAGGCAAGCATTAATAAGGATGAGCATGCGTGTAGTGTACGTTTGACCAAGTATGATCGCATATGTGCCATGATTATTAATATGAACTGTTTAACCTGCAAGGTTAATTGTGTGCTCGATCTGAGCCCGAGGGCCTAGGTCAATTGATTGTCAATTATTACTAGTTGTATTTGATTTGTTGCTTGTCAGGAAGTGTATGTTAGTCTAGTTTAGGTTTGGGGGGGTTTTACTCGCTAAGATTCGTCTCATTGTTGTTTAAACCCAACCTTTTAGACCCCTGCCTTTAAACATATCAGAAGTTTCGGTCCGTTTTGAGATTCCACATCATATAGAGAAGACGATGTCCGTGTACCCTGTAGGGAACGGGGAAATGTATATTAGGTCTTATACTTTGGTATGGGTTGATGTGGTAGAAACGCATTTCGAGACCTACGAGTATATAGCCTGGTGTTTTAGGGACCATTCCGGGAAGTATGGACCTCTTTGAACTTTTGATGTCCCATTCAACGGGCTAGGCGACATAGATCTGTAGTGTCCCGACGGAGACCTGGCGAACCCCGAAGCTACAGTAGGGAGTTTGGTCTACTGCCGGACACCGCCCCGGGAGGTGGATGAGCCGGACTCGATGGACGAGAAGCCAGTGGATTGGGAGGCTGATCCGAGCCGATGGAGCCGGATAAGGAGCCAAGGCCTATGGAGCAGGACCCCGAGCCGGAGGGCGAGCCCGAGGAGATGAACTCTGAGGAGGAGCCAGTAGAGGTCGAGTTCGAGCTGGATTCCCTAGACTCCGAGGTGGACCTGTATGACTGTTCTTCATCTTCCGAGTCCTTAGGATCCGACCTAGACTGGGTTATGTAGGGTTAGCCTTAGTGTCAGTTAGGTTGAATCAGTACCTTTCTAATCGAAGCCCAACCTTAGATAGTAGTCTAACCACCCGAGCCACTTATCTCTTTTTGTCAATGGTGGCCGTTGAGCACTTTTGGTTTTGGTGCTCACTGTAAATGGATATTGTAAATGTCTCCCGGGTTAATATAAGTGTATATTTGTTATCTCGTTGCTTGTTGTTATGCTATCTTTGGTATCGTGTTGTTTTATCTATACGGGTGTTAATGTTGCTTCCGCATGCGTCTCGATCTCTGTTTGGTTTTGGGTCAGCGGCGCTTCCTGAGGCGTTGCACAAATTCGATCTCGACAGGGATGTTGTGCTTTGAAGGGTTTGGGGCATGATAGCGTTTGTTCTTTTGATGTGAAGTTGACTTTCGTGTATTCTAGGTGGGAAGGATTTGCTAATGATTGTCGGGTGCTTTCGGCAGCACTTGAGATTCCTCGATTGCAATTTCCTCGACTGCCACCAGGTATTTGCTTTATTTATAGGAAGAAACTTTCTTTATAATTGTATTATGGTTGCATATTATAACAAATTTATATATACCTTGTTATAGGCAAATACCACGTGATAGATTTTGGTTATGCATCACTTTCAGAATTTTTAACTCCATTTGAATGATTATAGGGGGAGTGGGAGATGGCCAAGAATAGCAAAAGAATTATTTAATCATAGGCACTCTCACTAAGGAATGTCATTGACAGGTCACTTGGGACTTTAAAGAATCACTTCACCATTTTGAGGTACATGCCTTCATTTACAATAAAAAAGCAAGCATTTATTGTAATTGTGTGTTGTGTTCTCTATAATTACATTCGTGACCAAAATACAATGGACAAAAACTTTTTCCTTTATGGAGATCTGGAGTACCCGTTTGGATCTAGAAAAGTGGAGGTTGCAAATGATACATCACATGAGCATACAGCTGAGATAAATATGATTAGGAAAAGTATTGCACATAAAATGGCAAGGCATTACAATATACCTAAGATTCCATGACTTTGTATTTCCAACTTTTGTAATATTATTTTTAAATACTAGATAACGATGGGAGAGGATCCTTTTGTACCTTGAGTTTTTGAGTGCCTCTATTTTTTGCTGACTTGTTTTAGTATGCCCTTTAGGCTGTACACATTCAGTGGCATTTCTTGTGTATATATATCACCATGTTTATACATATCACCATGAGAAGGGAGTAATTTGTTTGGTACTAATCAATATCGATGATGGCTAAGAAAAGAGTTGGCCCTTAGGAGGCATGAAAATCATTCTATGGCTGGTTTGGTGATAGATTCAGTGTTGTTCGGAACCATCTCGCAGAGTAACACACTCAAAAGTTGGCAGTGAGCTTTAAATTGAGATAGAACATTGATAGGAGTGATACAAGGAAGAGTTTATACTAAGTATATACCGTGTTTATACATATCACTATGCATATACCAAGTATATACATATCACCATGTTCACCATGTTTCCTTCATTTACAAGAAAAATTTTAAATTGGCGAGTGCTCCATGAGAATTCAATACCAAGTTTAAAAAAGCACTTGAAAAAATTTGGAATAGAAATTTTGTGTAGTTACTAAATATATTTATGTTATTTTTCTATTTCAAGAATAAAAATTTTGGACAGTTACCAAATGCCTTCAAATATTTAGAAATTGTTCCCAGGTACAGAATAAAAAAAATCATTTTTGAGCAAAAATTATTTTTGGATCAAAATGGTTACTAAACACACCCTTAATTTCATTCCCTTTTGGTTCTCGGCCCAAATACCCCTTCTCGTGTTTTTTATTTTGCTTTCATTTCCCTTCAATTCCCATCCTGGCCGAGCCTAATTCTACGAAAAAGCATCAATTTTTTCTCTAATCCTAAATCTGGTTCCCGTAATGTGAAATTTTTAAATTGTTCGGGCCAGATTTAGGATTTAAATGAAAGTTGGTGATTTTTTTAGACAAAAAAAGTTCATGTCAAAATCGTCACTCGAGTTAAATTTGGTACTTTTTTTTTTTTGGAATTAGGCCAAGTGTCCCTTTCCTTTTCAATGCTACCTAAAATTTCCTTAGCTTCTTTCCTTGTTTTATGTTTTCCTTTCCTAACTTAGAACGATTCATGCATGGCACACCGTTTTGGTTATTGGCAGGGGAGAGAGAAAGAGAGGCTGAGTCCCTAAAGACGCCGAGTGCTCTACTAGGCTCAAGTTTAGAGCCATTTTCTAATTGGGGTCGAATTGCATGTTGGGCTGACTCTTATAATTTTGCTTGTGTCTAAATTATTGCGTACACGTTCTTACTTCCAAATGCAGACGAATGCATTAAATATGCAAGATCATGCAAGATCGATTATTTTCACTTGAGAGTCAAATGCTGTTATTGTAGATAGATTCGATCTCTGATTATTATGAAATATGAGAAAGATCATTGGACAAAAAGTTTACGTGTCAACAACAACCTATCTTTAAAAGGAAATTCGAAAATATCTTCCAGACAGAATTTGATGGAAATTCTAAATGAAAATAAGGATAATAACTCTATGAAAATTGAAGGCACGTTTCCTTCATATATAAACAATTGTTACTTTACATTGGATGATGGTTCATTCAAATAATTTGATTCAGCATATCAGAAATAAAGTGAATCAAGATATGCATTTAATTTACTATTTCAAATGTATGGACAAAGACGAAGCTCGCGAACTTTAAAGATTTATTATACGGCTTTTGCCCTTTTTATCTGCCCTTCAAATATATGATTTAAAACTTCAAAAATAAGTTTATTTTGATTCTATTACCGTAGTAAATTTAAGGAAATCCACCAAATTTAAAATATTGTATCTATTTATAAATAAAATTTCTCATTTGCATTGTAAAGTTCTTCCAACGATATTAATTTTCTTGTAGTTCCATAATTTTTGTGCTCCAGTGACTGCTTTCTCTTGTTTTTCATAATTGTTCTTGAACAGGGATAATAATTTTCATTATATTCTTGTAAATTTTGAGGTCTTATCATCCATACCATTACACGACACCCATCAATTTTATTTTTCAACATAATTTTAGGACTCAATTGCATTAAAGATTGAGGACTTGATTGAATTAATTAAAACGTTTATAACTCGATTGCAGCTTTTGATAGAATTTTAAAACTTGGTTGAACCTACCAAAAGATTTTGGACTTACTTGCAGTAAGACAAGGTTTAAGGCTTGCGGTGCAATTCTCTACTTTCTTTTGTACTATTATTAGCATAGTAACCGCCCAATTCATCGTGACTTTCTTTTGACAATTATAATGGTCCTCCCTAGAAAGTTAATTGTCTGCAAAATATCTTTCCTCAACTTTTTCTCTGGAGAACTTAATTTCGCTTTCATCGTCGCGACAATGCGTGAGTCCTATTATTTCATAATATTCCATAAAAAAATGTAATTTACCTAAGCTAATATAATAGTAAATTTCTTTGTCCTATCAAATGTATGTTTTAATAAGGGTTAATACAACGAAAAATTTCAAATTAATATAACAGTGACAAATTTATAGAAAAAAATTAATTTTTTAATCATAAAAAATCCTAAACTAGTATATTTGTGACAAATATACCCTATGTTAAATTGAATTAATATCATGAAAAATTACAAACTGATACACCTGTGATAAACATGGGGTAAAACTCTCAAATGGTAAATCTATCAATTGTCACGTGTTATGCAACTCAGGAATTTGATAATAAAATTTAACGAAAACTAACTTGGGATAAAATTATTATAAATGTACTAATTTAAAAATTTTTTGTGATGAAAAATTAATTTATAATAAATTTATCATGAATATATCAATTTAAAGTTTTTCGTGGTATTAACTATTTTGATAAAACCTTTCGTCCGCAATTTTCCCTAAAAATCACGGGACGGTAGAATTTCCCGGGGGTATGTTTTGTTTATCTATCGGAGTATCTCGTCTTCGTTCCCGAAGCCAAGTTCGTCAAAACCCTAGAACAGATCTAGAGAGAGAGAGAGAGAGAGAGAGAGAGAGAGAGAAAAGGCGAGACTGATCTACCTCGCGAAGCTCGAGCTCTTAGCTCCGCGTCCTCCGCTCCGCTCCTGCTCGACGAAGCCTCCGTCCTCCGCAGATCTGTAGCTCGCCGATCCACTTCCGCGTTCCGCTTGGTGCGAGGGAGAAGCCATGGAGGAGGAGGGTCTGTGAAGGTCGCGCGTCTTCGTCGTGCCTAGCCTCGCTCGTCGCTCGGAACGGTCTTCGGAACATCGCGGGGGTCTTGTTCGCGGCCTTTCCTCTAGCGTCGGAGGTCGCAGGTAATGGAAAGTTTCTCTCCGGAATCGAAAAGTTCCGTATTTTTTGTTGGTAGGACTGCGTTAATGCGATGAAAAGCGGCTTTTTTTCGTACCCTATTTTCCAATTGGATGACATGGTTGCTCGATCCTGGCTGTGGGCATAATCGATGGTAGATAGAGGTCTCTGTCTTTGATTTTCTGATTCTAGTCTAGAGATTTGATGTCCTTTCGTGATGCTTTCGTTATTGGTATAGCGTTGACGTATTTTCTTCATTACTTTGATATGAACTATTGACGCTTTGTATGCATATGTTTTGGTCGCGTTCAATTATCTTGATGATGGTGGCAGGAGTTATTCTGATATTTTAACTTGCATTTGCTTAGTGTTAAAGTTGGAATTTTGTTCCATGAATGATCTCGCTTCTACTAGATGATTTTGGCACTTGCAAATTTGTGCGAATTGAGCTGTTTATTTGTACAAGACAATGACCGGGGAAGAAATTGTGTTCGAGTAATGCGAATCACTTTGTTTGTCATGGTGTGCAACTAGTTGTTTTCATGCTTCACCCAAGAAAGCATGGTTTTTTTATGGTGACTCTGTTATAATTAAAGTTTCTACTTGGATTTTTGCTGTTGAGTCATTGTTTTCATTTGTAATTTGAGTGGGTCCTTCTGTCTTATTCAGTGAAACAACAACTGTATCTCATTTATATTTGTAAAAATATTAAATTATCCTGCCATGATATCAGATGGCTAGGAGCCTTCCTTTGATGTACCGGATTACATTTCATCACCACACCTGATTTTGCCATGTTGCGTGGATTAGTTGTAAGTTAGTGATTTACCGGCATTATATTTGCATTCATTTGCTGATCTTGAACTTGAGTTGATTAGGTAAGTGTGTTATTGATTGGATGACGTGGTCAATGCGCTTGACTTTTCATCTGGGGAAACTTAAGTGGTTTCCCTTTTATATACTGATGATTTTGGTGGATATAGCATGCCGCCAGATTTCGTTTTTGTTACTTTCTACCTTAAGGATAACAGTTTTTCTTTAATGTTTGCTCGTTTTTATATTGTGGAAAACATTCGAACTCATCTTGTGAGATGTTACATCTTTGGCATTTTTTTTTATTTTTTCTAATGTTCTTCTGTTGTTTCATGCTGGCTTAGGAATTGATTTGTCCCCTTGCAAAAATGGCTGGTCAGAGGAATAGCTATGGGAAGCGGGCTCATTCTCAGTCCGACTATGCTGAGAACGGAGGAAGTAAAAGGAGAAATCCTGGTGACGATAGAGACCAGTTTGTTATAAACTCAGATGATACTGTCTATCGTTATTTGTGCCCAGGAAGAAAGATAGGAAGTATTATTGGAAGGGGAAGGGAGATCGTCAAACAACTAAGGGCAGACACTAAATCCAAGATTAGGATTGGTGAGACAGTGCCTGGATGTGAGGAGCGCGTTGTCACCATTTATAGCTCTAGTGATGAGACTAATGCTTTTGAAGATAGCACTAATTTTGTGTGTCCAGCTCAACATGCTTTGTTTAAGATTCATGAGAGAGTAGTTGCCGAAGAGTTGAATGGTGATGACGATTCTGAAGGGCAGCAGGTTACTGCTCGTCTTCTTGTACCATCTGATCAGATTGGATGTGTCATTGGCAAAGGGGGGCAGATTGTGCAAAATATACGTAGTGACACCGGTGCACAGATTCGGATTCTTAAGGACGATCATTTACCGTCATGTGCATTAAACTCGGATGAGCTTGTGCAGGTAAACAAATTTTCTCTTCGTATTGTTCTGTATAGCACCCTTTGTACCTATTTTGTATCAGCCTTTGTCAAGCAACTAGATGTAATGGTAAGTAGCTCATTAAAGCAAGGTCAACTTCAAAGTTTTTGACCCGTACACCCTGCTTATACTTTTAGGGATTGTTCAGTACTTCATACATTAGAAAGTTTTTAATGTTTTCCCTTTTGGATGTAGGATTGTAATGGCATCATTTACTTGCTGAAGGATTTTAGTGAGATGTTGATCTCATTATTAAAGGCATATATCGGAATATGCAATCTTTTCTGAAGTCAACTCAGTTTATATATCATAGAACTTGTTGTCGTATAATTTGTTGTCTTTAGCTATAGACATTTGTTGGCTCTTTTCTTTTGCATTTGCTACTTTGCAGCAGATGTTGTGATTGTATTGATATGTCTTCTTTCATTAGCTGATTGAAGCTCATTAAGTTTTCTGCTGTTGGTTTTTAGATTTCTGGGGAAGCTGCAGTTGTGAGAAAGGCTCTCCATCAGATTGCATCTCGCCTGCACGATAACCCTTCACGATCTCAGCATTTACTTACTTCTGCTGTACCTAACATGTATTCTACCGGTGGTTCACTTATTGCTCCTACTGCTGGTGCCCCAATTGTGGGTGTAGCACCATTGATAGGTCCTTACGGAGGATACAAAGGTGACACTGGTGATTGGTCACGCTCCTTATATACAGCATCGCGGGATGACACTTCACCGAAAGAATTCTCACTTCGCTTGGTTTGCCCAATTGGAAATATCGGTGGTGTCATTGGCAAGGGTGGTACCATAATTAATCAGATAAGGCAGGAATCTGGGGCAGCTATCAAAGTTGATAGTTCTTCAACTGAGGGAGATGACTGCTTGATTACTATCTCAGCAAAAGAGGTGAACTTCTACATTTGGCATCTTTTAGATTGTTGTATGTTATGGGGGATGTTACTAAATAGACCTAACAATTGGTTAAATTGTCTTTGTTGATTTAGATTTTCGAAGATGCATTCTCTCCTGCTATTGAAGCTGCAGTGCGTTTGCAACCAAGGTGCAGTGAGAAAATTGAAAGAGATTCGGGGCTTCTCTCATTTACAACCCGACTGCTCGTGCCAACGTCAAGGATTGGCTGTCTTATTGGTAAAGGCGGGGCTATTATAACGGAGATAAGGAGACTCACAAAAGCCAATATTCGCATATTGTCAAAGGAAAACCTTCCAAAGATTGCTGCTGACGATGATGAGATGGTGCAGGTAATAGAGTAAGGGTGTTTCTGCCCTTCAGTTTTTTGAGCAGTGACCTTCTTATGGTATTAATCGATTGATCTTGTTACTATATCAAACTTGGACGTATAATTAGTTTTTGTGCTGATCAGATTTCTGGAGATCTCGACATAGCAAAGGATGCTCTGGTACAAGTAACAACACGGTTGAGAGCGAATGTGTTTGACAGGGAAGGTGCATTGTCTACTTTCGTTCCTGTTCTTCCGTACCTCCCTGTGCCTCCTGATGCTTCGGATGGTCTAAATTATGATAGCAGAGAGAACAAAAGACATCCACGGGGTCACTCCTATTCTAGTGGATATGGTGGCTCGAGTGATCTAGGAGTTGCTGACAGTTATGGAGGATATGGCAGTCCACAGGTATTAAACCTGTTAAAAGTCAGATGCTAAGTTGCTAAGTGGGTTTTTGTAAAGGCTTGTGCACTTCTCATATTTGTAGTGGTTAAGACTTGTTTTGATGTTCACATACTTGTATAAAAATTATGAGCAATCTTTTGATTTCTATTGTAGATTGGTGGTGGTGGTAGTGTATATGGTGTATATGGTGGCTATTCTTCTGGACGTGCTGGCTCTTCTGGGTATGATTTCTTATTCTTCTTTCATGATCTTTCTAGGTTTTTCAGAAGGTTTCTTGGTATTTCTAAGATACTATTGGCGAAATCTATAGACTTGTTTTGATAAGTGTGGCTTTACTCTCAACTGGGCTTTTTGGGACGAACAGAAACGCTCATGTGATTCAGTTCTTTGTTGCTTGGGCATGGTATACTGTATTCTTGATTTGGGTAATGGGTTGTCTTGATTCAAGAAGTCTCATATAATGTTGTGATCTTCATTTCATCACTAGTAGAAGGTTAAAACTCACCTAGTTGCCTCAGTTTCATGATATGATGGGCATGCACTCTCAATTTCCTTATTAAATTCCCACTTTCTTTGTTGAGCATACCTTGTGTAAACAGGTTCAGACATATTTGTTAATTTCAAGTAAACAGGTTTGATGACCTTAATGTATGCTCCCAACACGCGGACACACTTACATACAAACACAAGAAACTCTTACAGTACATCTAATTGGGGAGATTTGTAGAGATGAGAAGAGATTGAAGGGGAAGATTTGAATAGATTGTTTGGTGTGATTTAAGTGGATGGAAAGGAAAGGATTTGGAGGATTGCTTCTTGATGTATGAGCCAATTTTGAGTGAACTTTTCATCCCCCCAAAGTGGAGTGATTTTGAGGGATTTGAGAATACTAGATCACTTTGCTCATTTTGTTTTTCAATTTTCTTTGTTTCACTTTATCTCACTAAAATTTTTTTCTACTTAAACAACCAGAATGGTTACTCCATTATTTTTCTTCTTCCTTAATCCTCTTTCTTCTTTCCACTGCCTCCCTGTTGAACATAGTGTTATCAGTTACTGTCAATTAGAGCAATTCAATGACTAGTTATTTAAATTTTTTGAAGTCTTTATTTGGCAATGCACTTTTGATATTTTGTGTGCCTGTGCATATATTGGAAGTAAGAGTTGGTGAAAACGATCAGATCTTGCATTTTTAATATTCCCAATTCAAAATATTGGTATCAATAGTCAGAATTGTCTTCATGAAAGCTTATACTTTCTCATGCCTTAACAGTTTGTTCTGTCCATTGTTTGGTGGATTCTTATTGCGTAAGTGTTCTGTCTGAGGCTTCAACTTTTTAATTTGTTCTCAGTTGTTAGGATTGTCTTCGGATATTGTCATGCCTAAAATTTGGATGATGATCGAGCCTGAACTCTGTTTGAACACACGGTATTTGATCGATAGGGCTCTTTTTTTCTGTAAAGTCTGTAATAGCATTAGCCTCCGTAGGCTGCTGTGCATGTCACAGGATGCAAATTACTGAACACTTGCTGGTCTGTTTATGACCTTCCTCCTGATCTTTAGCTTCTATTTCCAGGGTGTCTGGGCAGAACCCTGTTTCCCGCCGGAAAAGTTATGGTTACTAGTAATTGATGCTGAAAAATTGCAGGTAGAACATGTTTCCTTCCCTGAAGGGACTTTCCTTTGAGATAGGCTAGTCACATCTATTTGACAATTTGCCATCCTAACCTTTCCAGTTTGCCTGTGCGTCGTTCTGATGTTCTTGCCTTTCCCGCCCCATCAAAACAGCTGATATACACGAAGCCTGAAGTCAACCTACCGCTTTTTATTGATGAAGCCCCCTGCCTTAACCAGAAGACCTGATGAACAAGGATTTGTCAAATTGATGGCCTACCTTGATGCTTATGTTAATGAGGACCTACTTTATATGAAGACCATAGTACCTCTGAAAAGTGCCATGCCTGTGACAATGAATTGACCAAGATCTTTGTGCTCCCAACAAACACTATGAGCAGCATGTCTTTTTCCAATGTTTTTTCCTCCTCTTGTTAATCTAAAACTTAGTCCAAGTTGCTTCAGTCCTGTGGTAGTTGTATTGAGTGTTAAGTTTTATCAGATAATTCCCAGCTTGTGAAGATTATGGCGTTTTCACTTTATATGGTCCTACTTCGAACTTAGAATGCCAATGGCTTTTGCAGCCTCCACTTCCCTTCCCCTACACAAAGTACAGCCACAAATCCAGATAAAAATGCAAAAATGAGTATTATGGATCTTGGCCATATTGATATTGCTGTTCCAATATGGTATCTTGAAGTATTTGAATCAGAAACAATAAACCCAACCCTCACTTTGCCATGGGATAAAACAATATCTCATAGGAAAGCTTTAATTTTTGGTCACTGCTCACAAGTGCCTTTTTTTGTGTCAGCATTTTGTTTTTGCTTATATTGTGTGTTTTCCCTCTTTATGGTTGGAAAGTGGGGATTGCCATTGTGAAGGAAGAAGTAGAGAATAAAAGAATGATTGCAAGTTGTGGCTGCCTTTACATTATAGTTTTCTATTGCCAGTTCCTTGATTCTGACCAACAAAACAGTGGTCAATGTGTGGCATTGGTGCAAAGGGCAATTTTGAAATAGGGTTTAGGCTTGTGAAATTGCTTATCGTACTTGCATTCTGGTGGGATCCTTCAGTTGATATTATGCTGAGATTTAAAATCTCCTGTTCTGCAAGTCTTTTTATGCTCTAGAATTGAAGCATTTTAGGCAAAGCTTTTGGCAATTTCTGGGTCTTGGGTTTAATGCCTCTGGAAAACTGAGGTTTACGGTTCTTATAGGGGTTCATCAGTTTGACATCTGATATCTTTAGGGTCTCTCTCTCTCTCTCTCTCTCTCTCTCTCTCTCTCTCTCTCTCTCTCTCCAGGATAGTGGATGATGTTTTCAATTGTATGAAATGTCTAATGCCCGTAAGGCAGTGTTCATCTTCCAAGATTTCTTCAGACATCAGAGACTTGTCCAGGTATTGGCTTACAGTTATTGGAGAAGGGTAGGTTTATCTCTTTAGTTTATATGGATACATTGTATATTTGGGCCGGGGGTTTGTTTCTAACATTTTGTCTCATGCATTTGTATTACATTGGCAGGTCTCGTGAAATCCCTGAGGTATGGTTAGTTTGTTTTTTTGGGAGTGTCTGGTTAGTATTTACAGTAAAGATACTCATATCTTGTCTTTTGCTGATTGATGTTGGTTGTGGTAGCATTAGGGGTAAGAAAGGAGATCGAGATAGGATTTCTTTTTCATTGAAAACGAAGAAGCATGTTCTGTTGGAGGTGGAGCTTAGCTTGTCAATCCACTATTCTGCATGTAATGTTTGCTTCGGTGGTGATTTTCTGTACAGAGATTCCTAAATAAGTTGGACGTAGAAACTGGCAGGCGTCATTTTTGTCTGATGTGAGAAATCTATAATGATTTAGATTCTGTGGAGTATAGTCTTCTACTCCAGTGTCTCTAGGAATTTAGATAGCACAACTTGGACTACTCTGGTCTTTAATTCGAGCATTGTTAGGTGGAATTGCTTGAATTGTGGTGAAACTATTGCAGTGCTCGGTGTAGTACTGAATTATTTATTACTAGATACTTAAGTCTGTGTTGAACGTTGGAAAAAAGTGGTGAATGGTTGTCTAATATTGCATCGATGTTTGTGGATTTATGTATTTTCTTTATTACAAGAGGTCGTCACTATTCTGGAGGCTTGGACTTTTGTCCTGCAGAATAATTGTTGGATCTCGATAATGAATTTATTTTGTATAGTGAAATATATGGAGCAGTCCTAACCGATTCGACAACCAGTCACGATTTCCATGTCCAAGAGTGATTCTGGACATAGGTTTTGATGTATACTGTGAATGTGAGAAACTCTAATGGAATATTTAGACAGATTGATCAGCATTGCATCCCTATTTCTAGATGCTAATGGGTATGAACATATTGGTTAAAAAAGAAAATGTTCACAAAACTATTATACGGTAATGAACAGAGGTTTTGTTTTGTTGGAAAACACATTCTGTTCAGTTTCGCCGGGTGAAGCGAACCAATTTCCTAATGAAACAGCAGTTGGTACTGTGTCCGAGTAGCGTTGTTGAGCTGCTTGCCTTACAACCCAATCGGTTGGGGATAGAATTTGATGCGCTTAGCTTAAACGCATACACGATGCAATTCTGGCATGAACTCTCTTAACTGAGAACTGGAACGTAATGTCTTGACATACGCTCTTGGGTCTGTGAGATCATTGAAGAACATCGCACCCCTTTCGCTTTGTATGGGACGCTTGCTAATCATTTGAACGGCTCTTTGGATCAACCCAAAAAAGCGCTCCTGTCTCTATGCAGCTGAGCTTGCGCTAAGTTGTTGGACGTTCGAGAAATGGAAAGTTTGGTTGTGAACGGCAAATTCTCTGGGTAAATCGAAATTGGGAAGTGATAAAACTTCGGAAATCGATCTTTATGAGAATGTCGTGTGACATTATAAAGTGGATGCTTTTTTATCCGTTTCTTCTTCTCGTTTGAGAAGTTATGTGAACGGACTAGACAATTGCTACCTGGTGCGAATATCTTTTTTCAACAAAATGGGTATGTGATTGTAGGGAAGAATTCACCAACAAAGAACATTGGGGTAATTACCAAAAGAATTTTCTACACATAATATAATTGTGCCAATTTAGTCCAAATTTTTTTAATTTGGTCCATTTAGTTCTAAACTCTTTGAGAATTTACAAATGTAATCTATTTGAGATTTTTGGTAAAAAATCGTTGACATAGACGTTGGCCGTTTTATGTAGTACCACTACACCAATGTGGACAATTTTTGTAGATTTTTCTGAATATTTTGATTTTTTAAAATTTTTGTTTTTTCTCTTTTTTTCCCTTCATCCTCTATGATTGGCGGGCCCCTTGATGGCTAGCAACCGGCCATAGACAAGGCCTGGCAAGGCTGATCCTTGTAGGGACCAAGTCCGATCGTAGAGGATGAAGGAAAAAAAAGTAAGAAGACAAAAAATATAAAAAAGTTAAACAATTCTAAATCTTGTCTATATCAGCGCTAGCAATGTCATGTCAGACAATTAACATCTATGTCAATAATTTCCGGTCAATGTGGAATACATTGATAAATTTTCAAAAGGTTTAGGACTTAATTGGCAAAATAAAAAGTTTTAAGGCTTAATTGGCACAATTATAATAGGTCTATAATTTCTTTTTGGTAATTTTCCCACGAACTAGTGTAGTCATCACGATGCTCAGGGAACATATTTGTTTTCTCCCCTTTGCTAAACCTTTTGAAGGTCCAAGTGCATAATAAATGAGTAAAGTCGACCGCGTACCTCCCCGAAATTATTGGAGAAGGACAATCAAAGCGCTGCTTGCATGTTTGATTTGCATTTAGTAGTCGAACCTGAGTTCGAAAAGTAACCCCCGGCTACGCTTTGGAGTTTGATACACTGGGTGCCCGCTAAACTCTTGCTTGGCTATCGAAAACACTCGTCTTATAAGAAAACCAATTCCGCTACCGAGAGCAACTCTCATGACTTACAATTTGCCTCACGTATTGGCCATTGGTCCAAAATATTGACAAGTTTGAGACATTATTATCTTATATATCACTGTAAAGTTGGGTTAATCATGTATTTTTACGTATTCATAATTCTAAAGTACGAAAACATTCTATCCATTCGACATACTTTATGTTGTAACATGTTCTTGTATATGATGCAGCAAAATTTTTCATCTATTTCTATATCAATCATAAATCCGTCCGAAAAGGAAACCAGTGAAGAAAATCATTGTCATGCTCCAACACCCAATGTGTCTCTCCAATCCCAACGAAATACACAAGGTAAACACTGCAACCAGAAAGTGAGTCTGGCAAAAGCTGAATCTAGTTAATTTTCTCACCTAACACAAGTCACATCGTTTCAAGGGGAAAGAAAAGAACAGCACCGACTGGTAAAAGCAAATCCTGCAGTACAAGTACGGAGGAAAGAAAAGGGTAAAGGTGAACAGACAGACACGTTGATTGGTCTTGAAAGGACTAACGAGAGAGAGAGAGTTTAGTTGATGGGGATTGATCTTTGAAGGCTTTTTTGAATTCTCTTTCGGTGTTTGGGGCCATGCAGTGGTCACATCCAAACTCTAATGCATCCTCCCTCCCGATTAACTCCGATCTTTTCTACCCTGTTGTCCTGTGGTATTGTTGAGGGATTAATAAGGACACAGATTGGACAGTTCAACAGAGCCTGTCGTTTCCTGTGTGAATTATGAAGGCATCATTAAAGGCTTAGGTTTCACTTCCCCATGGAAGAAGAGGAAAAAAAGTACTCTTCTTATCCTTGTGTATATATATGAATACCCTTCGCACTGTCTTTCCTTCAAATCCAATTCGTCCATTTTCTGTCAAGAAAAGTTTCTGCTGTCCAATTGGCTTCTTGCTTCTTCCTCTTCTCTACTGTCTCTCTTTTCTGGCATAATCTGCTTGCTTTCTAGTCTCAGTAAATAGATAGGCATGCACTGTCTGATCGTTGCAAAATGGAATGTTCAGGTCCTTACCTTATTGGTGTAAAAGGGTCGTAATATTAACTCCTGTTGGGAAGAATTTCTGCTGCTTCACCTCCAGTTTGATTGGATGAGGCTCTGGAATTTTTTGTCTGTTGGGACTTGTGAAATATTCCTAGTTCATGCAATATAGGGCTCAAGAAAAGGCCCTGTTAACTTAGTGAAGGATCTACATCTTTCGCTCATTGCACTTATTCATCACATGTCTTGCATGTGGGAATGAGGTCTTGCATTGCAGCCAAGGATGACTTGCCGGCCCGTGGCTCGTGTTAAGATTTGTTATAATGATTTTCCATTTCAAAAACATTGGACATAGCTGATATATTTATGACTTAATCACAGTTTGCCGGCAAGTCGTCTCTGGCTACATTGCCATCTCCTTTTCTCATGCTAGACTCATGATGATGATACCCAAGAGCGCTTCGCCGTTTGCAGAGAATCAGAAGGCGAATAATGACAGTGGCGTATGTCAATAGGTTTGTGAAAAACTCCCCTTTCTCTCTTTTTATCCAATCAGTTGTTGATCCAGTGTCAGTTCTAGTAGCTTGCTATTTTCTTTGCTATTACTATTTTATGATGAAGAAATTATTGAATTGTGATACCATAACTAGACTTCAAAACCTACTGGTTTGAGAAACTCATAATTGTGCTTATGGAACTCTACTCTCTTGATAACAAGGACAACCCGTCTGGGAAAACTTAATATTTTTCATATCTTTATGGAGTTTTCGGTCATGAAAATATGACATTTCGGTTAATATCGGGGCAGGGCTCATTGACGAAAGATAAAGACCATTGACTGTCCACATCTGTTTTGAATTTATGATGTCGCACAAGATTCATTCTTCATGCTAGATAAATAGTTCCATACTGCATTAAATGCTTTGCTGCGGTATAATACACAGCAGAGAACGAAAGAAATGAAGGGTCGGTTTTTTCAAGGACAGAGAAAACTAGGATTAATTAAGGTGGAAGTTATCCAGCAACATCACAGTATTTGGAGTTCAGCGTTTGTTTCAATATTGAAATTTCATCATCCTCCGGAAGTTCTTTTTGCAGGACTCTTACCATTTGCCTGTGAGGAATGAGCATTACATCTGCAAATTCTAGTGTTCGATCATTAAGTGTCTATAAGAAATTCCTAATGTTTTTCATGTGGCCTGAAGATTAACTTGTACAGGGGATATAGCCCCTGGTTGGAAGAGCACAGTCAAGTACGTAAGTCACAATCAACACAATTAATGGTTGGCTCCGCATTTTCTTATGGGCACAGGCATCTGTTTTTTTTTTTTTTATAACCACTTCACAAAAGGTAAGGTTCATTATGGGCACAGGCATCTGTTAATTGTCAGTTAATCAAAAAGTTCGAAGCCATTGGCTCAGAAATATCAAAAAGCGCTAACACTAGAGGAAACATTAACGCCTCACAATCTGATCCATCCAATCAGAGTCCTCTTACAGCTTGGGGTGAATGCATATCACCATCTACACGCATATCGAAGTCTAAAACTTCAAGAAGAAGAAAAAGTATGGATCACCACTCACCAGCTTCATACCATAGTCAAAGAACTACCAATGAATCCGAAACCAGCTGAGTGCAACAAGTACAATGACAGCTAAAAACCCTTTGATTCTCAATACAAATTAACAAACGAAAGACACAAACAGGAAACAGCTGAGTTTGAGGCAACAACAATCACGACATGAGCCAAATTTTATAAGGAGAAAAGAAAAACTGGAACTGTTGCAACAAGAGACCACAAGAATAACTGAAGAAGACGTGGATAATTCTTAGTTCATCCAAATGGCAAAGATCAAAGTGAGATGAGACCTTCTTTAAGAAGCAGAGCAAACATAAGGACGAGGAAGCCGATGGTGATGCATTGAGTGGAAGAGACCAGCGTCTGAGAATATGCAGACAAGGTGATTACTGCTCCACTCGCTCCAATCAGAAGAGCACTCAGATTTCGATTCATTTTGTGTGTATGTGTGTGTGTCTCTCTCTATTTTTTCTTCTTCAACCCTTTGTTCTTCTCTATCGAAAGAGAGGTTTGCAAGATCCTATGTACTTTGTGAGAAACCCATCTCCGTCCATTCATGATAACCTTCAACAAAGAAAGTCAACTCCTGGTGGAGATGGATCTGGCTTTGGACTTTTTATTTTTTATTTGTCATCTATTTTGATATCAAAGTTTAATCACGGCCAGGATCACCCCTTGAGTAGAATGTAAAAAGATCCAATTTGGTTAATTGAAGGTCAGGTTGTCATTTCATCTTTGCAATTTCTACTTCTGCAGATTAGCTGCTAGTCCATCGTGCCAAACGTCTTTTTGCACCTTTCTTGCATTGACGAACGTGCAAGCTCATGGACTTCGAATACTTGTTAAACGACTACTTAAAAAATATTGTAAAATGCACTAACAATTCTCAATTTATGTGTAATCTCTACTATAACGAATGAAGTATTCCAAATATTGCATAATGTGCACTAGTTAACATGAGTTAAAATATATGTGTGTGTGCGCGCGCGCATGTCTTGAGAATTCAATTTTTCATTTTGGAAAATTTGCATCCGTGGTCCTCGAGGGAAAACATATAAAGAAATTGCGGTCTTAATCCTTAAACTTTTATCAGAAAAAATAGACCAGGAAGCCAGATTTTATGTATAGAACCTAATCAAGTCATTATCATTTTGATCTGGAATACTTTCAAACCTTTGCGAGAAAGTGCAAGTAAGTTCTTCTGTCATCAGGTCTCCAAAATCTTCTACATGACAACTTCTAAGGTTGCCATGCGGACAATTTTTTCAATTACCTGAAATATATTTTATTAATCAAGTAATTGTTTATTTAAGAAGGATCATATGACCAAAGCTGCACAAGATAATAGTTAAGTACTAAAAATTTATTCTTTTTATTTTCCAAACCTTGGGTGCTTCCAAACTTCCAATAACCAACTTAAGGGACCTCTATGTTTATCTATTTTTTTGGTTGAATACATTTAAGAATAAATGTGAGGATACTTTCTTTTCATCTATTTTCAAGTTTAATTTTACTAAGCGACGGAAGCTTGAAAATGGTAATTCACTAAACCAATGCTAGTTCATCGATTATGGACCACGCAAGTAGTTCATCACTAAATCTTGCAAAAGAAAAAGACCATAGAGTGGAAAAAAGATCTCATAGTGAAAATAAGGAGCATTACATTTTGCCTCCCAGTTTTTGGGATAGTGGGAAGTTGCTCCTTGCCCCCTGATTTTCTGAATTTGAGGCAATATGCCCCGTGATTGCACATGATTAGTTATGGAAGACGAATTGGTCAGTATCCATCATCCACATATATGAGAGTAGCTATAAGGATTGCTAAAAATTTTTGTTTTGGAACTATATATAGATTTGCATTCGGCCTCGACTCCAGTTAAGTTCTTACTGGAATTTTAGTTACATGTTCTTGAGTGCAACTTAATTCTGAATTATTATTCTGCATTTTATGTGTATACACATATGACGAGTCCATCTTCAATAATCAGTCACGTTATTAGAGCTTCAAGCAGAATATAGCTAGAGTCAAAGCTGGAGGACACAATACAACCAATTTCTAAAATTCAGGGGGCAAATTGCAAAAATTGAAATGTTGAGGGGCAATTTGCAACAATCTTGAAACTTGGGGGGCTATGTGTAATTTACGCACTAAAAATAGTTTGAAGCGGCACAAACAATTCTATCCAACTATCCTTACCAAAAAAAACAATTCTATCCAACTACAAACAATACTTAGCACAAAAGAGGGGCTAAAAAGAGTGAGGAAAAGGTGACATTGAATAACATTGGCTTATATTAGGGTGTGTAAAGGAATAAGGAACTGCTCGGAACTGGGCCAAACTGGTAATTTTCATGGGTACCGGTTTGGTTCTAGGTTCCCAGCATGGAACTGCCCACTCGCCTATCACGATCGGATCGGTATATATATAAATATATATCTATTTTTTTTTAAAAAAATTCTACCCTCAACTATAACATCCTAGAAGATTCGGCAAGAACTAGTCTCAATTCAAGTACAAAGGCCTTCTCTGGTATATCCTTCAAGATTTATGGATTGATAAAACCAAAAGAGCATCAAATGTCAATTAAAATACACAAATACTCATCATTTGAACCATTAACTCGCCGTTCATGTGTCCATCAAGCGAATAGAGTTTCATTTCTTAGTCCATCTAGACTTCGTTTGAAGGACAAAAGAAATCATTTTGAGAGCATACATTGTTTAGGCCTATGTGAGATTCGCGATTGATTTGATCTACATATACTGGTTTGTAGCTAAGATTGGTGTAAACCCGTTTATTCGGTCTTTGATTGATCAAGGAAAAACAAACTTACCTATTGATGGCTATACTTTGGCAATCTTAATGGCATTGATTAACAAATGCAATTTTGTAGGGATTGGGGACCGGTTTTATGGACCCACCTGAGAACAGGACCAGATTGGTCGTCTAATACCTGGGTGGATCTATGGAACCAACGAGCTATTCCTGGTACCAATTTTTCAAAAACAGTCCTTAGTGGGTGGTTATATAAGTTAGGGGTAAGCATGGTTTGGGTGGGCGGTTCCCACATTGGAACGGAGAACCGCCCACCTGGACCATGCTCACCCCTAGCTTTTATAGTTATGCTTCACAAGCAATATATTTCTAAATTATTATTATACATTTTTATGTGTATATACTTATACCATGGGTCCATCTTCAATAATCAATCACGTTGTTAGAGCTTCAAACAGAAATATAACTAGAGTCAACGTTGGAGGACCCTCTACAACCAATTTCTAAAATTCAAGGGGCAAATTGCAAAAATCAAAATGTTGAGGGGCAGTTTGCAACAATCCTATAGCTTGCGGGGCTATGTGTAATTTTCCCATTGAAAATAGTCTAAAGCGACCCAAACAAGCCTATCCAACTACAAACAATGCATAGCATGAAAGAGGGGCCAAAAAAAGATGAAGAGGAAAAGGTAAAATTAAATAATATTGGGCTTATATAAATGTGCATTCAGCCTTGACTTGGTTAAGTTCTTACCTGAATTTTAGTTACATGCTCTGGTATGCAATATATTTCCAAATTATCATTCTACTTTTTTATGTGTTTATATACTTATACAACGAGTCCGTCTTCAATATTCAATCATGTTGTTAGAGCTTCAAGCAGAATATAACTAGAGTCAATCTTGGGGGACGCACCGCAATCAATTTCCAAACTTCCAGGTGCAATTTTGCAAAAGCTGAAATGTTGAGGGGCAATTTGCAACAACCCTAAAACTCATGGGGCTATGTGTAATTTCTGAAGTAACTAGAAAGGATCACCTAGAGGGGGGTGAATAGGTAATCTTAACCAGTTTTTAAAAATTTATGCGGAAACAAAACAAATCACAGAAGAGTCTGAATAAAATTCAGATTCAAGACAGATTATATAGATGGTGCTCTTGATGTGCAGAATGTAAATAAAGAGATAAGGGATAGGGAATCTGCACACAAGTTTATAGTGGTTCGGCTTATAGCAAGCGTACGTCCACTCTCCCACGCTTATAGCCTACCGGCTGGATTTCACTATGTAATCAAGAGGAATTTACAAATTTTGAGTGTCAGCACTCTTGTGTATGATATGACTCTCTATCTCACACAATCACTCTTTACAAAGTAACTCTCAAGATCTAAAATTTTTAGCTCAGAACGACAAGAGAAATGATTAGAGTATACTCAGACTTTGGACTTGTTGATTTTTGATTTTGTACACTTTTTGCTGTTTAATGATCTCCTTAAATACTCCTTTACATCCAAACTAGCCGTTGGACAGCTTTGAGAGGATTATCTTCCAATCTTCACTTTAGACAGATTTGTATAATAAGGATTGAGTAGCCACTGGATAACAAATTCTGAATCTCGCTGATTCTGGTCACCCATACAATCAGAATCTTGGTTTCCATAAGTAAAGCTTTGTCCGTTATAATCATACTTGTCGTAGTATTTGATTGTCAATCAATTATAGCCTTAGATTGAACCAATCAAAACTTTCCTTCTGTGAAATCCATGCCAGATCACTAGCTGTTATGTTTCGTTTTGAATTCTGTTTATGAAGAAATTTTTGCGTCGAATAATAACAAGGTGCGAATCTAAGAACTTTAGATTATGTGGGTCTTCAAAGAACTTATTTTTCCGGTTTGTAAGGTCTAAAAAACTTCTTTCTGAGTTTCCATAACATATATATATTCCTGGAATAAAATGGTTCAGAATAAGTATCAGATTTACAATTATCATGGAAGGTTTTGTCAACTTCAAAATCAATAGGAGTTTTCCTCAATAATCTCCCCCTTTTTTATGGTGACAAAACTTTCCTACATATTGAATCAATTTAAAATTAATTGGAAGTAAATAAGCATATTTAGCGCATGAATCACTGATTGAAATTGAAAGAGCAAACTCTGTTAATATCTGTGTCTTTGCTTCCTTTGTATATAACTTGCATATGATCCTGCATATTAAATCTGCATATAATTTCTCCCCCTTTTTGTCATCAGCAAAAAAGGCAATAATAGAGAGTATAAAGCATTTATATTAAGTAATCAACCAGTCTAATCAAGAAATGTTAGTGAGATTACAGACCAATTAAAAAAATAGGACTTTGAGAGAAATGTTTTAAATAGGCTATTTTTTTAAAGGAGTACGAATCAGCTGAAAATTTTCCAATATAGAAACAACCTCCTCAATCTTCGAACTGCATTGACCCATAGCCTTATCCATGTTGGATGAGCATAGAGTAATGGCTTCCTCAAGTTCTGTTTTGTCTGCTGCTGCTTGTAGACGTTAGGTTTTGTAGTTTTCCTCAACAATTTTCTGGAGATTCTTCATATTTTGTTTTAGTGCAGCTTGCTTGTCCTTAATCTCGAGCAGAATAGAGAGGATGTTCTGATTTTTTGAGAGCTGTTCTTGGACATTAACTGGCTCAGACTGATCAAACCCCATAGTTGCTTCTTCTGGAATTTCCCCTTGAACAGGTGCTTGATCTTCATAAACATGTTTTGTAGGTATTGGTTTTTGAAACATTTGAAGTTTGTTCAGAAACATATTTTGGAGCATCAGCATGGCCTGTATCAAGATACTCTGCTTCTACTTCATCACTATCATCATGTAGAAGAATTTTTCTTTTCTTATTGTACACCTTTAGTGGGATTGGAGATTCTGTCTGCTTGCTTGCTGATCCTGCTCCCTTTCTCTGCCCCATCTTTTTGACACTTGACTTTTCAGCAAATTTCGCTTCAGACTGTTGAGCTTCTTTTACCTTTATTCTTTCCTTTACATCATCAAACTGCTTTATTTTGAAAAGCATTCTTTTTCCAACAAACATACAGGGAACAAGATTCTTGTGCATTTCATCAGGAATCGATATTTTTAAGAACATGAAAATGTGAGAGATTAAAGCACCATATGGCAGTTGTCCTTTATCCTTTTGTAATGCTCTGTACTTATGGAAGATGATAATATGAGGAAGAGAAAAAGGTTGACCTTTCAAGATAGCCCAGATGAGCTTGATTTCTGATTTGAATAGGTCAGTTTTGGAGGCTGCCTTGGGCTTCAAGTAGTTGATTATGATCTTATGCAAGATCATAGACCGTCTTGATAAGTCAGAGTAGGAAAGGAAAGCTTTGATCCTTGAGCAAAGTTTGAACTTTCAGAAGCCACCTTGAAAGCATCTTCAAGATTTACTACCAATGGAGTAAACTTAGAGTGTTTTACTCCAATTATCCTTGCCAACACATCAGCTTTTAAATCGAATTTTTTATCACCAATAGTGAATTGGATCCAGTTTGGTGACAAAATAGAGAGATTGGAATAAAAGTAGGCAGTTAATTCAGCATAAACATTGGCAGAGTGAAGGCAAAATTCATAAATGCCTAACTTTTCAAACAGATGCTTTACTAAAATGCCAGCCTTCTCTAGGTAGTCGAAATCCACAGTTCTATGGTTCATGATTCCTTGAGCAAGCAACAACTTATAACAGACGTGATGCTCAGTGCTTCTGAAAAATCCTCTTGTACCTGGCACACCAGATGCTATTCCTACCTTAATTTCAAAAGTATCAAGAAGTCGAGCATCATCATCATCAGGAATAACAAATTTGATTGCACTGGTAGTTTTAGGGCTGATTTGAACAAATTTTTTGTCAGAGGGTGTTGATAATTCTCCGACTTTTTCTTTGCCCTTTCTGGAAGAGGTCTCTTTTGGTGTAGTGTTGGCCGGAAAATTGTCAGTTTTAATATAAAATTGAGAGTAGCTTTCAGCGAGATGTTCTTCAGAGAAAAAATCATTGTCTCTAAGACAGTCACGCAGAACCGATGCAGAGACATTGCTTCTCTTTAACCGTTGATAGGCATTCCATACATGCTTGATGTTCTTAAAGCGAAAATCTATTTTACCAAAAGTTTTGGATGGTGATGATCGTTGAGGGGGTGTTGCTTCAACAGGGTCTTCATGATGATCCGACTCTGTTATCTGAAATCTCCATATACTCCGTCGGTGCAATAGATTTAGAGTCTTGGTTCAGAATGCGTGAAGATCTTCTTTTGAACGGCATTTTGATCACTTCTGGAGCAAAAAGTTTCGATCTTTGGATGAAGAAGAGGAGAGTCTTTGAATATCGGAAGAGTTTAAAGTGTAAAAGATCGTACTTATAAAGTTTTGAAAAGTGACGGACAGATTTATAAATGAGAAGGACGGGTTTTAGAAAGAAAATGTCATTTTTAGAAAGTAAAAAATAAGCCCAAACAAGTAGGAAGGAAATAAACTTTCTGAAACATAAAAGATCACTACAATATCATGATAATATCTTAAGCACAATTAATTAGGATACGTACCTGATTTGCTTTTAAAAGTAACAAATGTGAATATATTCTGCCAAAAATATTCCCGCCAAACTTTAAACTAAGTACGTACCGTTCTTTGAGAGTCTGAAAAATGTTCAGACTGAGAACATTTGAGTCTGAAAAATTTCTGTCTGTCAAACACTTCAAGAAAATGGATAAGTAATGCACAGTTTGTTTCTAATATACTCAAATGAAGTTTTATCAAGAGGTTTTGTGAATATATCAGCTAATTGATTCTTAAAATTAATGAATTGAATATTCACATCGCCATTTTGAACATGATCTCTAATAAAATGATGCTTGATTTCAATATGCTTGGCTCGAGAACGAAGAATAGGATTCTCAGTCAGATTAATAGCACTTGTGTTGTCACATTTGATTGCAACACTTGAATCTTCAATAGCAAAGTCTCGCAACTATTGCTTCATCCACAGAATCTGTGCACAGAAACTTCCCAAAGCTCCATATTCTGCTTCTACTGTGGAGAGTGCAACCGTATTTTGCTTCTTTGAGTACCAAGATACCAACATATTTCCAAGTAGTTGACATGTACCTGTAGCACTTTTCCTGTCCACTTTACATCCAGCTAAGTCAGCATCTGAATAACCAGTAAGAGTAAAATCTGAATCTTTGGAATACAAAAGACCTAACATTGGATAAGTTCCAATGTATTTGATTATTCTCTTTACTACAGAGAAATGAGATTCCCTTGAGTCTGATTGAAATCTCGCGCACATACAGACACTAAAAAGTATGTCAGGTTTAGATTCAGTAATATATAATAAAGATCCTATCATGCTTCTATATACCTTATGATCAACCTTCATAAAAATTAGCAATTAATTTTTCAGGCTTCATTTTGAAGGATTCATATTGACCAAGCAAAATATTGATTTGAATTTCCTTGGCTCGATCTGTTCCTTCATAAATAATATGAAGAGTATCCCAGATTTCCTTAGCCGATTCACAAGCAGCAATTTTTTTATACTCAATAGAAGATAAAGCACAGTAGAGAGAATAAATTGCTTTGGAATATAAAGTTTCTCTTTTAGATATCTCAGTTTGAGATAATGGAAGATCTGCTACTTTGCTTGCATTTGCCTTTTCTTTTGAATCTGAAGACTTTGGGTTGACTCCTTTGATGATGATATCCCATTGCATATGATCAATTTACTTTATGAATGCCTTCATCTTATTCTTCCAGACACTATATTCCTTGCCATCGAAATATGGTGATCTGTTGTTGCTCTGTCCTTCAATGAGCCCTGGAGCACCATAGCTAGCCATGTAGATCGTTAGCTCAGAAGTAAAACACTTCAATAAAATGAGCAACCTGCTCTGATACCAATTGAAGTAGCTAACAAGGATCACCTAGAGGGGGGTGAATAGGTGATCTTAACCAGTTTTTAAAAATTTATGCAGAAATAAAACAAATTATAGAAGAGTCTGAATAAAATTCAGATTCAAAACAGATTATATAGATAGTGCTCTTAATGTGTTGAATGTAAATAAATAGATAAGGGATAGGGAATTTGCACACAAGTTTATAGTGGTTTGGCTTATAGCAAGCCTACGTTCACTCTCCCATGCTTACAACCTACCGGCTGGATTTCACTATGTAATCAAGAGGAATTTACAGATTCTGAGTATCAACACTCTTTTGTATGATAGGACTCTCTATCGCACATAATCACTCTTTACAAAGTAACCCTCAAGATCTAAAATTTTTGGCTCAGAACGACAAGAGAAATGATTGGAGTATACTCAGACTTTGGACTTGTTGATTCTTGATTCTGTACACTTTCTGCTGCTTAATGATCTCCCTAAATACTCATCTACATCCAAACTAGCCGTTGGACAGCTTTTAGAGGATCATCTTCCAATCTTCACCTTGGACATATTTGTATAATAAGGATTGAGTAGCCGTTGGATGACAAATTCTAAATCCCGCTGATTCTGGTCGCCCATACAATCAGAATCTTGGTTTCCATAAGTAGAGTTTTGTCCGTTATAATCATACTTGTCGTAGTATTTGATTGTCAATCAATTATAGCCTTAGATTGAACCAATCAAAATTTTCTTTCTGTGAAATCCATGCCAGATTACTAGCTGTTATGTTTCGTTCTGAGTTCCACTTCTGAAGAAATTCTGCGTCCGAATAATTTCTGCATCTGAATCTCAGAACTTTAGATTATGTGGGTCTTCAAAGAACTTATTTTTCTAGTTTGTAAGGTTTGAAAAACTTCCTTCTGAGTTTCCAGAACATATATATATATTCCGAAATAAAATAGTTCCAAATAAATATCAAATTTACAATTATCATGGAAGGTTTTGTCAACTTCAAAATCAGTAGGAGTTTCCTCAACAATTTCCACATTGAAAATTGTTTGAAGCGGCACAAAGAAGACTATCCAACTACAAGCATGCAAGAGGGGCCAAAAAAAGAAGAGGAAAAGTCGAAATGGAATAACATTGGCTTATACGCAAAAAATTGAAATGTCGGGGGGCAATTACCAGCAATATCAAAGCTTTGTGGGGGGCTCATTGAAAATATTTTGAAGTGGCACAAAACTATCCAACTACAAACAATACATAGAGGAAACGATGTCTTACTTCCAACGAAAAGCATAAATTTTATCTTGAGTGATAATTATGATCCGAGCTATTTCTTGTCTCATGAAAAATCATAAACTCTCACTTTAAGTTCAAACTGGCCCGAATAATTTGAAAATTTTACATCGAGGGGGCTATGTTTGAGACTCGAATAAAAGTTTGTGTTTTTTATTGAAAAAAAAAAGGTTCGGATCAGAAACTTTACTCAAGGTAAAGTTGGTGTTTATTTTTTGAATGAACCCCTCAAAAGAGGGGCCAAAAATAAAGGAGGAAAAGGTGAAACGGCAAAAAGACATTGATCTGTCAAGAATGGGATTCGAACCCATGCCCTTTCGGACCAGTACCTGAAACTGGCGCCTTAGACCAACTCGGCCATCTTGACCATTTGTCTTACCTCTTGTTCATTCTATATTTATTAAAAGAAGAATAATCCGAGAGAGAATGCCCACAGATCAGTGGCAATTCCTCCTTAAACCCTCGCAGAAAAACTTTCCTTCTTCGCTTCGCCAACGAAGTTGTCCGCTGCGATCCCCAACCATGTCCGCGAAATGGCGCGCTCTGCAGCATCGCCACCGCTACACCTACAGCGCCGTCGTCTTCCCGCAGACCTTCGTCGACTCCTTGGCCGGCCAGTCCTCGAGCCATCCCAGATTCTACGCCGAGCTCCGAGAACTGACGTCCCTCAACTCGACCTATGCTCAGGTGAACCATGTCAAGAGGGTCGCTTCTTCTTTCGGCGACGTCCTCTCGTCGGCCCCCGACGAGCAGTCTCTCTCCAGAGCGGCGCGTCTCTACCTGGAGATCATGTTCCTCGAGAATTCCCCGCCCTTGCACAGGAGTCTCGTCTCCGCTTTGGCCAAGGCGCGCGATCACCAGGGCTTGATCTGCAGGTGCTTTCGAGCTCTCTGTGAGGAGTATGGAGGTTCCCGGGGCAGAGGGAAGCAGTTCTGCGTGTCGCGAGCCGCGTTGTCGATAATGGGTATGCCCAAGTTGGGATATTTGATGGGTGTTGTGGAGGATTGTGCGGTTGTGGTGGCTCGCAATGTAGTTGACGGGTTGAGCAGTGTGGTTTTGGAGACTAGCAGGTGGGCGCGGCCTTCGCCCATTGTGATGGAGCAATGCCAAGAGGCCTTGTCCTGCTTGTATTATTTGCTGCAAAAGTTCCCGTCTAAGTTTAATGATTTAGATGTTAAAGGTGTTATGGAGATGATTGTTCATGTCGTCTTGAGCATACTGAAGCTGTCCTCTTTTTCACGGGATTGTTTTGTGGCTGCTGGAGTCAGCTTCTGTGCGGCTTTGCAAGCGTGTCTTAGTGCTGAAGAACTCGGGTTGTTTATCGTAGCAGGTATTTTTCATGGAAGTCCTTGTTGTTCCGGTACTATTTGTGAAAGTGATCTTAGTGAGATTATTCTGAAGATGCAGTACAGAGGGGATTTGTATCATGAAATTTGTAGCTTTTCTGCTCTCAGTAGACTTTGCTTGATCAGAGGAATTCTTACTGCGGTTTCCAGGAATGTGCTTAACATGCATTTTGTTGTAGCAAGTGCTAAGTTCAATGGATGTGAAGGTTTTAAGGCTGCCAATAAAGTTGTTAAGACTATCCTTTATGATGGAATTTTGCCTGAGCTGTGTAACTTTTGCGAGAATCCCACCGACAGCCACTTCAACTTTCATGCATTGACGGTTATGCAAATTTGTTTGCAACAGATAAAGACGTCATTGCTTGCTAAGCTTGCCATCTTTTCAGAGGATTATGATCCACTGAAGGAGGAAATGGGGACCAGGATACTGAGGCTTATATGGAAAAACTTGGAGGACCCACTTAGTCAAACTGTCAAACAAGTTCACCTGATTTTTGATCTCTTCTTAGACATCCAGTCCACCCTTCACTGGGGAGATAGTAGTGACAAAATAAATGTATTCTTGAGGAACATTGCTTCAGATCTTCTCCATTTAGGGCCACGCTGCAAGGGAAGGTATGTTCCTTTAGCTTCCCTGACCAAGAGGTTGGGAGCGAGAGCTCTGTTAGGCATGAGTCCGGGTCTGCTATCTGAAACAGTACAGGCATACATTGATGATGATGTGTGCTGTGCTGCAACATCATTTTTGAAGTGTTTTCTCGAGAATCTGCGGGATGATTGTTGGAAGATTGATGGTATTGAGAGGGGATACGTACTGTATAGAGAGCATTGCCTGCACCCATTTTTGTATGGTCTTGCATCTGGGGCCTCAAAGCTCCGGTCAAATTTAAACACTTATGCTTTACCTGTTTTATTAGAAGTTGACATAGATAGTATCTTTCCCATGCTTGCTTTTATTTCGGTTATGCCAACTGGAGAGGACAATGACTTATTGCATATGGAGCTCAATGGTAAACGAGCGGATTTGTCAATTGAGCAAAAAGTTGCAGTTGCAGTAGCCTTGCTCAAAGTATCTCGTCTGCTTGCTTTGATTGAAGGGGACATTGATTGGCTTGAAAAAACCTTGCTTGATCGAACAGTGGGTGGGCTAGAAGCAGAATATGTCAGCGACTATGCTCTCGTGTGCATAAAGGGAATAAAGATGAAAATCCTTGTTGAATGGCTTGTGCAGGCGTTGACCCATGTTGATGATTCACTGCGTGTAGATGCTGCGGAGTTCCTTTTCTTAAACCCCAAGACGGCTAGCCTTCCTTCGCATTTGGAACTGGCTCTGATGAAAGAAGCTATTCCATTGAACATGAGGTGTTCCTCAACAGCTTTTCAGATGAAATGGTGCAGTCTGTTCAGAAAGTTCTTTGCTCGGGTTCGAACAGCTCTAGAGAGGCAGTTAAAGCAGCAGGCATGGCAACCTCGACTGCATCATAAAGGCACAGAAATCTGTCTTTCCAATAGGAGTGAGGACACTTCATTCAGCAGAGCCGATGATCTTTTTTGTTTTATGAGATGGTTGAGTGCTTTTCTGTTCTTCTCCTGCTATCCATCTGCTCCATACAGGAGAAAGATAATGGCAATGGAGCTCATAGTGATAATGATGGATGTTTGGGCTGTTGCTCCTTCTTCTCAAGAAAACCATTTCTTTTCTCCTGAAAGTCTTCATCCTTACAGTAGAGGAATTACATCGCCAGATTCAACATTCCTTTTACTTGGATCAATTATCGATAGTTGGGACCGGCTGAGGGAGAATTCCTTCCGCATATTGCTACATTTCCCCACCCCCCTTCCTGGGCTTTCAAGTGATGAAATGGTGGTGAATATAATTGAATGGGCTAAAAAATTAGTTTGCAGTCCACGTGTGAGGGAGAGTGATGCCGGAGCTCTGACACTGCGACTTATGTTCAGAAAGTATGTATTAGAACACGGATGGATAGTGAGAGCATCTGTAAATGTCATGTGTGACTCGCATTCTCAACCAAGTGAGTCGACGCATCCTGTGATGGATTACTTATGTTCTCTCATTGATTGGTTGGATGAGGCTGTTGAGGAAGGCAAGAGGGATCTTTCTGAAGCTTGCGAGAACAGCTTTGTGCATGGCGTACTGCTTTCTCTACGGTACACTTTTGAGGAATTGGATTGGAATTCCGATGCTGTTGTGTCTAGTATGTCAGAGATGAGACGTGCATTGAATAAGCTCTTGGACCTTATTTTGGAAATTACTTCTTTGGCACTTTGGGTGGTTTCTGCTGATGCTTGGTATCTGCCGGAAGACATGGATGAGATGGCTGATGATGATAATTTTGTCCTAGATTTTCCAGTGGAAGTGAATAATCCAGCACCTTCAGCAGAGTCAGATAAATGTTCAAAAGCAGGTCTGGAGCAGGTAGTAATGGTTGGGTGCTGGTTGGCTATGAAAGAGGTAATCTTCTGCTTTCTCTGATTGTCCCTTCTTACTTAATTTAGGTAAGACTATCCCTTAGTTCAAAGACAACCATATGGCCCCCTCTTTTTCAGGTGAGTCTTCTGCTAGGTACCATCATCAGGAAAATTCCTTTACCAACAAGTACATATTCAGACTCTAAAGAGCCTAATGATGCTGCTGATATTTTGGCCGTAAAAATACCTGAGGCAGTACTTGACTTGAAGCAACTTGAAGCCATGGGCAATCACTTTTTGGAAGTCCTCTTGAAAATGAAGCATAATGGTGCAATCGACAAGACAAGGGCTGGATTTACTGCTCTTTGCAATCGTTTGCTCTGTTCCAATGATCCAGAGTATGTAATACATTCTTTCAACCAAGGAGTTATTTTATTAGCCTTTGAAAACAAAAGTTTTAAATGCACTCAACATATGAATGATGGTGTCTTTGGTTAACTTTTAATTTAAAAATTGTATGAAGAGACTGTAGCTTTTTTCTGTGTCCTTTACTGCACCAGTTTAATTATTTCCGTAGGAGAAGTCTGATACATATTCCAAAAGCTGAAGTGAGCTGCTTGTCTTTGGTTAACTTTTTATCTAAATATTGTATGAGCAACTGTAGCTTTTTTCTGTGTCCTTTACTGCACCAGTTTAATCATTTCCATAAGAGAAGTCTGATGCATATTCCAAAAGCTGAAGTCTAAGCGCTGCTTGTTTTGTCAGACTCTGCAGGTTAACTGAATCTTGGATGGAATTGCTTATGGAAAGGACTGTGGCGAAAGGACAAGTAGTTGATGATTTGCTGAGGAGAAGTGCGGGCATTCCCGCTGCATTTATTGCTCTGTTCCTCGCAGAGCCGGAAGGAGCACCGAAGAAGCTTCTCCCATGTGCTCTGCGATGGCTAATTGATGTAGCTAACCAGTCACTGCAGGATCTCAATGCATCCAACATTGCCATTGGTGACCCTTGTATCTTTTCGCCAGAGAAAATAGACCATAAGGCTGAGTCAGCATTACCCTTTGATTCAAATACTAATGAAAGGACATCGAAAATTCGAGATGAGGGCGTTATCCCAACTGTTCATGCTTTCAATGTTCTTAGGACTGCTTTCAATGACACCAACCTTGCTACTGATACATCTGGTTTTTCTGCTGAAGCATTGATTGTTTCCATCCGTGCTTTCTCTTCGCCCTATTGGGAGGTTCGAAACAGTGCTTGTCTAGCATATACTGCTCTGTTGCGAAGGATGATTGGATTCTTAAATGTACACAAACGAGAATCTGCCCGACGTTCCTTAACAGGGCTAGAATTTTTTCACAGGTACAGTATATTATAGCAGACAATATGCTTTCTCTTGTCTCGATGTTTTCTATTACTTTAAGATGATTGTTGCTCTTGTGTAAAATGTATAAGGTAAGGAAAATTTCATAAACCAAAATGTAACTAAACTGGCAGTTTGACTAATTTAAATACTTTGTGTTTAGGCTGGCTTGGTTCAGGTCACAAAATTTAAATATAAATTCTGGTTAGTTTGAGCCTTTTGGCCAAAAACAAACGAATTATGCCTGGATGGTAAGAATGGCGTACAATAGAATGGATTGCAGGCTGTACATGTAACATGACATTGAGTTGTTGCACATTATGTTCCTTCATGAGATATGTGATTTGTCACTCCAGAAAGTGATGCTGATTGTTGGCAACGATATTCAATTCCTGATGCATGCTTTAACTGACATGTGCTCTAGTTCCTTTAATTTGAACCTTTTTGTTCACTCACTACTTCAACCCATTTGCCTTCGATTTTCCACTTATATAGCTTTATTGAAGTTGGGAGGTCTTTATTTTCTCCTAAAAGGTATTCTTCAATCAGTTTTTTTGATCAACATTATTATGGAATCCATCATGTTTACATGCTATGTCATTGCAACTTCCTGTTAATTATGCATGCAAGATATTTTTAGTTCTTTAGTATCCATTAATAATAAGTCTTCATGCTCTAGGTATCCCTCTTTGCATTTCTTTTTATTAGAGGAACTTAAAATTGCAACGGAATTGCTTGACGATGGATCCACCAGACATTCGGAATCCAGCTTAGCCAAAGTTGTGCACCCGAGCTTGTGTCCAGTCCTGATCCTTCTTTCTAGGCTTAAGCCATCTGCCATAGCAGGTGAGATTGGTGATGACCTGGATCCTTTCCTGTTTATGCCGTTTATTAGAAAGTGCTCAACCCAGCGAAATATGAGGATTCGTGTTCTTGCATCTAGAGCTTTAACAGGCTTGGTATCTAATGAGAAGTTGCCTGGTGTCATTGTGAACATAGCCACTGAGTTGTCTTGTTTAGAGAACCATTGCTCTGGAATTGCTATTCCCCATATGTTCAGAACCACCAATGAAGCACAGTCCACTCCGTTCAATTTAATTCATGGAATGCTACTGCAGTTGTGTGGTCTTCTGGATACAAATTGTAGAAACCTCGCTGACTTCTCAAAGAAGGACCAAATTCTCAGTGATCTAATCCAACTTTTGGCTAAATGTTCATGGATTGGAAGCCCTCGATGGTGTCCTTGTCCTCCTGTCAACACGACTTTCTTAAGGGTCCTGGATCACATGCTCAGTATTGCCAGGGGATGCCGATCAGGTGAAACCATTTTTGACATTCGCAATTTGCTTTTAGAGCTGACAGCAGAATGCTTAGTTTTGGACGGCTCTTGTGTGCTTCCTTACTATGATCCAGTTGTTCCTGAATTGCGCGAACAATCAGCTACTTCATATTTCAGCTGTTTCTTCCAAGTGTCAAATGAGAAGACTGGAGAAAATAAAAATTTATCCCAGAAAAATGGCCTGTCTGACATTAATTTGTTGGCACCCGAAACACTTGGTGCTTCTTGCCAGCTCCAGGAAAAGCTAGTCTGCTGCCTGTCAGATTCATTATATGAAGTTCGGCTTGCAACATTGAAGTGGCTGCTGAAGTTCCTGAAGACTATGGAATCTGGCTGTCATGGCCATCATTTCTCAAGCACCGATATGGCAGCTGTTCAACAGTGGACAAATGTTAACCTCCAGGATACAATAATGAAGCTTCTGTCCTTGGAGAAGAACCACAAGTGCACTAATTACGTACTACGAATTTTCTTCGCTTGGAATTTGCAACAATATAACCAAGTTGGTAGTGAAACAGATGTAGGTACCAACTTCGTGGGTGTGATGGATTGTGATTCCGTGTTGCAAATCTGGGGCAGATTACTTTCCTTGTACAGCATTGTAAGACATGCTAAAACGCGGGGGACCCTTATATGCTGCATGGCTGTTTGTGTGAAGCGGTTGGCAGGTCTACTTGCAAACTCTATTTTTGATGGTACAGAGAAGACTATAAATGAGTGTTTGGTTCAATTGGAGAGACAGAACCAACTATACGGATGCATCTCTATGTTCAACAAGCTAATTGAACTGCTCAGTGCCTCCTCTGAACCTGTAAACATTCGCAACGCAGCAGCTGAATCCATCATAGCATCTGGTATGCTGGAACAAGCTGAGGTTATTGGTCCTCTCTTCTGCAACAAAATGCCAGCAGAAAGTAGACCTTCCTTTTCTGATACAAAAGAAATTGCCATTATGTATGCTCATCAAGTACTCAAGATGTGGTTTACTTGTGTAAGACTGTTGGAGGATGAAGATGATGGGATCAGGCAGAAGCTGGCTTTGAATGTCCAAAAATGTTCTACGCCAAGACAATTGTTGGGAAGATCTAGTGCTTTCAGTGTTCCTACCCAAGTGGAAAAAGTACTCAAATCGAGCTTCGAGCATCTCTCATCTATTTTTGGTCATTGGATCGAATATTTTAATTATCTTGCCCAGTGGGTGCATGACATGGAAAAATATGAAAAGTCAGGAGGGGATCTAGTCAGACGTGTTTTCGACAAAGAAATTGACAACCACCATGAAGAAAAACTGCTGATTTGTCAAATCTGCTGCTTACATATGGAGAAACTGTTCATCTCTAGTTTCTGGGCTGTGAATTTGACTGACGAAGACAGTATCAAGAAGAATCTATATGCCTGGAGAACGAGATTCTTCACGCAGTTGATAACGTTTGGCGAGGATCATATGACAAAAGAAGATGATGTTTTCTGGATTGGTGGGGTCGGTAACCACAAGGATGCCTTTTTGCCTCTGTATGCTAATCTTCTTGGCTTTTATGCCCTCTCTAAGTGCCTTTTAAGTGAGGATGGTATTACTAGTGATCGGGAGTTAGAATCGGATGTGGTTAAACTTTCGAAAGCTCTCTCTTTGTTTCTTAGGAACCCTTTGATTCTCAACCTGTTCTGTTTGGTGGTTGAATTACATGAGAGAAAGCTCAACCTCTCTGCTAATATCTCTATTCTTAAGTATAGGACTGATGATTTGCGGTGGGATTGTTTTGATCCTTACTTTCTTCTCAAGTGATAACTGGAAAGCAGTAGCAGGCAATTTAGAGCAGCAGACTCCAAATGAGTTGGTGCAAATTGGTGTGCCCCATTTATGTTTATATACATTTTTGTTGTAATATATTCTTTGGGCAGTTGTAGTGAAACTATTGTACTGAACTATCTAAAGGATCTCAATCTTTTTGCTAGTTTTATCTCTTCTCCCATTGCCAATGAATGGGGTCACAACACTGCATGAGATGGAACCTTTCAGGTATTGGCGAATACTGCAGAAAGGATTGCTTTGTAAGGCTAGATCTTGGTAAAATCATGGGATCTTTAACGTGTTTATTCTTAGTATCTTCCCATGTTTTGTGCATAGTTTTTGCGGTTCAGGACCTTAAAAATTGTCAAGAACAGAATTCTTCCCTGATTTGTCTCGAGAGCAAGCATGGCGCAGCCAACAAAATTTTAGCAAGACGATATTTCTTCAAAATGTTGATGAATCTACCAAGCTTTGGTGAAGATGAAATAAGAGTCATAAGGGATTAGAATTCTTCTCTTAGATAATTTAGCATTTTTTTTTATGATTTGGTTCTTATGAGAATTTCATTTAAGTTTCCTTTATAGTTTTTTTTGTCGAAAGGTTTATTTTTAGTTGAAGTAGGACATCATGTTTCTCATATTTTATTTTTCTTCTCTTAGGCATGATGCTTAAGAAATCTTAGGTGCGATGCTTGAGAAGCTTTGGGTGTGAAGCCAAAAGATTTGTTTAATTTAGTTGAGTGGCAACAAAATGATCAAATTGCTGCAAATTATTATTTTTTTCAAAATGATCAAGCTTTGGGTGTGAAACTTCAAAATGTTTCCCCATTTATTAATTCAACAAGTACTAATTAGTATAAGCTCAAAAAAATGAATATATCAATCAAATAATCGTAAATGAGCAATTTACTTACGATATTCAATTGAAATTTACAAGAAGTACCAAATGATAATGAGTTCAAGACAATATGTTTAACAGAAATATGAATATTATTTAATCATTATCAGACGATCACTTATTCACAAATCTCGTGAGGGAGTAATAGTTTTTATTTTACATTATTTCATGGGAAACCCTTTTCGTTGCGCTTTGCCCGAGGGGCTACGCTTGGTAGTCAAGATAAAATTAAGGATAGGATAAAGTCGAATATAGCCAAGACAAAATTACCTCATAAAAGAGACTAGATAAATGTAGATACAATTTCTAATATCCATAATATAAAGGTTATTTTTCTCGAATAACAAACTTCTTAAGCTAATAAAATTAATATAATAATTGGATTCTAATACAAAAAAATTCAAAATATATTCCTATTTTTATTTATATATTCGAAATTCTTTCTATCTTATATTATAAATTCAAAATATATTAATATATTTTTAGTATTTATATTTATTACGTATTTTATTTATTTTATTATTTCAAAAAATTACTATAGTTTACTATTTAATAAAATTTTATTAGCGAGTGATGGATGGGAAAAAAAGAAATAAAAAAGAGAGGGAAAATAATAAAAGATAAGCAAATAAAAATGAAGTAGGCAAATTTTTGTGAGCGATTCACTAAAAGTGGATAGGATATAACTAAATTCTTGAATTTCGTTTCCTATCTTATCTGGTCTTATCTTGGTTAGAAATTCAGATGATCAAATGCAACTTATGGGGTTATTTTTAGTGGTGATTCTATAGTAATTGGACAGTCCCGTACGGTTAAACGCCTAGCGACAAACTCCGATTGATTGTCCATCACTAACAATCCCATTACATTGCCACTTTCATATTTCACATTTATTTTTGCTTCACATCGATTCGAGTCCAATATGCTTTAGATGTCATTTCGAAGATCTATAGAAGGCGTGTTTGCTTTTGGATGAATTGAAAAAAAAAACAAAAAAGAGGATGGATGGATTGTTGTTAGAAAGTTTTCTCGACTGCGATTGGAGATTGTCCATTGAAAGTTGAGCCCGTGAGAGCAAATTGTCAAATGGTACCTCATTCAATTCATCGAAAAATTGCCGTGGCTGCGACCATTGCGGCTCCGGCGATAGCGCCGGCCTTCTATCTCACCACACTTTCGATGGAATATTTGTGGGAAAACTAAAAAGTGAGACAAGCTCCTATAGAAGAGATTTCGATATGCCTTTAGAAGCACGTTTATAAAATTAAGGTTTTGTTTAGTTCAGCTTTTTTCAAAAGGCTTTCAACCTCCAAAGCCCATTAAAAATGTTGACAAGCTTTCCCAAGGAGTTTTCAAAGTGAAAGCCAGCATTGGAAAAACTAAAAGCCTAAAGCTACAAGCTTTGGGCATTAGCATTTGATCAAATGTTGAAACTAATTTTTTCATCTAAAACTATCCTTACTAATTTTTTAATTTTCCAGTTTTGCCTGTCGTTATTGTTCATCTTCTTTGTGCGAAAGTGGCCGACTAGAGCTGATGAGGGGCGGACAAGGTCACATGACCTCGGTGACGGTCGCTTGAGGTCGCATGACCGCCAGGTGATGATCGCTTGGGTTGCGTGACCCTAGGCAAGGGCGGCTTGGGTCACACAACCCCGGCGACAACTCGGGCTTCGTTGCTAGGGTCACGCAACCTCAGCGACGGCCGCTTGGGTTGCGCAACCCTCACTGGGGGTGTCACGACCTCAGGCAACGGCTGCCAGCGTCACATTTGGCTTGTTGGCTTTGGTGAAGGGTTTGTTTTTTTTAAAAAAAAAACTCAAAAGCTATTTGCAATAAAAAAATTTACCAAATACTACTTAAGTCAAAGTAGCTTTATAATTTTTTTTTTTTATGAAACACAATTTACATTTTCCTAAGGGACTTTGAGTTAAAGGCATTTTGCATGCCAATGCCCATTTGCAAAGCCTAACCAAACGCATCATAAGAGTAACTTAAAATTGCAATTGAAGATAATTTTTCAATTGCAAAAACACGTTATATTTCATGAAAGATGAGTATTTTTTAGCCTTTTCAGAATTTACGAGGTTCAGGGTAACTTCAAACTTAAAAACTTTTAAAAGTTTTAAGTAAATTAGAAAATGTGACATCAAATTTCATGTTCTTTGTGATTTCTTAATTATAAAGGTAGGACTTTGTTATTGTGATTAGAAATTTTAATGAGTGGTTAATGACTGTTTTCAAAGTATTTTATATTTTACAAATGAAGCTTCTCAAGTGTTTAGTAGTTTTTTCACATGGAAAGTGATTTTCCTAATCAAATATCAGCAACCCTAAACAATAGACTTTCAGCTGTGCTTTGTATACTTGATCCAACGGTGCTCCTTGCTTATCTGTTATTGGATGGTTGAAGATAACTCACGAATAGAAATTTTGAAGAGGAGACACGGAAGTTTACAACATAAAACCATAAAAACAGACTGGTCTTTTTTATTTTTTATCTGTCCTATCTTTAATTTTCCTCATTCTCTTATTTTTGTTCTGTTTCTTGCAGAGCACGGGAATCGAATTCCACACTTATAATACTAGCATCCCCACTCCCCAGTCTCATTATCGGCAGAGCGAGGGACCAGCCATTTCAAATTTTAGAAAAAGAGCCATTGTTTTGCTACGAGCCTAGAGATCAATTGCATCTGCCAAAGATACAACGAGGAATACCAAACCCTCGACTTCGAGTCTTCAAATTCAGCTCCTCCTCCTTCGGTCACTTCGTCGACCACGACAACCTCAATGGATGTCCTCAAATTCTCTCGCCAGTAGGTATGTGAAGCCCAATTATCGCTGCGCACATGTCGGACGGAATCAAGCCAACCAATTTTCCTTCTGGCCCTAAAACTCTATCTCTCTCTCTCCCTTAAATTTTCCCGGAAAAAGTTCGAAATCGTTGTGACAGAAAGAAAGGAAAAAGAAAGGAAAGGAAACTTCGCATTTCCGCAAGCTTCCCAAAGCGTCCTCTCTCTTTACGAAAGTCCCCCTTTTTTTTTTTGGATCGAATTTCGAAAGTCCACTTTGTTCGGCGAAAGAAGTCTTAATTTTTTTTCCCTCGCATTCGCCCGGCCGTACGTTTCTCGAAGGTACGGAGAAGGGAATGCCTGCATTTTCTCGCTCAGAATTTTTTTGTTTCTTCCTTGTTCTGTCTGTTGATCTCCGCTTTGTTTGTTTCTCTGCGGAACGGAGCAACCCATTAGAGTTGAAGGTAGGGAGGATTTTCTGGTATAATCAATTGATGTATTCTCTTTTGTCTTGTTTTTTTTCGTTGTCTGGAGGAGGTTGGATCTCTTGGGTTTTCTTGTTTCATTGCGCCTTGATATTCCAACATTTCTGAATAGAAATTGATTTCGAGAACAAAAATGTTATCATACACGCATCATTATTCTTATAATGTTGGAACTTGGGTTTTAAACTAATATTAATTCCACGTAAAATTTTAAATTGATACACTTGTGATAAATTTATTCTAAATTAATTTTTTTACCACGAAAATCCAAATTGGTACACTTGTAATAAAGTTACCCCAAATTAATTTTTTGATAACAAAAAATCTCAAATTGGTACACTTGTGATGAATTAACCCTCCTTTAAATTAGATTGATATCATGAAAAATCATAAATTAATACATTTGTAACAAATGGAGATGTAAAACCCTAAATCGGTATACTCGATAACTGCCACGTGTCATCCAACTCAATAATTTGATGGTAACATTTGACGGAAATAAATTGATGGTAAATTTGTCTTATATGTATCAGTCTGGAGTTTTTGATGGTCAAAAAATTATTTTGGAGCAAATTTATCACAAATGTACCAGTTTGGGGTTTTTCGTAGTATTAATCCTTTAAACTATGCTTTTTCTATTTTGTTTTGTTTTTTTTTTACTTTTTGATATTTTTATGGTTGTGCTTTTTCTTTTAATCTATTTAATCGGCCTACCCCTCTCTTATTTAATTTTTCCCCGGCTGTCTTTTAATCTGACCGGTTGATTTTTCAATGCACTTAACTTTATTTTTCATCAAATTTTATCTTTTGGTAATCCTTTCACATATGTTTTTAATCAAAACCGAACGTCATTGAGTTATTTCATTTTACTCAAACCTAATTACCTACCCATTAGAAACTAAATGTAAAGCTAAAAGAAGGAATAATTACCAAATCAATTATAAATCTATTGTACGATGTCAATTCAGTTCTCAAATTTTTAATTTTGGCAATTTAGTTTTAAACCTTTGCTTGATTTTCTAATGCAATCCTTATGGCTAATTGCCGTCGAAAATTGTTGATATAGCATTTAGTCATCGTCGGCCATCTTATGTGACACACTAACGTGGACAACATATGGATGTTTCGCCAGCGATGATCCGGCAACAAGTGTCCAGAATGATTATATTAGAATTTCACACAAAGATTTAGTATTATATTGATAAAGTTGAAAAGTTTAAAATTTGATTGACATTCGTACAATATATTTATGACTAAATTGATAGTTTTCAACTTAAAAAGAAAGATCGTGACAGGTAAACATTTGGGGAAGAAAATGGGCAAACTTTAATATTTCTCCCTCACAATAATTTGAGTTGCCCATTTTCTTTCCTAGCTCTTAAGCCAAGCAATAATGAATATTATAAGATGGATTTTAGTTTTAATCGACCAATTCAATCTTTCCATTTTTTTTTTCAGTTTGATCGGAAGTCGGCCACTTTCTCGAAGAAATGCTGACATGGTAGTTATATGGCTTCCAGGAAATTGGTTTAAAATTTGTGTTTTTTTGTGTGAAAAAAATGACATTTGTTTTAAGAATTCACACGAAATAGATTTTCTTATTTTTGTACCAACACAGTCGAACAATTTAAATTAAGTACTTAAACTCCAAAAAATTGTCTAAAGGGAAAACTATCAATAGATAAGTTTAGTAGTTATATTTTTCCCAATATATTCTACAACGTACTTTATTGCGTTGACTTAATTACAAATATAAGAGATGGAGATACTTTTTATTAGAATTCTCCCTAGTATACAGACATTGAATAGCCCATATTTGCTTGGAACTAATATTTTTCAACACATAGAAAACTTAACAATCTTACCATAATAATGCGTGAGTTTTGCTTTAATTGGATAGAACACGAAGGGGAGAATTGCATAGGAATTTCTAAACCTAACGCACAGAATGCAGTAGAAATCTAAACCTTTTCATTGATTCAATCAAGTTCTAAACCTTCTTCAAAAGGTGAAATCAAGTTATGTAAAATTGTTTACCTGTCACTCTAAAGGTGTTTATGTGACATTCTTAAATTGTACTTTTCGACATAATTTTTTTTAACTTAACTGCATTTTTAATAAAGATTGAGGATTTAGTCGAACTAATTGAAAGTTTTAGAACTCGATCACACTTTTTCGTAAATATTTAGGACTTAATTGCACTTCTACGTAAGGTTTAATGCGTGCCGTGCAATTTTCCTTAAAATGATGTGCTTTTGTTGTACTCTCTGTCTGCCAAACTTGCACATGTAAGGATTGTTTTTTTACGTGCTTTTGAGGTAATTTTGTGATTAAGTCCACACGAAATGACCATACAAAATTTTGTGACTTGTAAGATATTTTCAAAGGTAATTTTTGTGAAACCCCTTTTTTTCTATTGAGTATTTAAAATTGTAATTATTGATGTCATTCCTGGCCAAATTTTACTTGTGTCACGTTTCCGTTAGCCGATTTCGGTGCCAATCGGCCGTAATGATTACGATGGAATTTTATGTAAAGGTCTAGGACGACATTAAGAAAATTGATAAGTTTAGGACCGCTGAATTAACACATGTACAATACATTTAGGACAGAAGCGGTAAATTTTTCTCAAGTCGTGATTAAGTCCATACCAAATGATCGTAAACGATAATCGTCACGTGTTGGATACTTTCGAAGGTAATTTGTGAAACCCCTTCTTTGTCCGTTGAATATTCAAAACCCTAATCGTTCCATCGATGCCTCGGTCACAAACGTTCCGTCGTGCAATCTAATTGGTCATTGCAATCAAGAGGACACGTTACATCGGTGAGAGACGAACAAGTATGATGTCCTTCGAAACGGCCCCAAAAAAATCAAAAGAAAGAAAGAAAGATCAGGAGGCCATTCAATAGGGGCTATTAACTCCATGTTGGACCATTCGCAAGGCCAGAGCTGGCAATCATCAAGAGGCGAATTCAAGACGGTCGTCCCCATCGTCCTCTTTGCCCAATAGGGTTCTTGATGCCAATGTGGCTCGAGCCTCTTTGCTTCTCCTCCTCTCGATCACGCCCCAACACCCAACATTGAATATATTTCCATGATGACCCCTTCATTTTATCTTTATTTTCACAATCATGGGTCCCCTATAATTTGTCTTTTCACGCACCAAATCAATTAAGATTTCCCTCCCACCACCATAATAAATTCTCCCTCCTCCTCACTCCGGCACAACAATTTACACCTCCCATGTTCTGTCTATAATGAGAAGTTTCTTGAATGGAAGATGCCCGAGGTCTCCATCCCCACCATAAATGGTCAACCTTTCTTGGCAGAAGGGGAATGCTCGGGAGTTAAAAGAGATCAGTGGCAAGTCAAACCCACGTCAAATCGTGGGAGCTGACATCGAATAATAATCTTCTTGTGCACTAATATTAGTGTTAAGCTCCACATGTGAGTTGTATTAAAAATTCTCACGTCGGAGAATTAATGTGGTATAAAATAGTTAATATATCCTAATTGATCCATAACTTATTGACTTAAATTTTTAAGTAAATGTGGATTTAATTAGATATGTTAATAGGCTCGAACTCCTTCTTAGTGATTTTCACGGGACTTCTGCTATGTGGTGGATAAAGTAGCTTAATTTTTTTGAGTAAAAAATAGGAAAAAAGGTGTCATTTGAATAAGTGTATCGGAAGAAAAATCATAAAAGTATGAATGAAAGATTACGATGGTTTGGCAAGAAGGAAACATGTTAAATCAACGAATCAAAAAATTTCACTGATCATAGTGCAAATGTCAGTCAGGAGAAGGTCATTTGATGTAAACGGAGTTCATCAAATGATGACGAACCACCTCGCGTCAGTCACTATGATTGTCTAGTTTATAACGATCGGATTGATCAAGGAAACTTGAATAACTTTGTACTTGTGAGTGAAAGAGACACATGCGAATGAGGTCATTATTTCAAGGGTTAGATTCCCCAAAGCCCACTAAAGACTCCTCGCATTAACTTATCACTAGTCTAAAAACTTGTGCTGAAAGTATATTTTCAATAGCACGGTTAATTTTTCAAAACTTGTAAAAGAATTGGTACGATCAAGTTTTTTTTCCCTTTTAGGCTATGTTCATATCACGAAAAATAATTTCTAAAAAAATGTTTTCCGGATTTTTTTACTTTTATTTAACGGAAAATAAATTAGTCATGAAAAACATTTTCCACTAATAAAAAAGACATTTTCTGCTTTTTAGAAAGCGGAAAACATTTTCCATATCTTCTTTCACTTTATTTTCTTTCATATAACACATTTTCCTTTTATTTTTTTCTTTCTTTTCATTTTTTATTTTAAAAAAATCGAGTTTTTAATTATTTTTTCATTTTAGTTTTTTCATTTTTCTTTGGTTTCTTCCTTGGTCGGTCACCGGCCACAAGCGAGCTCGAGGCTCGCTAGATGTTGGTGAGGCTCTGGCAATCTCGGGTGAGCTTGGCCTCTCTAGATCAAGCGAGGCTTGACCTCGCTAGAATCTAGTGAGGGTCGAGCTTGTCTCTGGCTAGTCATTGGCCATTGCCGTGGCCAGCGACTGGCCAAGGAAGAAGAAAGGAAAGTAAAAAGAAAAAAAAGTTAAAAAAATTAAAAAATATAAAATTTTAAATATTTTGGTAACTTTCTCTAGAAAATCAAATTGGATACCAAACGGTTGAAGATATTTTCTAGTTCATTTTCAGGTTTCAACTGAACACCAAAAAATATTGTCATTTTCCTAAAAAATGACTTTCAAAAAAATATTTTCTAGAATTGTCACATTTTCCTCAAAACGAATATAGCCTAAATATGTTAACTTTGAATTCGAGAATAATCAAATGTCACGTTTTTTCTTATTTTCATTTTCCTTATTAGACACTTAGCATCCGGATTGTACTAAATTCGACGCCATTATAACATAAAACATCAAAACTAATGATGAGATTTGTATAATTGTTTTTTTAATTATTTTTTTTCCATTTTATTTTCATTTTTATGTCCTCTTTATCTTCTAATCAAGTTGTTTCAATAGTGGCCACCACCGCCACCACCACTACTTATGGTCATCGCGGCCAGCCATTAGACCTATTGAACGAGTAGGTCGGGTTGGGTTTGGATCTGGGTCGGATCATAAATAGTCCGACTCAAATTAACCCATTAACCTGTTTATGACCAATTTATTTATAATGTAAATATTCCGACCCGACCCATATCCAACATATACCCGACCCGACCAATATTAATAAAATACTTCAATATTTAACTCAATATATTAAAACTTGTTTCTTATGGTTTTTTTTAATTATACTACTAAAACATTTTCATACAAAACAAAGCTAGTAAACAATTTTTATAATTTTTTTTTTAAAATTGAGGTTCTATTTTTTTCGTGAAAAATGCAACATTTTTACAAAATATTTTCTATGAAGTCATTTTCCAAGAAAATAAAAAAATTTAGAGTATTTGGCTGAAACCTAAAAATAAACTAGAAAATATTTTCTGATGTTTGGTATATAAAATCTAGTTTGATTTTACTTCATGCAATCATTTTAATGTTTTTTTTATTTTTTAAAATCAAAATTTTAATTTTTAAATTTTTTCTCTTTTTTGATTAATGACCGGCCATGGCGATGGCTGGCCACCGCCCACAGGCGTGGATGTCGGAGGTTGGGGAGGCCTCAAGCTCGGGAATCGAGCAAGCCTCGAGCTCGCCGACCTTGACAAGGCCGAGACTCAAGCTCGCCGACCTTGGGCAAGGCTCCAGTCTCACTGATCTGGCTAGACTCAAGCTCACTAGCCTTAGGTGAGCTGGAGCTCGCCCGAGGCCAGCTCAACTCGACTCGACGGAATCGAGCTAGCTCGAGGCTCGTCTAAGGCCGAGTTCACCCAATTCCGGCGAGCTCGTCCTCGCCTGTGGCCGGTGGTCGACCGTCGTCGTGGCTAGCCACCGGTCGAAAAAGAGAAAGAGAAAAAAATAAAATAAAAAAAAGAAAAAAGAAAGAAAAGAAAAGAAAAACGAAAAATAAAACAAAAATAGAAAAACATAAAAATAAAAATAAAAATAATTTCGATTTTTTTAAAAATATTTAATAAAAAAGGGAAAAGTGTGTGTGGGCTTAATAGGTGAGTTGGAAATGGATTTTATACATAAAAATAGCATTTTTTGCAAGGGGAACACGTACAAACGCATCCATACAAAAGATCCTCTGCGACCGTATTAATGTCTTTATCCCATTTATGTCGCTGACCTTTCTTCCACGCCCATCCCCTTCATAATTCACCTCTCTCTCTCTCTCTCTCTCTCTCTCTCTCTCTCTCTCTCTCTCTTGTAGTGATTGTTGCCATTTATATAAACGGAGAGAAAACTGGCTCGATCGGCTTTTGGTTTTTGGTGATTTCGGGGGCAAATGGGTAGATCCCCGTGCTGTGACAAGGTGGGATTGAAGAAAGGGCCGTGGACACCTGAAGAAGACCAGAAGCTCCTCGCTTACATCGAAGAGCACGGCCATGGAAGCTGGCGTGCTTTGCCTTCCAAAGCTGGTATCGTGTGCTATCGCTCATCTTTCCTTTAAATTACTATCAGAAAATGCAAGATAGGAATATCCCAGCAATTCTGCATCTTTCTTTCTTTTAGGGTTTGGTTCTTTTTTCCAGTTTGTTGGTTTTGCTCATGGTAGCTGCTGCTTCTTCTTGCTCCTCCTCCTCCTCCTCCTGCAAAAAACATAGGTCTTCAAAGATGTGGGAAAAGCTGTAGGTTAAGATGGACTAATTATCTGAGACCTGACATCAAGAGAGGAAAATTCAGCTTACAAGAGGAACAGACCATCATTCAACTCCATGCCCTTCTTGGCAACAGGTAAAAGTCTCTCTTTCTCTCTCCTTGTACCAACGTTCTTCCATCTTTTTCTTATTTTGCTTAATCATAAATCAAAGGCTTTAACCTCCACCTTGAGCAGTTCAGTCCGAATGTCCTTACTGATTTTTTTTTTCCTTTTGTGAAAATTCATATATGTGACATTAACAGTCCAACATATTCTCTCTCTCTCATTTTTTTTATCTCCTTAAAATGGAGCTGATGAGCAGTTTATTTACTGCAATTTGTGGAGATGGATGTGATAGTTTGATCCTCTCAGTAACTCTCAGCTACCCCCGACAAGAATGGCGATCTGCACAAACTCTCATGGAAAGATCAGCCTTTTGATTTCTGGGTTTCAGAAAACTTGCTAAATTTGTTTTGCCAACGAACAAATTTGTTTGTGTCCCGAAAAAGTACAAAGAAACAAGTTTGTATGGTGCCTGCTGAATGTTCTGATGATAAAGACCCTGATTTTCAGTCTGGTGCCTAAATTTGTTCTACCAAGAAAGGATAGAGATTTTATTCTTTCACAAGCATTCCTGAACTTAAGTTTCTGAAAAGAAAAAGAACAAAAATCCTTCAGATGATTAGTTTCAGCATCTAGCAATATTGTTGTGTTTTTTTTTTTTGCTTATGAATGTCCTTTCTGCGGCTATTTCTGCTCAGATGGTCAGCCATAGCAACTCATTTGCCGAAGCGAACGGACAATGAGATCAAGAACTACTGGAACACGCATCTGAAGAAAAGATTGGCGAAAATGGGAATTGACCCAGTGACCCATAAGCCTAAAAATGATGCCCTAGTCTCTAGTGACGGTCAATCCAAGAGCGCGGCTAAACTCAGCCACATGGCTCAGTGGGAAAGCGCTCGGCTCGAAGCTGAAGCCAGATTAGCTAGAGAATCGAAACTACGCTCGCAGTCATTCCAGCATCACCCCGGCAGCAGCAACAGCAGCCAGGTTTATTCCGCGGCTTCCGCTTTGGGTTCCGCTTCAGCTGCACCACCCAGCCTCGTCACAAAAAAGCCGCAGCCCCGCTGCCACCGCCATCGCCACAGTCTCTTGACGTCCTCAAAGCTTGGACCGGTAGCTCATGGCCGTCGACCAAATCTGGCGAAGGGAGTGGCGGCACAGGAGGTTCAGCCAACGGGATCGCTGGTGATCTCGAGTCTCCTACGTCTACACTCACTTTCTCCGAGCCTATGAATGTGCTTTGTGAGATTCCCAAGCAAATGATCGAGTTTGTCGGTGCGTCGGGGTCGTCTGACTCAGGGATGATCAAAGAAGAAGGTGAACAAGAGTGGAAAGGCCTCGAAAGCTCGATTAGGTTGCCAGAGTTCAAAGAGGGTATTGGGAACAACGCGGTCTCATTCACATCCACATTCCATGAAATGACAATGTCCCTAGAAAGTCCATGGACTCCGGAGTCGCTGAGGGCGAGTAGCGTGCACGGTAACATGGAAAATAACGACATGGAAGAGGGGTTCACTAGTCTTTTGCTTAATAGCTCTGGTGACCAGAGTTTATCGGACGGCAGCGGCGAGTCCGACAAACATAGTGATTACTATGAGGATAACAAGAATTACTGGAATAGCATCCTTAATTTGGTGAACTCTTCGCCATCAGAGTCCCCGATGTTCTAGAAATCATAAATTAGTAAGCTTCCCAAGTTTCTCCTTGATGTGTGTGTGAGGGAAAACTCCTGTGCAAGTACTCCTTCCTCAACCATTGCACAGCCGAGAGCCCTAAAGTGACTTTAAGCTGTTGTTTTAGTGAAGTGAGAAAAGTCCATAGGAAAGGTAATCATTTGGTAGCCAACAAGCTCTTAGTTTCTTCCACGGGTTTCAACATGAGATACATATCGATTTCCCTGAGCTGGAAAGGAACAAAAGCTGCTTGTGAAGTTTGTCTCTCAAGCGAAATGTTAATAGTTCAGTTCAGCCTGCCTCCCCCTTTCTTAACTGCTACTAGTTTTTCTTTTCAGAATGATGTAAAAAACTTGACTCAGCTTTTTCTTTGGGCAAGAAAACTCGACTCAGCAGCACATTCTTTATCATTATCATTATTACAACTTTCTTTTTAAGGGTTTGTTAATTATTTATTTTATTAGGGGTTCGTTTCTTGATCTCATCATCTCCACATCTAGCTTCTGATTGTTGAGGGCGTGCGTGGTCCAACTACTTCATATGGAAACTTACTGTCTAAGTAGGGATGTATGAAGTGAACAGCTCACTGCACATTAATAAATATGTGCCTCATATTTATAGTTCATGGAGTGACCATCTGCCATAAGAATTTATGATGGAGTCTGTATCTGATGGTTGGTTATACGTCACATTCTGACTCCAAAGAGAGTGTTAATGCAAGAAGATACAACTTGATTGCTCTTTCTTTCTTCTCAATGAACAGACAATCACGAGTCATCAATTTCAGAAAAAGAAGGCAACATTGTAGAAAAGGAATGATCAAAATTGGGCAGATGCTTTCGTGTTGGGCACGTCCTGAGATCGAATAACGGAGAAGTGAAATGACCATTTCGCGAAGAAAAAGTTAAAACTGTGTACGAAAAACATAGATAATCAAAACCCATAAACTTACCGCTTCATGAATGAATTGTCAACATGTTCTTCGGTTCATCATCACCCAGATTTTGTAAAGGCAGCTGAAAAGATATTAAAGAAAATCTGCACGGTTGGTTTTAAATAGTGTGTGCATTGGGAAATGAACATGATGTTACATATTTTTTTATATGATTAATATCATGAAAAGCTCCAAACTGAAACATTTAGGGAAAATTGTTCAAAAAACCCTAAACCTATTGCACTTTTACCAATTGAGTCATAAACCTTTTAAGTTTGTCAATTGAGTTCTAAATCTTTTAAGTTTGCTAATTGAGTCCTAAATCTTTACACTTCTTGTCAATTAAGTCCTAAACCTTTACACTTCTTGTCAATTGAGTTTATCCAGCCAATTTTGGCTGGATATCGTTGACATAGATGCTGGTTAGCCATGTGGCGCTAACGTGGATATTTTTAATAAAATTTTAATATTTTTTTGAAATTTTTATGGTTTTTTTCTCTTATTTTTTTTCTTTTCTCTTATTTTTTTGGATTTTAGAGTTGGCCTGTGAGGGTGGTTGGGTGATCCTCGCTGACCAAAGCAGGGCGCACTAGCCCTCACCTAGATCTGGCGAGGGCCGCAACGCTCTCGCCAGATCTAGCTAGGCGAGGGCTTGGTGGCCCTTGTCGACCCTAGGCAAGGCACTTGGTGGCCCCACGCCCATGCCCACGCCCACGCCCACGCCCACGCCTAGGGCCGGCGACCCTTGCCTAGCCAGATCTAGTAAGGGCATCGCGGCCCTTGCCCAGAGCCGGCAACGGTCGCCGGTCCTCGCTTGTGGCCGGTGAGGGTTGGCCAGCCACCCTAGCCGGCCAACTCCAAAACACCCATAAAAAATAGAGAAAAGGAAAAAAGAAAAAGAAAAAAATCATAAAAAAATTCAAAATATTATTAAAATATTATTTAAAAATGTCCACGTTAGAGCCATGTGGTCGGCTGGCATCCACGTCAGCGATTTCCGGCCAATATTGGTAAGAAGTGTAAAGGTTTACGACTCAATTGGCAAGAAGTGTAAAGGTTTATCACTTAATTTGCAAACTTAAATGGTTTGTGGCTGAATTGGTAAAAGTGCAATAAGTTTATGGCTTTTTGGATAATTTTCTCGGTACATTTGTGACAAATTTATCATAAATTAATTTTTTAACCATAAAAAATCCTAAATTGGTACATTCGTGATAAATTTACCTCAAACTAATATTTTGACCATAAAAAATCCCAAAATGATACATTGGTGATAAATTTATTCTATTTTAGTTTCCGTTAAATTGAATTAATTCCACGAAAAACATAAATCGGTACACTTGTAACAAATGGAGGGTACTGGTATACCTATCAAGTGCCATATATCATCTAACATAGTAATTTGAAGGTAAAATTTAACAAAAATTAACGAAGGATAAATTTATCACATATTCCTTTTTTTTTTTTTTTTTTAAAAAAAAAAAAAAACCTTTTTATATTTTGGTAAGAGAATTTGATGTTATATATAATAAATAACCTTCATCTTGAAAACAACAGAATTCGAAGCCCTATTTCTTGACTAAGGCCTAAATAATATATTTACATATATATAATGTTATTGATTAGTAACTAGTGTGGCACCATTTAAATTATTATTTTAAGTATATTTGAAGCAAAAGACTGTGCTTTTTTCCTTAACAAAAAAAAAAAAAGATTGTGCTTTTTTCATTTGTCAATATAGAAACCCCACCATATGATTTAATACCTTATTGGGGACAAAGATTAATTACATTCGTTTTGCTGATGATTGCTTTTTCGTCAATTTGTTTATAATAATTAAGGAAGCGTTTTTTCCTCTTTTTTCACTTATCATCTAAATGACGGCATTAATGCTCGAAATTGAAGCTCCACCTAGAATATTGAATCCTTTTAAAAGTTGACAATGTGATTCTAGGATATACGTACAGATACCATGATTCCAAAAGGTAAAAAGCGCACATTTGGTTATTAGGTTTTAATCTTCCAACTTGTAATTTTGATTGTAATGCAATCAAGTATATGAACTTGTATAAGTTTTCCCACTCAAATCACCCCATCAATTCCTCACGTGTTAATTAAGACTGGCCAAAAGTTTGATATTGGAATAATCATTGACTCGATAGAATGTAAATATATTAAATATTGGATTAATTGTATCATTGCATATTGTTCTCGTAGAATGGTTGGTTGACACAAGTTAATTTAGGGCGCGCGAATGATAACCATCTAATCCATAAATAGATTTTTCTATTTTTATTCCTTGGAAGAGTTTCTGAATAGAAATACGCGTTTGATAATGACACAAAATTTCTCCCTCTTATGCTCTTTTCCATTCATCGATGGGCGGCGGGAGGCGGTGGTCGGCGGGCGGGGGTGGCGGCGGTCGATGGTGAATGGTAGGTGGTTGGTGAGGAGCGATTGACGGTGGTCGGTGGGCCGGCAGTGGCAGGAGGCAGCGGTCGGCGGGAATATGGCACGGGTGGTGGCGGCGGTCAACGGGGGGCAGCAATCAATGGGTAGCCGTGGGGGGCGGCGGTGGCGGTAGATAAAATCGAGCGATGAGAAGAGTTTTTATTTCTCTTTTTATTCCAGAAATAGAAAAGTAGAAAATTTTTATTTCTTCTTTCTGGACTAAAAATTTATTCTAGAAATAGAAAAATAAAATTACTTTACCAAATAGATTTCTGTTCTAAACCTGTTCTTGGAAACAGAAAAATAGAAAAATAGAAAAACATAATAGTTATCATGCGCCGTCCTTATTGTCCATGTTGATGCTAGTTTCACCACAAGCAAATTAGTCTCACAAATCAAAATTTGTCTATATTTTCGAAAATCCTTAAATTGACTTAGGGTCGATCATAAAATGACCAAGATTTGACAGATAACATAAAAAGCACAAAACAATTTTTTATATATAAAAAAGTTGGTTTTTCTCATCGAAACATATTTTTCAACACCCATATTTCCATCCAAATATATTGACACCCATATTCACTGCAGGGTATGGGGAATGATGAGGACGTGATTCACTATATTGTCCTTGACAACGATATATTGAGGGAAGACCGGCCGAGTGTTCCGGCTGATCAAGTGCTACACAGATTTGTCTTCAGTCAAGAAAGTTTCGGCTCATAACATGTGGAGGCTAGACTTGCAAGGGTCTAAAAGAAGATCAAAAAGTAAATAATTGTGTCAAGAATTCTATAAGAAACTTGGGTGTGTTATGATGAATGATGAGGTTGCGATTGGCTATACTATCTTGGTGAACAATATATCAAGGGAGGGCCCACCTATTTTTTCGGCTCATAAAGTGGCCCAAAGGCTTGTCTTCAGCCAGAAAGCTTATAATAAATAAGGGCTCGAGCTTTTTCTACCCTTTTTTTGACTTCTAACACCCTCTGTTACCTAAAATTGACCGCAATAACCCTTGGAGGTCCTACTCTTACTCTAATATTATTTTTTGCTATTTCTTCTTTTTTTTTTTAAGTTTCAATTTTACCAAAAGACAAAACTACCTTTATTCCTCTCAAACAACTTTTTTCACCATAATTGCTTCTTCTACACCTACTAAATTTCAACGTTTCCTTCGTGTTCATTTTCTTCTTAAATTATTCTTCATTGTACACTTGAATGAGAGTTCAACCGATTGTTGTAAACTAACCAAGCACTAGACATACATTGGAAGTGAAGAAAGGTTAGTTTTATTTGCACATTGTTTACTTTATTTCCCCTAGATTCTCATCATAATTGTGAATTTTTCAACTTCGATTTCCATTACAATTTTATAGTAGTTTGCTCAAAGATTGAATATTTTGGTTGATGTATGTTTCACGGAATGTACTCATATTTCAGGTGCGTTTGGTTCAGCATTTTAAAAGCCCTTTAGGGCTTGAAAGTCCTTTGGAAAAAATTTGATGTGTTTGGCAACCATTTTCCCAAGGGGTTTTGAGATAAAAGTTGGCATTGGAAATGCTGAAAGCTCAATGCTAGTAGGGACTAGCATTGAGCTTTCAGCATTTTCGGAATGTTGAAACTCTTCGGTTGCGTTTGGTCATGCGTATTTCTGGTCAGGATAGTATTGGATAGGATAGGAAAGGAAACCCAGGGATTTGGCCATATCCTATCCACTGTTTGGTGAAGTTACGAATTTAAAGTCGGATATTTTTATATCTTATCATATCCTGTGTTTGGTAGAAACCGTATATCAATATAAAGAACATATATGCCCCTATGTGATGCTCATGAAAATTGTCATCATCGTCTTTATGTTTGCCCCATGAACTTGAAGCCTTTTCCATACACAATCAAGCAGAGGTTGCAATCTATGGAAAATAGAGTGCCCACTCCAAGGAAACCTTTTCATGTGTAACAGCACAAGATCCTTTAAAATAATGAACAAGTTTTTCTTGGCGTTATCTTAGCGAGTTGACCCTCTCCAATCTATACTGACTTTCACTGCTGAATATCTTGCCTAGGAAGGCAGTGGTGAATGAGCAAAAAGAAAAAAGAACTGAGCAAAAAAATAATAATATGAAAGCAAGGGTATGGCGAGACTACACAACTAAGAATAAAGCTCCAAACTTCACAAGAAACAACACATTCCAAAAACTAAAGCATTCCAATAAATAGTAAAATCAACATTGTTCGATGTTGTTTTTTTTTTGGTAAGGACATTGTTCGATGTTGTTCATTGTCTAAAAAGTAGCAAAAAGAGACTACACACGACATTACTCTTCTATCATCTCTTGGAGAAGCATGTCCACAAATGCCTTTCTATCATCTCCTTGAAATCCAAAAAAAAGATGAATATTCTCAGGATCCTTCACAATTTTTCGGCACAATTTTATTCTGTCCATGGTATCTAGAGACATCTTAAGAAGCTCTTCGTTGATTTTTCTCTTGTCATCATCCAAATCTTTCGCATGTCCAATGCGGCTAGCAATCATCTCCATCCTCTCGTTAGCTTTTTCCATAAAAGAGCCAAAAGTGCTTGCAATTTCAACTAACCCAGCAGCCCACTTGTCACTTGCTTTAGCCCTTTTTCTTCTTGAAGAATCAGCAACATTTTGCATTTGAGAAGATGGTAGTGGCGGTAAGTTTTGATTTGCACCAATAATAGCCACGTCAGAATGATTCTCACTTTCTTCATTATCTACAGCCGCATGAGCTTCTGAAGGGTCTTCATTGAGATTTCCCTTGGCACGGTCTCTTCCAAATCTGAGTTGCTAGTCGATCATATTGAGGGAAGGACTTTCCTCTTAAAGAAGCAGACTCTGGATAGGCTGCAAAGAAAAAAATATATTGTTTTTTTTAAAAAGAAACAAGTTGTAAAGAAGAAAAATGAGAAGAAGTAACACTAACCTTGCAATATTTTTGCCAACTATCTTCTGAATGAATATCAACGGAATGGGCAAAAGTACACCACAAGTGCCATAACTTGTGTACGGCGATCACTTTGGTGCCATAACTTTTTTTCGGATCACTTTGGTGCTAACTTTTTAAAAAGCGATCATTTTAGTGCCATCGCCGGCGTGGCTCACGGAAACCGATGTGGCACTAACACGGCTCGCCCGGAGAGATCCACGGCTTCTTCGGAGAGGTCGATCAAGATTAAAAACTAAAAAAGCGCCCGTTTTCCGATGGCGTGTATTTTTTAAAAATTATATTATATTATATTAAAAAAAAAAAAACTGCAGCGGCGAGGGGCCCTTGCGGCCGTTTGCACGCTCGCCACCCACCGGGAAGGGAAGGCTCGGCGGTGGTGGGTGTATTTTTTAAAAAATTATATTATATTATATTTCGGCGAGACCTCGCCGTCGCCTAGCGGCGGCCGTGCCCGCCCGTCGCGTTCCGAGCTGGCAGCGGTCGACCGCCTCGATCCGGCGAGGGCCGCGCCTGTCGCCGCGGGTCGCGACGGCGAGGTCCCCGCCCTCCTGAAATAAGGCGGGCCGCCCGCCATCGCGACAGTGAGGCCCGCGCCTCGGCGTTGCGACGGCGAGGTCGGCCCTCGCTGGATCGGGCGGGCGAGACTCGCCCGTCGGCTGGGTCGCGACGGTGAGGTCCCGCCCGCCTAGCGGCGTAGGCCGACCTCGCCTCACGGGTCCTGACAGCGGCCCGGCGGCCTCGCCAATGGCGGCAGGCGCAAACCCGCTGCGCCCACCACCGGGGCCTTCCGGTGGTGATCGATTTCGTGCAGCCCGTGACGAGGCTCCCTGCGCCTTGCTGCGTTTTTTTGTTTTTAATATAATATAATATAATATTTTAAAAAATACACGTCAGCAGACTAAAACAGCATATTATTTCCACGTGTACAAGTCATATTATTTTTTTTTAATATAAATGCCAAGTCAGCTTTTTGGCGGAATTTTGGCGGAATCACTAAAGTGATCTATTTTCCTCCGACTTGGCACCAAAGTGATCCGAAAAAAAGTTATGGCACCAAAGTGATCGCCGTACACAAGTTATGGCACTTGTGGTGTACTTTTGCCCAACGGAATGTTTTTCGTGATCCCATCCAGAGCCACTTTGATCCTTCAAGTCATAAATTTGATTATACAACTCTTTCAAGTTTCTCATTTTCGACTTAATATGAGGATTACCCTTAATGCCAGAACCAGGAAACTTTTCTTGAACCCACTTCTCTAACATAATCATGTAACCACTCTTGAAGCCGTTATTGGCTTTCATTCCTCGCGCAACTAGTTCTTCAAGACCATCTAGAAGTGCATTTTCTTCATCTATTGTCCATACACGTCGGTCTCTCTTTGTTCCCCTTCCTTGGGTTTGACTAAAATCGCTACCTTCCATTCCTAAACATCTCATTGCAATTTTACAAAATTTAATGATAGATGATAGCATGGTAGAGAAAATTTAATGATAAAAATAGCATGGTATTAAAAATTTAAAATGATATAGCCAGAATTCAAACATTACATAAGGAATATTTATCACCATGATGACAAATCAGAACCATATTATGCATGTCTAATAGCAATGGAAACAAAAACATCTAACAAAACAAGCCTTACAATAATTAGAAACAAATGAGACAAGGAATAATGTCAAATCAGGCGACTCCTTCATGTCCTCAACTTGCATTCCACTCATTAAACATTTGTATTGCAAAATTTTGCCTCCATGTTGTCCAATGATCTGATGGCTCAAGAACATTAATTGTTTCCACATCTTCAATGGTGTTAGCAACTTCATCTAATTGTGCCTCAATTGGATCAATAGCCATTTCTCTTCTTATCAAGTTGTGTATAAGGCAACAAGCTATAATAATTCATGTTTGCGTTCTAATTGGATAAAAAGATGGACTCCTAAAAATAGCCCACCGTAACTTTAATAGACCGAAGCATCTTTCTATGACATTTCTAGCTTGAGACTGCTTCATGTTGAAGTACTCCTCCGGGGGAATTTGGCATATAACCTTCTCTCCATTCAGATAGGTGGTATCGAGTACTTCTGTAAGGAGCAAGAAAGCCCTCCCCATTTGTGTATCCGGCATCGACAAGATAATAATTACCTAATAACAAATGATAACATTATTAATTGTCTTAGAATCGTCAAACCTTGCACGTTAAATAATGTCACATATTGATAAGGGCTTATCTTACCAACGGGAATCTTCAGACCATTGGGTTTAACTAAAGCATCTCGAAGCACTTTAGAATCTGCTGCTGAGCCTTCCCATCCAGGTAAAACGTATACGAATCTCATGTCACGTGAGCAAACTCTTAACACATTGGTCGTTATCTCACCCTTTCTATTTCGATACCTTGGTTTATCAACCTCTGGAACACGTACCCTAATGTATGTGCCATCTAATGCTCCTAAGCAACCCTAGAAACATGAAATTAATAGAATAACCTTATGTTTAGAGTATTAAATTAATCCATGTAATAGCAAAGCAAACATACCTTAAACCATTTCCATCTCTCGTCGGTACATTCCTCTGGAACTGGTTCAGGTGACACAAGAAGCACACTATTCATTCTTATCACAACACTTAAAACTAAGTTAAAATACCTACTTATTATCTCCCTAGACCTCATAAATCTGAACTTGATAACACGATTTTTCACATGATGGGCAAGTATATGTAGGAACATTGCCACTTGTTCTTCTATAGTCACAATTCCATCTTCTTTTAACCCACCAATTGTACGTGCCAACTCGCATAGTAGAGTAAATGTACATCTATTCATTCTAAGTTGTTCCACACAATTCAAGTCACTACTGTTAATGAGACAATCAAGGTGATCTAAATGAGCTTGCCTTTTAAAAAAATGTGTGATCCTTCAATATATGTTTACGGTAGTGCCTTTCAGCAACTATGGATGCCACAATCATATACATCATACACAAAAGCAACATCTACAGGTTCATCTCCTCTAATATTAAATGCGAAAAATTTCCTCTCTCTCATCGTGATCCATTTCTAATAAAGGAAAAAAAATAATAACATTAGGAAAATACTAAGTAGTAGGTTAGAACATTGACAAAATCTGTCATATTCACCAAATATTAAGTGCTTTTGGATAGAAATGCCTCATTAGTTTAGCTGCTTGCAATGCAAAACAATGCTATGGCTTTTATCATAGAAATGGAGCTAGTTTTTGCAAATAAGAGAACCAGGATAGCTACAATACTACTCCCCGTAAATCAAAACAGTGACTGCTTCTACTTTGCTTTTTTTTTTTGCAGTCCTATCAATCACAGTGTCTACAAAGTAGTGAAGTCTCTATTGCTACAGTTGAGCAACAAACAAACAATGTAGGTAAATGACAGGGAAAATGCATAAGTTGTTCTCTCATCGTTAACATTGAACAGTCCAAAAATAAAGGTGTGTCTGCCTATCCAGGCATAGACTTCACGACAGTTGCAATCAAGGGCATCTTAAAATATTTTGGATTCATTAAATTACCTTGGTAAGCAAAAAGACCCTATTCTCTCCCCATTATTATTTGGTCAACCAACAAAAGATGGACATGACCCGCAGAAATCATCCAATGAACAAGAACAACCTGGTGAGATAGTTATGTGTCTCTCATAGAAATTGGTGCTCATTGGCATCATCATTTAGTAGCATGAATACTTTAAAAGCAAAATAGTGCAAAAGGGACCTCAAGATCAAGAGATCATTGAAAGCTAAAAAAAATCCATCTTCAGTGTAGGAACATTATGTGTCGGGTATCTATAACAATGTAGATACTTCTTCCAGAAGGGAATGTTATATTCTGAAAACCCACACATCAAACTCTATTTAAAATATAGCCTTCTTATCTCAATGAAACATTATCCCAACTAGCTGCAAAATAACTCTTTCCTTCAATTCTCACATAATTTGGTTGTCAAACGGCGATGTTTTCTTTGGCAACCAAAAATTTTACTCTAACAAGATCAAACATTGCTGCCTCATGAAAAGAGAACTCAATGGATTAGTTCTCAATGAAAAGAGAACTAAAAAATTTTACTTCTAGGGAGCTATTAATATGGAAGTTGTTGTAGAGAATGAATGTCTATTATAATTAAGACAGCCTCTAACGTAAGGGTGTGATGCTTATGTATTTTACTTGTTTACGAAAACAGAGGTGGAGATTGGGATTCAGGTGGGACATGTAATGGAGAAACAAGACCGATCTCAAGTGGGGGCATCCTCAACAACTATCCTTTGAAAATGAGGATAGTGGAGCAGGTCGTTAGGGAAATGCGAGTTCTTGTGACGCTTCTCAACGTCACAAGGTTGACCAACTTCCGCAAGGACGACCATCCGTCAGTATATGGAAAAAACGCCATTGGCGGAACTCAAAGCCGACCACCACCTGAGAGAGAAAAAAGAAAGAGGAACATGATAAAAAAACTCTCATGATCTAAAAGCACTCAAAACTCCCACAGCACATAGACACGATATCCACGACATGGAGCCCAACGAAGGACTCGTTTACGACAACTTCGTCGTTCGATTATTGGTTAACAAAGAATGAAAATTATAAACTCAAACTATTGAAAAAAAATTACAGAAGACGATCATGGATAAATACATACCTTTGCAAATTGCAGAAGCAAGCTGTAGCGTGGGTGAAGGAGTGTGTGAATGAAGCGATAGGGTTTCTAAAAAGTAGCTTTTATATGACGAATAAGAGAAATTCTATCCGACCTTATCCTACTCCCTCCCTTGGATTGTTTAATCCGGGTTATGTCCCTTCTATTTCCGACATTATATTATCCGAAACACCTACCAAACACGGGATAGGATAAAACATATCCTATCCCGAGTTTTATACGAACAACAAAACACAGCTTTTATCAATGAAATTTAGTCATCTCCCCTTTTTGCCCTCAAAAACTCATTAAAAATCCAAACTTGCCCCTTTCAAAAAACAAAACCCTATAGTCTCCTGCGACCCGTCGCTCTCTGCTCGCAATTGCTCCCTCGCGTCTGCTTCCTTCTCCCTCGCGGTCTGCTCTTGCGCTCGATGACGCTTGCTCAACCGTGCTCCTTCGCTCGCTCTCTCCCTCGCGGTCTGCTCTCTCGATCGACGACGCTTGCTCAACCGTGCTCCTTCGCTCGCTCTCTCACCTTCGCGGTCTGCTCTCTCGCTCAACGACGCTCGCTCAACCGTGCTCCTTCGTTCTCTCTCTCCCTCGCGACTGCTTCTCTGCAGGTTCAATCTTTCCTTCACCACATTTTTGGGTTTTCTTTTTCACCTTTTTTTGGGATGAGTTGCTTGCTTTTGGGAGAATGTGTGAGCTAGGTCCGTTTGGGTGTTGCTGATTGTGCCCTCTTGATTTTGTGCTTGGACTAAGAGATTGTTGGAATTGTCGACCTGCATGTGGCTTTTACCACTGGATCGGCACTATTGTTTGGCTCGGCTGCAAGCATTTGGTGTGATGGTTTGCTGGTTCTTCGCTTTTATTGTTGTTGGAGTTGGACTGGACGTTGTGGTTGGGGTTTCAAGAATTGGACTTGCATAGGATGATTTTATGTATTGCAACAAAGAATTGATTGTTTTTGTCCTGTTTTGAGTGATTTGTCAATGGCGGTGGATCTGTCCCGATTGAATGTGAGGAGGGGATTGGTTAATTGTTGATTGCAATCGTATCTTACGTCCTTTGAGATTGCTTATTTGTGTGTTAACTTAATTGATGCTCTTCCATTATTTCCCATGGTTAACTGTGACATTTTTCTGCAGGTATTTTGGATTTAAGAGAATTGTTCCCTTAGATTGTAAGAGGCTTGTAATTTTACTGGATTTGGATCAGAATGGAACACTTTCATAGAATAATTTTGAAGTTGCTGTACATCTTGCACATAAGAAGAATATGGCACAGCCAAGTCATCGTAGAGTTTTTGTCGATAAGCCCAAGGAGGAGGATTGCTTCTATACAAATCCTCTGGAGTGCCTTTGTGAGCAGCCTAACTGTGATGATTTACAAGGCCCGAGCAAGTGGAACTCCAGTGAAGTCTCTAGTTGATGGCCAGCAATGATAAACTATCGTCATTTGACTTGTTCCGCACAATATGTTCATGGGCTTGAGATTCAAGTTGATCTCTCCAAAAGTTGCAGCGCACGGTACAGATGCTTTATTTTTCCTTACAAGGAGATACGAAGATGCTCTTGAATTTGATGCACGAGCTACTCCGCTTTCATCAATGTGAATGGCTTTTTGTTTGTCCATGATAAGAGGCTAACAAGAAGCAGCAAGCAAAGAATACTCGCCTTCTTTTTAGGGCAGCTACAAAGATAAATTTATCATTTGTTTTTGTTCATAGTTGAACGATTGTAATCTGTTGAGAAGTCACTGAAAATGAGTGTACATTTTGCTCTTCTTGTGATAACGAAGAATGAAAGCTTATTTTGGTTCATGTCTATTATTTCGGGTAGTTGGTTAAGGATTGTTTGAGATGATGACTCAAGAGACATCTGCAAATTCATTTTAATTTTGGCAGCTACAGAGATCGATTCTTCTGGTAAAGCAGTGCCATGATCTTGGATACAAACATAAGACTGGGGAAGTTTGGTTCTTTGCCTACTCAATGAAAATTGGCTTATTTAATACAAATCCCTATAATATCTTTTATTCCCTCAGAACTTGATACGAATTGGAACTCGCTCGCCAAAGTGAGGGACACAAATTGTCTAGAGGAGGATAGTGCTTAATGATGATGCAGCTTCTGGCATGGCACGTTAATAAAATTGTTTACACGATAACTTTAACATTGTTGTCAAAATTTAAATTAAAAAAGCTGCAGAATTTTTTTTCAATTTTAAACAAATAAAAATTAAAAAAAGCTTAAATTAATCACTCAAATGGGCTTTTCAAATGTGTTTTTTTACCAAACAGCATTTCTCTCAAAGTTGCTTCTCAAAGTAGATTTTACCATACGGTATTTACATTTCCCAAAGCCCTTTTGGCTTAATTGCTTTGCATTTCCCCAAAGCCCATTGAAAAAGCTGAACCAAACGCAGCCTTCATTGTATTATTTTTTGTAGTGTAGTCTCTATGGAAGGCAATATTCAAGAGGACCCAAATTGCTTAAATGTATGTATTTTCATAATGAAAATGCAGATGGAGAAGAGCAATCAGTCATATCAACAAGTTCATTTGAAACTTTTTCAGCGAAAAAACAAAAGTTCATTTGAAACTTTACCCGTCTAACTCAAGAGGATCTGTTGAGTAGTGTGCAGAGGCATCTTCTTGTTCAATGTTATGTTGTCTCCATTAAAAGGTCAAAGAAAGACAAATTTATTCTTCTTGGTTGTGATAGAGGATGTAATTGTCGTTATCAACATAGTATTTCTATTGCATGTCTGAGAAGAAAGACCAAATCTCATTTAATTAACTTTCCTTTGCAAGTTCATTGTCATAAAAAAAAAAAAGAACAGATCATTGTCACTCAAAATATTGAATGAATCACATAATCATGACCTTTCGAGTGATATATCCAAACATCCTACTTGTCATCACTTTTTTAAAGTTGAAGCTTTGCATGCGAAAGCAATATATAAAGTAGGTATGCCTCCTCACAATTCTTTCCACCTTGAGACAAAGAAACCCCAACATTCAAGCTATTGCTAAAACTGCTTTCAACATGAAAGCGAAATCCTATCGTGAATATCTGAATGGTTGCTCTGTAGTCCAAGCTTTATTGGATGAGCTTATTGGAGGTGAATTTATCTAAAATTTTAAACATGATGTTGAGGGTCACTTGACGTATTTATGGTACTAATGAAGAGCTTCTCAAGTGTCTTTGTAATGGATTGGACTTACATGACTAATAGATTCAAAATGCGTTTGTTGGATATTATTGGAGTTTCCAACTTTAATATTTCCTTTCTACTCATGCTTTGCATTTTTGAGAAAGGAAGAAGAGGAAGATTATATTTGGGCTTTGATAATGTTGCCAACATATCAGGTGTTTATTGTAAACCTTTAGCTATTGTCACTAATAGAGAGTTGGCATTGATAAATGCAGTTCCATTCAATTTTCTCAAAAGTGTGAATATGTTGAGCATTTGGCACATTGAGAAGAACATTGTGTTAAAATGTAAATCTCAGTTTGATGAAGGAACCAATTAAGATTCTTTTATGTCTAATTGCTTAAAAGTTTTGAACTCTAACAGTGAAGCAAAATATGATGAAAATATTTGGCAATTTGAAAATCGTTATAGGGAAAAGCCATCGGTCCTTAATTACATTCAAAATACATGACTTCCTTTCAAAGAATTTTTTGTGCCTGCTTGGATGGACCTACACATGCATTTTTAGAATCATGTTACTTCAAGAGCTCAAAGGGTGCATTCAACTTTGAAAGCATATCTAAGAGTTTCAACAGGTGATTTTATCAAATTAAAAAAGAAAATGTCTTGCAGTTGATAATTAGTTTCAAGAAATCAAAACCAAATTGTCAAGTAAAAGGGTAAGAGTTCCTCGTCATGTTCATATTTCTTTTTTCAAGAACTTGATTATTTGCATGCCAATATTTGCTTTAAACAAGCTCTTGAATATGAGATTGCTTAAAGTTGGGTTGAGCTACCTGCTTGTATTGGGCGTTTTATGCAATCCATGGGCCATCCATGCGCGTATGAGATAAGGTTTAGGTATACTAATGGTTTGTCACTAGATATAATTAATCCACAGTTGTGGCTTGATATAGGTCCTTTCTTGATTGTGATGTTACTCAAAATAATGAAGAAGTTCATATGCGCAACTACTTCATGAGTTAGAAAGGAAGTATCAAGAGTGGCCACTTTCCAAAAAGGAAGTTGTTTAAAAGCAAATTGAACAATTTGCATGAATAAGTGTTCTTTTATTATATGAACCCTTAACCACGTCTCATAAAAGTCATCCTTTTAGTTCAAAAGGTAAAGGATAATAAACTTCTACATGATGTGATCCTTCTGCATTTGAGATTGTTGAAAAGGGGAAGAGATGTAGTACTTGTAAGGGTTATGGCCATACTAGTCGAACATGAAAAGCGAAAGGTAAAGATCTCGGATCAACACATTCAAGGACCATTGGAATTCATGGTGGTGAAATAATATAGGCAAAGAGGACTTAAGCAAGCAACAATTCAACCAAAAGAAATACTCTAAATTTGGAGCTATTCACACTATGGCATTGAAAATTATTCCCTGATATTCATTTGTTTTTAAGTAAATGACGACTCCTACTGATATGATTGAAAACTTTAATTGTCCAATTCAGGTTAAAAAATTTGTTCCAAGATAGTAGCCTTTATTTGCAACTTGTTGTTATTGCAATAAATATGTACTTTGAAGATACTTTCGTATCTTTACTATGGAAATTCTTTTGCATTTAGAATTGACAAAAAAAAAATGTAATTCACAAATGGTTTAAATGGGCTGTGTTATAATACAATTACAGTTGCCATAATTATCTTGTCAACAACTAATTATTCCATGGAATTAAGGCAAACATAGTATTGCATATTATAATGTTTTAAGGAGCATTTTCTTTTGAATTTGTATGATAGTAATGGATGTTTAGAACTTTTAATGTAGTTGATTTGGTCATTTTTTAAAATTTTTTTGAAAAAAAGAGAAATGTACAAGGTATTATTAACACAATAACCGGTGAGCTATCTGCCAAATTAAACTATTTATGTTTTTTTAGCGGAAAAGAGGGACCCTACTTTCATCTTAAATCAAGAGAACGCCCCACATTTTATCTTAATCTCGGTTGTTTAAGAAGAACACGGGTAGAGCTGTCTTTTGGCAAAATCGAAACCAAAGAAAAAAACAGTAAAAATAAAAGTAAGAATCAAATTTAAGGTGGTAAGTGGTCAGTAAACAAAAAAAAAAAAGGGTTGGAAAAATCGCAAGCCTGACTAAAATATTATCTACAGTAAAGATCCATACCTGTTTTCTTGGTCAGGGCAGCAAGGGTCTTTTTCAAGGCCCGAGTTCAAAAAGCCCACGCCACAAGATAAGCAACTGTTGCTCCTTCGCACGTTTCTTCTTCGTCATCATCCTCGTTCTCTCTGGCCTAGGGTTTGCAGTCCTCTTCTCCTCCGTTCACACCTCTCTCTCGCGTTCGGTAGCCATAGGAGAATCCGCGCACGTTTCGGCGCGTGCGACGAGCGTTATCAGTATCAACAACTATCTTTCTTTTGTTTTTTTCCCTTCCTTCGGAAAAACGCCTTGGTCGGCATTCCAGGTCGCGGCGATCCGTGATCCGGAGCTTCCGGTCCAAATCGGAGATCGCCGGGCGGCGATTTCAGGTGACCCTGCTTGTTCGAGCGAGCTTGGATCTTCGCGAGGCCGGCTGAAATTTGTTTTTGCGTTGGGTCGAATCAGGGGGAGGGAGATGGATGGATCGACGAGAGGGGGGGCCAGCAGTGCGGACATGTATTTGCCGAACTATAAGCTCGGGAAGACTCTGGGCATTGGTTCGTTTGGTAAGGTTAAGATAGCGGAGCACGTGTTGACCGGGCACAAGGTCGCCATCAAGATCCTCAACCGGCGCAAGATAAAGAACATGGAGATGGAAGAGAAAGGTAACGAGAATTGTCTTTCAGTTTCCATCTAGTTAGTAGGGTGGTGCTGAATGTCTGAATTCTGCGATTACAGAGTTTTCGGGCGCGTAGTTTTATGTGAATTTGGATAGTTGTTTCGGCACCGCCTGCTGTTGGATTTACCAATTCTACTCTGAACCGTGGCCATGGGCGCATGTAGGTTTGTAGTGTGTAGACGTTTGAAGTCGATGGTATTTAATTATTTGCATATTCACTTTGTGGTGCAGTGAGGAGAGAAATAAAAATCCTGAGACTGTTTATGCATCCGCACATCATCCGACTCTATGAAGTCATCGAGACGCCTTCGGATATTTATGTCGTGATGGAGTATGTGAAGTCTGGAGAGCTGTTCGATTACATTGTCGAGAAGGGCAGGTTGCAGGAAAGTGAAGCTCGTAACTTTTTTCAGCAGGTAGGTTCGGTGATTTATGTACGAGTTTGTCTCCCGTGTGCGATAGTTTACGCTTTAACACGAGTTTTCTTCTCCTGCTTTTCTTCAGATTATTTCTGGTGTGGAATACTGCCATAGGAATATGGTCGTTCATAGAGATCTAAAGCCCGAAAACTTGCTGTTGGATTCTAAATGGAATGTGAAGATCGCAGATTTTGGGCTGAGCAACATAATGCGTGACGGTCATTTCTTAAAGACAAGTTGTGGGAGCCCCAACTATGCTGCCCCAGAGGTTCGATATTTGTCTTCTTTTACCCGCAGTGAAAGTTTCAAACTTACGAGATATGGATAGTTTTTCTAATTCAATATTGTTCTGATGAAACTCTTTGGCTTGTATTCGTGATAGGATGATATATTGTTATTACAGGCTCTGTTTACGAACACTATTTCTTTGCTCGCTCTGCAGGTTATCTCTGGTAAACTTTATGCTGGGCCTGAAGTAGATGTATGGAGCTGTGGAGTTATATTATACGCTCTTCTTTGTGGTACCCTTCCTTTCGATGATGAAAACATACCAAACCTTTTCAAGAAAATTAAGGTACTCTGTTAGATTTATTAGACTGCCATGTCAGATAGTTTATAGGTGATACAAATAGGTTTCTCATCTCTTTAAACTGTGCACGCAAAGAATCTTTGGTTTGTTATTTACCTAATTTATTTAGAAGTAATTCAACATCATTTGAAAACCAATACTTAAAGAGCTCTAGATTTAATCTAGTAATAATACTCCTGAGATTAATGATATTCAATATCTTATAGGTGAGATATGATACAAGTATTTTTCTCTTGGACAACATGACATACTGGATTAGGGAAGTGGTCATAGTTGAATGATAGATATTCTGATGTAGAGTGAGCTAAAACCCTCCAAATACACAGCAATTTGCTTGGGGTTGGGGGATCTTATCTCTATATAATATTAAATGACATTCCGTGTGAACCCATCAAGTGCTTCACACAAATCAGATTTTATTTTGATCATAGCAGGACACTGAAGAGATTAATCATGTTATTTATCTTGCAACTTGAATTTGGAACCTTAGCTTGTATGTTTGACATTGTACTCTAGGGCGGGATGTACACTCTTCCGAGTCATTTGTCGGTAGGTTCGAAGGATTTGATCCCACGGATGCTTATAGTTAATCCGATGAAACGAATTACCATTCCAGAGATCCGTCAGCATCCTTGGTTTCAAGCTCATCTTCCACGTTACTTGGCTGTGCCTCCACCTGATACAATGCAGCAAGCGAAAAAGGTATGGTTAGTATAATGATGATTCGAGTTATAGTTCTTAAAAGGAAAATTGTGCTTTTTTCAGCTTTGATTGTCTTGGATAGCATTTGGATTCTCCTACGTGAACTATAGATATGTTGTTTTGCCATTACTTGAAGATTGTTGTGTGAAGTTCTCTGATACCTTGTATTAGGTGAAAATTGCCGCCACTACCAATGAGGCATTGTCTTACAGAGGTTTGACGCCATAACTTTCAGGAAATGCCTCATTCAGATCACTTGAAAGATACTTCCACATGAGATGATGTTTTGTAAATGAAGCTATTGAATTTGCTCATTTAATGTTCAGTATTCTTAATTCTGACTTTTTCAATGGATTATCAATATTCCTTGGTTTAATCTATGCAGTTTGTCTCCCCCCTTCCTCCTCACGGGAAGATAATAAATAAAGAAACGAGATATTAAACATATAAATAAGTAGAAATAAGAAAAATTACATGGAAATTCTCCGCATAAAAAAAGACAATGTATTATAAGAGAGCAAGATGATGCCAATGGCATTGTTAACATTATTTTGAAGATCGGAGCCTAATCATTTCATGTTTACATGGCCAATCATTCATGGGTTTTTCCAATTTTCCTTCCGATATGATACGAGTTTGACCAGTTGTTGAGTGCTCTCTCTATATGTGTATCTTTTGCTAAGTGATGCCCAACTCTGGGTAAATCTGACATTTTCCTAATTTAGTGGGGTTTTTTTTTTCTGTCTTTAGATCTGGAGGAATTGATTTGGTTCTCACGTGTAGACATGCAGGGAAAACATGTGTAGAATTATAGGGCATCGAATTAGGAGAAAGGAAAAGCAGTGCTTCAGTAGAGCGAATAAAATGTCAAAATTTTGGAGAGCTGTTCCTGAAGGGCCATTAGATTTATTCAAATTTCTGTGTGTGTGTCTCCATAGGTAAATCACTTAATAGGAAATACTTGTTTTCTGTGTTGTTGCCAACGTCTAAGGGGCTGCTGATGGAATTCCTGTTTCAGTTATGGGTCCTTGATTTACTTCTCTGTCTAATGAAGCTCATGCTTGAATGAATATGTTTAATATGGATTAGATGATACTTAATCCTGTTTCATGTGAGCTGCGAGTTTGTAGATGCTTGTTTTGGTTTTGCATATTAGAACCTCTGCATTTCAGTTTTGTTCCACTTATTATGTCATAATAATGCTTCCACCTTACTCTCAGAGTTTATCTTGTAGATCGATGAGGAAATACTCCAGGAAGTGGTCAAGATGGGGTTTGACCGTGGTCAACTTGTCGAATCACTTCGCAACCGAATTCAAAATGAGGTTAGATATTCTCTTCTTCTGCCTCTTGTATTCGATTGTGTTTCTTTTGGGAAAAAATGTTGATTGCTGGATTTTTCAGGCTACTGTTGCGTACTACTTGTTATTGGATAACCGTTTTCGACCTTCCAATGGCTACCTCGGAGGCGAGTTTCAAGAAACGATGGTGCGTCAATATCATTTTTCTTTAGATTTGTTTGTCGGCTCTAGCTTTTTATCTGGTTGTTGGTTTTTCATTTTGGTAGTGGGAAATATTATTAGTGTTTTACTCAACATCTAAATGGACTTAGTTCTGATATTTGTGCTGCATATGTACTTGCCCTTTCATACCATAGCACAAAATTATATTCTGGACTGCTATCTGGTGCAATTTGAATGAGGCCCCTCAAAAGTTGGCTTTTAAACTGTGTCGCCCAGGGAGCGTTACTTTAAACAGTGAGGCTGACTTTTGTGCTGTACATATGCTTGCTTTTCTTTTTAAGTAGAGAGTTTCGTATTCAGGAACTGTCATCTGGAACAAGTGTTTGAGGCCCTCTAAAATGTTAGATCTCAAAATGTCTCTGTAGGAGTGCAACTTCAATCGTGGAAATCCAGGTGAGCTCACCGTTCCAACTGTTGGGCCTCGCTATGCGCTTCCTGGATATATGGATTACCAGGGAGTGAATTCAAAACCAGCATATTATGGTGCTGAGAAGAAATGGGCTCTTGGTCTCCAGGTGAAGATACTCGATGTTCTCTTTTTTAATGTTAAATTCGATTACATTGCACCATAAATTTGCTTAAATACTACTTTGCGGTGATATTGTTCGAGTGATTGAATGTGCCAACAGGCTACTCTTTTTTTTCTCGTGAGAGAAGTCTATGGTTTACGGACCCTTATGGGTAAGTCTATAGTTTATGGGCCCTTTAAAGATTTAGATAAGCTGATATTGCCATAAGCACCTTTTAGATTTATATATAGTAGGCATATGTGTATGATATTGCTCTTATAGTTCAGTGTGGATAGCTTTTGTCAATGTGCTACAGTCAAATACTGTGGAACGGACAGCTACTCATTATTAAAATTGGAGTCATATTCTATATTTTGATTCATCATTCATTTTATCGTTTTTGGGTGACATGGTATGCACTTTACATGTCTAAATTAACAGCACCTCTCCCTCTTCCCTCCCTTACGATCCATGATTTCTAATCATTCCAGCAAAAAAAACTGCAACTACAAATTGTTGTGTGAACCTCACAGAGTTAGACCCCTCATTAGGACTAGAATCGCTTGACTAAAACCCCCATTGGTGATAGTTAAGCAAAGACCTAATGTAGGACAATTAGTTCCATTGCAGTGAGGCTGATTTGATAGATGACTTGAGGGGACATCACGGTGAATGATAACGCAAAGCTAGTTTATTCCTTTAGGCATTGTACTTAAAACTTCCTAAGCATCACACCTCCCTGTTTCTTAAGCATCATCATTCACACTTTAAAAGAAGAATTACATCACACAGTTCTGAAGCAAAAGTTGGTGAAATTCAATAATGTTTGTTAGTTTTATTGGAAAGAAAAGATTACAATCCGATAAATAGACTAGTCTTAAAAAAGCCTATACCTAGATGAAAGAGGAAACTTCTAAATGAGACATAATTCATAGGGGAAACCTCCAATATCATACTTAATAGGGAAAGGAAACTTATCTCCTAATTTAACAAAGAAAAGAACTCTACTCATCATCTAATCACCAATGCCTGACTCAACTTTTTTATTCCATCCAATCATAAGCTTCAACTTATCAGCCTTAATGTGATCTCCTTGTGGGAGTTATGGTACCATCTTCCATTCAGTGGTAGGCTTATGTCCTGATGAGATGTCTGTTTACGCTGGCAAAATTGTGTGTTTACTCCTAGATGAAAGAGGAAACTTCTAAATGAGACGCAATTCACATGGGAAACCTCCGATATCATACTTAATAGGGGAAAGGAAACTTATCTCCTAATTTAACATAGGAAAGAACTTTACTCATCATCTAATCACCAGTTCCTAACTTGACATTCCATTCCATCCTATCTTAAGCTTCAGCTTATCGGCCTTAATGTGATCTCCTTGTGGGAGTTATGGTACCATCTTCCATTAAGTAGTCGGGTTAATTTCCTGATGAGATGTGTTGCAAAATTGGTCGTTAGCAGCTATTGCTCGGAATCTGGTTTAGGATATTCTGTTTCACCCTATTATAAGCTTTCAACTTATCGGGTGTAGGAGATGGGGATGACTCCACCTGGGAGTTGGAGTATAGAGAATAGACCTTGAAACAAATGTAGCTGACAAAGTGTCGAGTTGAGAGAAGTAATATTGTGACTGTATTTGTGGAGCTAATGTGCTTTGTCGCCATACCTTTATTGAATGGCATGTTATTGTCTTATTTGGGTGCTTGTTGGTGCTTTCTGTTTGATGGAGAAAACTCATATAGTGGGAAACTCATGAGGTCAGTTTGCTCTTAGATGAATGGCCTCTTGTTTATCTTAATTGGGTACTTATTTATGCTTATCTGCATGATAAAAATTTCATAACTTCATTTGATGCAGTCTCGAGCCCATCCTCGGGAAATAATGACTGAAGTTCTGAAGGCGCTGCGGGAACTAAATGTGTGCTGGAAGAAGATTGGGCACTACAACATGAAGTGCATGTGGAATCCTGGTGTTTCCAGTCATGAAGGCATGGTTAGCAATCCTGTCCAGAGTAATTATTTTGGTGACGAATCTACAATAATCGAGAATGATGGTGCAACCAAGTCCAGAAATGTGGTCAAGTTTGAGGTGCAGGTAAAGTCCACTAAACAGCGAGAATCTTTTTGTCCTTTTCAGAGTAATTTGAGTGGTTTAAGTGCAGTTCCTATCCCCTTTTATAATCGAGCTTCTAATATACTAAAGCAAAATATGGTAGATGAGTAGTTGTAGTTGATTTTTACCAGTTATATTGATATGCGATTACCAGTTTAACTAAATTGGTATACTAAGTAATATGGCAGATTGTCATTGTCTTTAAAAAGTGGGTCGTGGTTAATACGTGTTAAAAATTTGCCACATCACGGAGAGTACAAATTAGCAGATCAATCTCATTATGCCTAACTTTGATCTTTTGGTTTGATCTTTTTTGGCAGTTTCTTCCTTTTAACTTCTTATACATATAGCTAATACCTGCATTTTCCCTCGAAAGCTTTATAAAACGACGGAGGAGAAATATCTACTGGATTTGCAGAGGGTCCAGGGACCCCAGTTTCTGTTTTTGGACCTCTGTGCTGCTTTTCTTGCCCAACTCCGGGTCCTTTAGGAAGAGAAGGGCGAAAATATCCACGAAAAGTCCTGCCAATAAAACTTGCAAATAATCACCATTGGAGGAGGTTTGTATATATTTAACTGTCCTTAAGCTTCTCTGTTCTTTGTATCGGGTTGGAGCCCCGCGCCGCCACCTCCCCCCACCAACTTGCTGAATGTGTAGTTGGCCAATCTCTCCGCGCTACTGAGGTGGATGCTTACTTACTATGGCGAAAGAGTCGACCATCCCCAAGACTGGCATGTTGTTGTGTGAGTGGCTTTTAGATTATTCCTGGGGGGTTATATTATATGTAAGTTTCTTCTTTCCCCTTTTGCCAAGATAGAAAATTATATGTAAGTTTCTTCTTTCCCCTTGGCTTTTTGCCAAGATGGAAACTTTTATGTAAGTTTCTTCTTTCCCCTTTTGCCAAGATGGAAAAAGTATGTAGTTCGATCGTCCTCTTCAGTCAAATCAGAAAAGTTTTTGCTGGCATTGGAGTGGATTTTCTTTCTTTTGGTTAGTCTACTTTTACCAGTATCTTAGATTTTCTGTAGTCTCTATCTGATCCGATGATGCTTCCTTATATTAGCCTCAGATGCATCGCTTTTTTAATTTTATTTGCGTTAGCATAGACAGTTTCGGGCGGATTATCATATCCCAGACAGTAAAAAAAAGGTTTGGGGGGTGGTGTGGGGGTGGTGTTGGAATCGTGAGTTATTCGTGTTCATGTTTTATAAGGATTTCAGGCGTTCGACCTTCATCAAGAAACTGATCTCAAGCTCTGTGTTTTATAAGAAAAGTAAAATTTTTAAAAAAAGAATTCTCATGGAAAATACAGTTTTATACCGACGAATTGGCTTAATTATTATCTTTTTCCTGTGTTGTTTTTGAAACCGAGTGACGGTAAGCTCTCGCCAAAATAAGGAAAATCCAAAGCTTTTGCTCGCTTTCAAATCAACAATTTGGAGAATTGATTGGTGGTCAAGACTAAGAGGGCACTTTTTTATTTTTTGGGTTAATATTATGAAAAATTTCAAATTGGTATACTTGTAACAAATTATTTCAAATTAATATTTTGATGATCAAAAATCTTAAACTGGTACACTTATGATAAATTTACTTAAAATTAATTTTTTGATCATAAAAAATCTCAAATTAGTATATTTGCGATAAATTTACCATTCATTAAATTGGATTAATATTACAAGAAACCACAAATTGGTAAATTTATGATAAACAGAGGGGTAAAATTTCAAATTGGTACACTCATCAACTTAGCAATTTTGGTAAAATTTAATAGAAATTAATGAAGGGTAAATTCGTCACGGGTGTACCAATTTAGGATTTTTGGTTGTTAAAAAATTAGTTTGTGATAAAATTATCATAGATATTCCAGTTTTGGGTAAAATTATCACATGTGTTCTTGTATGAGATTTTTTGTGATATTAATCCTTATTTTTTTGTTCATCGCATAGGCTCACTCTTGAAACTTATTAGGGCCTTATTGTTTAAGCTAAACGCCTCCTAATTTAAAATTCAAAAAAATATTGAAAATCAATTTAATCTTGTATCAATATGTGCATGTAATAAAGGTTTCAATTTCTTGGGGTAAAAAAATTTAAAGTGTGTGAGCCATGTAGTTTTGATTAAACAAATAACAAGTGAAAATCAATTCAACAGGTCCTTATTCAAATGCTTCCTGTATAAGCGAGCTGGTGAATAGCAGGGATAAGCGCATTAAAAATTGTAAAATTTTTTGGGATAGTGCAATTGTAAGTCCATAACCTTTTGAATAGTGTGATTATAGCTTGTTCGAAAGTGCAATTAAATACATTTGTTATTTATATTTAAATAATTACAAATGTTGTTTTACTATTTTTCAAGGTTGGTGCCAGGTGGATGCATATCAGAGAGGACAATAAATTAAAAAGAAAAACAAAGAAAAATGTGGAAAAGAAACCATAACTAAGTGATTTGGAATACATTTTTCAAAAAATAATCGCTTGTATCGCTTACAAAATAAATGAATGAAAAACTTTTTCATCGTTCACGAAAATGGTTATGAATAAATTATTATTGATGATGAAAATATTTTTTATTGACTAATTTTTCTAAATGATATAAGTAATCATTTTTAATACTTATTTTTCATGAAACGAATGCAAAGTTGTGACGGCTTTGACCCATAGGCAGGGGGCAATCTCCTCTCTTTCATACGCAATCCCTTTTCTATTATTCTATTTTTAATTTTTGGCTTTGTTGCTTTTATTTTGGCCTTTTTGTGGGTCCACATTAATGCTTTATGTTCTCCAAAAATATTTAAAATGTTTTACATCAGTATTTTTCTTCGTTCAAATTGATCAGAGTTAATTGATATTGTTGATTACACTGGTTGAATAAATTTTATGACCTGATTTTGCATCATTTGATGGCTTCAAAATTTGATTGTCCTTTCTAGACAAGTTGTATAATATGTTAGGGTTAATACCATGAAAAATCTCAAACTAGTACACCTGTGACAAATTTACTCAAAATTAATTTTTTTACTGCAAAAAAGCTTAAACTGGTAAACCTATGATAATTTTATCATCCGTTACTTTCCGTTAAATTTTTTCGTCAAATTTCTGAGTTGGATAACACATAGTAGTTGACTAGTGTATCAGTTTGAGATTTTGCCTTTCATTTATCACAAGTGTAACGGTTTATAATTTTTCACAGTATTAATCCAATTTAATGGAGGATAAATTTGTCATAAATATATTAGTTTGAGGTTTTTAGTTATCAAAAAGTTAGTTTATGGTAAATTTGTCATATGTACTAGTTTGGGGTTTTTCATGGTGTTAACTCAAACATGTCATGCATATGTCGCAATGTAAGAAAATAAGTTTTAGGTCCACCTTTGTTGCCCGTGCACGAAGGGCTATCATCTCACCAGGATAATGAGGAAGCATTCGGAAGCAAAACAGATGTGAAATGTAGATGCCACATAGTTTTGCACCATCGTCAATGCCCACATTTTAACAAAGCAACATCGTGCCTCTTCATAGTTGCATAACGAGGAGGTGTTGCGGTAGTTACATGTACTGAAATGAATCTTGACCGTTGGATCTAGTGAGTCCCACCGGATTTAATTTTCCACACACTTATTTCTCAAGATTGAGAAACTTTACAAGAGAGAGGGTTTGTAATTTTTAAATGACTCTAGCTAGCGACTCGGTGGTTTGAGGCTCAACAAGCCAGCTACAATCGAAAGGAAGATCATGAGCGACGAGCTAACCAGCGATGGAGGGGCGGCTCTGGACAGAGATGGAGCTGGTGCTGGCGAGGCTACCACAACGCCGACAGAGACTTTCATGCCACCCAGCAATAGCCTCTGCTACATATGAAGTAGTAAGTCTTGGCTTCCTTGAGTTCGAACACATCTCGGCCACCCCGCGTGACGTTGGAGATGAAACCTTGGCTATTACAGCTCTCGTAGCTCGTCTCATTCACTTCCAGCACATCATACATTTGCTTATTGAAGACGAAGTCTGCCATCGAGACAGCCAATTAAGCTTTTAAGTCAGTGTTCCAACCAAAAGAAGAAAAGAGGAATTCTGCAATTACAACTCACTCAAACTAATCAATGAGGACAAAAGTCATTTATGAGATAAAACAACGCACAGAGCCAATCTCCGACGGAGAAGTGCTCGCCGCTGGACCATTTGGTGTAGTTAGCGTGCTTGATCCAACCAGACCTGCCTCCCACCTTGTGAAACGCTCCGTCGGCAGGCTCCGCCATGGTCGTCAGCGTCAGCATCACAATCAACGTCACTGCTAAACCTAGTTTCCTCCGGAAACTCTCCATGATCAATCTCTCTCTGTGTCCCTGATGAGCTTTTCCAGTGAAATTTTTGGTTTCTGTTTGAACATGGAAGAGGGAATGGATCTTTTGTTTTGATGTACGTAGTGGTGCGCATCAAATGAAGTGATGACTGATGAATGTGGTAGCTTGAGGAGTGGAAACGTAAAACATACTGGTCAGGATTCTGAGTCGATGTGCAATCCTCGTGAAGAAAGAGGACTTGAATGGCAAAAGGACAAACATCTCATGCATCGGTTAAGCACGACCGATGTAACATGGTCGACCCATCACATTACCAAATAAGATATCTAATCTCAACCTATTCATTTAAGTTTTTAAACTTTTAGTTCTTCAAATTGGTTTTCGCATGTGTTATTGTCACGTGGAATGACTAGCGCGCAAGGACAAAAAGGGTGGCTTTGCCTAGTGGAGCCGAACGAACCCATGAAATTTTCTTTTTGCTTTTTTTAACCTACCCATTTTTTCAAAATTCAATTGACATAAAATAATGCATAGGAAGTCCCAAGATGGAGGGTCTCGTGAGAGATCTTTCACCCTTTATCATATTGACAAAATAGTCCCGCTCTGTCCCTGCCAGCACATCAAATAGTTTGATGCAAGAATGGAAATGCATATGAAACATTTAAACTTATGGGGTCGACCTGCTTTATGTGCAAGACTTAATTAGTTTAACAATTCAATTGGTTCGAGGTGCATGCATTATTGTCCACTAAATTCTTGTTTGTTCATAGAGTTTAGGGCAAATTCAGTCACGAAAGCAACCTTCATGTCATGGTCGTGCGCTCAATATATATCAAAACTTGTTCAAAAAGCTCAAAAGAGATAGATAAAAAATAAATAAAGATTAACATTTTGCTCTAGTGATATTGCGACATAAGCTTGTCACGCGTGTTTATACTGTCTTGATTTCCAATAATGTTAGAGATTCTCTCAACTGAGGTAATTTGTGGATGTATGCGATTTACCTTATTGAGAAACTCCAGGTAAAGTGTTAGAAAAATCATAAACTTTTTATATTAGTGCCAATTTAGTCTTAAACCTTTTTGTTTTTGTGCCAATTCGGTCCTTTCAACTAATTTTGCCCAGATATTGCTAATGTAGACGTTGACCGACTTACGTGGCACTGTCGGTGCTGGCGTGAACAATTTTTAATAATAATTTAATATTTTTTCTTTTTTTAAGATATTTTTCTGATTTTTTTTCCTCCTTTTTTTTCATTTCCTTTCTTCTTTTACCTTTGGCTAGTGATTGGCTGCCTGGCCTCGCCGAAGCGAGGCCACCGTTGCCTGCCACAGGCGAGGCTTGGTTGACCCTCGCCTGGGCAAGGGTGACCTCACTAAATTTGGCTAGGGGAGCTCTCGCTAGGACTTGCCCTTGCCCAGGCGAGGGTCAGCCTTGCCTAGGCCAAATTTGGAGAGGCTGGCCCTCGCCCAAGCCAAGGAGATTGTCGCCAAATTGGCCTGGGCGAGGCCGACCCTTGCTGGGCCTTGCTTGCCCTAACTCGGGGTCGCCCTTGCCAAAACTTGCCCTCTCCCAAGCGAGGGTCTGTTGAGCCTCGCCTGTGGCGAGCGACAACGGCCTCGCTAGGCAGCTAGTCATGGTCAGTGGCCGGTTGGCCACCAATCAAAGGTAGAAGAAGAAAGGAAAAGAAAAAAGAAAAGAAGGAAAAAAATAAATAATAATAATAAATCAAAAAATATTAAAATATTATTGAAAATTATCTATGTTAGTGCCGGAGGTGCCACATAGGCCGATTGGCGTCCACATAAGCAATATCCAATCAAAATTAGACAGAAGGATTGAATTGACACAAAGACAAATAGTTTAAAACTCAATTGACACAAAAAAAAAGTTTATGACTTTTTTGACACTTTTTCTGAGAAACTCCTATACTATTAATAGAGTTCACAACAATTATTACTAGACATGATGAAAACGTAATGTTATCAAGCAATTAAATGGAAGACTTTCCAAAATAAAAAAAATTCCCTTCCTTAGTGTTGTAAATTAACGCGGAAATTGAGAGGATTTTGCAATTAAATCAAGGGAAAATTCCAAATCAGTACCCAAATTGAGGTTATTTTCTCAAAAAAGGGTCCAAAGTAGACATAATGTCAAATAAGGGCATGAAATGTCCAATCAGTCTCAAATAGGGGCCTGAAGTGCCCAATTAGTCTCAAATAAGGGCTTGGGTTCGCCTGCCGGTCAAATGTTCACCAACCGACAAGCACGTCACTGTTCCGATTGCCGGAATAAGAGTAATTTCGTCTTTTACTTTTTGAATTTTGTTATTTCTTTTTTCCTTTTACTGTTTTTTCCTTTTCCTTTTTCTTTTTTTTTCCTCTTTTCCCTTTGTCGGCCACAGCCGGGGCCAGCGGAGGTTGTCGGCCTTAGGTGAAGGCTGCCCTCACTAGTGTTGGGCGGCCTTTGCCAAAGGTTGGCAACCTCCGTCGGCCCTGGCTATGGCCGATGGAGGGAAAAGAGGAGACGAAAAAGAGAAGGGAAAGAAAAATTAGTAAAAGGAAAAAAGAAATAAAAAAATTAAAAAGTAAAAGACGAAATTGCTCTTATTCCGGCGATCGGAATAGTGACGTGCTTGCTAGTCGGTGAGCATTTAATCGGCCGACGTACCAGGTCTTTACTTGAGATTGATTGGATATTTTGGGCCTCTATTTGAGAATGATTGGGCACTTTAGGCCCTTCTTTGACATTATGTCCACTTTGGACCCTTTTTTGAGAAAATGGCCCCACTTTGGATACTGATTTGGAATTTTCCCTTAAATGTGAAATTACCAGAGAAATAAACGAGGAAGAATAAAGGACATTAGAGATTTACATGTTTCGGTCCGAATATCAGTACCTAGTTCATGAGGAGAACCGGTAGCAAATAATTTATTATAATTGAAAAATCAAAGTTACATTCGCTCATATGCTCAAGTGTTTTCGATACTTAAATTAAGCCTAAATCTAAAGTGTTCACAAATAAACAATTTAAATTGGATATAAAGCTCACATCACACAAATCACATGTGCTCCAGAGTTCCCTCTTTTCCGTGCTTTGCTCATATGCTCTAGTGTTTTCGATATTTAAATTAAGCTCAAATAGAAAGTGTTTACAAATAACCAATTTAAATTGGATATAAAGCTTACATCACACAAATCATGCGTTTTCAAGAGTTCCCTCTTTTCCATGCTTCACTCATATTCTCAAGTGTTTCGAAACTTAAATTAAGGTCCAATCCAAAGTGTATTGGATATAAGGCTCACATCACACAAATCATGTATGTTCAAGAGTTCCCTCTTTTCCGTGCGTCCCTAAAGCGCTGGTTGTTCAGCTTTTCCGGACGTCACCGTGCGGCATAAAACCAAGAGCTCTCGTGCTGCCTTAAAACATTCTCTTCACGGTCAAAACCCTTGCACCCCAAAGAATACCAGAGTGAGCAATAACTACACGGTCATACTTGGAGGATTATCTTCAACAATCCCCTCTTAAAATAATTATGAGAAAATCGTCGCCCAAGAAAATCCAAATCTGATTAGGATTAAGAAATGCACACCAGATTTTGAACAAATCAAAATCTTATGATGAATCAAATTATGTTTAACGTTCAAACTCGAGATGTAATTTAACACTAAGCTTTAAGCTTTGTATTGAAATGTCAAACGTCTTCATTTTTACAACCTAGAGTTAGCATGCCCGCTTTTGCAATTCCATTTGAAGTTTCCATCTAATATTAGTTGTAGTTTTGATCCTACTTACGAATTGTCATTTTTTTCTTTCAACTTTGTCTCTCTCGTCATTTGAAAACCATTAAACGTTGAAAACCCATCACCCAAAACATTAACGCAAGCCATGCGCATCTCAATCCCTCCCCCCACCGTGACATCACCGGTCAGAGCCGAACCCCACCTCGTTGGTAACTGCCATCAATCTAGCGCGGCGTTCCCCCTCCCAATCATGTCTTCTTTTCATGTCTCGTTGGTGACGCCATCAATCATGACCGCGGCGTTCCCCTCCCAATCATGTCTTCTTTTCATGTCTCACTGAGATCTGACCAAGATCTCAACATGACTTCGAGCTTGACACTAGATCTGATCGAGCTCCGGTATCGAGCTTGATGCTGCCAAGTCCTTGGAAGAGAGAGAGAGAGAGAGAGAGAGAGAGAGAGAGAGAGAGAGAGAGAGAGAGAGAGAGAGAGAGAGGCACACAAAGGTTGCAGGCATGACCTGTGTAGTCGAGTTGCTCGGTTGCCATGGTCACGTCCTCGATGGTTGGCTAGGGTGGGGAGAAAGAGAGAACACATGTTATAGTTACAATGAAGCAATTTTTTCGAAGCAAAAATTTTGTTGTAGTTAATATGTATGTCGTGACTAAATTCTACTTAGTTGCAATTGGTAAGGCATAAGTTCTTTTTCTTCTAAAAGGTAAGAATCTAAAAAAGCCACCCATAGAAGCTTTACGGCCACGCCAATGTGACCAACTGCCGCCAAGGATCTATTTATTCTCAATTGATATACCTACAGGTTTGTTTGGAGGTAAATAAGGTTGACGACCCATTTTGTATGGCCATGTTTTTGTTAGTTGATTATGATTGTTTCTTTTCATTATCAAAATTTCTTGAATGTGAATAAACTTTCTATAAAATTGAATGAATATGTGTCGATTGTGTCAATTTTGACACATTGATGGTTGCAGTTAAAAAAAGGGACAAGTTGAGTCGAGTCGTCGAATTTTTCTTAAGTGATCCGGGTTCAGTTGAGCCTACCATATCTAAATCTTTTATTTGGGTGGCTCCTATGTGAGACCTACAAGATGTAAGGATTAGAATAAACTTGGCTCATAACTATCTGATGCACGTAAGAATGTCTAGTCATCACCCTCCTTATGTCACTTTGACTACAAATCTATTTCGCAAAAGTAATTTTTCGTCACTCTAAAACCGATTTTCCAAATTATTCATAAGCTTGTCATACTTGAAGATTGTTTAGTAATCACTTTCCTTGTCCTAGTCACTTTTAAGATCCCCCTCTTCCCTCCTCTCTCTAATCATTAACATAATTTTTGGAACAAGGACACTACAAGTGTCAAAACTTGTGTACGGCTCACTTTAATGCTAAAAGTTTCAAAACGATCACTTAAGTGCCAACTCTGCCGGAAATTCGACGTGGCATTTTCTTTTATTAATTTTTGAAGCTGATGTGGCTCGTCGGAGGTCTAGTCAACATATAAAGTCAGCATGTACACTTCAAAATGACATAGTTTAGCTTATTTCCTCCAAATAAGAACTCTAAATCCCCAAATTAAAAGAGAAGGCCAAATTGAAAACCCTAACCGGCGGCAAATCTCCCTATTTCGGTTTGCCCCCCAAATTAAGTGCTCAAGCTTGCAAATGGAAGGCAAGAGCTTCGACAGCGGCTCAACTTCCTTTTAACAAAGCGAAGAAGGAGGTGAGTGTAATTATTATTATGGATTACCAAGTCCAAGAAGAATATCTTGGACTCAGTTAAATCCCGAGAGATGATTTTATGGATGTGCTGGGTATAGAGAAGGTTCGAAGTACAAATATTTGAAATGGGTCGATGCAAAATTCTCCGATTGAGCGACAAAGGTGATCTTAAAGTTACTTGAAGTATGGCATCGACCTCCACTCACAATAACGGACGAGTTGGATGATGTGAACTCTATGCAAGCAACAAATGAAGGGTTTAGCATTTCTGGCCAACCATTAAAAGAAGGAAGTTTCAAGGATAAAAAGAGAAAGAAAGTATTATTGAGTGTTGATTGTATTGTTGTTGTCTTGTTTGGTCTATTTTCAGCTCAAATGTAAAGTGAGTGTTGAGAAGAAGTATCTCAGTCTATCATAGTTGTGAAGATCAGTGGATTATGTACTTGTATTGTGTAATTTGTTAGTATATTTTGGTTGTAGGTTTGTTGCAATTTTTGTTTGTATGCAATCTATGGTAGAAATGGAAGGTTAGAATTCATCGGTTATGAGCACTTACAAGTTTCATTGATTAGTTGTGTATTGTTAATCTTGATTTGTTGCAATGGCTTACTGGTAAAGTTTTGCCGGTCTGCTGTAATATTTGTTGCAAACGTTGGTCGAAATAAGGAGTGAACAAGTTGTTGAGTAATCATTTCAATGCCATAAGTTGTAACTAGTGATCGTATGAGTGCTAACTTTTTCTGAAAGTGATCACTTAAGTGCCAATCGTGGCTCAAAAGTGATCACTTATGCTGCCCAACTTTAAAAAAATGGTTAAGTTGGTTTCACCTTTTTTTTTTTTCACTTGTAATGCACCATAACATACTAAACACATTGTGCTCGACTATCGATGCACTTGGCTACTCTCGTCCACGATTCTCAAGCTTGTCCCCCGTGCACTAGCACAATGGAAGCCATTAGACACACATATATGCAAACATTGGATGATGCAAGGAATTGGTGCATGTTGTGCTGGGTGCGCACCAATATTTGCTGGTGCAAGAACATGTTTTAGCAACCAAAAAAAAAAAAAAGAACATGTTGTGCTTGCACCAGCACACTTGACCATGAGAACAACTAGCATCACTAACACCACTCTCATCCACCAACACTAACACCAACACCAACACCAACACCACCAGCGCTACACTCGACCAGTAAAACCACCAACATCACTCTTGATCACCAGAACCACTCTCGGCCACCAGCACCAACACTAGCACCAACACCATCAGCGCCACACTTGGCCACCAAAACCACCAGCGCCACTCTTGACCACCGGCACCTCTCAACCACCAGCACCACCAACACTAGCATCACTCAGTCACCAACACCGCTAAGCTGTTGATGTAGTCTAATGCTTGCTGGTGCCAAGATGCACCAACACCTTAAACTGCACCAACTGCATCTTGTACTTGTACCAGTACACACAATTACTGGCATCCACAAATGCACCAGCACTCCCAAATGCACCAGCACATACAACTTTCACTAGCAACAAAATAACATTAGTTTCATCACAACCTTACACAAGCAGCACAACATAAAAACCATTAACATACCAGCCAAAACTAAGACAAAAAATGAGAATTGACAAAAACATTGTTGCCATTAACATTGAATTGATTCTTTACAAAAAAAAAAAAACAAATCTCTCACTTTACTTCCCTTATCACTCGAGGTTTCCCTCCAACCTAACATACGAAAACAAACCCAAACAAAAACAATGGCAACAACTCCCAAAAAACACAATGTTAGCAACTTCCATTAGTCAATTTGGATAATATTCCTAGTTCCTTTTCCTTTTACACTTTTAACTTGATTCATAATCCTTGCACTCTTTCTAGTTGGATGTGCAGGTTCTTTAACTAGCCTTCTGTCTCATGTAACTTCTTCTTAATAGCAGTCATTTTCTTTCTACCATGTGTCATATGATGTGAGCTACCCGTAGGGTCATTGTTGGTACCGGGTTCAATTGGTTCAAACGGAACTGGTGCTTGGTTCTTTATTGGTGGTTATTTTGGAGTTGTAACGGATGTCTTCTTCTTTGGAGCACTCTTCTTTGGCTTTGGCATAGCCCTTGACTCTTCAGTTCAGCCACCTTGAGAGATAAGCACCTTTGAACTTTTCCCAGGTTACAATAAAATAATCATATAATCACCAATATATGAAATATGAATACCATAATATAAATTAAATGAACAAATCCTATAAAACTTACATTCAAAATAGTCATTCCAGTTACGTTCGTTTGTATAAAGGCCATAACTATATTGCCTTATCCTTTTCCCAAGAACTCCTCTTGTTTGTTATGATGCCTCAGTTTCAACAACTTGCATGGGAGCAACCTGTGCAGTTTGTCGTCTTCTCACCTAAAAAGACAAAAAGAATTAAATTTAAGCTCGTAAATAACACAAACAGCACAACCATGTATAACTTATTGGATATTTTTTTCTTGTTTGTTCAATAGTCAACTCAGTGGTTGTGGCGGCTATCCTACCTGGAGTAGTCCTTGCACCTCAATAGGGCCTTTTGTTGGCTCTTTAGTTGGCCCTTTAGCTGGCCCTACACTTGATCCTACATGAGGTCCTTTTATTGCCCCTTCAGCTGGCCCTACATCAGCCCCCGCAGCTTGTTGTTCCTTATGTTGCTTCTTCAACGCACATCCTTTTTTATTATGCCCTTCCTTGTGGCAATAGGAGTACCTCATCTTTGCCCTTGTCTTGGTCATCCTTCGACTTGAGATCTCCCATTCTTGCATTTTTCGTTTCCTTCTAGACCTTCCTATTTGCTTTTTTAGTGGCAAATGTATAAGGGCTTCATGATTCGTTGGCTCCTAGAATTTACTACTTCTGATAGGCTACATCATGAATTGGTACGAAGCAAGGTATGTGCTTGTCATGTACCAACTATCTAGGTAATCCTCTGGGTTTTGTCGTTTCATTTGGATGGCACAAATGGCATGGGCATAAGGAATTCCAATTAGTTGCTACACTCGACAAGAACACTTTCTCTTCTCTAGGTGGACGACATACTTATCATTATTGCTCATTATCTCATAGCCATCATCTCCATTCCAAATTGGATGGCAAAACCTACTAGCATCCAGGTTTTCATCCAATTTTTTCGCAATCCTAGGACCACATTTTCTAGTCCATTTTATAGCCTGATCTCTTTGTTTATGCAGCCTGGTCATGACCGTAATGTGAATGTCTTCAAGTATGCTGATGATTGGTTTGCACACCGCCTCTATTATTTTGTCATTAAAAGCTTCACTAAGGTTGTTGTCAATGATATCGCATTTGAATTCTTCGCTAAAGAAGGCCATACACCAATGCTGAGCTTCTTTTGGAAGAGTGCTTCCATACCTTCCTTTGTCAGCTGCAACAATCCCTGTTTGGCCAATCTAAAATCAGCCATGTTGGCGCTCTTTGCTATTTACCAAAATTGCTTCCGTAGCTTATCTCCTTTGTAGTTCTTTGCCCAGTTTGCATATATGTGCCTCGCACACATTCTATACTCGGCATATGGGATCAACTCAGCCAATGGAGGAACAACTCCCCTGTAAAAATTTAAACCAATAAATACAAGTAAGCAAAACTATGAGATTAAGTAATATGAAAAAACTAATAATTGAGAATGACATTACCTTTTATTGATCACTCATGAATGTCCAACCTCTCCCATTGTTAATCTCAAGGTTAGCCATTACATTTTTTAAACAACCATGACCAGATGTCTTTGTTCTCCATCTTGACAACAGCCCAAGCTATTGGAAACATTTGATTATTAGCATCTCTCCTCAACAACTCTCCCTTACATAATTCCTTCAAAAAACAACCATCTAATCCTACAACTCTTTTGCAACCAGCAAAAAACCCCCGTTTGCATGCATCAAAGCATACATAAAATTTATCAAACTTTGGCCCACAGTCAAGTAGTGGCCTATCAACAACCTCTATATGTACTCGACTAGATGGATTTTGAAGTATGCATTGGCAAGCATAATCCCAAACGTGGGTATATTCTTCCTTGTACCAACCCATTAGTACTTTCATCATCCTTTGCTTCACTCTTTTGCACTAATTTCTCGACACATTAACCCCCACCCGCTCTTTCACTAATTGCTAAAACCGAGGACTCTTGATCTCGGGCATTGCCTTGATAGTATTAAAGAATTGCTTCGACAACCATGCACTTGTTACTCTTTTATTGTCAAACAAGATGGAACAACTATGTTCCTCCTAGAAATACCTACTTTGGAACGACCCCTTCCTACTCAGCGTACGATAGATCTTCCACGGACAATTAGGTTGGGAACACTTACCTCTCACAAATTCCTTGTTATTTCTAATAAATTAAATGCTTCTTTGTTCAACAATAGAGTTCTTCGCAATAGCTTCTTTAAATTGTTTGGCATAATAAAAAATCATACCTACAGACAAAACATGTTTATTGATAGTTGGATCATAGTAAGGAAACTTACTTTTCCTTCTATGCATAGGTACATCATCATCCAGCAACTCATTCTCAGAACTACCACTCTCATTACCGCCACTTTCAGCCTCATCACTGCCTTGATAACTAGCTCCTTCATCTCTATTTACTGGCTCAGATTCACACATTTCTTCATCACTTGCGAAATTCACATTTGCTAAAACTTCATCATTTTCGTCACTCGATTGAGCAACTTCCCAATCTACTTCAATCAACTCTTCATCAACTAATGTAGACTCAGCCCTCTCCTCCCTCACTTGCGCCTCCTGTTGCCCTTTGTCTAATGTAGACTCATCCCCAACTTGATTACTTGTTTGAATGCGATCTCCTACTTCTCCTATTTCAGTGCTCTCATCATTTTCATCATCTCCATCATCCTTATCATCACCATAATACTCAACATACACCTTAGCTTTCTCACCGAAAATATAATAGTAAATGATATCTTTAATACCATTATCATCACTAAAGTATCTGAAACCATCCTTCAACTCATTCCTAGAAACACAATAATGCACTTTTGGTAGATAATGCACTATATCCCTCACGAATTCAATATATTATGGCTTCTTGATATCGACGAAGATCGTACCTTCATTTCCACCAGCATATTCTCACTCATTAATGCCAATTACAAATTCCCCGCTTTAACAAACAATGATGGCCACGAGATTCTCCCTCATGCCGACACTACACCCAAGGAAAAAAATATTAGCTTTTGGGACCACATAGCAGAAAAGACAATAATTTTACATGGAGGTCTCTACAATCGCAAAAAATTGATTAAAGAATTGACTCTGCGATTATTGTTTTTTGGAATTAAACCAAGGTTGATTTAATCAATTCCCCACAATAGCACTTGATTAAACAAAGTGAGGTCCCCACAATAGAAACGAATATGCTTACTAGTACCAACTTTCCCTCCCCATTACCAAGAACCCTTTTCCTCCAAGCCGAACCCAAATTTTGCCCTCGTTGCCCTAATTTTGCAGTTCGAGCCTCAAGAGATAAGATGACTAACCTGAGTGATTGATGGTCGATAACGACGGCGGGGGCGGCGAAGGCAATCAAGGGATGTCAGCAAGAATTGACTCGTCGTTTTCTGGAACGAAACCAGCAAAGTAGATTTAGTCAATTCGATCCCTACAATAGCATCGAATTGATTAAATAAAGTGAAATCTCCACAACTAGTACCAATTTTTCCTTATCTATTACCAAAAACCCTTTTCTCTCCAAGTTGAGCTCTAATTTTGCCCTATTTTTGCAGTCGGCGCCTCAAGAGAGAAGATGACTAACCTGAATGATTGATGGCAAGACGACGACAATGAGTGAACAACGGCGGGCAAGCGACAGTGAGTGACGATGACCGAGCGACAGCAGCGAGCGAGCAAGCTTTGTTCGTGTGTAATAACAGGTAAAGGATTGCCGATGTTCTACAACCTCGGCCGAGTGAGCAAAGTATCTCATGTATCCAGGATGTCGTTTTGGCCATAGGCTCCAAACGACGTCGTCTACTTTGTTAGAGCCACGTCGGACAAAAAATGACATCGTTTCATTTGTTGGAGCCACATTGGATGGAAAAATGACATCGTTTTTATGTCCACGTGGATTGTGTTTTAAAAAATATGCCATGTCAAATTTTTCTTTTAATTGTAAATGCCACGTGTAAATTTTGGTAAGAATTTTTCGCCGTTGGTACTTAAGTTATCGTTTTTTCTTTGATTTGGCACTTAAGCGATCCGATGGAAATTTTTGACACTAAAGTGAGTGCCGTACACAGGTTTTGGCACTTGTAGTGTCATTGTTCCCATAATTTTTAACATCTTGCACAACCTTTATTACTCTAAAATTAATCTATCTTAGATACTTATTTTATTTTTGAGTTAAAAAAAATAAATATGGATGAAAGAATATTTTGGAAACAATTTACAGTGATAATTTCACCATAATAAACTTAATGTAAAATATAAATTATAATAAGTGACAAAACAAAGATCGTCAATTATTTTTCCTTCTTATAACACTATATTTGCTTCTTTATTTTTTCATAATGAAAAAGCATACTGTTAATTCACAATATGCAATCACTAATGATAACTTTCATTGGACATATAATAAACAATCAAAATATGCATGGTAAAGATTAAATGGAAAAACTAAAACAGAATAAATATTGGGGAAGAATATGAAATACAAATTTGATAATGTTAAATCTAATATATATCCAAAGACGATTCTTTTGCTAAAAAAACATTGAAGTCCAATAGGAAAGAAAAAATTCGTCAGTCAAGCAAATTATTGATTATTATGAGCACCATTGTAAATTAAATTTAGGAATACAACAAAATTTATTTTAAACAAGTTTATTATTGTGTTAAATTTACTCGTAGATATAATGGATTTATTTATATAATTACCGACTCAGGTAACCTTCAAGATGGGGAATATTATTATAAAAGGTGCTCAAGAAAATATTCATCCATAGTTTGAAAGTCAACTCAACAAAGAAAATTGAATTTGTGGAGGTAACAAATATATAAACTAAAAAGGAAAATGACACAAACAGTTCTTAAACTTTGACTCAATGTGCAATTTGATCTCTGAATTTTTAATTTTTTCAATGTAGTTCTTGAACTTTAACCAAATTTTTAATGTGGTCCCTGAACTTTTAATTTGTTCAATGTGATCCGTGAACTGTTGATACATGTTCAATATAGTTCCTGAACTTTATAAAATATTAAATATAGTCTTTCCATTAATTCAAGTTCATGGATTATATTTTGTATTTTCATGTAGTTCAGGAATTAAATTGAATATGCACCAAAAATTCATGAACCATATTGAATAATTTAAAAGTTTAGGGATCACATTAAATATTAAGTTAAAGTTTAAAAATTATATTAACTAAATTAAAAATTTATATATTAAATTACACGTTAAGTTAAAGTTAAGAGAAAATTTGTTTCATTATCCTCAACTAAAACTTATTTGTTGGACGTGTGCGAGGTCGTCGATCGGTGGCACGCACTTCCAAGCAGCAGCAGCATCGATCAACCGATCGTCCTCTATCTCTCGCCGTCGCGCAGTGCAGTTCAGCCATGGACGAACCTCCAGAGCAACGACAGTTACCGTGTCGGTCTCCGCAGTACGACGTGATCATACTGGGAGCCTCCGGGTTCACGGGCAAGTACGTCGTGCGAGAAGCCCTCAAGTTCCTCGCCCCCACCGCTCCCTCCTCCCCTCTCAAATCCATCGCCCTCGCCGGCCGCAACCCGGCCAGGCTCGCCGACGCCCTCCGGTGGGCCGCCCGCCCCGATCTCCCGCCCGACATCGCCCTCCTCGCCGCCGACGCCGGCGACCCTGCCTCCCTCGGCCACATGTGCGCCCAGACGCGGCTTGTGCTCAACTGCGTCGGCCCCTTCCGCCTGTATGGCGAGCCTATCGTCGCCGCCTGCGTGGAATCTGGGTGGGTTGATTGTTTCATTGATTCTCTTTCTTTCTCGTCAAGTTTAGGTTTTTTGTGCGTTATCTGAATCTTTGGAGAGGAATGGAAAAGATTGAAGAGATGCTTTTGATTAGACTTAGATTGATGGAAGCGAGTCCAATAAAGAGCTCTTTGTATTGGCAATTGGCGAAATCGGCACGTGGTGTTTGTTATGATGCATGAAATGTGAATTCTGTCGTGTGCATCTGGTCTTCGAGTCACCCGATGGCTACTCGGATTAAAGATGGTTGGATTGACGTAGAAGGTTAGGATGGATGAGCGTCAAATGGCATAACCAAATCGAGGAATGAACAATTTCAAGATCACATGTGGTTAGATGGGTACTTCTTCACTTCAGGGTCGTAGTGCTGACCAGTTGGAAAGTGCTAAATGAGAAGTAATTAGGAGAAATCAAGCACTTTTTTCAAGTATCTGTTCCTGTTCGGTTTGTTTAAGATGTTGATTATCATACACAATTTACAGTGAAGGAAATGAAATTGCACCTCTTTGTGGCTATGCTTTATTTAATTGAGCATTCGTTATAGATTAAGTTTAGTCCTTGACCTCTGTGGTTCTTATTCCAGTTGTGATTACTTGGATATTTGTGGTGAGCCTGAGTTCATGGAGAGGATGGAGGCTAAGTACCATGAAAGAGCAGTGGAGACAGGTTCTTTGGTCATTTCAGCATGTGGCTTCGACTCTGTTCCAGCCGAATTGGGCTTGATGTTCAACTCCAGACAGTGGACAGAACCAGCTGTTGTGAACTGGGTCGAAGCATATGTGAGTCTGGAGTCTGAAAGGAGAATTGTTGGGAACTTCGGGACATATCAGTCGGCAGTTTTAGGTGTGGCCAACGTGGAAAAATTGCAGGAACTGAGGCGATCCAGACCCAGAAGAACTAGGCCTGCGGTAGGGGAAGGCAGTTGCTGTTGGCCATTAAATATGAGTGTCTTCTGTGATCATAAAATTTTATGTTTTTCATTGGCGGCAGCTGACGTGGTCATTTAACAACTATGATTGACCATGAGAATTTTCTGAAATTCTTGGTATTGTTAATTTTTTGTCTGCAGATTCCCGGACCTGGTCCTCCAAAGGGATCGATTATAGAGCACCAGAATAAGATTGGTCTTTGGGCTGTAAAGCTACCTTCAGCAGATTCGGTGGTGGTTCGCAGAACGCTATCCATCTTGACTGAAAACCCTCATGGTCTTCCTGGTGCTAATGAAGATGCTGAGCATATTGAAAAGAGGAAGGCCTTTTGGTCCACCGTAAAACCTGCGCATTTTGGGGTGAAAATGGGCTTGAAGTCCTTGTTGGGCATATTTAGATTAATAATAGTTGGGATGTTCATAGGGGTCCTGGGTAGAACTGCTTTCGGGAGATGGCTTCTCCTAAAACTTCCCTCAGTTTTCAGCTTTGGGTCGTTCAGAGAGAAAGGTCCAACTGAAGATGAGGTGGAATGTGCTTCATTTAAGATGTGGTTCGTTGGACATGGTTACAGCAGCAGAGATGTGGCTTCACAGAGTAATGTTAAACCGGACATGGAGATAATAACGAGGGTGACAGGACCTGAGGTTGGCTATTTGACCACACCCATAATTTTGCTTCAGTGTGCTCTTATTCTTCTGAGCAACCGGGAAAACCTACCCAAGGGTGGATCATATCCACCAGGAATTGTTTTTGGTCCTACAGATCTCCAAGAACGACTCGAGAAGAATGGGATATCATTTGATGTCATTTCAAAGAGTGCCCTACATGCTTGACGAGTACTGATTTTCTCGTTATCGACCACTTTATGAAGCTTTTCTCGTTGAATAGGAAAGCTCACTAGAGCAAATTATCCACAGATTATCATATTTTACTGTCCTTTTACTTGCTTGTGATGTTGCCTTTATCTACAAGCTAACTGGTGCCGCGCGGACAATTTATCATTTAACAATGTTCATTTTTCTTTTTTGTAAGTATGGAGCGTGTTTGGTGTGTCTTATTATTCAATCTTCACCACTCTATGTGATATATGCCCTATGTTACCACATCTCGGTGAGTGCTGTTAATCTTCTTACTAAATAAAAGGACCCTTTGTTTTGGTATTTTGTGATAGTTAAGTATGTTCAAAATGTGCAGAATAAGTTTTCCTAATTAACTGAGCTATAAGATGAAGTTCCTTCTTTTACAAATTGGGGATTCTCTTCTTCAAACAGAAGGAGATGATCTTTACAGAGGATCTAAAGGCTACTTAAAGCAAATTTTGTTCAAGCATTGTCTTTATCTATTATCCTGAGATATTGGACAATATTTTCGTGCTTTGTTTAACTTTTTGCTCCAACGCTTCTTCGTTTTCCCATATAATCTGCGACTGATGTTTATTATTTTGTTATTTCTTATAATTACAAAACTTAAAAGTTTGATTATAAGTATAATATAGATATGATTAGGGCTGTCAAAACGAGTCACAAGTCCATATTTTAAGTCAAATTTATCGAAATTGGTTATATATATGGCTCGTCTCAAATTTGAAATATAGGGCATGGTTTCAAATGAAAGGCCCATACCGAATGGATTTAAATGGGTACGTTACGAATCAACTTTTAACCCACTTATTAATCATGTTTCCATTGACGAGCGAGACAGACCATAGTCATCCCTTTCTTTTTTGTTTTTTTGCTTTAGACCATCTCAGACTCTCTTCTCTCTCCGATTCCACGGATCCAACCCGTGAGCTTCTCTCTCCTCTTTGATCACAATGTCGGCTTCACCGTCGCCCCACCAGTGGCCCTTCGAGTAGCGGAACTCGTCTGTCTCCGGAGTCCTCCCTACGTTATAGTCGATTTGGCTGGCACACCTCCAAACTTCAATCTATTGCTGGTGAACCTATCAAATATGTTTTTGATGTTACTTTGCTTACAGGCCTCTCTGCATATGCAGTTTCATGTAATCTCTCGATTTTTCTGCTGCAAACTTGAGCACTGTGAAGTGGAGAATGTTTCTGACATAGAAAGACCAGCAGTTGAAGACACTTAGGGCACGAATGATAACCATTCTGTTTCTCTATTTTTTTATTTTTCTGTTCTCGGGAACAGGTTTGGAACACAAATCTGTTTGGTAATGCAATTTCATTTTTCTATTTTTGGAATAAATTTCTACTCCAGAAATAGGTTTGAAAGAGAAATTAGAAGTAAAAAAAAAAATCTAATTTTCTATTTTTGGAATAAAAATGAAAAATAAAAACTCTTCTCATCTCTTGTCCTCGCTACTAGCTGGCCGCCCATCCACCGCCCGCCATCATCGCTAGTCACCTCCCGCCACAACCAGTCGCCTCCCACCATCGTTGTCGATTGCCGTTTGTGTTACAAGGTGATGCCTTATGATATTATGAATGATGTTTTCGCCTTATCCTCTTTCTTCATGAGGATGTAATTATATCTTAAGAAACCATCCATGAATGAAAATGTTTCAAGCCCAATAGTACTATCCACTGATACATCGATATGTGGAAGCGGGAAATCATCCTCAGGGTTTGCTTTATTTAGGTCGCGATGATCAACGTACACCCATACTCGACCATCTTTCTTCATTATGGATAATATGTTAGCAACCCATTCTGGATATGGTACTACTTCAATGAAACCGATTTTGAGCAATTTCATAACTTCTTCTTATATTTTCTTTGCCAAATCTGGCTTCGTTCGTCTAAATTTTTGCTTCTTTGGTAGAATACTTGGATCGTTTGGCAAAGCATGTTCAACTATGCTTGGATCAAGGCCTGGCATGTCAGCATAAGACCATGAGAATACATCTTGATATTCTCTGAGCAAATCTATGATTCTTTTTGCTTCTGCTGATGGAAGACTTTCTCCAATCTTAAAATCTTTGGGATTCTCTTTATCGCCTAGATTACTAATGATTGTTTTCTCTAATGTGAGTGGTTTTGATTCTTTATGATGATCCATTCCTTTATGACTCATTCCTCATCCTCGTTATCCACTTCAATATCACAAGCGATCTTCTCGTAAAGATTTGGACCACATATGAATCTATTATGAATATGCGAATGCTCATGGTTGACATATAACAAATATGATTAGTAATCGCATACGAAGTAAGTAATGCATGTGGTCCTATGAAAAATCTTATGGAAATTCATTTTGAAATTTATTTTGGAAGAATATCAAGATAGAGCTAGTCCTCATATCATCAGACTTCCTTACTCTTAAAAATCATTTTCGCAATAAGGAGCAATATAAAAACCCAAAGCCTCAAGTCTCATCAATGAGGATAATGTTCATCATAAGTTTGGTTTTGTTTCTACATGTCCTTAACAAAACATTTGACCACTTTAATTGAATTGAAAAACATGATTACATCTATATCAACAGGAATGTAAATTGTAACTGAACTAAGATTGCAAATGAAATCACAAGAAATTTGAAATGGTAATCAATAAAATGCAATAGAAAAAGCTTGCAACATGAGTTCAAGAGAATTTTTTTACTCTAGTGCGTAGGTATTTTCTGCCTTAGTTATGATAACGTTGATGGTATTCTCCTCGAATAAACCAGGCAGAACAAATTCTTCCTCTACATGTAAGTCTTCTTCTTGAAGCAGCTTGAAAGGTCCAAGAAAAGTTTCCTTGATGTAAATATGATGATAGAGAAACTTTTTAGCTTTATCCTTCCATATAGATGGATTAATGATGCGATCACCTTGGCTTTTATAGCCTCCATGGTTCTTTTGACCTTGGCCTTGGCCTTCATAGTGATCTTTAAAGCTATTGGGAATATAACCTACTCCGTATTTCATTCTTGTGGCAAGTGGAGTGATAAGTTCCTTGATTCCTTGGGATTTCAATCCAAGACCATTACCGGGAGTAAATTCATACTGGCATAGCACCTTCCAGACATAATGGATGATGTTGAGAACTCTGGGGATTTTATGACGTAACCGGCCGGGATTTGCACCATTGAGATCATTTCAAAAGAATAATAGCTTGGTTCTTCTTTCACTTCAGGTTCGACATACGGTATTGCACTCTCTTTGTAAGTGGTGAAATCCGCCTCTCCATATACATTGATCATCTTGCCATTAATGACAAACCTGACCTTCTAATGGAGACTTGAAGGAATAGCATCAGTCATATGAAACCATAACAAGTTGAAAGTCGTCGGAATATCTACTACTTGGAAATCAATTAGGAAAGGTATAGGGCCTATGTTCTCCTCGAGCTTGATATCATCAATAACGTCTTTTCATTCCATTAAATGAGCGCACAGTTACTTTAGATGGTTTTTTGTAAAATTCTACATGTGTCAATGAACGTGTTGAAGAAGTAATACAATGATGAAAAGAGTATTGTCCCACAGAGATTGATAATAATAAATCAATTAAATATTAAAAATAGACTAATTCTAAAATTTATCTAACAGATCAAAATATAATTGAGAACAAATAAAAATTGACGATTTTTAAAAACGAAATTTTATAAACTAAAGGCAGATAATCAATCAGGTAAAATATATTAGAGCATCCGATTTCACCATAACTACTAAATATGAATTTCGAATCATTATGCATGCAAGAACAATATCAAACATGTGATAGCGGAATTTCCTAGTCTATTTACTATCCTATCTCTAGGTATAGTAAACCTACTCAGTTTATCAATTTATTATATTTTTATGTGAATTTAAATAAACATAAGCGCATTAAAATCTGTGAATATTCCCGGTATACAATGAATCTTTTGGACCACCTTATCACCGAAAGTTACACAAATAACATGGTATATTTCTATTCACATTTAATTGATGGTTATATATATTATAAAGAGCAATTGCATATTATCACTTCTTAGTCTCAAACATGCACATCAGATCATTCAAGTGGTGGTCAGTCACCTAAACACATTAAGCACAATAATATATAACTCACATGAATGAAATTATTTGCAAAGCATAAAAAGCATGAAATTTATATCATCATGGTTATGCTACATCATAGCTCTAACAAAGAAAATTAGAACATAATAGAAGAAGAAACGACAATAGAAATTAAACCAAACATCTTGAATCAAAAAACAAGAATTCAATCACCACTTTTGTCTTCTCTTCAAAATACTTGAAAAACTCTCAGAATACTGAAAACAATAATGATCTCCTAGCAAAAAAAAAAACTCCATGTTCCCCAATTTATCCTATCTATATGATAATATCCAAGACTCCTCTCACAAGGCAATTTTTGTTTTTTTTTTTTCGCATAAAATTAGGGAATAAATTGCAGAATTCCCAATGTGATATCCACCTTCTAACTCTTTTTGGGTCGCATATTCCTTTCCTTCTTTTTTACCATATTTTCCTTATTTCTCTATATCTCAATATTCTGCATAAACACGGAAAAATTAAGTAAATAAAAGGAAATCCAAATATATTCTAACAAATATTGCATTATTTATTGCCTAGAGTAGATACAATAACTCTATTTTTATAGAGTTATCAAACCCCCAAACTTAACATTTTGCTAGTCCTCGAGCAAAAACAAGATATAAGACATACTCAACCTAACAATCCCCTCCACGACTTCCTTCCATAATTGCTCGAAATCACAATTCAAAGAAAAACACAAATTTCATCCAAACATTGAAAGAGATTCATAAGTTAAAACCGATTCTAACTATGTGATCAAGTGTGTGTGTGTGTGTGTGTGTGTGAGTCCTCATCTTTTTGAATTATATGCAATCCTAATAAGTTCACATTGGTATGCAACCTCTCAAAAACTCTTTATAATTATAACCAAATCTCATAGGTTTGCTTTTCATTCCTCTCTCCACTAATCCAAGCTAATCATCCAACCAAAAATCAATAGGACTTTCCTTAGGTTGTAATGTATGGCCGGGCTAACAGTGAGATAATGGTAAGTTTAAGCTCAAATCACCCATGAACACATTGATTTCTAGGATCTAATTAGAGCACATGCCACTATCCCTAATTTCATATCTTCAAAATAATCTTTCTGCCACTACAGACCATCATTCTTCCTCTTTTTTTTCTTTTCTTTTTTTTTTTTTTTTTTTCATTGCTTTATGGTGGAGTTCCTCCCTAAGTCCCTCCTAATATATCGTGAACATTCCCAATCCATTGAGTATCCAAAAGGCTCACTTAATTGAAAGTTGGATAGGGAACCATAAAAGCAATATTTTCTTTTTTTTTTTTTTTTTTTCATTTTCTTCTTTTTTTTTTTCGAAGAAGATACACCCCAAACAACCATAGCAATCAAATTATTTCCATGCTCCAGCCTTCCTTCCAAATTGCTATTATGCTCAAATAAACTTTTTATCCTAAAAAAAATCAACATGTTCATGGGGCGTGGGACAATGATATAATTTGGCAAAAGGTAAGCTAAAAAGTACGTGGGTGCCAATAAAATATTGGATAATAATTAAGGCTCAATAGGGGTGACTATGGATAAATAAATAGGTTTGGCTTGAAAGGCTCAATCGATCCAAAAATTGCCTAAATCATTTTCTCAGTTAGATGTAGCCTAGGATTTCGCCTCAAGAGATAATCAAACAAATTCTAAGAATTGGGTGAGATCTAAGAAAAGCACATACTTCACATGAATGTTCTCTAGATGTACACACTACTAAAAAATTATGGACTTCTAGTGCTCAGTAAGTGGATCAACATAATCAGAATCAAAATTAACTCACATATCATTCGCAAGTTTGAACAAAATTTAAATTTTCCGAAGAATTGCAAAAATTCACAACAAGAAATGCAATAAAAAAAATTTCAGATTTAGCAAAAAAATTTTGAGCAAAAATTTTGTTTCCCCCCAAACTTGAATGAAGCATTGTCCTTAATACGAAAAACAAAAGAAACAAAAGAAAAATAGGAACAAGAAAACTCCTCTTGCTGTAGGATGTGTCCATGGATGGTCTTGATGACTAAACTCCAAAAAGGTGATCCTAAAAGCAAGAAAATTAACTTGGATAAAAATTATTAATCATATTTTTTTTTTAAAAATGAACGTAAAAATTAACGAATAAACATAATAAAAATGCTTGGGTTGCCTCCCAAGAAGCGCTTGCTTTATAGTTTTCAGCCAAACTATCTCAGATGTCGCTATTCTGGAGGATGAAGTTCAATAGTGGTCTTCTGCTTGTTGTAACCACCTTCGAAGTAGGGCTTCAAACGCTGACCGTTCACCTTAAATGTGCCTTCGGTGTTATGTGCAACTTTAACTACTCCGTATGGAAATACCTATGTGACTGTATAAGGCCCAGACCATCGAGAACGTAACTTTCCTAGAAAAAGTTTAAGATGAGAGTTATAAAGTAAAACTTTTTGACCAATTTCGAACTCTCTTCTAAATATGTGTTTATCATGCCATCTTTTGGTACACTCCTTGTATATCTTAGCATTTTCATAGGCCTCATTGTGAAATTCCTCCAATTCATTTAGTTGCAACAATCTTTTCACTTGCAGACTACATGTCAAAATTCAGAAATTTCAATGTCCAATATGCTTTGTGCTCTAATTCCACCGGTAGATGACAAGCCTTCCTAAACACTAGCCTAAAAGGAGACATCCCAATTGGGGTTTTGAATGCTGTCCTATAGGCCCAAAGTGCATCATCAAGTTTCATTGACCAATCTTGTGACATTCTGAATTTCGGCCCATTTTTTGGGATTTATAAAATGTGTAATTCGTCAGTGTGCTTATAGTGAAATCTCGCCCGGGAACTAATCACTCTCGGTTATTGTTTTTAAAATTGAGATTTCGCTAGGATCTCACTCGATCGAATTTGGCCGTTATTTAGAGCCCAAACTTTAGTGTCGAATTTCTCGGAGTTTCGTGACGAATTTAATTGGACAGTGTCGATATTATTGTGGCCGGCGTCGATATTGCCAGGAATAGTGGAAGAGTGAAATTTGGACCAGGTGCGGATTTTGACCGGTAGATCTCCCTCTGGGTTTATTTTATTTAGTATCAATTGGTTTTTCCTTAGTTTATAATTAGAATTTTTAGTGAGCCATTAGGTCGTTTTCGGGTTTGAATGTGGGCCGTTGGATCACGATAATTACCGTTGACTCTCTCCCTTTCCCTCTCTCTCTCCACTCCTCCCTTCCCGCCGAACACCCCACGCTGCTGACACCCACGCCCGCTGCTCCCACCATGCCGTTTCTGCCTCTGTTTCTGATGATTTGCTGCTGACTTCTTCTTTCTCTGCGTTCTTGTTGCTTTTGTTTACCCTTACATTTACTGCTTTGTTGCTTGACCTCTGCTACTTCCGGCTGACCTCTGCTGCTTTTCTTGACTTCCTCTCCACCCCCACGTTGCTGTGACCCGGTCCCACCAACTCCACCAGCCATCATCATTGACTCCCCATACTCTTGATTTTTTCCCCCCATTGGGTGATAAACCCCCACCAACTTCACCCTTTTCTTCTTCTTTTCCTATGCTTATTTGCTTCTGTTTTGCTGCATTTTCCTCGCTGGTTCTTGCTTCTTCTTGCTGCACACTCGACCAACAACCGTCTGCCTTTTGGCCAACCGCCTCGGCCGTCCGGTGTTGCTCCCTTTGCCGTCCGTCATTTCTTTGCCCGAGGATTCTTTTACCCCTTTCGCTTGGTTTTCTTGCTTAGGCTAAGTGTAAGTGACTTCCTAATCCTTGGTTAGGCTAGTGGGTTACTAATAGACATGTTTAGGGGTGGATTAGGGTTGTGGATAGTTAGTTTAGTGGCTGGTTGTGCTTGGTTTGCTTGGTGGCGCTTGTTGGTTGATTTTCGGTAGGGTTGCTGCTGCGTCGCTGGATTTTGTTATTTTTACTGTGACTTGTGTGGGCCGAATTTGAGGAAGTGTTCTTCATGAAAGTTGCTCATAACATCTTGAAGTTTGACTTATATTAAATTCAGAATTTTTGGAGATCAATTAGGGCAATTCGTAAGTCCATCTTTGGACCTTGTGGAGTCTGCCGGATTTACTATTCACCCGACTGTCTGAATTTTCCGATTTTCTATAAATTTTTCCAGACCTTATTTTGACAAACTTCCTTCATGAAAATTTTTAATAAAATCTGTGTCTATATCATATAAAAATTTCAGAATTTTCTAAGGTGTTTTGGGTGGTGAGTGAAACGTGTTTTGGGGACGGGTGACCTGTCCAAAAGAACCGATTTTTGTTCTGACTTCTAAGGGAAAAAATATACAGTTATGATTTGAACTGGGTTTTGAGTCCTTCATAAGAAATGTTCATCAAGATATTTTTTTTTTGGTAAGGTAAGATGTATATATATACTTTTCAACACGAATAAATACGGGGATATGGGCAAAACACAAAAACCTCGTGACCAAGCTACAACCAAAGTGTCTCAACAGGTGCAAAGGTGTAACGGTTATAGAGCTATAAGCAGCAAGATGTTTTGTGCGACATATCCAAATTTCATAATTTTTGGAGTTGATTTACTATTTATTTTAAAGGAAATTCGGTGACTATGTGACTGCCCAGTTTGGCCCCGATTCTGTGCATACTCGGTTTTTCTCTCTCTCGGGAACTGATTGATGTTACCATGACATTTTGGTGGATTTAGTTGACATTGAGCTAATTTACAAAGATGAGAATCGATAATGATTGCTGAGGTGTGTGCATGGTCACGACACGTTCCGTCTAGGCGGGGATTCTAGACGATGCCCGACGGGGGTTCGGATGCCGTCTAGGCGGGGGTTCTAGATGTTGTCGATCACGGTGGAGGCCGGATCGATGCTCCTTTGTGGAATGCCATCTGGGAGGGGGTTCCAGACGTTGCCGTCGCCGAAGTAGCAGGACGATGCCTGGTTACGCCAGAAGACCGGTGGGAGTTCGGTGGCCCGATGGGCCGTTAATAATCTGGACATTTATAATTGTGTGTTATGCATTGGGGAATGCAATGTGCTTGTGTTGCTGTTGAGCATGTTTGGATTAATAACCGTTTTATGCACGTTTACGTCATGTGGTTGTATTATGTGCTCGAGGAGCGAATTGCCATGTTATGGCGATATTCTAACGTGCAGGGCTCACGTATGTACCGAGGCGAGGTAAGGGCGCCTGTGATTGTTATGACATGTTGGATGTCGGTATTGCATGTTTAGAATTGTTCGGAAGTACGCTTTGGCCTAAGCGGGGCTTAGGTAGTTGCTTATTGAGAAGTGTTCTCATGGTTGTTTAACCAAACCATTTCAGACCAGCGACCGTGATTGATCCGGAGACGCTGCCAGGATACTACGGGGATTGAGGATAGGTCGAGTTACCCTGTCTTTTGAGTGCCCCTTTTGTAGAGGAGTTAAGCTTACCAACCACCCGATCTTTTTTGTTGTGCGTGGTTCGTAGATGGTGGCCTCGTAGAAGGCTTGCAAATGTATGTGTTGTAATCGATGTTATGTTTATAAGAGTGTTTTGTTGATGTGTATTCTTTGTCTCTCTACTATCCTATTGTTTATATGTTGTATGGAGAGTTCGAGGTTGCTTCCGCATACGTTGCTCGTTAGTGTTTCGATTGGGTCGGCGACAAGTCCTAGGATGTCGCATACTTTATGACCACAAAGGGATGATCACGTGCTCGTAAGGTTCGGGGCGTGACAAATCTTTCTCAAAGGCATTCACTATTTTTTTTTTATAAAATTCTCTTGATTTCTCTATTTGAAACCTCTACTTGACCACTAGTTTGAGGATGATAAGGTGTTGCAACCTTATTTGTGACTCCATACTTACTCAAAAGTGCTTCAAACTATTTGTTGCAAAAGTATGTTCCCCTATCCCTTATAATTGCCCTAGGAGTGTCAAATTGCATAAAAATATTTTTTTTTCAAGAATTTGACAACAGCCTTGTATCATTTTTTTGCAATGTTACAGCTTCTACCCACTTAGACACATACTCCACAGCCACTAAAATGTATAAATTACCATAAGAAGATGTAAAGGGTCTCATAAAATCAAAACCCTAAACATCAAATAATTCACAGACAATAATATTGTTTAAAGGCATCTCATCTTTTTTAGAAATATTTCCAGTTCTTTGACACCGATCACATGAAGCTACAAAGGAGTAAGCATCTTTAAAAAGTATGAGCCAATAAAATCCAAATTGTAAAACCTTAGCCGTAGTTTTGGTGACACCAAAATGACCACCTGCCTCTCTGTCATGACAATGATGCAGAATATTTGCCTTTTCTTCGTCTGGAACACATCTCCTTATGACCTGGTTTGCACATACCTTAAAAAGAAAAGGTTCTTCCCAAAAATAATTTTTAACATCAAAAATGAATTTTTTCTTCTATTGATATGACAATTCAAGATGAAGAATATTACTTACCAAATAATTCACAAAATCAACGTACCAAGGAATTTTTGTGGATTTGATGGAAACAATTTTCTTATCAGGGAACTCTTCCATAATTGGACTTACCTCTTCCTTTAAATTCAGAGTTCTTGACAAGTGATCTGCAACTAGATTTTCAGTCCCTTTCTTATCTTTGATTTCCAAATCAAATTCTTGCAGCAATATAATCCACCTAATTAAACGTGGTTTTGATTCTTTCTTTTCAAGCAGATACTCAAGAGCAGAGTGTTTAGAATAAACTATAACTTTTGAGCCAATTAAATAAGAACGAAATTTATCAAAATCAAAAGTTATTGCCAAAAGTTCCTTTTCTGTTGTTGAATAATTCAATTGTGCACCTGACAAGGTTCGACTAGCATAGTAAATGGTTTGAAATATTCCATTCTTCCTCTGTCCCAAAACAGGTCCCACTATATAATCGCTAGTATCACACATTAACTCAAAAGGTAAATCCCATTCTGATGCTGCCATAATTGGTACTGATATTAACTTCTCCTTTAAAGTGTTAAAAGCCTGCACGCATTCATCAGTAAAATTAAATAGTGCATCTTTTACCAAAAGATTGGATAGGGGTCTAGCAATTTTTGAAAAATCTTTTGTAAACCGCCTGTAGAATCTTGCATGCTCCAAAAATCTTCTGACAAGTTTCACAGATGTTGGTGGAGGCAATTTTGCAATAACCTCCACTTTGGCTCGATCGACTTCTTTTCCATTTCTAGAAATCTTATGCCCGAGCACTATTCCTTCCCGTACCATAAAATGACACTTCTCCCAATTTAAAACAAAGTTAGTTTCCTCACATCTTTGTAAGACCAAAGCCAAATTATTCAAACAAGAGTCAAATGATGAGCCAAAAACGGAAAAATCATCCATAAAAATCTCAATATATTTTTCAACCATATAAAAAAAATAGCCATCATGCATTCTGAAAAATAACTGGTGCATTACAAAGACCAAAGGGCATTCTTCTAAAAGCAAAAGTGCCATAGGGACAAGTGAAAGTAGTTTTTTCTTGATCTTCTAGTGCAATAGGAATCTGATTATACCCTGAATATCCATCAAGAAAGTAATAAAACTCATGTCTTGCAAGTCTTTCCAACATCTTATCAATAAATGGTAAAGGAAAATGATCTTTTCTAGTGGCATCATTCAATTTTCTGTAATTCATGCACACACGCCATCCAGTAACTGTCCTAGTAGGAATCAATTCATTATTGTCATTTTTCTGAATAGTCATACCGCCTTTCTTTGGCACAACTTGCACAGGACTTACCCAGGAACTATTAGAGATAGGATAGATGATCCCTGCATCAAGTAACTTAATTATCTCAGCTTTCACCACTTCTTACATTTTCGAGTTCAAACACCTCTGACGTTGGATAGTGGGTTTATATTTTTCCTCCATCAAAATTTTGTGCATGTAAATTGAAGGACTAATTTGTCAGCTATTTTCCATCCAATTGCACCTTTATGATCTCTCAACACTCTGAGCAGTTTCTCCTCCATCAAATTTGTCAAAGAAGAAGATATAATTACTGGTAAAGAAGAAATTCCATCTAAATAAGCATATTTCAAATGAGAAGGTAAAGGTTTGAGTTCAAAAATAGGAGGCTCTTCAATTGATGGCTTAAGCTTCGTTGTGTGTTGTCCCGACTCCTCAAATTTTGTTGCCTTATGCCTTGAATAAGTTGGATTTGCCTCCATAAAATTTGCATACTCCATTATCTCCTCATTCTCAATTTCTCTGTCTTTTGGTTGAACCAAACATGCTTTAAGTGGATCTTTAAAAAATTTCTTGAAAAACATTATTCACCAACTTGTCAACTGTTTCAACTCTAAAACAAGAATTATCATCAGAGGGATATTTCATTGCTTTAAAAACATTGAAAGAAACAAGATCATCTTGAACTCTAAGAATCAACTTCCCCCTGTTGTACATCAATAAGAGCTCTTCCTGTTGCTAGAAAAGGACGACCTAAGATAAGTGGTATCTCAAAATCTTCTTCCATGTCAAGAACTATGAAATCTACAGGAAAAATAAACTTGTCAACTTTTACCAACACATCTTCCACAATACCTCTCGGATATTTAATTGATTAATCAGCCAGTTGAAGTGACACTGTAATTGCTTTTACTTCACCCAATCCTAATTTCTTGAAAACAGAGAAATGCATCAAATTAATACTTGCACCTAAATCACACAATGCCTTTTTAAAGTAATAATCTCCAATAGTGCAAGGAATTGTAAAACTCCCCTGGATCTTTTAACGTCGAAGGTAATTTATTTTGTAAGATAGCCGAGCATTCCTCATTCAATTTCACAGTTTCGTAATCCTTTAGCTTTCTTTTGTTTGCCAAAATCTCTTTAAAAAATTTTGCATAGCTAGGCATTTGCGCTAAAGCATCCGCAAAAGGAATATTAATGTGCAATTTTTTAAAAACATCAAGAAATTTAGAAAATTGCTTATCTATTTTGTGCTGCTGGAGTCGCTGAGGGAATGGAATTGGCGGTATGTATGGCTTGGGATTATCTGGAAAAAGTTTGCTCTTGCCTATCTCCTTTCGTTGTTTCTTGACCTCTTCTTCTTTGTCTTTGAAATCTCTTGTTTGGTATCTTCTTCATCCACTTGTTTACCACTTCTTAGGATTATAGCTTTTACATTTTCAATTGAATTTTTCTCTGTGTTGCTGGGCAAAGAACCCTGTTGTCTCCCAAACATCATGTTTGCTAACTGCCCCACTTGCATCTTCGGATTTCTGATTGAAGCCTCTTGATTTTGAAATCTCACGTCTGTGCTCTTGATGAAGTCCTGAGTAGTGTTGGTAAGTTTCGTGACTATATCTTCTAGTCTGGACTTTGTCTCTTCTGGTTGTTTGAATCCTGGTGGCAGTCTCGTCATATTTTGATTATTCCATGAAAAATTTGGATGATTGCGCCATCCCGAATTGTACGTGTTGGAGTAGGGATTATTTTGTGATCTGTTAAAATTTCCAACAAAGTTAGCATTTTCATTAGATTAAGCAAAAGTGTTGCCTACTTGACATTCTGTTCTAACATGTCCACCATCACAAAAATTGCATGCCATATTCTGAATTTTCATGCTTGAAACACTCATATTATATTTCTTTTTGTTGAGTACTTCAATTTGCGCAGCAATTGCCGTGAAAGCATCCACCTCACGAACTCCGCTAGTTTTTCGCACTGGTATCCTCTCAGTAGGCCACTAATAACTATTGGATGCCATCTCCTCTAATAAGTTGAAGGCTTCTTCTGGTGTTTTATTATTCAGAGTTCCCCCTGCAACTGCATCAATCATAGAATAGAGATTTGTATTACACCCATTATAAAAAAGTTTGTACCTGCATCCATATGGGTAGTCCATGATGTGGGCATCTCCTAAGAAATTCCTTGAATCTTTCCCATGCTTCATACAATGATTCATTATCCATCTGCATAAAATTAGTAATATCATTACGCATTTTTGCAGATTTTCCAGGTGGAAAGAACTTATCGAGAAATTTTTGGGCCATATTATTCCATGTAGTGATTGATCATACATGAAGAGAAGAGAGCCAACCTTTAGCTTTGTCTCTAAGAGAGAATGGAAATAATCTCAATCTAATAGCATCATCTGAAACTTCATTATATTTAATTGTGTCACAGATTTCAAGAAAAGCATCGATGTGAGCGTTTGGATCATCGCTTGGTAGCCCACTAAATTGCACCGATTGTTGAAGCATCTGAATTAGTGATGGCTTGATCTCAAAGTTGTTCGCTTGAATTGCAGGTCTCCTGATACTTGATGTGGTGCCCTCAACTGTTGGCGTTGCATAATCTTTCAAGAGTTTATGTTGATTTCTACCATCATCAAGTCCCTCTATCTTTTTAATGTGATTTCTCTGTTCTCTCAATCGCCTTTTAAATGTGCGTTCGATTTCTGGATCAAACTCAGTAAGTTTTCCTTGTTGGCTACGTGTCATGCACCAATGTATACTATGAAAAAAAAAAGATAAAAGCTAGATTAAACTTAGAATTATTCGGTATCAATATTAATTGGTATTAAATAAATAATCCTCGACAATGGTGCCAAAAACTTGTTCGTAAAATTCCGCACGTGTCAACGAACATGTTGAAGAAGTAATACAATGATGAAAAGAGTATCGTCCCACAAAGATTGATAATAATAAACCAATTAAATATTAAAAATAGACTAATTCTAAAATTTATCTAACAGATCAAAATATAATTGAGAACAAATAAAAATTGATGATTTTTAAAAAACAAAATTTTATAAACTAAAGGCACATAATCAATCAGGTAAAATATGTTAGAGTATCCGATTCCACCATAACCATTAGATATGAATTTCGGATCATTATGCATACAAGAACAATATCAAACATATGATAGCAGAATTTCCTAGTCTATTTACTATCCTATCTCTAGGTATAACAAACCTACTCAGTTTATCAATTCACTATATTTTTATGTGAATTTAAATAAACATAAGCGCATTAAAATCTGTAAATATTCTCGGTTTACAATGAATTTTTTGGACTACCTTATCACTGAAAGCTACACAAATAACATAGTATATTTTTATCCACATTTAATTCATGATTATATATTACAAAGAGCAATTGCATATTATCACTTCTTAGTCTCAAACATGCACATCAGATCATTCAAGTGGTGGTCAGTCACCTAAACACATTAAGCACAATAATATATAACACACATGAATGAAATTATTTGCAAAGCATAAAAAGCATGAAATTCATATCATCATGGTTAGGCTACATCGTAACTCTAACAAAGAAAATTAGAACATAATAGAAGAAGAAACGACAATAGAAATTAAACCAAATATCTTGAATCAAAGAACAAGAATTCTATCACCATTTTTGTATTTTCTTCAAAATACTTGAAAAACTCTCATAACACTGAAAACAAAAACGATATCCCAGAAAAAAAAAACTCCATGTTCCCCTAATCTATCCTATTTATATGATAACAACCAAGACTCCTCTCACAAGGCAATTGCTTCTTTTTTGCATAAAATTAGGAAATAAATCGCAGAATTCTCAATGTGATATCCTCCTTTTTTGTCATATTTTCCTTATTTTCTCCATATCTCAATATTCTGCATAAACAAGGAAAAATTAAGTAAATAAAAGGAAATCCAAATATATTCTAACAAATATTGCATTATTTATTGCCTAGAGTAGATAAAATAACTCTATTTATTTGCTAATTCCCAAGCGATATAGTGTGCTTAGTGGACATAAATTAAGTGCGTAACCATTATCGAGCAGTACACGTGATACCTCTTTACCCTGACATTTGATGGCAATATATAGAGCCTTATTATAGGAATGCTTGTCAATTGGGAAATCTTCATTGGAAAAGGCAATTTGATCTTTTAGAAGAATAGTATCAACAAAATCTTCCAATTATAATTCATTAATTGTCTCTGGGACGTGCACTTCATTGAGAAGCTTCATATGCACCATTTTATGGCTTTTTGAAGTCTTGAAGAGATCCAACAGAGAAATCTGTGTCGGCATCTTTCTTATCTGTTCAATTACCTCAAATTCGCTCGTCTTCATGACTGAAAGCAACTGTTTGACATCTTCTTCAGTTACTCCTTTTTTTTTTGTGCTCACCTTCTTTTGGGACATAACATCTCTCTAATCGGGTTATGGCATCAATTTCTTTAGGAGAGTAATCCCAAGGTACACACTTAGTATCAAACTTTTCTTTTGGAGGGAGAATGATGATCACAGGTTGTGTTTCTTCTCCTTCAATCCTTAGTTGATCAATGGAAAGTTGGATATTGATTGGTTCGACAGGACCTTCTTCCTCCCTATATTTATCTACCTCATCAATCTTGATCAGAAATGGTGTAATCATATATACCATGCTTTTATTGGCTTCGTCAGCATCCATTCCACCCCAGCCATCATGTGTGATTATTTCATTCTTGAATGCCTATGGAGGGGGTGTATATTTGACAAGGTAATTATATTGGCCACTATCTTGACTTAGGAAATCAACAACTTCACCTTGTCTCTGTGCTTTGCGAACGAATCTCCTATCACCTCGGCGTGTTTTTTTCTTCTTTTTCTCTTCTCGATTTTCATTCTCTTCGAGATTTAGTTGGTGATCGGGACCTTGTCCATGCCACCCCATCCATCAGGTACAATGTCTTCATTTTTAAACGCCCATAGTGGTGGAGTATATTTGCCACGGTAATTGTATCTATCGCTATCTTGACCGAGTAAGTCTACGGTTTCACCTCGCCTGGATGATTTCTGGGTGAAACGCCCTTCACCCTGTTGGACTTTTTCTTTCTTCTTTTCATCCTTATCTGTTTTATCTTGGAACATTTTCTTCTTAGACGAGGCCTTCTCCTCAGGACCGATTTCGTCATTCATACCACCCTAGCCATTAGGCACAATCACTTCATTTTTGAATGCCCATGGCAGTGGGGTATATTTCACTTGGAAGTTATATCTTCCGGAGTCTTTTCCCAAGTTATCTACAATCTTGCCTTTTAGGATTGCATCTTGACGAAAGCGGGCATCTCCTAATCGAGAAGTTTTAATCTTGACTTTATATTCATCTTCATCGTTAGACTTGATCATTGCTTCTTCATCTTTGATCATGTTTACTGTATTGTGCTCAGTAAGAGGATTCTGATGTACATTTGACTCAGGCTCTTGGAAGTTCAGTATATTCTTATCAATGAGCTGTTGAACCTTGTACTTTAGAGTAGGACAATTATTTACATCATGTCCCCTTTCTCCCATGTGATAGGTGTAGGTTTTTTATTCATCGTACCAAGAAAATCTTGCGGGATTGTCCCTCGGTACCTCTTTGGCCACCAAATGCCTTTCTAGAAGTATTGATAATAGTTTGATAGGGGTTGGGGCAATGGTGTATATTGCCTCATGGGCCTTCTCTTTGACTTGAACTACCTTGGATTTTTCCAAGCGACATTTAATTACTTTGGAAATGATGCTTGATGAGTATTTGGGCTAGACATCGCAGCCACTTCTCAGATGGGTTCTTTGTCTTTTCTCCCAGGGTAAGGCCTCTGTGTTGCTGTTTCTTAAGCCTTCTTCTCTTTCAATCCCCATTCAATTCTCTCACCTACTTTTACCAACATGGTGAATGTTTAATAGCCTGATACATGAAACTTATCATAATAGTCCATTGGCAATGATTTTAGAAAGAGCTCAATGAGCTCGTCTTCACTTATGGCGGTCATTACTTGTGAGGCAACAGCTTTCTATCTCTAAGCATAGGCTCTAAACCTTTCACTCTTCTGTTTCTCGGTTCTAATGAGATCTTCTCTAGTTAGGAGTGTTGCGCCACGCTCTCGTGTGCTAGAATAGAGGAATTTTTCCACACAGGTCTCTCCCAGACCATACCTCACGTGACAGCGGGATTTATTTGATTTAAATTTGAATTTGGAGTCGTCACTAGTCATTTACAGTAAGTTAACTAGATACCTAATTGAGGTACAGGAGAAGTACCACAATCCTACGAACCAGAGATTCTGAATAAGGGGCTTGGTTACGTTAACGGCCTCAAATTGAGATTATTAATGCCTTTTCGGTACCTAAGAACGATATGGCATGTCTAATGCGTCACGCAGATTCCTAAGGTTAATTCACTAATCTAATCGTGAACAAACAATTAAGCACCCAAGAATTAAATGTGAAAACAATGGCAAATCAATTATAGCAACTCTAATTTGGCCATTAAAAATGAACATCAAGTAAAACACCCAAACCTTAATGAAGCTCTAATAGTTTGTTCATTTCATGATTTACACATTTTTAAGGTTTTAGGGTTTTTTAGGGATTATGATCCTTAAATTTGGAATTTTCCAAAAATGCCACTTAGGCATTTTCGAAAATTTAAATTTCACTTTTTGGGCTGGCCACGATGATTTTGAATTATTTTGTGGATTCTCAAAATTTTTGATTTTTTTAAAATTTTTTTCGGAAAATAAAATTTTAAACGAGAACTAATTTTTTCTGATCTTCTGGAAATTTTTATGAATTTTCAAATTTTTCAAATTTTTTTATTGATTTTCCAAAATTTTCAAATTTTTTTTTGTATTTTCCGAATTTTCGAAATTTTTATGAATTTTTTGAAATTTTTTGGATTTTTCGGAATTTTCTGTAGATTTTTGAATTTTTACGATTTTTTTGTAAATTTTCTAATTTTCTAAAAAATCTAATTTTCTGATTTATTTGTGATTTTTATTTGATTTTGCCAGGGAAAGCGAAATTGGATCGCCTGTTCAACTTTGGTTTGCTTTGACCAAACCGGGCGTTTGGCGCTTGCGCCCGATCTTCTTCTCCGGCGAGTACGGCAAAGCCAAAGCGGCATCGTTTTTGGCTTATGTTCATTGTGGCATTTTCACAAACAGGTGGTGTACACAATTTCCAGTTTAGGGTTCTCAAGGCCGCGACTTTGGGCTCACCGTCGGCAACCTTTCGGCGACCTTTTGACCTTTTTGATTGATCCACAATGAAGTCCACGTTATCTATTACCAATCTAGCCTAATTTTTGTGCCGTCGAACGTTCGCCGTCCGGCAAAAAACCGATTGGAAAATGTCAATTTACTATTATTCCCGGCCTAACAATACCAGAGGTTTCGAGTTCCTATTTTCATCGCCCTAGCCGTCTATATCGATTAAAATAATTTCTAGAACATCAAACAAGGTAAAGACAGATTGACTTGATAGGCCTATGGCCTCAGCGATGCTTCGGCGAAGCTTCGGGGTTTTCGGCGAAGGGGTTTAATGGTGAGGCCGACTCGGTTCATGCATTTTTAGTACCCAAAAACACAATCAAACAATAAGAAAATGATTAGAAATTAATAATGGACATCAAAATGCCAAGATTCGTCAATGAAATCACTCAAAAATGCACATTGAAACCAAAATCAAATTCTAGAAAATTTTTGAAAAAACTAATCCTTAGCCAACTTTATTTGTTTTGTTCAATGATCAAACAAAATTGTTGAACTGATCAGCGCCTCGAGGATTGTTCCTTGACACGTGGTCTTCCTCTTGATGCTCTTGGATTCGCTGGATCAAGTTTGATTCGACTGGACGATGCTCGGTTTCAGGCGTTCCCAATCAGCCGGACTGACTGGAACGGTGAGGGGAGAATCACGGCCAAACATGATTCGCTAGTGCTCCGCCGTCTACGGCGGCATCGAGCACTCGTGAGGGGACTCTCAACCCTCTCTCTCTAACTTTTCCGCGTTGGTTTTGCACCTTTCTCTCTCCTCTCTCTCTTCGACAATCTGTCGAACACCTTCTCTCTTCGTTCTTCAGTTTTTCTTGTTTTTGTTGATTGATTGCTCAAATTTAGTTAAAACCGACTCATAATCTGTTGGGGATGATTATCTGGTGCCAGCTGGACATTTTCCAGCTAGCACAATCGATTAAAACGTGCTCAAATAACTGGAAATGATCGATGAAGTCGTGGGTTTGAGTTGGTTTTTTCTAGGTTTTCGCGTGTTGGGCAATCGGGCGAAGAAGATGAATTGTTTGGATCGGGTCGGGTCGACTCGCCTGACCCGGCATCATTAGTTTTGACTAAATACTCAAATTGGACTCAATTTCAATCGATTTTTTCAAATTAAACTCCAAAATTGGATTCCCCATCATATTCCGAACTCAAATGTATAATTTGCCACAATTTTTATTATAATCGTGCCCAAGATTTTCTCATTTTTATATTTGGATTAATAGGGTTTTATTCAATTTAATGTCCTAATGACCCGATTAGGCAAAATTGATGCTAAAATTGAATTACCCACACCTGATTAAACCTAGAAATGATGGTCTCACATTTCAAAAATTTCATTTTAGGCACGATTCCCAATTTGGGTTCAAAATTCTTAATTTTCAATCAAATTTTAGGGATTTTTTTTATCATTATGTCAAATTGTGCAATTGGACCAACCATTATGCAATTAAAGGTCCCAGAATCAATTGTTGTGAAGATACTATGACTTAAAAATGACTAGAAAAAATTGAATTTCATTTTTAGTTCAATTCGGGTTTAATTTTGCCAAATTTTGGGAAAAACACATACCTGATTGAGATTTTCTAAAATTAACAATGTATTTATGAAATTGGGTTTAAAAGAAGACAAATGACTATTTTTATGGAATTTTCTGATTCTATTTACTATTTTTCTTGATTTTCTTGCTTACTTTGACTAAAAGAAATTAAGAAAAAAAGCAAAAAAATGCTAAAAAAATATTTTTTTTTTGGTTTAGAAATAGGTTTCTAAGCTTGGCCAAGATCCCTAGACCTAATTTTGAAATTTTTTAAAAATATGACAAAAATGAGCTAAAAATTAGGTGTCAATAAGGAGAACTTCAACATTAAACTTGTATTGGCAAAGGAATTCTTCCGCCAAATGATCCCATTCAGTGAAGTCTTTTATGTCGAGGGCTGTGTACTATGCAAGGGTCGCTCCTCTCAAACTATCTTGAAATGTGCTAATAAAAAGTGGCGTATTATCTGAATATCTCACTACCTTACGGAGATAATATTTCAAATGGCTTTTGGGACAATCAGTGCCATCATGTTTGCTCACAAACTCTGGTTCTTTATAATTTTATAGAACAGCTACCTTCACATATGGCGAGAACTTGTTGAACCTTTGAAGTTCATAACCTTGACTTGCTAAATACTCTTCAATTTTGGCTAATCTCTTGGCCTCTTCTTCATCCTTTGTTTTGGATATTTTCTTGATTTGATCATCCTCTTCCAAATTTACTACCTTGGGCATAGTCTTTGGAGGATTTTCTTGAACAGGTTCTTTATTTCTGATTGGTTCTTCAATTGGTGTTTCAATAGTGTTTGAAGTTCTCGCATTTGGAGTAGTAGGATACTGTCCTCAGGGAGTGAGAATAAGAGCCTTCATTTCTGCCATTATTGCAACTATTTGGGTCATTTGATTCTCGACTTCAACTAGTCGAGCATGAGTTTCTTCTTCCGCGCATTCTAACTTGTTAGCATGTTCGAGGTCTTTTGCCTTCCGTTGTTAGAAAATCTATCTCATAAAAATACCCGATGTTAGTATAGTAAAATGATAATGAAACCCTACATTCTTTTAATTGTATGATTTCATGAGATTACCAAGGATAAAAATTTTCATACAAGCCTTAACCTTCTATAAAATTCTTCATTAGTGTCTTTCTCAAGCAATCATACAATTCAAAGAATTGTAATCTATAGTGATTCATTTATGTTTTGAAATCATATTATGAAATTATCTATGCATGTTTAGAAAGTGATCAATCCATCATTGTATATAAAATTTGAAATTGTTTAACATCATGAATTTAAACTCAAATGGGAATCTAAATCATCCAATCCTAGGCTTATTGCTAGCTAAGGTAGCTTCCATCTTTTGATATTCCTCCCATTCCTTAGCTCAAGATTCCCATTCTTCGACATCGATCACGACCTCTTCAGGGACATAGGGTCCACTCCAGGCATGTTTGGAACAATTTATTCTAGGAAATATTCATCTACAAGATTCGGTACAATGCTCAGTGGGACATACGACTCGACATCAATTGGACACTTATTTTCTATTCATTTGATGTATTCTTTTGAGGCCATGCAAATCTTCATATCCTCTTCCAAGCTTTTTGACCATTCGATTATTTGTTTGAGTGGGTTATCTAAAGATAGGATGATCTTGTGAATTTTGGCTTGAAGGCTATTCTTTTCCTCTTCAAGTATAGTTCCACTTGGGATGTCAAAGGTGAACTCTTTGGGATTTCATGTTGGTGGAATTTGCTGAAGTATCCCGAATTATCTAATAACCCTTAAAGGGCAATAAGCTGCTCCTCCACTTAAACCAAGTAATGGTATCGCATTTCCTTCTCGGCTTGTAATCTTCACTTTGTTAATCTTTGGCCAATTGATCCGCCGTTGGATTTGATCAGGAGTTAGGGCTCTAATGAAATTGGCCCAATCTAAGAAAGATTGTTTGGGCAATTTGCTTTGGAGACAAATATATCGTTCAATTGGATTTAACGTTGAACAAATTTCGTGAATGTTTATGAAACAACACCATGGTTGAATGTGTGAGATGAACCATAATGACAAAAGATGAGTAGAAGCTTGAAAGATACTCCTCCCACAATTTTGGTATGTGTTTAAGGAAATGACTGTCACGCCCTGAACGTCATCGAGCTCGCGACATCCCTCCTTAATTGAATTAATGCGACGTCCCCAGAACATCGCCGACCCAACCCAAACATCATAGACACATGCGGAAACGGATATAAAAACACCCGTACTAAAAGATGACGATGGGGTAGAGCATCAAGACAAACATTGAACTCACAACACTAACTTTTATACAATGCCATCGAACCGAGTATAAAAACATCGATATATACAAGCTTAACAAGACGAGCATCCAAAACACCATCGATACAACAAAAAGGATCAGGCAATTAGGTTAACTTAGCTTCACTATAGGTTGACCTATTCTTCCAAAAAGTGACTGGTTCGACCTACTCTATACAACCCCTAAATCACCCCGGTGAGTCCTGAGGGTCACCTTCCTCCATTTCTTCTGCTAAGTCTTCTGGCTCGTATTCCGGAGGATCACGTGGATCGCTATACGGAGGAATCGTCTGCAACGGTTGCACAGCCTGCGGCTCCTCTAGGTGAACTATGGGCGGCTCCTCGGGATCGATGATCTCGCCATCAGGAGGGATGATCGCCATGGGATCCCACTCACCAACGTTGTAAAAAGGGATGTAGAAGCTCCTCAGCGAACCGGTCTCCTCTAGGCCAACTCGATATGTCCATGCTATGTACCAATAAGGCTTCTGGTATAATCCGCCCTCGTCAACCCAAACAGTGCTCGAATATCTAACAAATGCTCGGTCGCCTCCTAAAGGGTACTCCATCTCTTGGTTATCCACGTGCGTAGGGATCCCAAAACGAGGAGGCGAGCCTCTTGGGTTCATGGCTTGGGGTCTGAAATTGTGGTTATATAACTATGAGATGAATCTCAATAAGTGCACAAACCCCAAACCTCACTTAGGCTTTCACGTACCGCCAGCCGAAATATGCATGACATAATAACCAATCACACTAACAATCACATGCGATCCTACTTGGGATCCATCATGCACATCCTGCATGTCAGATAATAATATAACCAATCTATTCATATCCTTACTCATCAAACACTATGTCACGCGAGGCAAACCACACTTGCACATTAACTCACACCATGCATCAACTTTCACAAAACTTGCACATCGAGCCAAGTCTAACTCATTCTCAACTTTCCATTACTACCGCGCCTGCGTAAAATGCATCAGGCTAACGGTCTTCTGACCTCGTCAGGTATCATCACCCTGTCGGGCCGGGCATTGTCACCTCATCAGAGACGGCATCGTCCTGTGTAACATACCTCAAGACGGAACCTACCCCACGTAAACGAACACGCCTCAAGGTACCACTTTGCCAACCATTCCAATCATCTCATACCATCATACCACACATGCCACACAGTCACACATCACACACGGCCACACAATCTCACGCCACACATACATTTCACAACACATATCACCATTACACAATCATGCCACACAGCCATACCTACTTGGCACGCGGTCTCATTGCACGAACACACCATCACACCTTCATAATCTCACACATTCAGTCCAATACTTAGTCTAAAATAAGCCAACAACCATCAATCAGACAATCACACATACAAGCCCATTCAAGGCATAAAACTACCAATCAAACATACAATTCAGCCAATGTCGTGCTGCCTCACTACAGCCCTATCTGAGCCTCCTAAACCTCGCATTTTCATCCCACAAATCAGTCCACAGCAACCATATTATCCAGCCTCCTTCACATGCCTCAAACAGCCCCTAAATTACCTAAACCGAGTCCTAAACACGTCCAACAATACCTGAGATCCTAAGGAGAGTTTGAGGAAGTCATTTACCTTAAAAAGGGTGACAAACGGGCTAGATAGGTGGCCTGAATAGCCGGCCTAGTAGGAGGAGCCAAGCAGCATCGCCAGCGGCCAGGCAAGCATGTAGCTGCAACGCCGTGGACGGGAGGCTGGCGAGTGGCAAACCGGGCGGCTGGGGGCGGCGATCAGGTCGCATGGACCAGGGGAGGACAGTCGGGGGTGGCTCGATGGCAGTTGAACAGAACAGAGGAGGGCGAGACAAAGAGAGAGACGGTGGATGGTGAGGCGCGGCCGGGAAGAGGAAGCATCGGCGGCGGATGGCTAGGCTGGGTGATGACCAGGCGGCTGAGCGGGCTGGTGGCCGGCCAAGCTGGGCATCACAAGGGAGAGGAGAGAGCTTCGGTGGGTAGGGGTGAGGAGAGAGAGAGAAAATTATGAGAGAGAGAAATAAATATATATAGGATACCCCAATAATTGGACTCTAAAACCCCACTGGAAATTACCAGACTACCCGTCTAACTACCACACCAATCCAAGGGCCACGGTTCGATCTTATCCAATTCCAACGGCCCACATTCATCCTCATCCAATAATTCAAGGGGCAAAAGAGTAATTGACCATGGGAAGAGAGGGGCATTCTTGTCCTTTTCTTTTCGGCCATACAGGATTATTATCAATCCCCTAACTCAATCCAGTCCTCAAAATTCGTTCACGGTGCATAGGGGCAAAACGGCCATTTTTTGGTCCCGAACCAAAATCCATTTTCTTACAAAAACGGGTGGCCCCAAGGTTGGCCACACCAAAAATGTCATCAGCCGCTAAAAATTGTCATTTTCAAAATTCTTGATTTCCGAGCACGGATTCCAAGAAATGACTAGAATCGAACAATCGGGACTTTAGCTTATCTCTTACTAACGGGTGGCTCATTGGGATTACACGTTCTCGACCCGTGACCGAAACTAAGTCGAGTCATGTTTAAGTTTGCTCGAATTAAGGCGACCTCGATTGTCATGTAATTGTGAGGGTCTGTCACTAGTTCCCTTCGGATACGATCGATCAAATAGATCGGTCTCTGTTGTCCCAAAACATTCCTTCGTCAATCCTTATGGTCGAAGGTTGAACCAAGGTCGAGTTTTTTGATCGTGCGAACTTAATCCCGTGATGGCCTTACCCCTAAGGTTAGCATCCCAAGAATGCGCGGTTCCGGGTGAGATCTCACTATAAGTGCATTGGCCAAAATATTCATTTCATAAATTTCGGGAAAAGAATCGAAAATTCGGAATGTTATAATGACAGTTTGGGCAAGAAACATATTAGAAAAGTCCCACTTAAGACATGCTTGTCTTGCGATTACAACGACTAAAGGGTCTAATCCCGTTTTAGATACGGGGAATAGAATAAAGCTGAAGAAAGTTAGAATGAATACCTGGGTTGAAGTGTTTCCCATTTCCCTAGAAAGTTTTGAAAAATTGGCTACTACGAAGGATAATGGAAATCTACTTGTGTTTCATTTGATTAGCTTTTCAATTTTGGAAGTTTTGAGGTTAAGGAATTAAGCTAGAAGGCTCACAAGATTGAGTCCAACGGATGGCTCTATAATCCTCGGTTTAAAATTAATTTCAATGGCAACTTGATATTCTTTTAATGTTGGTACCAATTCATGTTCTTCAAGTTGGAATGTGGCGATGGAAATCTCCTAAAATGTGCCAAAGCTTGGACTAAATTGACTTGATGTTCTACATGCATGAGCTCGAGAAGGTATCCAAGCCTTTCTTGGACATAAGTATGGCTGTCCTTGGACATGCCTTTCCACCAAGCAATGAGCTCCTTTCGAGGAATGGAAATCACTTGGGTGTCTAGTTTTTCCATTGAGCCTAATTATGTAAAAAGATTTGTTATTAATTACCATAGATTACGAATCAATTTTAATGCCTCCATTTCAATTATATGTCCTTTTGAGGTAAAACAGAAGTAAAATACACTTGCATGCCTAGAAAGTAATGCAAATGTCATTTTGAGTCCGTTTAGACCTTAAGAGAGCATATACTTCAAATCATGGACAAATTCAATGTGTGATGTAAATGCCCATTCTGTCATACTCCATTTTAACCATAAAGTTCTAAATTATGGTATACAACTTTGAATACATTGAAATGAATGAATAAGCACTTTAATTACATGGAAAATCCGCCATGGACTTATACATTTCATCTAAAAATGAAAGAATGGTCAAATGGAGTATGACGCCCTAATCATGGATTCTAATATGAAAGGGCATTTAGACCAACCATTGAATGTCATTTAGGCATTTTTTTTGAAAATGTGCCAACTAATTTGCATAATTGTAAAAGAATGGAATGGAACGATACTTGCTTACTAGAATATTTTTGTTTGGTTTTAGGTATACCAACCACAAAGACAAACGAATGCAACTAGTGAAGTTTTGATGCCTAAAATGGTAGGATATGCTAAAGGCTCGAGGTCACCACTGTTGACGCTCGATTTTTTAGCTTATTTTTTTTTCATATTTTTAAAAATCTCAAAATTGGGACTAGGAATCTTGGCCAAGCCTAGAAACCTATTTCTAAACCAAAAAATAATTTTTTAGCATTTTCTTGCATTTTTTTCTTAATTTCTTTTAGTCAAAATAAGTAAGAAAATCAAGAAAAATAGCAAATGGAATAAAAAAAATTCCATAAAAATAGTCATTAGTCTTATTTTAAATCCAATTTCATTAATACATCATCAATTTTGAAAAATTTCAATCGGGCATATGTTTTTCCCAAAATTGGGCAAAATTAAACTTGAATTGAACAAAAAATGTAATTAAATTTTTTCTAATCATTTTTAAGTCATAGTGTCTTCACAACAAATGATTTTGGGACCTTGAATTACGTAATGGTCGGTCCAATTGCACAATTTAAAATAAAAATCAAAGATTCTCAAAATTTAATTGAAAATTATAAATTTTGAGCCCAAATTGGGAATCGTGCCCAATATTAAATTGTCGAACCATGAGACTATCATTTCTAGGGTTAATTAGATGTGGGTAATTCAAATTTGGCATCAATTTTGCCTAATCAGGTCATTAGGACATCAAATTAAACAAAATTCAATTAACCTGAATACAAAAATGTGAAAATCTTGGACACAATTATAACAAAAATTGGGGAAAATCATATATTTGGGTTCGGAATATGACGGGGAATGGATTTAATATTTGATTGATTTTTCCTGCGATTAGAATGGATAGAATTTAGGGGGTAAGCCTCGGAAATTTGCATGATATATTAGATATCGTATCATTCTTAGGTACCGAAAGGGCGTTAGGGATCTCAATCCGAGATCAATAATGTAATCAAGTCCCCGTACTCAGAATCTCTGATTTGTAGAATTGTGATATTTCTCCCATACCTCGATTAGATTTCTAGTTTACCTACCAATAATAACTAGTGGCGACTCCAAAAACACAAACTTAGATTAAAAAGGAAATTACCATTCGCTGTCACGTGAGGTATGGTCTGGGAGAGACCCTTACATAGAAATACCTCCTTAGTGCGCATATCCCGAAAGCCCCAAAGAAAAGCGCGGTGCGACAGACTTGGCGACTTCGCTTGGGATTATGAATCATTTCTAAGTGGACTTAAGCTTAGATAAAACAATATGCTTGTGTTTTGTGCTTGCAAGGATCCCAGCTGCGTCCCACTAATGATAGTGTTAAATAGTTTTGTAAGTGGGTGTTATCAAAGTGTTGTCTTTACTAACCCTTGTTTTGTAGGATGTTGTTGGGATTGAATGTGTCTTAAATGAATGTTAGAAATGTTGTTTGGTTATTAATTGCTATGCATGCCTTTAAGTTGCTTTAGCACAACACCATTAGCATACACCACCCGTGGCCCAACCTCGGCTACATTTAGGATTAACCTTAGGAGGTATGTGTTTAGACAAAACTATGAGTCGATTGCTCATGGGATCGTTTAAATACAATACTGATAATTGAGATGGAATAATATTTCATTACTTTGGGCCAGGTGCCTATTAGAATGGAATCCCTTATCTATTAAGGTGATGACCTTGAGCTTTTAGCATATCCTACCCTTTAAGGCGTCAAAACTTCACTAGTTGCATTCGCTTGTCTTTGTGGTTGGTATACCTAAAACTAAACCAAAATGTCATGGTAAGCAAGTATCGTTCCATTCCATTCTTTTACAATTATGCATGTTAGTTGGCACATTTTCAAAAAATGCCTAAATGGTATTCAATGCTTGGTCTCAATTCCCTTTCATTTTAGAATGCATGATTAGGGAGTCATACTCCATTTGACCATTCTTTCATTTTTAGATGAAATGTATAGGTCCATGGCGGATGTTCTATGTACTTCAAATGCTTATTTGTTCATTTCAATGTATTTGAAGTTGTAAACCATAATTTAAGATTTTATGGTCTAAATGGAGTATGACAAATGGGCATTTACATCACACATTGAATTTGTCCATGATCTCAAATATATGCTCTTTTAAGGTCTAAATAGACTTAAAGTGACATTTGCATTACTTTATAGACATGCAAGTGTATTTTACCTCCGTCTTACTTTAAAGGGACATATAATTGAAATGGGAGCAGTAAAATCAATTGGCAATCCATGGTGAATAATAATCAATTTCTTTTACATGCTTTAGATCAAAATGGGGAAACTAGACATACAAGTCATTCCTATTCCAAAGAAAGAGCTTTTGATATGGTGGGTAAACATGACAAAGGACAACAAAACATACGTAAGGGAAAGGCTCAAGTATTTGTTCAAGCTCATCAACCTGGAGTACCAAGTGAGCTTAGTCCAAGCATTATCCCATTTCTGGGAAGTTACCACTGCTATATTTCAACTGGGCGAACACGAGATGGTACCTACACTAGAAGAACATAAGGCAACCATTGGGATTAATTTCGAGTAAAGAATCGTTGAACCCCCAGTTGACTTGAAATCGGCGAGCATTATGGCTGAATTCTTAAACTCGAAGATCTCTCAAGTGGAAAAGTTGATCAAGTCGAATACTGGGAGATTTCCTTTATCTTATTTTGTGGCCAATTACTCCAAGTTGCCGAAAGAAACGGAAAATATTTTCACGATGGTTTTTATTCTTGCCTTCTTCGGATTCGTCTTATTCCCCACATCAAGGATTTGGCTAAATCCTCTCGTTGCAGTTTTTGCTAGGTAAGCTTACCTAAAATGGGACTTCTCCAATATTCTCTTAGCGGAGACCATTATTTCATTGAACAAATATCAAAATCAACAAAAGGGTGTACCGCAAGTTCTGGCTGGGTTACTTTTCCGTGCGATTTATTTCCCATATTCGAATTTGGGAACGTTATATGTGCATTCGAGAGATCGACTCCTCTACCAACCCTATTGAGAAGTATTTGAAACTCCAAGACAAAATACCAAAATACTCTTTTCATAAGTGAGTAAACTTCATTAGAGTATTAACTCCCGACCAGCTTCAATGGAAAATTCAATGGCCGAAGATAATAAAAGCTCAAATTACTACCCGAGACGGCAATTTGGTGCCTTTGCTCGGATTGAGTGGCAGAACTGCTTATTGCCCACTAAGAATTACACGACAATTCGGAATTGTTCAACAAATTTCACCTATTTGGCATCCTGAGGAGTTTACATTTGAGATACCACAAGAACCTCTACTAGAAAAGAAAAACAAAGATTTTGCAAACAAGGGTTGATGGGATCGTAAATTCTTTAAAGAAATCAATCAAGCAAGTAGTACAATGGCCTGAAGATTTGGAAGGAGAAATGAAACTCTTTTAGCGTCCAACAAGTATATAAGGTGGTTGAAGGCTAAGTGACCAATTGACGTCGAATCCTATGTACCTTTGAGTGTTACTATTCAATCTGATGAGCCGTACATCTCAGAGTACATTGTGCCAAGCATGCTAGGTGTAGAACCGTATGTTTCCGAGGAGGTTATAATCGATGTGAAAGAATGGGAGACACGAGTCAAGGAATATGAAAAAGCCGAAGCTACCTTAGCTAGCAAGAAGCCTAGACTTGTTTAAACTAGTGTTCCCCTATTTTGATGAATAGCATTGTAATAAAAATTTTCAAAATTAAAACAATTGCTTAATGAAGTTTCAAAGTATGTTTTGTAAAGAATCACCATGGATTACAATTCTTTGAATTGTATGATTGCTTGAGAAAGACATTGATAAAAAAATTTATACAAAGCTAAGGCTTGTATGAAATTTTTTTTATTCTTGACAATCTCATGAAACCATACAATTAAAAGAATGTAGAGTTTTATGATCATTTTATTATGCCGATATCGGATCTTTTTGATAAAGCAGGTTGTTTAGCAACGGAAGGTAAAAAACCTCGAACTCGCTTACAAGTTAGAATAGCGAAAGAAGAAACTCGTGCTCGACTAGTTGAAGTCGAGAATCAAATGACCCAAATGGTTGTAATGATGACGAAAATAAAGGCTTTTATTCTTGCATCTCGAGGATCTTATCCTGCTACTCCAAATGCGGGAACTTCAAACACTATCGAAACATCGATTGAAGACCCAGTAAAAACAAAGAACCGGTTCAAGAAAATCCTCTAAAGATTACGCCTGAGGTGGTAAATTTGGAAGAGGATGATCAAATAAAGAAGACATCCAAAACAAAGGATGAAAAGGAGGCCAAGAGGTTAGCTAAAATGGAAGAATGTTTAGCAAGTCAAGGCTATGAACTTCAAAGGTTCAACAAATTCTTGTCGCATGTGAAGGTGGTTGTTCCATAAAATTATAAGGAACTAGAGTTCGTGAGTAAGTATTATGGCACTGGTTGTCCTAAATGCCATTTGAAATATTATCTCCGTAAACTGGCAAGATATTTAGATAACACGCCATTTCTTATTAGCACATTTCAAGATAGTCTGAGAAAAGCGACCCTTGCATGGTACACAGCCCTCGACATAGAGGACTTCACTTAATGGGATCATTTGATGGGAGAATTTCTTTGCCAGTACAAGTTTAATGTTGAAGTACTCCCAAAACTAGAAAGGAGCTTGTCAAAACCGAGAAACAGAAGAATGAAGGGTTCAAAGCCTATGCTCAGAGATGGAAGGCTGTTGCCTCACAAGTAAAGTCCGCCATAAGTGAAGACAAACTCATCGAGCTCTTTCTAAAATCATTACCAATTGAGTATTGTGACAAGTTTCATGTATCAGGCTGTCAAGCATTTATCATGTTGGTAAAGGTTGGTGAGAGAATTGAATGGGGATTGAAAGAAAAGGAGGCTCTAGAAACAGCAACATGAATGCCTTACCCTAGGAAAAGAGCCCATCCGAGAACTGGTTATGGTGTCACGTCTCGTACCCCACGAAGCGCAACATCCCACGTAACGGTCGATTTTGTGTGCGACATCCCAAGAAGCGTCGCCGACCCAACGCTAAAACAGAAAACAAGCACAAGTGAAAGCAATAAATAAACCCTAACAGATAGAATATGAGACAAAGGATAGCACCATATCAAAATAACACCGCTTAAAATATGAACGCTTTGTATTACTATTAAAAGCTGTTTTACAACGATTATACATATCCACAACCAGACCAAAAACAGTCAACAGTCACTACTAATCAAAAAGGTATAGGTGGCTAGAGTGAGTTGGCTAGATCTATGAGGAGGACCACAAACAAAAAGGTACAGCCACTTCTGCCATGCATACAGCCTATCCTAAGGCTCCTAATCCGAGTCCAACGACTATGCAGACTCTTCCGAAGAACTCTCAGAGGGCTCAGACTCCTCTGACTCCATATCTTGCGCTACAGCCTACTCGTCCTCGGAATCCTGCTCCAACTCCGGATCTAGGTAAAGATCTAACTCGTCATTCGCTTCTAGTTCTTCATCAGATCCTATCTCAGCGACTTCTCCGTCCTCGCCCGGGTCTTGGTCCATCGGCTCTTGCTTCGGCTCCTTATCCAACGGCTCGGGGTCCTCATACCACATCTCGGGTATCGGATTCACATCGACTGGCTTGACTATGGTCGAGGAATCCACAATCTCACCATCAGCCATTTGTGGTATCATCACCCTAGTTATATCTACCGGGACATCAAATGTCCAGAGGGGTCGCCCAATGTTTCCGTCAGCATCTCTCAAGCACCAAGCCATATACTCCTGGGTCTGATGAAAATATTCACCCACGTTTATAAATACTATAGATCGATATCTTACATATACCTCCCCATTCCCTGCTGGGTACATTCTCATAGTTGTATAGATCTGCGTCGGGATCCCAAAAAGAGGTGGCGGCTTCAGCATGCTCAAGGCTGGGAGTCTGAAAAGTTAGGTTATTACAACCATGAGACGAATCTCAGCGAGTACAACCCCTAAGCCTAGGCTAGGCTAGGCTAACATGCATTCTCCTGACTGATAACACACAACAAACTCAATAATAAAATACACAATTAACTCCTGACCTAGGCCCTTGGGCCCATATCACTCACCTAGCTGACCCTGCAGGTTAATCATTTCAATATAATAATCAAATCACGTACTCGAACACACTATCCACACGTACGTCATACGCATGCTCATGCTCAATAGTGTTCACTTCACATACCATTCACCGAGTCTCACACGCTCACACATTGGCCCATGCATTCTTATGCATGCAAATGACATTATAATGCCATGTCTAATTCTGGCTAACATTGCACACTGACTCAATGCTCAATTATTATTATTGCGACCAACGTAAACGTATCAGGTCTGACCCGTGTCAATGCAACAGGTCCAATTAAACACAACACTCCGTGGCCAGGGTAAATACACCCCAGGCCTAGTGTCTCTAGCCTGTTTCAAAGTACATGAGGCGCAACACCGATCTCCTTACGAACCAGAGCTCGCGTAAAACGCATCAGGTTGATCGTCTTCCAGACGTACCGGGCATCGTCCTGCTACAAAGTGCATGAGGACAATACACCCCGCGTAACACGCATCAGGGCGAAATGTGATCACACATACACACATAGCCAGTTATTATCTGGAACCTGCGTAAAACACATCAGGGTATTTTAGGTGATCACATGTTCATTCAAGCACGCATTCTCGCACAATTTCATCACATGCCTCATTCTCGGCATATAAAATGCGTGGCCATGAAATCCAACACATTGCACCATGAGCATTAAATATAATTAGGCACCCAGTCCATTTATGCCACAACGATCTGTTCACTTGGCCAATTAATACTGTGCAGCGTAATTTACAATGTGCACTGCAATAATCAAACCTAAGCCATCAATTGGCTAATCGCATCCCACATTGGTCGGCCACATGATCACACGACATGGTAATATTCAATTTCCCCAAAATTGGGCACAACAACCAATAATCAAACAACCCAAGCATACCCAATAATTCAGTCACCTAATCCTCAATCAGTCTCGGCTAGTCCAATAGCCCACTAATCAATCTAACATTAATCCATGAATATTAATCCAGTAATATTCCTCACCATTCGATTTACTAATTTCACCCGATATTTACTTATAACACCCAAACTAGTCTAGAAAACGCGCACTATCAGTGCTAATCCGGGTTTAGGAGGTATACTCACTTAATTCTAGACCACAACGATGAGGAATGGCAGCTGATCACCGGTGAACGGTGGAATCGGCGGCGGCGTTCTGGTGGCGATGTACGGATGAGGGCGTACAGATGCGTACGAACGTGTACAGATAGCATATGGATGGTCGTACGGGATGGCGACGTATGGACTGCTGAAGCGTCACAGCGGCAACAGCTCTACTGTTTGAGCTCCAGCGCAGCGGCTGTCCGGCGAGCTCTGGCGTACGGACGGCTTTGTGTGGTCGGGAGGAAAAAGGAAACGAAAGAGAGAGAGAAAGGAAGGGGAACGGACGGGATGGTGGTGAGGCGAGGTCTGGCAGAGCAGCGGCACCGGCGAACGGCGGTGGCACGACGGCGGTCCGGCGATCTCCAGCTTGCAGACAGCGGCCGAGAAGGACGAAGAGGGAGAGAGAGAGAGTGTGATTGGGAGAGGGAGGAGGAGGACTGAATGAGGGGGAGGAGAGAGAGTGTGGGGGTCAAAATCGGTCAAATATAGTGGCTGGTAGGGACACTTGTCGCCGATCCGGGAGTTTTGACCAAAATACCCTTGATCTAACGGCCGACGTTCATCCCAATCCAATAATTGATGGGTAAAAGGATAATTGGGTCCAACAATTTAGCTGAAAAACCATCAATAATTATTCCAAATAATTTTCAAAATTCGGAACTTAAAAATAGTCTAGGGGCAAAATGATCATTTTTCCGATCCCAGGTCGAAATTCCAATTTTTGGCTATACCAATCCCAAATGTGTGTGACCAACATAATATGGCATCGGAATTGCGAAAATAGTCTCTTAAGCCCTCAAAAATCGGCTTCAAAGTCCTGAGGAATAAAATAATAATTTTTTTTCACTTCCGAGCCAAAATTTCAATTTTTGACCATAACAACTCTAAATGTGTGTGGCCACCCTAAAATGACATTGGCCTCTTGAAAAATAATCTCATACGGGCTCAAAATCAACGTTGTTGTCCAAAGGGCAAAATCGTAATTTTTAACTTCCGGGTCGAAATTTCATTTTTCGACCGAACTAACTCCAAACGTGTGTGGCCAATATAATGTGATGCCAGAATCTTGAAAATAGCCTCTTAAGTCCTTGAAGATCGACACCGAAGTTTTGGTCTAATTTCGTGACCAAAATTCGCTAATCTTCAAATTTCAGGGTCTCTCGCTAACGGGCGGTTGTTTAGGGGTTACGTGTATCGACCTAGGGTTATCCGAGTTATGAAGGTCCCAATCACTTAGATAATGGGAGGAATTATCGCTAGTTCCAAAGGTCGCGATCTTTCGGTTCAAGTTCAAAACTGGTTGGCTACGTGCACTTTCGGAAGTACGGAATCACCCACGATCCTATTATACATCGTTGGCCTTGGCCAAACCAAAATTGTCACTTTTCCTAAGATCGGCCCACGTTGACCCAAAATATTCCCTCATCATTCCTCGAGATCGGCGCTCGATTTGCGATTGGGTCCCTGGTCCACGTACCGTTTTTCTAGTTAGCTATACCCCATTGGTTAGTATCCCGAGAGTGATCTGCTCTAGACGAGACTCACTAAAATGAAATGCGAAATATTGTCAATTTTATTGATTCCGGAATTATATCGAAATTCGGGCTGTTATAACTCTTCTCCCTTACAAAAATTTCGTCCTTGAAATTTGTAATCTACACTCACTCCCCAAACAAGTGGGGGTGTTGACGTCGCATGACCTCTTCGCTTTCCCAAGTGGCACCTTCTGTCCCATGTTGCTCCCATACAACCTTGACCATTGGGATCGTCTTGTTTCTCAGCACACGATTTTTTCTATCTTCGATCATGACTGGCCTTTCCGCGTACAACATTCTGTTGTCCACGTTAATCTCTTCATACCTTAGAACATGGGTCGGGTCTGGTTCATACTTCCTTAATATCGACACGTGAAAAACATTGTTTACTTGGGATAAGTTAGGCGGCAAGGCAAGTCAGTAAGCCATAGCGCCAATCCTTTCTAATATCTCAAATGGCCCGACGTATCTTGGGCTGAGTTTTCCTTTCTTGCCGAATCGGGATA